>OY728125.1:701985119-703235119 GCA_963277665.1 Viscum album
TGATGGTTTTAAAATTATTAAATTACAAAGATATAATTAATTTTAGATATACGTGATTTTTATGAATAATAATTTTTGTTAAGAAATTTTTTAAATGTTTCAATATCAATTCTAAAGTCATCTAGAAAATTTTACTTTCAAATTACATGAATAAGTGAGAAGTTTAAAATAAAGAGTATTTAATATTAATAATGATTTATAAATAAATAAAATATTTCTATAAAATTGTCTAGATTTATGTAGAGATGGTTAATGGTCTATAATACTATCTATTATCCGTTTATGAGTAATTTGGTATTTTCTAATTACATTGATTACCCTTAATTATAGAATATTAATAAAAATTCAAACATTGTTTTTCCTATAAATCGGAACCCATTCTAACAGTTCTATAGTAAAAATAATGATCTTTTTACTCTCCAAATTATTCTAAAATACCTTTATAAACATAGTTTTTCATATGTATATGTAACTTTTCTTTTTAAATCATTATCTTATGGAAGAATATTCTATCTATAATATGCGATTCAAGGAGAATTGTTTTTCAAGCCGCGTTATGATTTTTTACATCAGATCCATTGCATTGAAAATAATTTATCCCTATAATTTTTTTTCTAACAACACTAATTTTTAATTATTTAGGATTTATTTTGACCATCATTTATGATTTATCCTCTATTAGATCTAATTTAACTTCTTTTCATAGCATGTTACTATATCAAAATAACAGTTACTTACTTCTCTATATTTATATCCTATATGAGATTCCATTTCAATATAATCATTTAAATATCATTTTTCAATATTCATACATGATTTTACTTTCATTTTATTATAGTCCTTTTTATGAGTTCTTGATTATATATTTTCAATACCCTCCAATAAAACCCATTTTTCATAATCTATTATTATGTCAACATATTGGTATACAAAAAATATTGTCTCTTAATTTCAAATATTCTCATACAATATTCAATATAATATGAAAAAAATTTAAAAATAACTCTATAATGCTATTGTGTGATGGATATGATTTGGTATTTTTTTTCCAATATTTTTTGTAATTTTAATTCAATTTTATTCCATTTAATATAGATTGAAGGTTAATATGGGTTTTCCAAAAGTAAATGAACCGTAAGAAAATATACCAAAATGTATAATCGTATATAATTTTATTAGAGAAGGGGTCATCAGTAGATAAATTTTTTTATTGTAATATTTTATATATGTAGATTTATATACATTATCCAGGTAATGTACATATTCATGTTTCCATTTGAAATGAAAATAGTGGAAGTGAATTATTCACTCGGATGGGGATAAATTCACTCAATTTACAAAAATAAACATAAATAACTCTTCATTTTGAAACTATGATTTTTGGGATTTCATGTAAATTGATGAAGTTGGATATGATAACTAAATACTACATTGTGTTTTTGAGAATCCAACCATGTGATTGTATTACATAATATCTAATGAGTATAGTTGAACTAAAATTGTACTATAATGTTAGATGATAGTCATATGTTTAGTATATTAGGAGATACACTATAAGAAGTAGAAAAATTAAATTTCAAAGGATTTTAACATCCTGACATTACAATCAATATATGTCAATCATGGTTATCTGGATGATATAATTATGGAAGGTGGAGGATCTAAAAATTTGACGAAGTCTGAGAGAGATAACCTTGTGTTCTTAAAAATAACCATATTGATACAGAGATTCATATTACCATATGAATCATAGATTTAATAGATTTATAAAAATTGAATATAGCATTAATAGGGCACAATTATAATGTATATGAGATCATTATGTCATCTAAACCATATGACAATATTATTTTGATGATAATGGAAAACGATTGAAGTATAGTATATCGAATCCTACATATGTAAAAGCAGCACCACCAAACAAATATTGAATATTTTGATATTAATGATCTTAAGAATATTATTTTATGAGTCATTGTATTTTATCTATAAAAAATGATCTACATGAAGTTAAAAATTTAATTTATAGTTCTTTGATTATAAAAACACTTCATGTTTATGTATTAACTATTATCCTTTTTGACTCATTTGAAGTATAAATGGATTGATTGGAAAATGTAGCTTAATTTGAAGAAAATATATTATGTACCTATAAAAATGGAAAAAAATAATTTAGTGAATACATCAGAATTCAAATCATTTGGATAATATGATCGTTAATGCTACCGGAAAATGAGGACATTCCTAACTAAAACTAAGACTTATAGTAGAAGATTCAAAAGTATTCATAAAATATTTTTACTGATGACAAATGAAATCACTAAAAAAATATATAACATTAGTGATAAAAAATGTCAATGAATCAATAATAAAATATATAAGTTTAGAAAAATAAGAGAAGTTTGGATGTAGGATAAAAGAATTAATGAATTATTGTAGACTATGTCAATTAAAAAATAAGAAAACTTCGAGTCGAAAAATTAGAAAAATGGCCTACATGTTTATTTTTTATAGTTTATTATATTAAAATACTTTACACCACTAGAACTATAATACTCATACTATATTTTTTTAAATAACATAAATTTTTATAAATTTAAATTAAGAAGAATTATAGGATTAACCATAGGAGGGGTATAAAGAAGTCCTAATTTTGATTATTTGGATCTATTGAAGTGAATTTTCCTAAAAACATTTATGTATTAGTTGTTAAGATGATGTTCATCTCGATGATAAAATAATTAAAACTTCTTTTTGAAATGATTAGTATTTTATCCACTATTTATATATGATTTGAAGAAAATTAATCCTTTATTCTATGAGAGTTTTTGATAAAATAAAATGATGATATCTATAAAAAATATTATTGGAGTTTCACTAAATGTTTTATTATGTGGGATTTTAAAATTAATGTCCCAATAATCAACATGTCAATTATAGGGAGTTTTTCTAAATTATAGGGGATCATCGCTCAATTGTAACTGGTTAATAGTGAATAACTCAGAGAGCTCTTGATATTATTGGTAATCATAAAAGGGAGTGTATATTATAATATATAATTTCATGTATAATATATGGGCTTATGTATTTAGAAGATATAAATATTATATTCTGAATAAATTTTGAAACGAATCCATATTTATGTTATAGAAAGAGGGAAAGAGATGCTATTGTTAATTACAATTAAGACAAGGGAAAACCCATTAATGTTGCATAGTGTGATAAATATGTAAGTTAAACATAAAAATGGTTAATAATACTAATACCGATGTGATTTATAAACAAATAAATTTAATGGTGATGGATTTACCTTGGTTATGGGATCAAGATTCGGTTTACTGGAATTAGGGATAAAATATCCTACACAATAATTATTAAATGAGTTATCTATGTTGTTGTCAATGATATTTCAAAATAATTCCTAATGAACCCTTAAAGACCATTTTTTCTAATATATATGTCATTGGTGTTCATATTATTATTTAATATTGTCTTTTAGAAGATAACATTGCCACATATATAATATAATGGAAATCAGTGTTTAGGATATTAATCCTACTTTTGTATTAAGTATAAATCCATAATCGTCCACTACTACAATCTATGATTTATTTTTATGAAACATTACTTGTCAACTGATTCTAAAAAACATTATGAATAATATTTCCTCATTGGGTCTAAGAATTTTGAGAATATGTATATTTTCTTGTCGCATTCATTATCTATATTTCACACATGGGTAATTGGAGAGGTTTAATAATCATGATCCATTAATAAAAAAAGATATTTTCATTTGAACAACAAAAATCGCTTAAAATATTTATTTTTTTATTAATCATAAAACATAAGTGAATCCTTAATCTACCCCCATAGAGTGTCACTACATGATCAAATAAATATTTCAGATGTTATCAAGATTCTTAAGTTCCATATGTTGAGATCAATAATTTGTTTCAATGTTCTTTCATAATCTACATATATTGTAGCCCTATTAAAGACACAAATATTTCTCTACTAGATGAAAAGGAATGTATTAATGATATAACAATAATATAAAATACTATGGATGATGGAAGAAATGGGATTTCTACCATAAATTTGAAAAACTATATAAATAAGTTTTTCTAGAAGCAATACAATTTACCATCTAATGTAATATTCAAGGGGGTCTAAGGAATATCATAAAATTAACAACGATGTAAAATTTCAAGTAAATGCAATGAAATTAATCTTATAAAAAATATAAATCTATGATTTTTATGTTTCTATTAAAATAATTTATTAACTTTACTAAAAAATTATAGGATTATATGAAAAATGTCCTTATTAAAGTTCATGGATAAACACTATATTTCATCAGGTGATAGTGGATTCAATGTTTTAAAAGTTATGAGAGTATAAATCCCCCATAGAACTCATATAAGAAATGTAATAATTTCTATAACTGTTTTAGGAAACAATTTCCATAGTTGTAGAGGAATTGAAATTATATTTATTTTTTAATTTTGTTATTTAATATATATATATATATAATTAAATTATTCATGCATATAATTTTATATTTATTGTTATGAAATATCATTACATGATTTGATAATGATTAATAAATCATCCTGAAAACCCTATGATATATTAATGGATTTCATTTAGTGATCAGTTTTAGAAAAATAAATATGAATGGGATGATAATGTAATTTTTTTGAATATTATATAATAAAAAGGAATTTAATGTTTCATAAATATGTTACCAAACTTGGATATAATGAATTTTCTCAGTTGAAGATAAACTTTTAGATGAAAAAGGATTCACTAAAATATTTCCCATCAAATGAATTACATCATAGATTAATTATTCTTGTGGTAAAAGAGAATTGAAGAAATTAATGGATACAATTCCCATAAATCTAATGAATAAACGTAACAATTGGTAAAAAAATTACATTTTCAATAATTCTAATTTATTGTGTGGTCCAATTTACAATTTTAATCTGTAGAAATATGAGTGAAGAATGTTTTTTAGAAACACACCACTTTTATGAAGGTTTTAGAAAGAGAGAAAACAATTATGTCCTTAAAATGTGTCCAAAATAAAGGAGTATCCAATCAAAGGTGAGATTCTATTCCACCATCCTTATTTAAACATAATAGAAGAAGTGAATACTTTTTTAGAATTTCTGGTATTGTTTTAAGCTTGGTAATAGATATATTAATTATTTTAATAACATCTGATGGTTTGAATAAAAAATATATAGTATTACGTAAGGAGTAGCACAATATAAGTTCATCCAACATGAAAAAATTCCAATTACAGTTAATTGGAGATATACAATTTTATTGAATCAAATATATTCAAACATCATGAAATTTTACATAATCATTATAGAAGTAGTAGTCTTGATGATGATTAGTGATATATTACAACTATCATGTAAAGATCAACAATAAATAACGGATATAGAAACCAATAGTTTAAGAAAGATAAATAGAGGAAATAGGGAAAGTCTTCCTTGATGTGTAAAAAAATTCAAAAACAATTGACCGCAAAAAGAATGAAAAGGACGTTTTCAATCTAAAAAAAAATTTCTTTTATATTGGAAAAAAATATTGTTCATGAATATTTCAAAACATATCCTTAATTAAAATTTTAATGTATTAAAGCAATAAAATCAAAATAATCTTTCTGAAAAAAAATAGAGTGGTATTATGGAATACGTCTATGGTGAAGAAGAAGAATTCCACCTATTGTTTATATAGAATGGTAGCTTACTGGATCTTATAATGTTTTGAGATAAAAGTATAAGGGTCATACGCACTCTAAGAAAATATATGAAAAGATTATTGGGGTATGATAACAAGGAATGTATAAAATAACCATATAATAGAACAAGTACTACATAAGATATAATGAAAAGGAAATAATAATACTATAAAAAATTGAAAACATTTAGAAGGATTTCATCACTTTTTGTCTGTAGTATTTAGAGTCTCAATCAATATGGAAGAAATTGAAAATAATGGAAAAATTAACTTTTCTCCAAGTAGTTGAAAATAAATTCCACATATAATGTATATATGTGAAGTTTATGGATATATGTATATGACTCATAAAATTATTAATGCATGGAATATAAAGTGTGAAAACATAATGTGAAATGGAACATAATTTAAAGGTTTTTCTAAATTGAGATATTCTTCCAAAACATATTTCTCTAACTAATGGGAAATCAAAAATCCCCCTTCTCGTCTCATAATATATGATTATTCATCACTAAAGGTAATAAGATGGGATGGAATCTAGTGGGTTTATAGTGGAAAATATATAAAATTTGGTTTGAAAAATTTATTAAAATACAACATTTATAACATTATCTCAAAAATACAATTTATGTTGATACAAACCATAACAAAGATGGAATATGGTGTCCACCACATTAAAGGGAGTGATGACTGAGATTGTTATTCCGGTGAATTGATAACATGAGAATGGATGTGCTATATTTAAGACTACTAAATAATTTTTTCATAGAATCTTTAGTTACACATAATGGTTATTTGAATCATAATGATCCCTTATACTGAGGCTTCTATTAGTTAATAATCTAAATGATTATAAATAATTTTCAGGTTTTAAAAATCAATAAATTTGTAGAATATTTAATCCATGATCAACATTTTTGTTTTCCCCGTATATATACATGAGAAATCAACTATTTTATAATTGGGTTTATCATCCAATGTTAATGTTAGAAAAATAAATGGTGAAATAAATTTTTGGTTTATACGTTTATGATATATTTAATTATATGGATACTTAAAATAATATGAATATAATATGTTTCAATTACCACTAAATGAATATCAGTGAGTTGGTATAACTATGTAAAATTTTAAGGTAAATAAATTTTATTTTCCATTATTTTATACACTGTGAAAGGATTAGTTAAATATATAAATTATTAAAGAAAAAATTACTAATGAAGGAAATTTTTTATCATCATTACGTCTATTTTTTTGTTAAATTAATTTTTCAGAAACAGATAATGCAATATTGAGAGTTTCCCCTTCAAAGCTAAAATTTGAATTTATTGTTAATTATTCAGAAAATAAATAATTTCCATGAATTTGACGATATTATTGGAACCCCTAATGGGGAGTAATGAAGTGTCCATCAGATGGATATCATGAAGTATTATAATTTTTCAATACTTATTTTTAATAGGAATTAATGATATTCAGATGAAGATATAGAAAATGTAATAATGGGTGTTTCCAATGTAAATTAATTGAATTTAAATACATCATAAGGTGTAATCCTCTACGAAAGTGTCTTAAATGGGGGTACCATTTGATACATGATCTAATACCATTAGAAGTTACATAATAAGTTATGGTTGAATTATATTTAATATAGAAATAATGTTTAATTATTAATAAGGAAAATATTGAAAACTAGTAGTGTATAAGGATAAAGAGAAATAAAATAAAATTTACTAGAATTATTATAAAAATGTGATTATTATCAAACTGATCATCACTAGATTTCATAAAAAGTTGTGAAATTTATTAATATCATTATCGATAGTATGATATTATTAAGAAATCAAATGAATGTTTTTAATAAATTATATATAATTATTAATGATGATATATTTGATGCATCATACCAATTTAAATCAGTAACAAGTGAACTCGGTTCGCCACATAACCTCAAATGATTCTCCTCGTATTCCATATACTATTGACTAGTTGGTATGGGTCATGGGGGAATAGTGGGGATACTACACCCTTATGATCAGAGTGTATCACAATGATATAATCATAACAATCAATATGATAGTATCAGAATATAACCAAATACCAGAACAATATTCATCGATCATATGAATAACCAAGTAATTATATACACCAATGTCATATACAATAAATTATTTTCATTGAATGTGATCAATATAAAATAGGGAAATCCAAGGAACCCAGGGAACATAAATATACAAAATTCAATACAAAAATAAATAAATACCCAAGGATATATCTAGTATCATTTCGATCATAGTATTATTTCTCTTCCTCAAAACTCATTCCTAGAAATTTAATGAAGCATCCATAACACGTAACCATATCTTGTCCCTACTATCATTCTTCATATCTATCTGGGTACACAACAAAGACCCAAATACGGTGTGAGATATACATAATAGGAAACCTATAATTTTTTCTATTTCTATCCATTATGTGAATTTATAATAATTATTTTTATGTAATACTAACACAATAAAAAAATTATGGTAAATAAGTAACCCTCTTAGGTCTAAGGTCCCATAGGATGTATATCCTCTACTACATTTTGTATCAATAATAATAATTTCACTTAATAAATTTTTTGTTATGATTGAATGTATAATAAATTCTCAAGACCTTAATCATTTCCAAAGGAATCCCCCATGAATAACATCTAATCCTGATATGTATAATAATTCCTTCATAATGATGTAAGACACTAACCAAATCCATGATTTTTCTTTGGCATGGTAGATGAATATTATAATTAATTCATTACATAATTCAAAGGAAAAATGCACATATCCATGGAATTCTTCATTTTTAATCAAGGTTTCACTCCATGCATAACATGAACCTATCTCCATAAAATCCCTACCTAGGAATCCCTCATAAGAACCCTCATATCTCTCTAAGTGTGTATTGTTGAAAAAAACCTCTTAGCCCGTCCTTGGTAGTCCACAAAGGATCCCAAGTTTCACCCATGGTATATGTGAAGTTCTTCCCTATAAGTGCATACATAGAAGACCACATAGTGGTTCCAAGTATTACTCATGGCATAAAAAATAATTTTCTATCGAGTTCTATCATTTTTAGACCACATATAGAATCCAAGAATCACTTGGGTGTGTATAATCCATATTCCATGGGAGTCCTTCTAGGGAGTTCATATAAGAAACTAGGTTTCACCCAGGGTATATGAAATCATATTTTACTCTTTTTTTAATTCAATTATTTCAATGAGTTATCTATGGAGTTTCAGGTTATAAACCAAGATTCACTATTGACATTGAAATATTAAATAGCAAGGGCCCAAACCCTAACCATACTATTTAAATAAACATTTAATTCAATTTTTCACACCATTTATTTATGAAATTTACTCACCATAGAAGGTTTCATAATTCATATTTTTGTATTATATGCCCTATCCTTCGATGAATCCTCACATTCATCTTAATTGAAAATTTTAATTTTTAAAACATCTCATGCCAAACTGAGAATGTATAATATCCATATGTATAGGTACATAGTCTTAGTTTAACACATCATTTTAAAACTATTTCACCTTAATCAATTAATTTAATATCCCATGATATAGGGGTAAAATAACACACCATGATAGGTGAATCAACTCATTGGCTATTGATGGTGGTAATATTAAATTATTTACTCACCCAAGTAGTGGTTCAATTAAATTACTATAACTTTCATTACATCATAAATATGCCTCGGGGGTCATATTGGTCAATCCTAATAATTTTATTTAATAATTATTATATCTACGATGTTATGATAAAAAATATATTCATGTGGGAAAATTTCATTTTATATTAACATAATGAATATAATCCAAAAGAATAAGAAATCCATTCTTATCTTCGTAGTCGACTCCTCCTATGTAGTTGTCCTCTACACTGGGATAGAATGAATGAATTTAAGAAAATATGAAAATTCCCTGAAAAAAGGCATGGTAGATACCACCAAAATAACTTCATTAATAGGAAGATAAATGACAAAAGGAATAAGGGGAATAGAGATCTTATCAGTATTCACACACCAAGACCAACCTTGTACGATTTGGAATCCTGATGGAAATGGTACCCTATGGACCTGTTGATTTGGGAGGAGATCTCTCCAATAGTTTAGGGATGGTTTGAATAGATGGAAAAGTAAAATAGATTAGAGAACGAAAAAGAAAAGAGGGTAAACCTGGTAATTTTCCCTATTTAACGAGTACCAATATTTTTCTACCTATTTGGTGAAACTTTGTTCTAACCATGCACCTTCAACTACCTTACAACACCGCTCGCATGGTGTAGGTTCACAGTTCAACTAACCGCCTCTATCCCATTAAATGTACCTCCACAAGAAGAAAATTGACTCGTGTATCACCTTGTTTACTATTTGTCATTATTTTGAACTATTGTGCATCCCGAGACAGAGCACTGGACTACCCACACAGTTGAAACTAACCATGATAATAGAGAAATACAGTTTTTCTGACCATGAGGGCTATCTTTTTATTCCAAAATTTGGGGTTCCAAGCTCCATAAAAGATCCATAAACACACAAATCCTCAAAAAACCAATTAATTCATTAATAATATTCATTAGTGTATCATTACTAAGATAAAATTATTTTAAAATGCTTCAAAACATGAAGAAAATATGGGATCATAAGTTCAACCCAATTAAAAAAACATGACCCCACGTTGTACTTCAAAGGATGGTAAAACATCATGTTAGAATAACATCGACCACTTGGAATTTATGTGAGTATCTCTCTCCTATGTGTCACCATGAATATATTTGTGCAAACTTAACACTGAAACAAAAGGATGTGAATGACATTAGAATGAATTCATGCACTAATCAACTATAAATAGAGGGTTCTTCTCAATAGATGAATCAGCCTCTAATTAATCCTCAGTAACCTCAATAATAAGAGATTAATCAGAATGATATTGTTGAATTTGAGATATGTGGAAGATTCAATGCATGGATCAACATTTGGCAACTTTAATGGGTAAGCTACTTGACCGACCCTGTTAAAAATTATTTACGGGTCTAAAATAACAAGGATATAGCTTCACTTATTTTCTAACTAGTCTTTTCCCTATTGTAAATGAAAGAAAAAATAATGAAAAACACCCAACCATGAAAAATTATAGTCAATGGAAATGATAAAAATATGTCATTTTTATATACTTATTTGTGTATATTAGCTTCATAATAAGTAGAGCCTACTTTTAAGTCTACTGAATGAGATGGGGAACCAGTAGCACTGCATCTCCTGCAGCTAACAGACATAGGTTAAATGCAATATCCTATAATATAATACCTTATTAGGATCTATTTATATTGTATACTACAATAAATTATTGTAAGATAACTCCATGAGAAGTAATTCTTCATCCCAACAACATCTAAAATCAGGGATGCATTCTTAGGGCATGCCCTCTCAACCCAATATTGTATACTCAAACTGTCCATCAAAATGTGGGTGATAGGTTGTATATATGTCACGACCTGTCCTCGGGGCCCGTGCTGTGACTACCCCAAGACCGCCTTCCATAGGCCAGGGGATGGAGACTATCACCAAAGGCCTAAATCCCGATAATTGGAAGGAATTGCCTTTATAAAAGTAAACAAGACACCACAGAGTACAAGTTTAAGTGAAACCCTAAGTACAAAGAGAAGTGCTGAAAAATAAATGGGCCAGAATACAAACGGAACTGAAAGTTCAACTACAACTGAACAAAAGTACAACAGAAAAAGAAAACAGCTGGAAGAACAGAAGCGGCTCCTGGGACGTCCTCCTCGGATCCTACCTGAAGGGTAGGTACAGATGGCATAGCTCATGGATCGTCCACCACAGATCCTACCAGAAGGGTAGGTACAGATAGCCTCCACAACTCTCTCGCCCGTCAACCTCCTCCGAGTGTCGTCTCACCATGAAGTCCACCTCTGGATACTGACTCGTCGTGTAGTCCACCTCCAAGTACCATCCAGTTCTGGAACACTCGGCCTCTGTCCGCACTGCCCGTCGTCTGCAACCAACACAATGAGGTGCGGTCATAGCCCGTGCAGGGGTGAGTATAACGATACTCAGTAGGGACCCCGATACCCTCAAGGTCTCACTAAAACCAACAAGGATAACCACAAAGAAGATCTCAACAGATAACCTCTACTTAGGTATAAGCCCAGACATATACTTAAGTTATCAATTATCCCATCTCAATCATGAGGAAACACAAAGATTATGAAAACAACGGATAACCACTACCCAGGTATATGCCCATACATATACCTAAGTTATCAAGTGACCCATCTCAATCATGAGGCAAACACAAGGTCATAGACTCAGCTCAAACCAGGATTTTCATTATCGAAACTGTAACTACTGAAGAGCCCCGTCTCTGGAGTGTACAGTGGTCCTGTCACGACTCCGAGGTACTTCTCACTAATCCATGTCTCTGAGGCACTCCTCCTGTCGAGTACCACGGGTCTGCTGCCAAATACTTGGTGCTCCGTCCGCTGTGGGTATGTTGCCAAATTCCGGTCGCTCCCCCTAATAGCCTACAGAGGTACTCCTCCAGTCGAGTACTGCGGGTCTGCTGCCAACTACCAGGAACTCCGTCCTCCATGGGTCTACCACCAAATACCGGGCTCTCTGTCCACTGGGCTAGTTGACTCACTCCAAGTCGAGTCGGTCAAGCAGTCATCAAGTCTCAGTCATCTACAAGGTCTCCGTACTCCGCACGCTCGTCTTTGTGAGGGTCCGCTCCACGAGCTACAGGTCGATACTCCAATTATCTCAAATTCCCACGAATAAGTATCTCAACGGACCGACTCGTCATAGGGGTATCAATGCAACAGAAGAAGCATCAATCGAACGCTCGGTCTGTGAGTTATTAGCATTTTCGTCCTAGGGCTCGATTGGTTTCGTGAGTGAACCAACCCGTCTGTATCTCAACTGTACCCATAACTCTAATAGGATATACTCATAGGGACCGTTTCTCAAAGTGATCATCAACACCACTGACGGTTCGTCAAACGAACGTCCGGTCTGAAAGATATCAGCTTTTCCGTTCTAGAGGCCCGGTAGGTTTCGTGAGAGAACCAACCCGACCACACTCCGACGGCATCCAAACATTGAGTGGAGTAATCCAAAAGATCCGTCTCACTTATAGGAATCTATCAAAGTCGACGGCACGTCAATCGGACGTCCGGAGCTCAAGATATAAGCGTTTCCACTCCGAGGGCCCGGTTGGTTTCGTATCCGAACCAACCCGGCCGAACCCAATGTATTCCAAACCTTGAGTGAGATATACCGAAACGACCATCACGATCCAAGGATTTCATCTCCTCTGAAAGTGCATTAATCGCAAGTCTACAGCTCATGATATGGGCGAAAGACAGTGAGGGGACCGAAAACGGGGGTTTCGGGGCCGGACCGACCCAGCACGAGACCCCCCGGGGTCGGCCCGAATCGGGTCGACCCAACCTGGGTGCGGGTCCGACCCGGCCGGCGCGGCCCGGACCGGTCTGCCCAAGCCGGCGCGGCTCGGCTGGGGGTTCGGTCGAACGGCCGAACCGTGCGTGGGGCGCTTCCCCCCGCGTGAAGAGCCGCGACCCCGCGTGGGGCCGCCCGTGCTACCAGACACGTAAGCCGGCCGCATCCCGCCGCTCCCCTCCGTTCCAGCACGGCAGTGGGACCGCGCTCCACAGTCGCGGCTTCAGCCATGGCAGATTCTTCCGGCGGCGCTCTGGGCGCCGCCGCCCCCGACCGCCGGCACCGCCGCAACGGCGTGGCGCGCCGGCGGGGGCTTCCGCGGACCACCGCATGCACTGTGGTGGTCCGATTCACCTGCGGTCTTCGCCAGTCATCATCCCGAGACCCGACCTTCGCTGTAAAGATCCCACAATGCCAGTGCGGATTCATTTGTCGTTTTCCGGCGCAGCGCGACGTCACCGTGACTTGTTCAACTTCATCGGCGCGGCGCGACGACGCCGCGCTTCTTAGCCCTTGCTCATAATTTCCGCGCGGTGCAATGGCACCATTCTGCCATCCACATGCCGCAACAAATTCCAACAACAAGGGGGGGGAGGAGGTTCGGCCGTGTTCATGCTGTCCGACCTCTTCCCCTTATAATGATAGCAAGACGACATCTAATAGAAGTTGACGTAAGGCAAGAAAATAATTCACGGACAAAAACAATAATCCTCAACATCAATCCGCATGAACGAATGATCTGCGGATCAACCTGGGATTGGTTGGTCCGCGGTCATCGTTATTTTCTCAAAAGATAATAGAACACCAAAATAAATTCCCCTACCTTGATTCAAGGTTCCTTCGTCGTCGGTGCAGAAATCGGTGTCGCGAGAATGATGTCGCGGGGTCGGACGTAGATTCCGTGGATGTCGGGGTCCGTCCGAGGAGGAAACGACGTCTCCTCACTTGTTTCTATGGAAGAAGAGGATGGAGAACCATGGACACTGAGTCCTTCTACGTTGAAGGGAAGGTGTTCTTTATCGAAGATGAACCGTTCTTCGTCGAAGGAAAGTTCTCTTCTTCATCACACCCATGCTCTCCCAAAAACTCTAGGACTTTGCTAAAGTTTTCTCCCACACCAAAATCTCTAACTCAAAATAATATATCACGATATTATTTTTATTCACACCACAAAGATTTAAAATTCAAACCAAACCACTTAATTAAAAAATGAAGAGACTCATCTCATTAATTAAGGCATGTTGGCATGAATTAATGGTGGAAGGAAAAGGTGAAGAGTTACACAAAATAATAGGAGTTAACAAACTTAATGGAAGAGGATATTATTGGGTAGTTGACAAATTTAAAGCAAGGGAGTTTAAGGGGGGTTGTAGAGTTATACATTTAAACACAAGGGGTGTTAAATGGGGGGAAGTTCGTGGGGGTTAAAGGGAAGGTGAAGGGTTGGGGTTTCGTGCGGACCCCACCACCCTTGGTCATACACTCTCATGGGATGTTAGGTGGGGTGTGGCCCCACCTCCAACTTCTCTAGGAAGAAACTAACTTCCATATAAAATAAATTGTAACACTACAATTTATTTAAGACTTATCGAATCCCAAAAAATTAACCACCTCATGAGACAAAAACGCAACTACGCTTAAGGTCCCCTTAAGCAATTATCGGCACTGCGAGTTCATCAGTTCCCTCAGATTTCAATTCCGAGTACCGGTTCAAAAGATAGAAAAACTCGCTCATTCGTTCACTGAACGTACCCGAGCCAAACTTTGGAAAATGATTCCGGGCACAACAGGCCTCGGAATCAGACGCCATCAGAAACTGCGTTCATGTAAAATTCCATAGAAAATTAAGAAAAAAATTTCCTTTAAATTTTAGGGTCTTTACATTACTCCCACCTCAGGGCTTTACGTCCCCGTAATGCTTCAACACAAACTAGGGATACAAAAGCGGTACAAATCACGCATATGCGCCTCCTACTCTCATGTTCTCACCTGTAGGTTCCCATACTGCCAGTAAAAGTGCACCCGAGGAATCATCCATCCTCATAAGATCCGCTCCTGTCGATCCTCGATTCCCACTGGAACCTCCGTGAAAGTCACCTCATCGCCAAAGTCCAGCTTCCCATGGTCGATGATATGCAAAGGGTCGAGCATGTATCTACTCAGTTGAGATATGTGGAAATCTTCATGCACCTAGTGCAACTGAGTTGGATGCGTCAAGCGGTAAACCACTTCGCCTACCCAGTTGAAGACCTAAGAAGGCCCACTAATCCTCCGGAATAACTTGACGCCTTGGCCACATCTCCGTAAACCTCGACGAGGTGAAGCCCGTATAAGGACGTGATCATCATCCTCAAACTCTAGAGGCCTCCAAATCCTGTCAGAATAAGGCTTCTGTAGGCCCTGTGCTATCCTCATCCGCTCTTGGATGACCTGGACCTTCTCTAGTCTCACAAGAGATGCTATGATTTCTTCTTTGCCGATAAGAGAAATCTGGTCTTATCCCCTGGATGAACAACATTCATTGCCTAATACAGTCAATCCTGACATGAATGATGCTTTCATGCCATGGATGACGTCGTAAGGCCTCGACGTAACTACCAAGAGATCCAACTGTCACTCTCGCCTCCAAGGGTCGAGTCACACAGTCGCCATCTGTGTGAGGTCACTAGGTCTCCTCCAGTAGAAATCTTGAAAGTGAGGGTCAAGTAAACAGTCTTAATCGGGACCACTCAATATCAACCAAACAAAAGGACATGAAAGCAAACTTTACAAAGATAAGTGTCTTTTCATTATTGCAGCTCATAGTACAAAGACACAAATGTAACAACAACAAAACTAGAAGCAACATGATCAATAACCTCCAGGTCTGGAGCTAGTTCCGATCCTTTCCATCTTCTTCCGGAGCTCCATGAGCATAGGCCTCAGCTGCCTGAAGCAGAGCTCTCCCATGTCATCCTGTATACGCACTGCTCGAAGGGTGGCTGGTATAAACTTTGCCCGGAACAGGCTCTCGAAATCTGGCCAAAGAAGTGTCACCTCGTCATGCTTCTGGAGCATCAGGCTCCACCGTCTGCCTACTGCTGCCTGAAGAAGGATAGAAGCAATGATCACCATGAAGTCTGCCAGTGTCCCCACTAGCCTGAAGACTCTCACCACAGCCTCCAGCCAATCCTCAGCCGCCTACAGGTCCATCTCTCCCCGGAACCTGGGTGTCCTCTGGTGTTGGAACTCATGCAGTGCGCTCAAACGATGGGCACCCTCTGCTACTGGGGCTGGTGGCATCGGTGGCCCAACGGTTAGTAGTACCGCTGGTGCGCCTGCTGGTGCCTCAACTGGGATAGGGCCCTGTACTGAGGCCACGTCGCTTGGCGGGCTGTTAGTACGAACAACTCTCGGGGCTCTAGCTGGTCGTCCGTGGGGAGGCATCCTGAAAGAAACAATCATTAAATGGTCAAAAGACTTATACCTAGTGAGCTGACCTGGTTTGAGATGATATTTAAAAACTTCTGGAAACACACACGCAATCAGTGTTTTCGTGCACAAAGTCAGAAATCTGTTGTCAGGGTCCTGGTGTATGGATACGTCAGCCGCCCGCACCAACACTGGACTCCCTGAACTGAAAACCACACTTAGTACTCTTAACACTATTGCTTCACAGAATGAAAATATCAGAGTTATAAGTTCTGTGGTAGAACCGACTCCTCTGATACCAATTTGTCACAACCCGTCCTCGTGGCCCGTGTTATGACTACCCCAAGCCAGCCTTCCATAGGCCAGGGGCTGGAGACTAGCACCAAAGGCGTAAATCACGATAATTGGAAGGCATTGCCTTTATAAAAGTAACCAAAACACCACAGAGTACAAGCAGATGTAAAACACTAAGTACAAAGAGAATTGCTGAAAAGTAAATGGGACAGAATACAAACCCAACTGAAAGGTCTACTACAACTGAATAAAAGTTCAACAAAAAATGACAACAGCTGGAAGAACGGAAGCGGCTCCTGGGACGTCCTCCTCGGATCCTACCTGAAGGGTAGGTACAGATTTCACAGCTCCTGGATCATCCACCACGGATCCTACCTAAAGGGTAGGTACAGATAGCCTCCACAATGCTCTCGCCCGTCAACCTACTCCGAGTGTCATCTCACCATGATGTCCACCTCCGGATACTGACTCCTCGTGTAGTCCACCTCCGGGTACCGTCCAGTTCTCAAACACTCGGCCTCCGTCAGTACTGCCTGTCATCTGCAACCAACACAACGAGGTGCGGGCATAGCCCGTGCAGGGGGGAGTATAACGATACTCAGTAGGGACCCCGAGACCCTCAAGGTCTCCCTAAAACCAACAAGGATAACCCCAAATAAGATCTCAATAGATAACCTCTACTTAGGTATAAGCCCATACATATACCTATGTTATCAAGTAACCCATATCAATCATGAGGAAACACAAATATTATGAAATCAACGGATAACCACTACCCAGGTATATGCCCGTACATATACCTAATTTATCAAGTGACCCATCTCAATCATGAGGCAATCACAAAGTCATAGACTCAGCTCAAACTAGGATTTTCATTATCGAAACCATAACTGCTTAAGAGCCCTGTCATTGGAGTGTATATTGGTCCTATCATGACACGGAGGTACTGCTCAGTAATCCAAGTCTCTGATGTACTCCTCCTATCGAGTACCGCGCGTCTGCTGCCAAATATTGGGCGCTCCGTCCGCTGTGGGTCTGCCGCCAAATACTGGGCGCTCGTCCTAATAACCTACAGAGGTACTCCTCCGGTCGAGTACCACGGGTCTGCTGCCATCTACCAGGCGCTCCATCCTCTGTGGTTCTGCCACCAAATACCGGGCGCTCTGTCCACTGGGATAGTCGACTCACTCCAAGTCGAGTCGGTCAAGCAGTCGTCAAGTCTCAGTCGTCTACACGGTCTCCGTACTCCACACACTCGTCTCTGGGAGGGTCCGTTCCACGATCTATAGGTCGATACTCCAAGTATCTCAAATCCCCACGAATAAGTATCTCAACAGACTGCCTCATCATAGGGGTCTCAACGCAATAGATGGCGCTTCAATCGGATGCCCAGTCTGTGAGTTATTAGCCTTTTCGTCCCAAGGGCCCGGTTGGTTTCGTGAGCGAACCAACATGGAAGTATCGCAACTATTCCCCAAAATCTCATAGGGTATACTCATAGGGACTGTTTCTCAACGTGATCACCAATGCCACTGACGGTTTGTCAAACGGATGTCCGGTCTGAAAGATATCAGCTTTTCCGTTCCAGGGGCCAGGTTGGTTTCGTGAGAAAACCAACCCGACTGCACTCCGACGGCATCCAAACCTTGAGTGGAGTAATCCAAAAGATCCGTCTCACTTAGAGGAATCCATCAAAGTCGATGGCACATCAATCGGACGTCCGGAGCTCAAGATATAAGTGTTTCCGCTCCGAGGGCCATGTTTGTTTCGTATCCGAACCTACCCCGTCGAACCCAAAGTATTCCGAAACCTTGTGTACGATATACTGAAACGACAGTCTCGATCCAAGAATTGCATCGCCACTGACGGTACGTCGATCGGAGGTCCATAGCACATGATATGGGAGAATGACCGTGAGGGGTCTGAAAACAGGTGTTTCGGGGCCGGACCGACCCGGCCCGAGACCCACTAGGTCGGCCCGAACCGAGTCGACCCGGCCGGCGCGGCCCGGCCCGGCTGGTTACAGCCCGGCCCAGTTTGCCCAAGCTGGCCCGGCTCGGCCGGGGGTTCAGCCGAATGACCGATCCGTGCGGGGGGCGCTGCCCCCGCGTGAAGAACCACGGCCCCGCGTGGGGTCGTCTGTGCCAGCGGACGCAGCAGCCGGCCGCGTCCCGCCACTCCCATCTGGTCTGACACGGCCGCGGGACCACGCTCCGCCGCCACGGCTTCAGTCGCAGTGGATTCTAAAGGCTGCGCTCTGGGCACCGCCGCCCCCGACCTCCGGCACCGCTGCACCGGCGTGGCGCGCCGGTAGGGGATTCTGCGGACCACCGGACGCGCTCTGGTGGTCCAATTCACCTGCTGTCTTTGTTATTCATCATCCCGGGACCCGACCATCGCTAGAAAGATCCCACAACGCCATTGCTGCTTCGTTTGTCATTTTCCGGCGCAGTGCGACGGCGCCGTGGCTTGTTCAACTTAATCGGCGCGGTGCAACAGCGCCACGCTTCTTAGCCATGCCTCATAATTTCTGTGCGGTGCAACTGCACCGCACTGCCTTTCACGTGCCACAACAAATTCAAACAACAAGGGGGGAGGAGGTTCGGCGGTGTTCGTGCGGTCCGAACTCTTCCCGTTATAATGATAGCAAGCGGCCATCTAACAGAAGTTGACGTAGGACAAGAAAATAATTCACGGACAAAAACAATAATCCTCAACATCAATCCGCATGAACGAATGATCCGTGGATCAACCTGGAATTGGTTGGTCCGTGCTCGTCGTTCTTTTCTCAAGAGATAAGAGAACACCAAAATAAATTCCCCTACCATGATTCAAGGTTCGTTCATCGTCGGTGTGGAAATTGGTGTCACGGGAATGACGTCGTGGGGTCGGACGTAGATTACGTGGATGTCATGGTGCATCCGAGGAGGAAACGACGTCTCCTCACTTGTTTCTATGGAAGAAGAGGATGGAGAACCGTGGACGCCGAGTCTTTCTACGTTGACGGGAAGGTGTTCTTAATCGAAGAAGAACCGTTCTTCGTCGAAGGAAATTTCTCTTCTTCTTCACACCCAAGCTCTCCCAAAAACTCTAGGACATTGCTAAAGTTTTCTCCCACACCAAAAGCTCTAACTCAAAATAATATCCCATGATATTATTTTTATTCACACCACAAAGATTTTAAATTCAAACCAAACCACTTAATTAAAAAAATGAAGAGACTCATCTCATTAATTAAGGCATGTTGGCATGAATTAATGGTGGAAGGAAAAGGTGAATAGTTACACAAAATAAGAGGAGTTAACAAACATAATGAAAGTGGAGATTAATGGGTAGTTGACACATTTAAAGCAAGGGAGTTTAAGGAGGGTTGTATAGTTATACATTTAAACACAAGGGGTGTTAAATGGGGGGAAGTTCGTGGGGGTTATAGGGAAGTTGAAGGGTTGGGGATTCGTTCGGACCCCACCACCCTTGGTCATACCCTCTCATGGGAAGTTAGGTGGGGTGTGGCCCCACCTCCAACTTCTCTATGAAGAAATTAACTTCCACATAAAATAGATTGTAACACTACAATTTATTTAAGACTTCGAATCCCCAAAAATTAACCACATCATTCGACAAAAATGCAACTACGCTTAAGGTCCACTTAAGAAATTATCGGCGCTGCGAGTTCATGGGTGCCCTCGGATTTCAATTCCGAGTACCTGTTCAAAATATAGAAAAACTCGCTCGTTCGTTCATAGAACGTACCTGAGCCAAAAATCGTAAAATGATTCCGGGCACACCGGGACTCGGAATCAGACGCCGTCAGAAACTGTGTTCTTGTAAAATTCCAATGAAAATTAAGAAAAAAAAATTCTTGAAATTTCTGGGTCTTTACAATATAGACGCTTGTGTTAACCCATTACCCTTTAAAACCCCTTAAAGAACAATGATGTTAAGAATGGATACCTATTTGATAATATATATAACATGGAACTCCGAGGAGGCATATGATCTCACAAATATAGATCCTCATGATCTCATCTACTAAAAAGGTTTCTGGAATAGGTAGTAAATGAAAGAACTGTGAAAATTCGTATGTGATCACCCATACTGTGTCACTTCCTCGATGACATTTATGAACTCCTATAATGAAATATAGGGTTAATTCCTCCAACTTCCACTCAGTAAATATTGAAGGATATAAAATACCTATTGGTCACTGGTGTTCTACTTTCACCTACTAAAATGCAAAACTCAATGTAAACAATCCTAACTATATCCCTTTATATCTCTGACCACCAATATTAGTGTCATAAGTCAGAATACATTTTGATAAGAAAGGGATACAATTTCCATATAGTGGAATGATATTCTAACATAAAATCCACTTATATGTCGACATAAACCCAAATGAATCCATGAATTCACAATAATACATTATCGTCAATGAATAGACAAGTGTGAGAGTAATCATCTTTAATGATTTCCAATAAAACCAAGTACTTGGAGTCTAATAGCTGACACATTTTTGCACTCCCAATAAGTGAAGAAGTCATTGATAATTATTAAAGTACAAACTTTCCACTTTAGTCCTAAACCTCTATTTTCATCTCAAGAAAATAGTTCCCTTGACTTCCACTTGAAGAAATCCTCCGGAACTACCAATGTCTATGTCCTCCTAAATAGATAAATGGAAACTAATTTAAAATTTCTAATATTATAAGAAATATTGAATCTGGAAGACTATATGTATTAAACCGACTATCATTGCCTAATATTCTTGTCACACAATGTAAAAATGTATTTCATGTCTGTTTATCCTTATACACAACCAAAATATGTCCCAATAAATAATTCATCTAAAAATGTAAGTCCTAAACAATTGTGGAAAACTAAAGATAATGTGTTGGGTTGTTCCTCTCATGTGTTCTCCACTAATGAGACTTGTATGCCAATCATCTCTCCTACAACATCAAAACTGCTCCAAGATCTATGCCATATACAATATAATAAACAAATATCTTCTTCCAAAATCTATTACAATCAATATCGATGTTTAATTTAGTCTCCATTTCATCTCCTAAAAGAATACATTATGGGATTATAATCATATAAATATCACAAAAATATTATTCAAGATCATAATAGGTACTTCTAGGTGTTAATAGTCATGAATTGTGCTCTTGTAATAATTATCTAGCCCTATGAAATATCATATATCAAAGATGATATTGGGATTCTCCATGGTAACTATAATGCACACCTTCTCTGGTTCAACTCATACACTTGTCATTGAGATAATGTGACCCAACAAGTGAACATTATCAATCCAAAATTTTATCATTTTGGGAATAGAATATAACTGATTCTATCGTAGTGTATTAATTAAGATCTCATGATTTCTTCACGGTCATTTTGAGTAAGAGAATACATCTTGATATCATACATGATAAAAACAAATGATGAATCTAAATAAGAGTGGAAAAACTAAATCAGATATTCCATAATATAAGATGGCTCATTGGGGAGATTTAATGCTATGAAAAAATAATCTTGATTTATATATATATATAATTTAATATTGTATATGGTATATCTGATGGTGTCACGACCCCCTACCACCAATGATTCCCCTCCTGATCTGGCAATGGTGAAAGGAAGATAATGACCCCCGAGTCCCGCCTCCAGTAGGCCACGGGTTGGATACTAGCACCAAGGGTTTGAGTTTTCACAAAAATGGGAGGCATTACCCTTTTTATTATTTTGGATCGGGAAATAGGAAAAGTCAACCACCAAAATGATAAAATAACATGTGTACATAAATAAACCCAAAACAATCCCACATGCATGTTTAAACAATTTTTATAACAAGGTACAAGTACAAGGAAGCTCAAAAGTACAAGTGAGTATAGTACAAAAAAGAAAACAAGAAAACAGCAACTGCACAACTCCCACTGCCTGACTAGTAGGGTCCCGCACGGCCCTGGTAGTCCTCCTGAAAACCTGAAACAACGTAGGATGAGCATACAAGTATACCCAGTAGAGAACCTAAATCTCTCGTGCACAAGTGGGGAGACACCCTAAGGTCCTGTGAGAAAACAGAAGAACCAGAAACTAACAAGGAAAAACTATCCACCCAGCCTCACTGGTCACACTCACCAAGTAACACAAAAAAGTTTAGTATATATATAGAACAAAAGTATTTGGGTACCCCGCACCATTTCCCACTTAATTAGATGCTGCTCTTCCTAACGGAAAATGTCCTGACGCTACCACACTCTTCCCGCCCTCACACACCTGGGCCAAACCACGCATCTAGCCCGAACACACCTGGGCCTCACAACCACGCATCTCGCCCACACACACCTGGGCTGCAATCACTAACCCGCTCGCAGACACATGGGCCTCATCCCGAAGGTTCTTGGGAATGGTAAGCCTACCCGAAGAGTCTTGGGCTAAAGGTCTCCTCAAGCCATCACAGCCTCCGAGACCTACCCGAAGAGTCTGGGGTGTAAGGTCACCTCAAGCCATCATAGCCTATGGAAGAAGGAACAGGAAGGAGCTAGTAACTAAGGGGGGACACCCTCTCCCATAAAATGGGAGTGTTCGGCACTAGGTGCTTGACATTGGTGTGGTGCGACAAAACACAAAGATACAATTATATATATACATATACCAAACACACAGCCCAACCTATGGCTTCTTAAAAAGAGGAACTGAGCATGTGCCTCGGCACTGCTACCACGAAGCATGCATCAACAACCAAACAATCATCCCCCAACCCCATTTAGGTTTTCATGTTTCATGCAATGGTTTAACAAATTATTACTACTGGGAAACTATCATCCAGACAAAACCTTTCAAAAACATATCCCTGCCATCCACAACCAAGGTTAGGTAAACCGCAAGAAACCACATGCCATTTCATTTACAAAATATTATCACAACCATACAACATTCCATCATTCATTTATTTCAAAGTTTCACACATAAAACCCTTTCCACACACAAAACATTTCCGCATTTGAAAACACCTTTTACTTCCAAAACACTTTTCATAATCAAAACACTTTTCATAAATAACGGAATTTTCCACAACCAACCACTTCCCATTTCAACCCCATCATTTACAAAAACATTTCCCACAAAAAAACAAAACCACCAACATTTTCATTATTCCAATTTTGTTCAACCGGGGTGATCACACAAGGTTTTCATTCTCATTTAATCAGCCAGTCTTTACGTGCATATCCATTTTCCATGTTTTAACAAAACCATCCACAAACAATTCAGATATCAATTGCGCATGCAAAGGCCACCAACGGCCTTGATTTTCATGAGGCAAAGGCCTTTCAATCCAAAATCACAATCAGAAGATAAAGAAACTGGAAGGCAATAGAAACATCACAAAACCCCAAACCCTTCTTTATCCGGTTATTATCTTTATTTAAAGTTCAACTGCATCCCATGGAATAAAAGAAAAATATCCCACCCTGCATGTTTCACCAAATAGAGAGACTAAGGTAAACCCCTACCTCGAAAGGTCCCGATCACGTCGCTTCCGACGACGTCCTTCGGTGTCCTCCGCCTTCGCCAAACCCGACAAACGCCTCCTAGGATGGAAGATGGAGAAGGAAGGCCGGAAGGAAAGGTGACAAGTCCGTGCTTAGAAGCATCATCTCGTCGCTACGATCCTGTGGCCGCTGACGGATCGTAATTCAGAGCTCGGACAAAGAAGTTAGAGGAGGAAGACTTCTTGATCATCCAAGAGTGTCGTCGTGCGAAGAAGAAGCGATTGGTCTAGAAATAATCCGCGACCCTTTCTTATATAGGCAACGAATAGGTAAAACAGTATGCAGCGTGTATTGATGAATACACGGTGTGACTGTACACCCGTTACGCGTTTTGACTGGTTAACACACGACACGTCACACGGTTTCCACGCGTTTTAATAATAACGTCAATTTTATTAATAAGTGTGTTTCGTTGACTCGAGACATAACTCATAAAAAGGTATCTATCACTGGTCTTAAAATGACCGTCTTAATTACAGGATTACACTGCCGCTGACGGTTCGTCATTCCGACACCATATGAAGAAGTTATAGACTTTTTACGTTTTGATCACCCAAAATAATAATAATATTATTTTATTATTATTATTATAATTTAATATTTTCATCAAAAGGGCTTGTGGCGTGAATCTCTCCCCTAACACCATGCGCACTCCCTTATTTTACTATTTTATTACTATTTTAATATATTAAATCAACATTATATAAAATATATGATATATTAAATCAAATTATATAATAAATTAAAAAAATATGATTTATACAAGGGAATGGGGGCATTCACGCCTCCCCCCCCATCTCATGCTCCTCCCCATAAATTTATTATAATTTATTAAATAAAACCATTTTCCTTTTAATTTTTTTATTATATTTATTATACGATCAATGTTATTAATTTCATAATTCAATTTTGGGAGAACCTATGCACAACCATTCCATGCGACTCAAAACCATTTCATTTAATTGAATTAAATGACAAAACAAAATTAATATAACATACATATTCAACCCCATTTTAATACATTTAATTTTATTAACCTCTCACATATAGTTTTACGTCATCATTGTTATTTATTTTAATTCTATTTATTTTTATTTCACACTGATTAAATTGAAACCACATTTATTAAATAAAAACCATTTAATTTCATAAACCCAATATAACGAACTCACCTTTAATTTTTTGAACGCACCACCGTGCTTCCACTTGCATGTTCATTTAATTGTTTGCAATAAATACCATGACTCATTTCATCAATTTCTCATTATTATTAATATTATGAATAATATTAATAACACAACAGCCATAATTATTATTCAAATTTAATTTAAACAATTACTAAATTAATAAAAAAACTGCAAGTTTCATTTATCAACGTCTAATGGATCACACACCTTCCCACTTCACATCATTAATAATAATAACACCAATTAAATCATTTTATCATGATTATTCTTTTTAGTTTAATTAATCACACAATTTATGTCATCATCATTATTATTAACATATTTTTATGTTATCATCAGTATTAAAAAAATCATTATAACGCGCGTTGTGTTGACCACATCGATTTCAACAAAGGAATGGACCGGAGGGGTCCGGTCCATTACATCAGATACCTCTTAAAACATTCTCGTCCTCGGGAATTAAAAACCAACCAAGAAAAAGAATGGATCCAAACAACCACTCCGCAAGATACCTCTTAGTGCTCTTGTCATAACAAGAAACAACTGACAACCCTAAGTATGTGAGTTAAGAATTCCCTCTCCTATGTCGAGATATTATCTTCTTTAGGGGGCACTTACTCGCCTGCACGGGTTTAATTGCATCCGCATTAATGCGTCTCGATTAAGGACTGGGCCTTCCCAATTCCATATATTAGGTTTTTTTTTCAACTTACACTGCACCCAACAACGTACAACCCACACACTGCCCGGAAACATGGCTTGAGGAATTCCTTCTCCCATTTCGAGATATTATCCGCTTTAGGCGGCACTGACTCACCTGCACGGGTTAAATCGCATCCACATTAATGCGTCTCGATTAAGGATTATGTCTTCCCCTCCCCACATGATAGGGCTCTTCACGTACATTTAAAGAAAAGCTGGAAACAACATAGCATTAAAAACTCACAAAAACAAGGCGCAGGCCCATAGAATGAGCAAATGAGTTCCAAAAATGGAGTGTAATGCTCCCAATAAAACATAAAGGAGATCATTCAAGAAAACCCAAACACATCTCTATCGATCCCTGGTCCTTCTAGAGATGCTGCCTCTGATGCATGCAACTATCCTCGCTGAGCTCCTCTGCCTCTCTGTTGACGTCCTCCTCCTCGACCACGTCCCGATTGGGATCCTTGAGGAACTCCTTGTGGCTGGCCACCACCTGCTCCATCTCCCCTCAAAGGGACTGGAGCCTATTGCTGCTGGAAGGGTATTCTCGGTGACTGGTGCTGCTGAGGAGGGCATTGAACATGTCCATCTCCATCGTACTGAGCATGGGTCGGGCACCGACTCTGAACGTTCCCGAAACCTCCACAAGAAAAACACTTTGGTCCTGGGCTCGTGAATAAGGGACGAGGACCTGAAGATCTGAACTGGAACTGCTGGGGCCTGCTCCCTACTGGCCTGAAACTGGAAGGCCCCATCGCATGAGACCTACTGCTGACTGCCTTCCCCTTCGACGAACTAGGCTGGATCCCCTCACGTGGTGCACCTCCATGCGAGTGCATCCTTTCTACAACTTCTGCCTTCTTCTGTACGGCTAAGTATGTCAGAAGGGTGAAGGGGGTCACAACATACTGGAGCGAAGGACGAAGCGCCTCTTCCAAACGTCTCGCCCGAGACTCTTCATCCGGAAAGAGTTCCGGAGCAAAGCGTAGGAGATTCTTGAACTTAATCCCCAACTCTCGAACAGTCATACTCCCCTGCTGAAGGGAGAGCAACTCCTGATGTGTTTCCGCCTTGATCAAAGATGAAATGAATTCCTCTCGGAACTCCTTTTCGAAGTCAGCCCATGGAATCTCTGCCTCCTTCCTCTCCCTGAGGTAGAGCATCCACCATTGGCGCGCCGCGCCTCTCAGCTGACTGACCGCTAGGGGGACCCAGTACTCCTTTGGAGCACGGATCAAGGTAAAAGTGATCCCTAGCTCTTCAAGCCACCCCTCTGTCTCCAGGTCCGAAGTACTTCCCTCGTACTTCTTGAGAGTCTGACGCTGGAATGAACAGAGGGTCTTCTGCCACTGGCTGTCTTCCTCCTCTCGATCGATCCTCAGTTGATCGATTGCCTGAACCTACTGGGCCTCGGCCGCCTGAGCCACCTGGGAACGCCGTCCAGGTTCCATAGCTGTATGGTAAACAAGGATCGCCTAAGCCCAAGTAGTAAGGAAAAACTCAATGTTTTAATTATCATTTTATTTCAATTTCTTTCCCAGAACACCCAAATCAAGTAAAACACAAACATGATGATGCATGTACCTTCCCTAGGGTCTCTACCCTGCAATCAATATAGTCTCACTTGGTCGTTAGGTAGGCTCAGAGTCCTTGCATCGGATCACGGGGGGCCCTAAAATCCCGTGTCCTAGCCGGTCTTCCCTAGCCTATGTCATGCACCAAGATTAACGAACACTGTTGCCCTACCATCCCATGCAATCTCACTGTGCCTAACTCCAGACTCCATCCTATCTCTCAACCATCACCTCTAATACCATTCTGTCAAGACCCCCCCCCCCCACCAAAGATGCCCCTGCTGATCTGGCAATGGTGAAAGGAAGATAATGACCCCCGAGTCCCGCCTCCAGTAGGCCCCGGGTTGGCGACTAGCACCAAGGGTATGAGTTTTCACAAAAATGGGAGGCATTACCCTTTTTATTATTTTGGATCGGGAAATAGGACAAGTCAACCACCAAAAAGAGAAAAGAACAAGTGTACATAAATAAACCCAAAACAAGCCCACATGCATGTTTAAACAATTTTTATAACAAGGTATAAGTACAAGGAAGCTCAAAAGTACAAGTGAGTACAGTACAAAAAAGAAAACAAGAAAACAGCAACTGCACAACTCCCACTGCCTGACTAGTAGGGTCCCGCACGGCCCTGGTAGTCCTCCTGAAAACCTGAAACAACATAGGGTGAGCATACAAGTATACCCAGTAGAGAACCTAAAGCTCTCATGCACAAGTGGGGAGACACCCTATGGTCCCGTGAGAAAACAGAAGAACCAGAAACTAACAAGGAAAAACTATCCACCCAACCTCACTGGTCACACTCACCAAGTAACACAAACAAGTTTAGTATATATATAGAACAAAAGTATTTGGGTACCCCGCACCATTTCCCACTTAATTAGATGCTGCTCTTCCTAATGGAAAACGTCCTGACGCTACCACACTGTTCCCGCCCACACACACCTCGGCCAAACCACGCATCCCGCCCGCACACACCGGGGCCTCACAACCACGCATCTCGCCCACACACACCTGGGCCGCAATCACTAACCCGCCCGCAGACACCTGGGCCTCATACCGAAGGTTATTGGGAATGGTAAGCATGCCCGAAGAGTCTTGGGCTAAAGGTCGCCTCAAGCCATCACAGCCTCCGAGACCTACCCGAAGAGTCTTGGGTATAAGGTCACCTCAAGCCATCATAAAACCCTTTCCACACACAAAACATTTCCGCATTTGAAAACACCTTTTAATTCCAAAACACTTTTCATAATAAAAACAATTTTCTTAAATAAAGGCATTTTCCACAACCAACCACTTCCCATTTCAACTCCATCGTTTACTAAAACATTTTCCACAAAACAACCAAACGACCAACATGTTCATTATTCCAATTTTGTTCAACCGGGGTGATCACACAAGGTTTTCATTCTCATTTAATCATCCATTCTTTACTTGCTTATCCATTTTCCATGTTTTAACAAAACCAACCACAAACAATTCAGATATCAATTGCGCACGCAAAGGCCACCAACGGCCTTGATTTTCAGTAGGCAAAGGCCTTTCAATCCAAAATCACAATCAGAAGATAATGAAACTGGAAGGAAATATAAACAGAACAAAACCCCAAACCCTTCTTTATCCTGTTATTATCATTATTTAAAGTTCAACTGCATCCCATGGAACAAAAGAAAAATATCCCACCCCGCATGTTGCACCAGATAGAGAGACGAAGGTAAACCCCTACCTCGAAAGGTCCCGATCACGTTGCTTCCGACGACATCCTTCGGTGTCCTCCGCCTTCTCCAAACCCGACAAACGCCTCCTAGGATGGAAGCTAGAGAAGGAAGGACGGAAGGAAAGGTGACAAGTCCGGGTTTAGAAGCTTCGTCTCGTCACTACGATCTTGTGGCCGCTGACGGATCGTAATTCGGAGCTCGGACAAAGAAGTTAGAGGAGGAAGACTTCTTGATCATCCAAGAGTGTCGCCGTGCAATGAAGAAGCGATTGGTCTGGAAATAATCTGAGACCCATTCTTATATAGGCAACGAATAGGTAAAATAGTATGCAGCGTGTATTGATGAATACACGGTGTGACCGTACACCCGTTACGCGTTTTGACTGGTCAACACACGACACATCACGTGGTTTCCACGTGTTTTAATAATAACGTCAATTTTATTAATATGTGTGTTTCATTGACCCGAGACATAACTCATAAGAAGGTATCTATCACTGGTCATAAAATGACCGTCTTAATTATAGGATTACACTGCTGCTGATGGTTCGTCATTCCGACACCATATGAAGAAGTTATAGACTTTTTAAGTTTTGATCACCCAAAATAATAATATTATTATTTTATTATTATTATAATAATTTAATATTTTGATCAATAGGGCTTGTGGCGTTAATCTCTCCCCTTACACCATGCGCACTCCCTTATTTTATTATTGTATTACTATTTTAATATATTAAATCAACATTATATAAAATATATGATATATTAAATCAAATTATAAAATAAATAAAAAAAATATGATTTATACAAGGGAAAGGGGGCATTCACGCCTCCCCCCCATCTCATGCGCCTCCCCATAAATTTATTATAATTTATTAAATAAACCATTTTCCTTTTAATTTTTTTATTATATTTATTATACGATCAATGTTATTAATTTCATAATTCAATTTTGGGAGAACCTATGCACAACCATTCCATGCGACTCAAAACCATTTCATTTAATTGAATTAATTGACAAAACAAAATTAATATAACATACATATTCAAACCCATTTTAATACATTTAATTTTATTAACCTCTCACATATAGTTTTACGCCATCATTGTTATTTATTTTAATTCTATTTTTTTATTTCACACTGATTAAATTGAAACCACATTTATTAAATAAAAACCATTTAATTTCATAAACCCAATATAACGAACTCACCTTTAATTTTTTTAACGCACCACCGTGCTTCCACTTGCATGTTCATTTAATTGTTTTCAATAAATACCATTACTCATTTCATCAATTTCTCATTATTATTAATATTATGAATAATATTAATAACAAAACAGCCATAATTATTATTCAAATTTAATTTAAACAATTACTAAATTAATAAAAAAACTGCAAGTTTCATTTATCAACGTCTAATGGATCACACACCTTCCCACTTCACATCATTAATAATAATAACACCAATTAAATCATTTTATCATGATTATTCTTTTTAGTTTAATTAATCTCACAATTTATGTCATCATCATTATTATTAACATATTTTTACGTTATCATCAGTATTAAAAAAATCATTATAACTCGCGTCGTATTGACCACATCGATTTCAACAAAGGAATGGACCGGAGGGGTCCGGTCCATTACATCAGATACCTCTTAAAACATTCTTGTCCTCGAGAATTAAAAACCAACCAAGAAAAAGAATGGATCCAAACAACCACTCCGCAAGATACCTCTTAGGGGTCTTGTCATAACAAGAAACAACCGACAACCCTAAGTATGTGAGTTAAGAATTCCCTCTCCTATGTCGAGATATTATCCACTTTAGGGGGCACTGACTCGCCTGCACGGGTTTAATTGCATCCGCATTAATGCGTCTCGATTAAGGACTGGGCCTTCCCACTTCCATATATTAGGTTTTTTTTCCAACTTACACTGCACCCAACAACGTACAACCCACACACTGCCCAGACACATGGCATGAGGAATTCCTTCTCCCATGTCGAGATATTATCCGCTTTAGGCGGCACTGACTCGCCTGCACGAGTTAAATCGCATCCACATTAATGCGTCTCGATTAAGGATTAGGTCTTCCCCTCCCCACATGATAGGGCTCTTCACGTACATTTAAATAAAAGCGGGAAACAACATAGCATTAAAAACTCACAAAAACAAGGCCCAGGCCCAAAGAATGAGCAAAAGAGTTCCAACAATGGAGTGTAATGCTCCCAATAAAACATAAACGAGATCATTCAAGAAAACCCAAACACATCTCTATCGATCCCTGGTCCTTCTAGAGATGCTGCCTCTGATGCATGCAACTATCCTCGCTGAGCTCCTCTGCCTCTCTGTTGACGTCCGCCTCCTCGACCACGTCTTGATTGGGATCCTTGAGGAACTCCTTGTGGCTGGCCACCACCTTCTCCATCTCCCCTCAAAGGGACTGGAGCCTGTTGCTGCTGGAAGGGTCTTGTCGGTGACTTGTGCTGCTGAGGAGGGCGTTGAACCTGTCCATCTCCACCGTACTGAGCATGTTCGGGCACCGACTCTGAACGTGCCCGAAACCTCCACAAGAAAAACACTTTGGTCCAGGGCTCGTGAAAAAGGGACGAGGACCTAAAGATCTGAACTGGAACTGCTGGGGCCTGCTCCCTACTGGCCTGAAACTGGAAGGCCCAGTCGTAGGAGAACTACTGCTGATTGCCTTCCCCTTCGACGAACTAGGCTAGATCCCCTCACGTGGTGCACCTCCCTATGAGTGCATCCTTTCTACAACTTACACCTTCTTCTGTACGGCTAAGTATGTCGGAAGGGTGAAGGGGGTCACAACATACTGGAGTGAAGGACAAAGCGCCTCTTCCAAACGTCTCGCCCGAGACTCTTCATCCGGAAAGAGTTCCGGAGCAAAGCGTAGGAGATTCTTGAACTTAATCCCCAACTCTCGAACAGTCATACTCCCCTGCCGAAGGGAGAGAAACTCCTGACGCTTTTCCGCCTTGATCAAAGAAGAAAGGAATTCCTCTTGGAACTCCTTTTCGAAGTCAGCCCATGGAATCTCTGCCTCCTTCCTCTCCCCGAGGTAGAGCATCCACCATTGGCGCGCCGCGCCTCTCAGCTGACTGACCGCTAGGGGGACCCAGTACTCCTTCGGAGCACGGATCAAGGTAAAAGCGATCCCTAGCTCTTCAAGCCACCCCTACGTCTCCAGGTCCGAAGTACTTCCCTCGTACTTCTTGAGAGTCTGATGCTGGAAAGAACGGAGGGTCTTCTGCCACTGGCTGTCTTCCACCTCTCGATCGATCCTCAGTTGATCGATTGCCTGAACCTGCTGGTCCTCGGCCGCCTGAGCCACCTGGGAACGCCGTCCAGGTTCCATAGCTGTATGGTAAACAAGGATCGCCTAAGCCCAAGTAGTAAGGAAAAACTCAAAGTTTTAATTATCATTTTATTTCAATTTCTTTCCCAGAACACCCAAATCAAGTAAAACACAAACATGATGATGCATGTACCTTCCCTAGGGTCTCTACCCTGCAATCAATATAGTCTCACTTGGTCGTTCGGTAGGCTCAAAGTCCTTGCATCGGATCACGGGGGGCCCTAAAATCTCGTGTCCTAGCCGGTCTTCCCTGGCCTATGTCACGCACCAAGATTAACGAACACTGTTGCCCTAACATCTCATGCAATCTCACTGTGCCTAACTCCAGACTCCATCCTATCTCTCAACCATCACCTCTGATACCATTCTGTCACGACCCCCTCCCACCAAAGATGCCCCTCCTGATCTGGCAATGGTGAAAGGAAGATAATGACCCTCGAGTCCCGCCTCCAGTAGGCCCCGGGTTGGCGACTAGCACCAAGGGTATGAGTTTTCACAAAAATGGGAGGCATTACCCTTTTTATTATTTTGGATCGGGAAATAGGACCAGTCAACCACCAAAAAGAGAAAAGAACAAGTGTACATAAATAAACCCAAAACAAGCCCACATGCATGTTTAAACACTTTTTATAACAAGGTACAAGTACAAGGAAGATCAAAAGTACAAGTGAGTACAGTACAAATAAGAAAACAAGAAAACAGCAACTGCACAACTCCCACTGCCTGACTAGTAGGGTCCCGCACGGCCCTGGTAGTCCTCCTGAAAACCTAAAACAACGTAGGGTGAGCATACAAGTATACCCAATAGAGATCCTAAAGCTCTCGTGCACAAGTGGGGAGACACCCTAAGGTCCCATGAGAAAACAGAAGAACCAGAAACTAACAAGGAAAAACTATCCACCCAGCCTCACTGGTCACATTCACCAGGTAACACAAACAAGTTTAGTATATATATAGAACAAAAGTATTTGGGTACCCCGCACCATTTCCCACTTAATTAGATGCTGCTCTTCCTAACGGCAAACGTCCTGACGCTACCACACTCTTCCCGCCCGCACACACCTAGGCCAAACCACGCATCCGCCCACACACACCTGGGCCTCACAACCACACATCTCGCCCGCACACAACTGGGCCGCAGTCACTAACCCGCCCGCAGACACCTGGGCCTCATCCCGAAGGTTCTTGGGAACGGTAAGCATTCCCGAAGAGTCTTGGGATAAAGGTCGCCTCAAGCCATCACAGCCTCCGAGACCTACCCGAAGAGTCTTGGGTGTAAGGTCACCTCAAGCCATCACAACCTATGGAAGAAGGAGAAGAAAGGAGCTAGTAACTAAGGGGGGACACCCTCTCCCATAAAATGGGAGTGTTCGGCACTAGGTGCTTGACATGGGTGTGGTGTGACAAAACACAAAGATACAATTACATATATACATATACCAAACACACAGCCCAACCTATGGGTTCATAAAAAGAGGAACTGAGCATGTGCCTCGGCACTGCTACCACAAAGCATGCATCAACAACCAAACAATAATCCCCCAACCCCATTTAGGTTTTCATTTTTCATGCAATGGTTTAACAAATTATTACTACTGGGCAACTATCATCCAGACAAAACCTTTCACAAACTTATCCCTGCCATCCACAACAAAGGTTAGGTAATACTCAAGCAACCACATTCCATTTCATTTACAAAATATTATCCCAACCATACAACATTCCATCATTCATTTATTTCAAAGTTTCACACATAAAACCCTTTCCACACACAAAACATTTCCGCATTTGAAAACACCTTTTACTTCCAAAACACTTTTCATAATCAAAACACTTTTCATAAATAAAGGCATTTTCTACAACCAACCACTTCCCATTTCAACCCCATCGTTTACAAAAACATTTCCCAAAAAACTACCAAACCACCAACATGTTCATTATTCCAATTTTGTTCAACCGGGGTGATCACACAAGATTTTCATTCTCATTTAATCAGCCAGTCTTTACGTGCTTATCCATTTTCCATGTTTTAACAAAACCAACCACAAACAATTCAGATATCAATTGCGCATGCAAAGGCCACCAACGACCTTGATTTTCAGTAGGCAATGTCCTTTCAATCCAAAATCACAATCAGAAGATAAAGAAACTGGAAGGCAATAGAAACAACACAAAACCCCAAACCCTTCTTTATCTAGTTATTATCTTTATTTAAAGTTCAACTGCATCCCATGGAACAAAATAAAAATATCCCACCCCGCATGTTGCACCAAATAGAGAGACGAAGGTAAACCCCTACCTCGAAAGGTCCCGATCACGTCGCTTCCGACGACGTCCTTCGTTGTCCTCCGCCTTCGCCAACCTGAAAAACTCCTCCTAGGATGGAATCTAGAGAAGGAAGGCCGGAAGGAAAGGTGACAAGTCCAGGATTAGAAGCTTCGTCTCGTCGCTACGATCCTGTGGCCGCTGACGGATCGTAATTCGGAGCTCGGACAAAGAAGTTAGAGGAGGAAGACTTCTTGATCATCCAAGAGTGTCGTCGTGCGAAGAAGAAGCGATTGGTCTAGAAATAATCTGCCACCCTTTCTTATATAGTCAATGAATAGGTAAAACAGTATGCAGCATGTATTGATGAATACACGGTGTGACCGTACACCCGTTACGCGTTTTGACTGGTCAACACACGACACGTCACGCGGTTTCCACGTGTTTTAATAATAACGTCAATTTTATTAATATGTGTGTTTCGTTGACCCGAGACATAACTCATAAAAAGGTATCTATCACTGGTCTTAAAATGACCATCTTAATTACAGGATTACACTACCACTGACGGTTCGTCATTCCGACACCATATGAAGAAGTTATAGACTTTTTAAGTTTTGATCACCCAAAATAATAATATTATTATTTTATTATTATTATAATAATTTAATATTTTGATCAAAAGGGCTTGTGGCGTGAATCTCTCCCCTTACATCATGCGCACTCCCTTATTTTATTATTGTATTACTATTTTAATATATTAAATCATCATTATATAAAATATATGATATATTAAATCAAATTATATAATAAATAAAAAAAATTTGATTTATACAAGGGAAAGGGGGCATTCACGCCTCCCCCCCCCCCCATCTCATGTGCCTCCCCATAAATTAATTATAATTTATTAAATAAAACCATTTTCCTTTGAATTTTTTTTGTTATATTTATTATACGATCAATGTTATTAATTTCATAATTCAATTTTGGGAGAACCTATGCACAACCATTCCATCCGACTCAAAACCATTTCATTTAATTGAATTAAATGACAAAACAAAATTAATATAACATACATATTCAACCCCATTTTAATACATTTAATTTTATTAACCTCTCACATATTGTTTTACGCCATCATTGTTATTTATTTTAATTCTATTTATTTTTATTTCACAGTAATTAAATTGAAACAACATTTATTAAATAAAAACCATTTAATTTCATAAACCCAATATAACGAACTGACCTTTAATTTTCTGAACGCACCACCGTGCTTCCACTTGCATGTTCATTTAATTGTTTGCAATAAATATCATGACTCATTTCATCAATTTCTCATTATTATTAATATTATGAATAATATTAATAACACAACAGCCATAATTATTATTCAAATTTAATTTCAACAATTACTCAATTAATAAAAAAACTGCATGTTTCATTTATCAACGTCTAATGGATCACACACCTTCCCACTTCACATCATTAATAATAATAACACCAATTAAATCATTTTATCATGATTAATATTTTTAGTTTAATTAATCACACAATTTATGTCATCATCATTATTATTAACATATTTTTACGTTATCATCAGTATTAAAAAAATCATTATAACGCGCGTCGTGTTCACCACATCGATTTCAACAAAGGAATGGACCGGAGGGGTCCGGTCCATTACAGATGGTCCAACACACACCTAATAATAACCTAATCGAAGATTTTTCTTAGTGAAAACCAGTTCTCCATGGAGATGGACGAAGAGATTATATATATGAGGAATTGGATAACAATTTTTAAATATAAGCTAGTTTAAAAAATGTTAATCCATGAACATATTGATGGTAACATCCTTTTTCTTGGTGGAATGTAGCTATAAACACCATTGTGAAGTACTAGGTTATATAATTCCCATAGGATCCTAATCCTCTGGATGCCTCTTCAGATTCATTGATTTATTATTAGTCATAATTTATGGATGGATACCAATGTAATTCCTATCACTGTATTGATAGACAAAACAACTTCTCTATTAGTTTTATGTATTGAAAATTCATATGGGAAAATGTTACTAAAATGATATACAAATTACGGTAAATTAAACTAACATAATTCATGAATATAGAAATTATAACTACAAATATATGATGTTGTATCACATATTCAACGATTCATGGGTCCATCTTACCATACATGGAAATCATATTCACCATTGTGAATAATTATCCCACCCCCTTAGGATGTGAAATTCATCCTTCACAGATAACAGTCTATGTAATCATGATAGGGGACCAACTAGTACAAGCCTAGAATAATTACAAAACGTATTGTCTCAGAGAAAAAGAGGTACTATAAAAATTGACACCCACCTCTCTCATGGGGGAATTCCATGTATTGGTGTATATTTTCTGATTGAATTCATAATGAAGTATCAAGTTTCATTACGCTACATGATAATTGAACATCAATCCCAAGGATCTCCACATGAGTCACATATATGAATTAATGGGAAGACCTTATTTAAAAAAATATAAAAATGTAAGGGATACTATAATAATAGATCACACCATATATGGTCCACCACACTTCTCTATATGTATTGGTTTCACCAAATACATATAGATTAATATACGACATGGATATATATCCTGGCTACCCATATCATGTCCTCTGAGCTAGTCTCATAAGTCTGGTCCCTTGATTCACTAAAATTGAACCATCCATCAATATCATATGTTGTTAACACTCATGATCCCTTCAAAAAGAGAATATGTGGTCCATTCTCCTGAACATAGAGGTTGTGAAAAAAACCTATCACTAGCTATTTGAGTAGAATCTCTACAAAATCACCGCGTATGACCAATATTTCATCAAAATCGACACTCAAAAGGTTCCCTAGTACACTGATGTTTCATATGTCTTAGTCTACCACACTGATGGCATCTCACCTGGGTAACTAAGTATGCTCCATTTCTACTAATATCACTATATATATGCTCCAAACGATGCTTCCAGTTGATGGTTTATGCATTTCATGATATTTGTTTAAAATATAATTGGATCATACCTCTATTCTCTATTAGGTTTTTCTCAATGATAAGAACATATATTACCATGCTTCACATATTTCATAGATGAAAGAAAATTACCAATGATAATATGTCATACCTTACCCCATATTCAAATCACTAATACATACATAACTTGTCTCCTAACATAATAGTTTTCATGAGATGGAGTCCTATGGAGTGGGAAAAATAATCCCTGAAAGATAATGCTCCCCCCTCTAGGTGCATAAAATGTCTCTCTATCATCCCATAATGTCTCAGTGTATAAATAATCATAAATTTCTATATAGAAATACCTCAAATCTAAATATCAATGATGATCCCCAAAGGCAAAAATGTACCACCATATCTTAGAGAAATAACATATAATTTATATTGTGAGATTCACTCTCCTATCAGGCGGTGTCTCAAGATTCATTTAAATCAATTTCCTAGCCTATATCCCTATTTCTATATCCTATGGACTACCATCTCCAAATATTGTTTGTGTATGTTGATTTTTCTATTCATGTTTCAACTCCACCATTATTGACGAATGTCATAGGGTTCCCAAAAAAATCTTAATAATGTGTATGAAACCATCTTTAAAGTAGTAATCTGTACACATGATTGTTATTAGTTATGGTGCCCCAGATAGCACTTATGGATGTTCTTCTGGTAGACCAAAACCCACCACCTCTAGAGCATGGTCGTCGCCACCCTCTTAGGGCACAATTAGAGTCCATCTCAGTGCAATTTCTCCAAAATTTCCAAAAACAATCCTCAATAAAATATTCAAAAACTAAAAGAATCATAGATATGAGAATCGTTTATATATAAGACTTACTATAGAAAAGTCACAATCCATTCCTCATCATAAATCTAGGTCTTAAAGATATAGAAATCATAAGGAAGTAAAGAGACAATACCTACTGAAGACTATTGGGGTTGATATAGGGTTGTGTCTGTGACTATATGTCAAAAGTATCTGTTTAATGTTTTTAAATTGTATGTTACAGAGGAAAATACCCATTAAGATACAAATAGCATCCCCAAATAATGGTCACTATTTCGTTTTATAATTAAATTTATTTTTTTTCATACTCAACTATAAAGAATGATTTTTGAAATATTTAAATTAAATAGTTCACCAATTATATTTTTACAAACTACCATATATTTTATAAATTGAAATGTGCAATCTATTTTATAAAAAAATTATTTATAATATCCTTGCATGAAATTAAATCCAAATTCCATAGACATATAACTAAAGGTATTAATACATTCTATAATAATTATATGTGTTATTATTAACATGGAATGGAATTTTAAAGGCATGTAAATCCTAATGTAACTATGATGATTCATAAATCAATACATCTCTTCATTATAAGTTATGTGTAACAATAAAAAATCATATGTAACATTAAACATCATGTTTGCCACCAAATTTTGATATCAACGAAACTATAATAATAACATTATAGAACAACATATCAAATCCCTTGTAATTTGTATTCTCACAGTATGTGAGATAGCCACTCACAGGCATTGGCACCTAACTAAACTGAGAAATTTCATATTTTCCCTTTCTACAACCCAAATTAATATAGAATAAAATGAAAATAAAATAAACATCTCTGATAAAACATTATGATGTACCATACCAACATCAATCAATACTAACAAAACTCTATTTGCCACTTTCCCTTATGTGTACCTTCCCATATGCTAGAGGTTTTTTACACTTGGGAGGGTCTAGGGTGGAACAATGGGAAGAATGTACCATCATTATTAGATTATATCATGGTTGTATAATCATATCGACGTTTGAAGAAGTATAAAATATAACCAAACAATAGATGAGTAAACATCCATCAATTAAATAAACATGTAATTCCATCAATCAGATTTATATACAAAATATTATGATCATAGAATTTTATCCAGAAATACGGAAGATATAGGGGGACATGGGGAACAAGAATAAACATGATTATGTTAAAAATTAAAATAAATAAACCCAATACAATCTATAGTAGCATATGAAGCATTGGATTAGTCCTCTTAACCCATAATCTATCCTATCATGATAATCAAGCATCCATAATAGGTTGATTTTCCATCACCCGACCACCATCCATGAAGTCTTTTGAGGTACCCAATGGATGCCCAAATAAGGTGTTAGATATATTCCATATACCACAACGAATGGTTTTTAATTCCATCATATCCATGAATAAATAAATAAAAGTGTTCCTATAATAATATTTCTTAATTAATGTGTGGTATATAATAATCCCATGATGGTTTGGGTTCCCATGGAACATACATCCGTTGTGACATGCTTTATCATTAGAAGAAATTTCTCTCAATAACAATTAGTCAAGATTGAATGGATATAAAAATATTGGGACTTAAATCATATCACAATGTATACCACATGAATAACATCTAAGAAAGATATGTATAATAACGACATCATAATGGTGGATGAATTTGAATGAATCCTAGATAGTGATTTGGCTTTGAATATGCATCGTATAATTAATCCATAAATTAATTCAATGAAAATGTAAGACCATACCTGGAATTCATAACTTTCAACCCATGTATCACAATAGGAAAAACATGTACCCGTCAATATAAACCCCATCCTAGGAATCCCTCATAGGAACCCTCGTATCGCTCTAAATAATGTATAAATTATCTTCCCTCTCAGTCCATCCATATTTTTCCACAAAAAAGGAAAATTGACACACTAAGAATATATAATGTTCAACCCTCTAACCCTATCCTTGGAAGTCCACATAAGGATGCAATGTATCACTCATGTAATTTATAATGATCTTCACAATAATTATATCCTTAATAGAAAACATAGAGAGTCCATGTTTCACTCATGAATGTGTAGTCTATTTTCTAAGTGATTATGTACATATTGTTCAGATGAGAACTCCTATATCACAAAATACCAATGAAAAAATCATTTAAAATTCTTATAATACACCGTTTGTGATAAGTCTGTCTTGGAATTTGAGTCTAAATCAATGTCTCACTCTCTACATGGAAATATCAATGGTCATGGTCCTCATTTAGAACCATACCATTTAAATTCATAATTAATTAAATTTTCCATAATCTTAATATATGAAATTAAATTACCTAATAAGGTTGCTAAATTAATATGGAGAAGGGAAAATGGACTAATTCATAAATATATGGTCATCCAATCTATGTTTTTTTGTTCAATTACACATATATAAATTTACATAATTTCCCATAATAACTGGGTAAATGAACAAACCATATGGTTGGAATCAATTTATATTCAAACAATGGTGATTTTATTTAATTTAGTGACACATTAATGGTGTGTTTAAGATCATGGATTTTAAGTCATTAATGATTATCCTTGGATATATAATTCTAAAATATTCATCTTATTCCAGAATAATTCGATTTATTTAATGGATCTTGGAAATTATGGTGTGAGGAACACTGGAATAATAAATAAAATCTATGAATTTAATTGAAAATCATGAGACCACCTATTATTGAATAGTATATTACTCCTTATCCTAAATTGGAATCCAATAGAATTTTAATGGGAGAAATTGAAAAAATATGAATGTTACCAATAAATAGACCATATTAGCTAACACCAAAATATATTCATTAAAATATATATAAAAAAGAAAAGGAAAAATTGAATAGATATCTAATCAGTATGCATCTAATAAGACTGAGGTTGGGTGATTTAGAGTTTGGATGGATAGGATATACTAAATCATAGTTGATGTGAGAGGAGATATCTCTAATAGTGGATGGATGATATGCATGGATGGGGAAGGAAAATATTGAGGAGGGATAAAATTAAAATTGGGTTGAAATATAATTTATCACCTTTTAATGAATCATAAGGTTTTGATGCATGGTTGGAAAAACTATTCACCAACTATTTTATTTCGACCATTCAAACACACCACTTATAAAGTTTAGTTTCATAGTCAGACTGTCCATGCATAGTGTAGCTCCCCAAAACAAGATATCCAAGAAATGATTTTTACTACTAATTGAATTATCATTATTAATGGGTATTAAGCCCTCTAGGACCAATCTGTTTAGTAGTATTGGATATCCAGATACATAAATAAAGATTTTATTGCAAATGAATACATAAATTACAACACATTTTCTTTTCTTCTAAAAAATAAATTAACAACTTTACTATAACTCTAATCAAATTTGTAAATCCTTTAATACATTTCATAGTATTCGTCTTCGATTCTTACAGAAAGAAACATAATAAAAGGGTGCTCAAATTATCAGTAAGGGGAAAATATGACCGGAGAAATAATGAATCTAAGATAATAGTTAATATAATACGGTAAATAATTTAACACACATGCCATGTAATCAATGAACTGAATGGAAAATTATAAACTATATATAAAGATAATAACTAAAAACACATATATTCAAAAAATATATATGGATAAAAAAATATGGGAAGGTAAGAAAATGAAGCACATTCCATATAAATAACTGAATATGATATATATCCATATATATATCAACAAAATATCTCATGGATGAATAATAACTGTAAAAAATATGAGGTAAATGTTTTATTATAGGATTCCATGTTACCTTGGTATATGGTAATTTCACTTTCAACACCTTCCATAAGATAATTAATAAAAAAATAGGTAAAGACCCTTCTAATGCAGCTAGTCAAATGACTAATCCAATGATACTACTAATGCATTAATTGGATATCAATAACCTGGCCCCACTCGTGTCATACCATCGTATAAAATCATCATATTTCAAATATTTTAATGTACAATTTCCCTAATCAAATATCCATATGGAGTAAGACATACATATTTTTCAACATTTACAAAAATAACTAAATATCATTCATTGTGAACACTATATAATAATTATATATGGTTTAGGAAATAACCAAATCCATTATTAATGATATAAGGAAATATGGGAAATTCAATATTTCCTAATCATAATAAATTGAATATTTCAAGGGGAAAATACAACAAAGAAGTGATTGTGAATACTATCCTTGGAAAAATAATTCATAAACCAAATAGAGGAAATTTAAGGATGGTATCACTAAAACATACCCATAGTGGAGTAAAATAAATGGTTGTGGTCATGGATGAAAAAAATAATATAAAAATTTATTTTATAAAAATCCTTGAGGAAAATATACCTTTTAAAGAAAGTTTTTTAAAAAAATCTTTAATTTGAAATATACATTTGAAATAATTTTAACAAGAAATTAATATCTTAATCATGAAAAGGGAAACTCAAAGAAATGATGATGAGTAAATCAGTACTTTCCACAATAGGTAAAAGTGTATCCATTTTCCACTGTAAAAATGTTTACAAAATGACATGTGAGGAAAAAAACAAGAAAATTCTATTGATAACATAGTTAATAGAAAAAATGGTAAATATTTATTTACCACCCCATTTAAAGGGAATATTTGAAAACATTTTAATTAAAATGTATTTACTAACATAACTGTTTCTCTAGATTAATAGGTAAATAAATTTAGGTTTTCTTAAATATAATTTAAAAACAATTTAATCTTCTAATGAGTATAAAAATTTTACTAATACATGAAAATGGTCACAAATAATCAAGTAAAAATTAAACGGTTTACTGAATAATGGTTATATAATTTTATGAAATGGCAATTCAATTAAAATATAATTAGTATTACGTGTAAGGAATAAAATAATTTAACATCCCAAATTTTCTCATGCCACATTGATGAATTCTGAGTCGTAAGAATCATAAAGGAATAATATTAAACAAAACTAATAATATCATGAGAATAAATGGTATTCATTATATAACATTTCAATTTTTGTATATACACTATATAAATGAAACTAGTTTCATTACAATAACTAACTGTCAATGAATAGTAAATTGAGATAAAAATAAATTACCTTGATTTTCCTTTCTGGGGAACATCCTTTAACTTCCTGCATAATAAACATGTGTTAATTTTCTACTCTATTGTTAATATTTTTCTTGTTTATCATTTATTTTATCGCACTTATTTCAATTTTCTATAAAACTAATTAAATAATTATGTTTAGAGTATGTTTTTTGACCAAAATTTGGTTTATATATCAAAAACCACTTTGGTATGTCAACTATGGTCAAAAAAGTCATTATATAATATCTCTAGAAATATAATCCTGAAGAAATTATCATACTTAAACATAAATTATACTTTTTAAAACAATAATTTAATATTGTTATGGAAAATTAATCAACATTTCAATCATGGACAGAGTAGATCGTACGTACAGATGAGTAACATCCTCAATTATCATCAATTGATATCGGAAGAAGTTAAGTAGAATTATATATTTTTATAAAGATAATTATATCAAATATAACATTTTTTTAGTCATGTATACTTATATATATAATTATTTTGATGTAAAAAAAGAATCACATCACGTTGAGGAGGCGATATCCCACCCAACCACTACTGACATTATCACTTTTTAGTGTGTGAATGGATAACAAAATAATGATATATATATACATATATTGAGATGGGTAATTCTATCATTAATATCATGTACATGTTTTTTATGTCATATATATTGAATTATAATCATTTTTATATATTCTACTGATCATATGAACAAATGAAATATATTTGAGGGGGTGGTAGTCCACACTCCAACAAACGATGTTATAATTATTACATAAAATAGAAAGTACAATGATATGTGTGTAATAGAATTAATGAACTAAATAGGAATTCAAAATAACATATATATGATATTTAATCATATTTTCCATCATAATTTCCACCACGATAGGTGGTAATGGAAGAATGAACAATCATCGTTTTGTGAGGCGGTAGTCCACCATACATGTAAACAGTATGTTCATTACAAAAAAAATGATGTGTCTGTAAGTGGAGGTAAAAATATTAAAATATCAACATAATGGAATATTTAGTATACATTTGTTTTTTATTATAATTTAATATGAATAATTTATGGATTGTAGAATGGAAATAAAATTAAAGAGCTTTTGGAAAGACGTTACCTCTTAATCGAGTAACTCCTTTTGGTTTGCTTCAAATGGATTTTTTGGATTTCTTTCTTCCCAAAGTGGGGATTTAATGATAAATGGAGGTATGTTTGTAATATATTTGGGGAGATGTTTTTGGATCATATGTGGCTTCAGAGGTGTGTGTAATAGGGAGAAAAGGTGTTAAATTATAATGGAGGAGGAGTGGCTCTCTTGTAATATTTTAAAAGAAGGGAATCCCACTAACATTTTTTATTGAAAGTGGATATATAATATTAAAAAGTATATAAAATTGAGTATAGGGTCAATATATTTCTATTAAATGTATTTTTAATAATTTAATACGTTTTCTTACCTTAAGGTTGTGGTTTAATCCGTTATTAAGATTAATGTAACATTATTCATTATAATTATTTTTAATATCTTTTACTAGCAATTTTTATTAAGAAACTTATTTTAACATATAATAAATTAAAAATTATGAAGATTCAAAATATGGAATATATTTTTCCATGTTACAATAATATAATTTGTAGAAATAAAATTAAAATTTATCTCATATATGAGATGAGAATGCAACTTCTTTAAAGAAAAACATCATAATGTATGCTATATTTTTATAGCCAATATCAAAGTGGAATTGATTAAAATAATATTTTTGGGATTAATTGATAAAAACATAAACTAATTAAATGTTTAATTTATCCACATTAATAAATTATATTAAATTGTAGTTTTGAAATAAATTTGAGAATTTTAAATAATTCAATAAAAAATTAAACATTACAGAAAAATACCAAAAATTCACCAAAAAATAATTATTTTTATCCTATTTCATGTATAATGATTATTTTCACATTTATTGTTTATTAATGGGTCATAAATTGGATTTAAAATGTGTTATCCATTAAAATTAAGTAAAAGTGAATTAATAAAAATATTTGTTTTTTATGTAATATAGAGTTTATCCTTATTTTAGTTATGTCAAATATGTTTGATGATTATCAAAAATATTTTAGTGAATATATAACATATATATTTCATTCGTATCATTCCTTAATTATAACTAATTTAATATATTAATACAAGACGTGTTTGTGACTATAAAACTAATAATATTTCCTTTATATTCAATTGTTTTATATTTTCATTTCTTATTAATTGGAAACCCATTAATACAACTTATATTTTTCTAAACAATATATTTTAATAACATAGTTTATATAATCAATAACAACTAATTTTAACATATTTGATAAGTATTATTATATTAAATAAAAATACATTTATAATATATTATTGTTTGGTAAAACATGGTCTTGAATATATTGAAATCCATTGAAGAAACTCACTATTGTGTAGAAAGTATGCTAACTCAGGATGGAATGAATTGTGATAGATATTATATATTGAATATATTTAAAATATTAGATATATAATAAATTCTTGTGTATTATATTCCCTTATGTGCTTAGTGTTATGTGTCATGCCTGTTATTGAAAACAATAATCCTACATTAGATTTCCATGGTGTTAAATTTTCCACATCATAATTTAATTGTGTCCTCTCAATTAAAAATTTCTAACGATATTATATTATTTTATATTTACTATGGAGAAATCTATAGGAACACAGACCTCTTTTTCTGGTATGTTTTTCCTTTTACTAGAGTTTTTGAGAAAAAAGGATTCTGTGGAAATATTTGATGTACACGTCATGTACTTTATGAGTACACGCCGTGTATTTCCTTACCGCTGAAGGTCGTGTGCTGGCCATGTAGGGGCCACCCACATAGCTGTGTAAGGGGGTTTGGAGGCCGCTTAAAATGGAGTATGGAAAAGGTGAGTATACACAGTGTACTCCAAAAGTACACGCCGTGTATTTTGTTTTTTACATTAAACACAATGGTGTCACGTCTAACAGATAAAATCAACTTCTCTAAGGTTACAATCTTCTAAGATATTGTATATGTTCGCTGATCTTTGATGAACCCCTGACCCTCCATCCATTATCTTAATTGAATTCCATCTATTGTGTTAGAACCGCAGCGGTAACCTCTTCCTTCTCATAGAGATTTGTTTCCTAATTCCTCATCTTTTTGAAGTTATCATGGGTTGAACGTTTTATAATTTTTCATAGATCTATGAAGGTCTAATGAGATTCATGCCTTGTGGTTCTAGTATATTGATCCCCTAACCCCGAGGTAGGAGGTTTATTCCTTTCTGTAGAAAGTCGTTGAGTATTATGTGAAAATTACACCAATACACTTGATCGGGGTATTCCATGTTTACTGTTTTTCCATTTTTTTCCTACATTGCTTGTATGCATGAATATAGGTTTTTGTTTATGAATAGGTTAATTTATAGTTCTTTGGATGTATTTCCCATGCATGTTTTGCCTGTATTTGACCTTTGGGTCTAGTTTTCTCATTAGGTAGCTGTTTACTTTCCCATGCCTAGCATTGTAGGATGGAGTGTTATTTTTCTGAATTGTTTTTTTCTAGTAGAATGCTAGCCAAGTAGTTGTTGAGGTTTAATTTGGCAGTTATGTGATGCGATACTTACTGACTTTACACAGGGCTGTGAGAACCTAGTGTAGTAGAACATAGGGAGAATGGATGTAAGGGCTTTACTAGAGTGTCTTATTAATTTACGATGTGAGACCATATGGGGAATTCACATTTAGTGCTTCCCAGAGAGTCTATAGTACCTCAACATGGGCCATAGAGGAAATGTGACATAAGTGCTTCCCTAGAGAGCCTTTAGTACCGATACAAGTCTATAGGGGTAATTGATGGTGATTGGTTCCTCATAGAGTATATACTATAGCTGAATCATATGGGTGTAACTGTGTGTGCTTCCCAGAGGGTTTCTTGTATCTGCTAGGTAGGACCAGAGGGGATAGGTTGTGAGTACTTCCCAGATGGTTACTTGTTAGTGTTATCTACATTGATTAGCTCTTTCTTGATAATTGGACTATGGATTGTTTGATGCTGAGTACTTTCCTGTTTACTACTTTCTATACTTTTACCTGCAATATATTCACTGACTATTAGGCAAAAATATTCGGGAGGTTGCCTACTGGGATTTTGTCTCACCCATGATTAGGTCATGCTTTTGGACCCAAACAGATTATATTATTGCAGGTATAGATAAGGTAAAATGTTCATTGAATTCAGGCACTTGATTGCAATAGAGCTGGAGAGCATGGGTCCAAGATGAGGCTTACGATGCTGAGGAGATTCTCATATGATTTCCTTTTTTACTTTTTTTTAGCACTGTATTCAGCATTGTGACTTGTTTGGCTAATTTCCTAGACATATATGTATCATGCGTTGTTTATATATATTTTTCTCTAGTTGTTTCTTTATCAATCTTCTGATGTTTGCAGTTGTTGTATATTTATTGCTTCCACTAGTGTATAATTTTTTATCTTCTGATGTGTTTCTCTGCCAAAGAGGGCATGGTTTCCCCACCATCACACCCAAGGACCTCCCTTCTAGTCGGCATCCTTCGGTATTTGGGGAAATGCGCTTGAGGCCATATGACCAACCGGGTACGGGGCGCCTCTGGGTGGCTTCCGAAACCGGGACATTACAAAGTGGTATCATATGGTTTTTTTCTCATGACTTATGTTTTAGAGCATGTAGCAATGGATAGGACGGAATTGGTAATTGGTAATAAGTTGTGCCTAGGAGTAGCTAACCCGTGTATAGGGAAAATCCAACCTACCACGTTTGTTTCCATTTTTCAAGTTTTTCAATTTTATAGTTGAATTTTTTCACCATTGGGTATTGTTTTGTATAAGGTTTTTCTTGGATGAACACCAAACATTGGTTCTTGAGGTGTTATGGGCCTTTATGGACCAAAATTTTGTGTATCATTGCACTGTTATTCTTGTTTATAACTTGTTTAAGATTCCAAACAATGATTCACGGAGATTATGGGCCCTCACAGATTAGAATTTGGCACTTTCAGTCCTTATTTCAGTGTTTTCTGGGTTCCAGAGTAGTTTCTAAGGCTTACTATCTAGAAAAACCCAGAATACATGTCGTGTAATGTTTAGTACATGCCATGTGTTCTTCTGTTCGGGAAGAAACAATTTTTCTTAAGTACAAGCCACGTACTTTTTGAACATTCCATGTAGACTCTAAATATGACATATGTTGTGTGGGTAGAGACACAAGATAATTAAAGGCAGGTAGGAACATGTCTTGTACTAGTTGAACACACCGTGTAGTTTAATCCTAGGAACCTGACCATGTAGCTAACAACACAAGTCAGTCCAGCCTCTTATTATACACACCGGGTTCGGTTTTAACACGTCGTGTAGTCTGACCCAGGTACCTGTCCATGTCACGAACAACAAGGGTCGATGATATCCTTCTCCGTACACGCCGGGTCCATTTGGACTCAACCGTGTAGTCATTCATGTATCTAGCCACACATTTGGTTGGGGGTTATTATTATATTTTGTGTCCATCTGGAACATTCTATGTAGTGTAACCAGGGTACACATGCCATTTCACTAACAACATGGGCCAGGTGAAACTTATCTATTACACGCCATGTTTTTCTTGAATACGCCGTGTAGTCTTGTCTTGGTAGAGCAATGTGGCTTATTTGTTTTAACGTACCTGGGCATGGGAAGAGGATTCAAGTACACACAGTGTGTTTGGAGAACATTCCATGTGTTTGGTGTTTTACAATAGAATTTTAGGCTAGAGTACAAGCCCATGTAAATGACTTAAGGGAATACATTTTGTAGTCTTTATACACGCTGTGTAGTCTTGTCTTGTAAATTTTGAATGCATTATTTCTCATGTTCCCTTCTTACTCTCCTAGTTTTTAGTCCTTGATAATGTGATTTATGGTTTTCACATGACCCTGCAGGGTTAGGCCACCAAGGCATCCTCCGGTTGTATGCCAATTATACGTCAATGATCAGACGTCGGATACAGCTAATCAGGGACTTCCCACAGATCCTCCTGCCCTTCCAGTCTTGGCACCAGTCGTTATACCGGACACATGATTTGATGCTCAGTTCATAGAGGGATTTATGAGGATTATGTAGACCTTCCAGGGATCTCTACCTCCTGCCACTTCTATGGCATACTTAACGCGGGTCTTCCATGAGCAGCATCCTCCCACATTCTCAGGTAAAGGAGGACCGCATGCTGCAGAGTCATGGCTAGAATCCATGCTGACGATATTCAAGCATCTAGAGACACATCCAGAGAGGAGGGTCAAGAAATCATCCTATATGTTATGGGACTCCCTAAATAGGTGGTGGGATGTGATCTCGCAGGTGGGTCATCAGCAGATTATGGTCTGGGAGGAGTTCCAATGCATCTTCTATGACAACTTCTATCCAGACACCCTGAGGGCCGACCGAGCCTGCAAGTTCATGATTATAGAGAAGGGTACTCTTTCTATCATGATGTATTCCTCATGCTTCACTGAGATTCGGCGCTTTACACCCTTCCTGGGAGGAGATGGTTTATTCATGGGAAGATGTTCGACGATGGTCTCAAGAACCACATCTGTTCCCAAGTGAACATCATCTGGTTGACGCCCATCACTTCTATCATCAACGAGGCGCAGATCACTGAGTACAATATGAGGGATTTTGGAGTTGTGATCCTGGGAGGCTCGGTATCTGGAGTTAGCATCCATCCTACTTACAGTAGGAAGCACCGCATGGAGTCTTCACGCGGTGATTCGAGGAGGTGAGACACATCTTCTGGTAGCCAGGTGGTATGCTAAAAGTGCGGGAAGAGTGGGAATTCAAGGCCGTAGTGATAGAAAGACTTAGTAGAGTGCTGATCATGTAGAAATATGGGTCACCTTTAGCACTTCTGTTAGATCTTCTCACTAGAATCTGGTGTCATGGGCTCCTCTATGACTCCACGTTCGGGACCATTGCCACCAGTTTCTCACCAGTCTGGGAACTGAAGTAATTACATCCATTCATGCTGAGGTGGAGTCATGGATTTGGTGGTCAGTTTCCAGTCTTTCTACTATAGTAGATTGTATCAGCTCAGAGTGGTCAGACAGGGTCATAGGGTTGTGGAGCAGACCAGACCTTATAGTAGATGAGACCCATCCGATGTAGGATCCCGAACCTTCTACAGTTCCATGTATGATCCTAGTGGCCTCAGTTTTATCATTAAATCATGTCGATACAGGGGCTTCCCATAGCTATATATCTGTTACTGTTGTGGTGATCCTTGGGCTCTGCATCTTTACTTTTGCCAATCTCTTGATGCTAGATGCTTCTTTGGGGACTAGAACGGCTAGTGTATGTCAGTGAAAGGAGTTACCTCTAGAGGTTGGAGGGTGTCACTTCTTATGGGATCTTTATGTCCTCGAGATGACATGCTATGATTTCATTCTCAGAATTGACTAGCTAGTTCCCTTCAGGAAATCATCGACTTTTACCACTACAGGGTGAGTTACATATCACCATAGGGTGGATATTTTCTTCATAAGGGCGAGTGGGATGCCCATGTGAGTAGAGATGGTCCAGATCATCATGGGATAGAAAAAGTTACATCCCATATTTCTATTCAATATCTGCATGACCTTGGGACATCAAAATTAGACTTTCCTCCACTGGTGGATCATATCAGGGATGTCTTTCCAGAGGAATTTTCGATTTTACCTCTGGAGCGAGAGGTTGAGTTTTCAATTGAGCTATTCTATGAGGGGTGATGGTTTCCATTCCTCCTTATATGATGGCTACACCAATGTTTTAGGAACTCAATAAGTAATTGTAGGAGTTTTAGGAAAAGGGTTTCAACTGACCCAGTACTTCTCCATGGGGTTCTCCTATCCTATTCACGAATGAGGCAGACGGTACCCTCATGATTTGTGTGGATTATCTGAAGATGAACCAGTTGACGGTCAAGAACTGATATCCCTTGCCTAGGATTGACGATCTCTTTGTTCAAATATGAGGAGCCTAGGTGTACTCGAAAATCGAATTGAGGTCCGGTTAACATCACTTGCGTGTTAGACCATTTGATATACCTCTCACAGCCTTTCTGAGTGGGTATGGTCAACACAAGTATATGGTTATGCCGTTCGGTCTCACGAACGTGCCAGCAGTTTTCATGGAACTAATGAATCGAGTGTTCCATCCACACATCGATTCCATCATGGTTGTTTTCGTAGATGATATCTTGGTGCACACTCACACTCAACAAGACCATGCTACCCATCATGATACTGTTTTGAGTATATTGAGAGTGCATAAGTTATATGCTATGATCTCAAAATTCCACTTTCGGATAGATTATGTTCACTTCTTGGGTCATGTTATCTCATAGATAGGAGTATCCGTAGTCCTAGAGAAAGTGACAGCAGTAGTTTCCTGGGAACAAACAAATAACATCTTTGAGGTGTGGAGTTTTCTCGGGCTGGCTGGATACTAAAAATGATTCTTACAAGACTTTTAAGGCTTATCCGCACCACAGATGTTTCTGACCGAGAAGGGTGTGAAGTTGTTATGGTTAGATTCTTTTGAGTCAGTCTTTCAGGAGCAGAAAGGGAGGTTGACTTCAGCATTGATACTAGTCTATCCAAAGATAGGAAAAATCTATACTGTTTACTATGACGATTTAGGTATCGTGATGGGAGCTGTGCTTATGCAGGGAGATTGAGTCGGTGCATACGGGTCTCGGTAGTTAAGGCCACATGAGAGGAACTACCCGACGCATGATCTGGAGTTTCCAGCTATTGTTTATGACTTGTGTTGTTGGAGATATTTTCATTCGAGAGAGCACTTTGTGGTTTTCACATACCACAATAGTCTCAAGTACATCTTCACTTGGCATGATATGAATTTGAGACAGTGAAGGTGGGTTGAGTACCTACTGTACTTTTTTATTGAGCTTGCCTATAGGACTGGGAAAGGCAACAGAGTGGCTGATGCATTGAGCAGGAGGACTCAGATACAGGCAGTTCGGTAGGCTAGTAGTGAGTGGAAACCTATGGCTCTGTTCTCTGAGATGCATCTAGAGGTCCATGAGACATTGGGGTAGACGTTTCATCCTTATATAGATGTTAACTCTACACTTCATGACCAAGTTCAAATGAGGAAGCTATCAGATTATGAAGGCCTAGTCCAATGGGAGAGTGTGTTAGGAGAGTACCCTATTCCTAGGTGGACCATAGGAAAGGATGAGATCTTGCATTTCTGGGGATTCATATGGGTGCCAGTAGATATATGTGAGGAGATGATGTGGGATTTTCATTCCTCAGTTTGGAAAGTTCATCCCGGTGTCACTAAGATGTATCAAGGCCTAAACTGTCAGTATTAGTGGCCAGGTATGAAGAGGTATGTTTTTTGTTTCATCATGAGGTGTACCACTTTTCAGTAGTTGAAAGCGGAGCATCAGAGACCAATAGGAATTTTACCGCAGTTACCCATTCCCAAGTGGATGTGGAACATCATTGCGATGGATTTCATGAAAGGGATGCCAAGGTCTCCTCGAGGGAACGATGAAGTTTGGGTTGTCATCAATAGGCTTACGAAGGTGGATTATATCTTTCTGATCAAGGAGACCTGTAGTGTTGAATAGCTGCAACGGTTGTACATCCGTGATATTGTACATCTGCATGGAGTTCTACACTCCATCATTCCAGATAGGGATGCACATTTAACTTCTTGGGACTGGTAGGGGCTACAGAAATCTTTGGGTATGTAGGTGCTTTGGAGTACAACCTACCATCCTCATATAAATGGCCAGTCTGAGCATACAATTCAAGTGATTGAGGATATGTTCCGAGCATGAATTCTGAATTTTAGAGTATCTTGGGAGAATCATATACCTCTTGTGGAGTTTCCCTACAACAATAGTTTTAATGAGACTATTCATATGGAACCTTGGGAGGCTTTGTTTGGTGGGCCATGCCGATCACCCTTATGTCGGCTGGAGGCAGGAGAGGCAGCATTGTTGGGACCTCATCTTGTTCAGGAAACCACAGAGTAGATAGAGTTGATTCAGAAGAGGATGGATACTGCTCAATCACGACCGAAGTCACATGCTGATCAGCGGAGATGACTTCTGGAGTTTGAAGCTGGGGATCAGGTTTTCCTACATATCACAGCGTGTTTGGGACAAAAGCTGATCAGGAGACAAGATAAGATTTCTCCGAGGTACATCGGGACATTTTTAGGTGTATAAGAGAGTTGGACCAGATGCCTATGTGTTGTAGTTACCTCAAAGATATCGGGTTATGCACGACGTCTTCCACGGTTCTCAGCTCCAACATTACTTTTTAGACCCGCCTCATGCTTTCTAACTCGAGGAAGTCGAGTTGGATGTGGATGCATCTTTCGAGAAGCATCCTATCTGGATTTTCAATCACAATGTGAAGGTTATCTATGGCCGAACTGTTCCTCTGGTATGGGTGCTATGGTAGTACGGGAGAGTACATGATGTGACTTGGTAGAGGGAGGATGATGTACGATCGCAGTGGTTGGAGTTTTCTGGGTTTCTTCTTCTACTCAGCGCTAGGGAAATTCGGGGATGAATTTATTTAAGGGGAGAATTTTGTAAGAACCCGAATCTTTTTTTAGGTATCTTTTTACTTTTTCAGGAGTTTTTTTGAAAAGGGGAGTTTCTGGAAATTTTTTTAAATACAGGCCATGTACTTTATGAGTACACACCATGTCTTTCCTTACCACTAAAGGTCGTGTGCTGGCCATATAGGGTCCACACACATGACCATATAAGGGGGTTTGGAGGCACCATAATGTGGATTAGGGAAAAGTCAAGTACACGTCATGTACTCATAAAGTACACACCGTGTATTTTTTTTCATTAAACACATCGGGGTCATGTCTGACGCACAGAACCAACTTCTTGTAGGTTTTGTTCGCCTAAGAGAGTCTGTACGGCCGAGGATCTTCGACGAACCCCCAATCCAATGCTCGTTCTATGGGTGGCTTCTGGAACCATGATGTTACAAAATCCCACATCATGGTATGGGTTCATAAGGAATCATGTATATAAGAAAGAATTGGATGTGTAAGCCTCAAATGGAGTAACATATTACTATGTCTCTAGGTAGGAAGACATTAGAAGAAAGTAAAGATACATACATGGAAGAAAACTAAAAATATTTTTAGGGACTGATGGAGGTCATAAATCCAAAACAATTGAAGGATTAATGGAATGTTAATTTCCTCATATCCCTAAATCTATGATTATTGAGTAGACCATCAGTTCAAAAAAATTAAGGAATTTAGAAAAAAAATATTTTTATAATTTTTCTAATGTTGAGTAATTATTTTACTACTTAAGAATACAAGGAAATAAATTTTCTTAATACATTTAAATTTCATAAAACAAATTTCATATTTTGGTTGTGATTCAATAAAATTATAATTCATATTATACCTCAATAAATGGGTATACAAAAATAAACCTTGTCCCTTGATTCACTAAAACATTTAATGGATCGTATGGCCCATAAAAGAGTCTTAAGTATGACTATTTGTTTTTAATTATTCTCCAATTACAATATAGTTAATATATTAATCTGTAATCCAAAAAAGTAAAACTACTTGTTCATTATTAATATATATTACTCAAATTTTTTAAATAATTACACATAATCTAGTACATAACGTAGGCCAGTGGTTAGAGTGAAACCCTTATCCTCATCCGATCAAGTGTTCAAGACCCAAAAAATATCTAAATTTGATAGTTTAACACCCAACATTTAGTTTGTCCTTTTATAAATGTATATTTATATAATTTATAAAATAAATACGATGAAAATAATTTTAATAATTTTAATAAATAAATTTAATTTTAACAGAGGTTTTAAATAAAACCACAATACATAAATACATCGTAAATATTATTTTGACATATGTGCTTTTATGTGTTAGGATTATCCACAATATCATTTTTGTTATTTTTTATCACGATACATTTTCATTAATCTAAAAATCATTAGGATTATAAAGGGATATTCATTTTGAAAATATTTCATAATTCCTTTAAATGGAAATGTTAATTATCTTAAGCATATCCCCAGGGAGTGCCAACTAGGTGGGCACTATGGCATGTTCTCATGTACCAAGGAAACCTATGTTAAGATTGAATAACCTTCTCAGAGTTATTACACCTATGTACATCTGTTCAAAAACCACATAAAATTTTAGTATCTAGAAAGGGATTTATTTCTAGGAATAACCACTTAATCCATAACTTATCAAATTTCTAGGATATTATTGTAGACATATCCTCAAATTATGCATCCATGCTATATTATCTAATCTATGATTTAATAAATCTAGTTCAAAAGGTCTCTACAAAAAATCCTCTGATACCCACTATAGTACCTCAACACCATATAGATTGAAGCTAGTGTCTACTACTAATTAAATTAGCATGATTAGAAGTCATAAATCCCTAAATCACCAATAATTTTAGTAGTCCTAGTAAACCGAATACATAATTGAGTACTATATTAAAAATGAATAATATAATTACTACATAATTTTTTTTTCTTCTAAACAAATAAATAAACAACTTTGAGGATAACTGTATCCCTTCTAGTAAATCCTTTTATATCATTAATATTAAGATTCAAGGATTCATTGGGAATGAAACATAATACTAGTGAGCTAAAATGTTTGGTAAGTGAAAAATAATGTGGAATAAATAGTGAATAAGTAATAATAGTAAATATAAAAAAGTAATAAAATTGAATGCATGTTCCATGTAATCAATAAAATAAATGGATGTTTGTAAAAAATATGGAAGGGTAATAACTAGAAACACAAACCATTATTAAAACTAGTTAAGGAAAAATAGACATAGAAAGGTGTTATGTTGAAATCAATTTCATACAAATAACTAAAAATGTTCTTTATTTAAAAAACATCTATAAAAATCTCATGGATGAATATAACTGATAAAAATATGGTAAATATTCATTATTATTGGACAACATGCTTCCTAAGAACATGATTCTGTTATCATCAAGATCTTTAAAAAGAGGTTTTACCAAATATCAGTTAAAAATCTTTATAAGACAGCGATAAAAATGAATTGTCCCATGAGACGACCGATGCACTGAGGTGATATCAATAAACATGCCCCAAGCATGTCATACCATTTTTAATATTCCTCATATATCAAATAATCAATATAACAATATACCTTATCATCTATATTTATTGAGTAAGAGATAATAAATTATCTATATTTTCCCAAATAATCAAATAACATTAAAAGTAAACACTATATAAAAAATTATATATGATTTAGGAAATGAACATATCCATTATTAATGATATTGTAAAATATGGGATATTTAGAAATTAATGATCATATATTATATAATTGTAACACCCCAATCTTCCACGGTACGCATCTCTTTTAATAATACTATAGCATGTGTTGTACTCAACTTCGAGTTCTAACACGCCATAACCAATCAAACTAGCCGTTATGAATAGTAATACACATTTTTTGAAATTTTATAAATTTTATCTTTCAAAATAGACTTCATTTATGGATTTGGAATATTGAAATAATAGTATGGTGAATTTTTGGTACTTTTCTGATAACATTCATATTTTGATGAATAGTGAAAATTACAAAATTTTAATTAAAAACAAAATTTTAAATCGAAATAATTAATGGTGATAAATAATTAATTTCATTGGTTTTAAATTATATTTAGAATATATTTTTACCATTTAATACAATTTTGGTCATTGGACATAATTTCACATTTAAAATGGACAAAAACAAGTGTCAATATATTTATTGTTTTTATTTTCTGAAAACACGCTTTTTATTATGATAGTGGGAATTGATTTTAAATTAATTTCATCCACTTATTTGTTTTGAATTTGAAAAAATGGAATCTATATATGGAATCAGTATGTCCTAATTTTGTAAATTCGTAACTTTTATTTTTGGATATTTTGAACAATTACATCAGTAAATATTTTATTTACCATGGTTAAACGGTAAATTCAGTAAATAAGGGTAAACAATAATATTATAATAATATTAAATTAACCTAAAACATGTCCTAAACCTATTTATTGATACATGTCCGACCATGGGTATCTTTAGGTCGATTTTGGGACCCCATAGAGCCACTTTTATGTGATAATGACACTTTATATTAATTAAGTTAAAGTAAATACAAAAATGACATAAGAATATATCTTTTAGAAAAAAAAATTCCATAGGGTTATATATGTTATATTTTTGACTATAAATGTTCATTATATATATAAAAATATTTCCTAGATAATTTTATTTTATATATAATTTTAAGACATTTAATAATTATATTTATTTGTGTCACAATAATGAGGTTGTATTTTCCTTATTAATGAAAGAATCAAATAATTGGTATTATAAAAGTTTAAATAAATATAATTTTATTGTTTTGGTGTCATCCATGAATTGTTTTGGTTACTATTGAATGATAGGACTTCTTAAATGAATTTTATTCAAATAAATAATGTTTTTATGACTTTTAGAAAAATCAATTATTAAATAGTTTCAAAATTGACATATATGAGTTTTTAAAACAAATATTATATTATGAATTTATATTCTATTCCTAAAAATCTATGGTTCGGAAAAATTACTTATATAATGATAGGTGTATCATTAATAGACAACTTGGTGGTATCTTGTAAGTATATAGTATGTTTATTATCTATATAATATAAAAATACAATGAGACATGGTAAATGTCAAACTATTTAACTAAGAGTTAAATAAAAAAGATAAAGTTAATATATTGACAAAAAGCTATCTAAAACCTATTGGTTGAGTGGTGTTCGACCTATAACCACCATAACCTTTAAATAATCCACTTTGGATCCATTAGAATCCGAATATGAATTTATTATAAAATAATATTTCTTATTTTTCCTAAGGTGTCCCTCACCCATCTTATAAAAGGGATCTCCCCCTTATCAATAATTCACACCTTCAAATCCTTTTGGATAGGCCATACTCTGACCAAATACTCTCTCATCTATTATCCATTCATCCTAGAGGCATTCCTTTAGTCATAAAGCCAACCTATGGAGCCATTTTGATCAAATCAAAAGGAAGAACCCGAAGAAGAGGTAACGTTTCCACCACCCTCTTTCAAGTTCCTTTCTTCTTCCATATCTTATTTCATTGTTATTTCCATTATAAAAAAAATAACATCATTATATTATATATACCGTGATGTTATTATAAATATTGTACAAACATATTCAGTATTCTATCCATCCTTTGAATGACATGTAACCATACGTGCGTACGTACGGCCTACCATCTCCACATCATGGTGAAATTGTTATTCAAAACATTATTATTTGGATGAGTATGATAATAATGTGTAATTGATGTAAATAATAAATATAACATTATAACTATTCTGTATATATGATATATAACCCAATTATATATGATTTTAATTTCAAAAGAATGATATTGTCGCTCGTGCATATGTACGGACTACCATCTCCATGAACGTGATGAGAATCATTCCCCATCGTATCCAATCAAGAATAATTTTCATTTCATGGTTAAAAATAATGTTTAAATACCTAATTAGATTCTGGATATTAATAAGATACATCCCATCCTTAAAAAATATGGCTCACATAACAAAGAATATAAAGGAAAAAATCTGTTAACACCCGAAACGATGATAATACTAAGATATTATTAACAAATAAATGTTAGAAGATTATATATGATATCATAATAATGTATATGATTCTTTTATAATTCAATAAAAAAAATTCACCATTATACAATAGGTTAACCTACCCTCGACAATGTAAAATTTACAAAGTAAGGGGTTTCTTATCTCACTTTTAATTCTGTGATATTTCTATTGTTCACCACGTATTTATTGCATGTGGTGTGTATACTTCCCATGATTGTATTTAATTGTGTAATATATATTTATTTATGGGTATTTACATCATCATTTTATGATTATTCTTTCATGGGTGTATGTTTCTTAAGTTACCAAATCAATAAGAGAATTTGAAATTTCAATTTCCACTCATTCGGCTTTATGCATACTTCATATATTATTTTACTCCATGATTATGTGTGGAATGAAAATTCATTTGCTTATGTCATAATTTCCACTCCCCTTTCTATGGATATAATTTTGATACACATAATCACTCCATTGATAAATTCACAATTCATCGATATGAACTTGATATTAGTAATTTTAACTCAATCTTTAATGTTTGAGTTAAATATGCAATTCATTGGTGTTGTTTTTACAAGGATATGTGTGAATTTCCTCTGAGTTATTTACACTAAATATCCAATCATATTGAGTTTATTTATATTTGTCACAAATAATTATGTCTTTGATTTATCTTTAACCTAATGATACATTCTTTATAAGATATTTCATCTCAATTTACATTCCATTGATACTTATTTCTTGTTATACACCAAATCACTTTTATATGGTTAATATAATTTATTATGACATAGTATATCATGAATCCCTTTATTGTCATGATATTAAAAAGTATTTATTACCTCAAATTGTTTGTATTCAAGTGTCTCTATTTTGGTTAGTAACTCAAACAAAAATATAATTTGAAATGTTTTAAAAATTTATTATTCAAAATCATTCTCATTAATGTTCATGTTTTAAAAATGGTTTTAAGGATTTATTTATATTTACATTAAAATTTTAAAATTTAAATTTCTTTTGAATATTTCAAAGTGTTATGAGACACTTTGATTCAAAAATCCATTTTTAAATGGATTCTTGACAAAGAGTGTTACTTTTAAATGTTTTTAGGAAAATGGGATATTTCTCTCAAATAGTTTTGATGATTATTTTTATCAATGTCAATATCCTTTGTTATACACGATTGAGGTTAATATGTTACAATAAAATCTTCTATATTGTATTGAATGAGTTCTGTTTGACTCTGGATGTGATATTTTAATACCATTCATGGATTGTGGATAAATTATTGACATTTTCTATGCTAGTTTCAATACGAATATTTATGTTGTGTTTCAAAATTTTCATATGAGGAATTCGTTGGACTTAGTAAGTGACGAGTGGAGCCCGTTATAGCTCCTCGATGTATCAATAGGTCTCATGAGACAATCTAGTCTCCTGGCACAAGGCCTTGACAAAATCTTTTTTGAAGTATTGTCACGAGGTCTTTACTATGTGGTTATAATAGTCTGGAATTATGAATTCCATCATTATGAAAGTGGTTATTGATATTACATGTGATTATTCTATTATTAGAATATCCGTGTGAATATGTAAATTCCATTATTTCATTTTATTTCTGCCATATTATGCTGAAGTTCAAGTTTAAAAGGATTTTGTTTTAGTTATACATTGCCTTAAATGTTTATTCTTATTTATGAATGTTTCAACTATATTGTTATCCTTACTGGGCATTTGAGCTCACCCCTTTATATGTTTTATTTTTCCCAGGATGTGAAGAATTATTTTATGAATGAACTAAAGGGATATTATAAGGGTATATGAGTGTGGAGACAAGATGTTGTTGTAGTTTTCACTTTATGATGTAATGTAAACTTTATGAATGTATCTATTGTTTCCAAGGTTACTAAACTAATAGGTCTTTCGGGATTTGATCTTTTGTGATCATGCCAAAGTTATGTAATAATGCACTAACTCTGGGTAATTGGGGTCGGGGCGTTACATTAATATTTTAGGGGGAAAATAATTCCCTGAAGTGAATGTGAATAATATCCCTATCCAAATAAATTATAAACCATATTGAGGAATTTTAGTGATGGTATGACTACAACATTCAATAATCAGAGTTAAATAAAGGATTTTTGTCATTGTTGAATAAAAATATTATAAAAATCTCTTTTAAAAATATTATTGAGGAAAAAATAATTTCATTTTGAAAACCCTTTTGAAAAAAAAATTTCCTTGAAATTAACTTTTAAAATCATTTTATTTAAAAATTATCCTTTCAGACATGAAAATGTTTCATCAAATAAATTATAGTGAATAAATATGTACTTTATGCTTGAGGTAAATGAACATTCCTTCTTCCTGATAAAAAAGGTATGGAAAAGGCCATTTCATAAAAGTAAGAATAATATTCCTTTGAAATACTTAGTGAAAGAAAAAGAGGGTAAAAATTAATATACCCAATTATTTAAATGAAAATTTTAAAATATTTTAAAAAACATTGTTTTTAAAAGAAAACATGTACTCCGATTAAAGAGATAAATAATGTCAGGTTTTCATAAAAACATTTTATAAAACATTTTGAGTAACAAAGTGTTATAAATGGTACTAATAATTGTAAATTTTCATGAATATTTATAGAATAATGAAATTATTTATTGAAAAAAAGTTATACAATTTTTTATAGTACCCTTTCTTATGAAATATCATTTGTTTTACAATTGTGAAAATTTATCTTTTGACATCCCAAAGTGTCCCATAAAATATTGCAACATTTTATGTCATGAGAATTATGAATGAAAAATATAAAAAGAAACATATAATATCATGAGAATAAAAGTTATTAATTATATAACATTTCAATATAATTATATAGCCCATAAAAATGAAATTAGGTGCATAACAAAAATCAAGTCTCAATAGAATGTAAATTGAGTCAAAAATCCATTACCTAGCATTTACATTCGAGAGAATATCCATTCACATCATGTATAATAAAAATAGGTTAATTTAATACTTTCGTGAGAAAAATTTTCATGTTTATAATTTATTTTAACTCACTTATTACTATATTGTATACCAATACATAAATAATTAATTTTATATCAGGTGTTTTGAGCAAAATTTTGTTAAAGTGTCAAAAACAAGTTTGGTAGGTCAACTATAGTCAAAGAGGTAATAATATGACATATCCAAAATAATAATAATGACGCTAATATCCTATTTATATTTCAATTATACTTTGAAAATAAATCATTAAATGTGATTATGGAAAATTAATCAACATAGAAATCGTAGAGATGGTAGACCGCACATATGCATGATTAGTGTTCTCATTTTTCAATGACTATTGTGGAATGAAGTTAAGTTGAATTATATATTTCTATAATTATGATTATATCATTTATACTATATTATTTATTCATATATAATTATATATATAAATCTTGTGATGTATAAAATGTATGACATTATGTTGAGGAGGCGGTAGGCCGGACATCCCCGATCGACATTATCACTTTGTAGTGTCTGAACAGATAATAAATAAATGATATATACATATATATTCAAAAAAATAAAGTTTTTCATTAATATATTATATATTTTTTGGATGTATAAAATTTTTAATTGTAATCATCATTTATAAATTCCATAGATCGGGTGAATGAATCACATAACATTGAGAGAGTAGTGGACCACACTTCCTCAAATAATGTTTTTGTTTTTATAGGAAATTCAATGTATAAATATATGTGTTTTAAGAAGATTAAATATGTATAAATACATTTTAAATAACATATATAACATAAATATTCATATTTTCAATCATAATGGCCATTATGATATGTGGTAAAGGAAGAATTAACAATAATCATTTTGTAAGGCGGTAGTTCATTGTACACGTATACAATATGTTTGTCACCCATTAGATGGAAGTGTGTGTAAGTTAAGGTTGAAATATTAACATAAAATAATAATATTATATTTAGTATTGTTTATATTATCATAGAATAAATATAATTGATAGAGTGGACAATATAATTTAAATTAATGAGTTTTTGCAAAGATGCTTCCTCTAAATCGAGTAACTCATTTTTGTTTACACCAAAAGGCTTCCTTTTATTAAATTCATCCCATATGTAGAATTTTAGGATTAAGTTTGGGATGTTGGGAGTTATATTGGAATAATTCTTCTGATCATAAGTATCTTGATAACTATGGGGAAGTGGGAGGAAATTAGTCCTTTTATAATTGAGGAGGAGTGACTCTCTTGTAATATTTTAAAAGAATGGAACCCCAACCAAGTTTTCTTTATTACAAGTAAATAAATAATGGAATAAATGTTAATATTATGTTATTAATATTTAAAACATTTTAATAGTTTAATTTATCCTTATAAATAAATTATAATAAAAAGAAATTTTGAATTAAATTTCAGTATTCTTTATTATTCATTAAAAATGAAACTTAATAAAAAATTGCTAAAAATTCACCATAACATAGTTTTTATGTTATTTCTTCAATGATTATTTTTTTTTGATATATATTATTCATGAAAGGTTGAAAAATTGGATTTAAATTCGGTTATCTATTAAAATGTTGTTCAACCACCTTAATAAATATATTGGTTTTTATGTGTAATATTATGTTTGTCCATTACTTATGCATATTGAATATATTGTACAATTACAAAAAATATTTTATTGAATATATAAAATATATATTTCATTAATATGATTTAATAATTTTAATTAATTTATGTTATTAATACAAAATGCCTTTATGGTCAAAAAATATATTTATTTTATATTTAATTGATTTATATTCTCATTTCTAATTAATTGGAAAACCGTTCTTTCATTATATATTTGTGTAAACCATATATTTTTATAATTTAGTTAATAATATAATAAAATTATAACATTAATGGATTGGTTATGTATTATTATATTAAATAATAATATTTTAATAATATATTATTGTTCAATGATACTCTATCTTATAAGTAATGAAATCCACTAAAGAAACTCGTTGTTGGATATAACATACTATAAAATGGGATTGTGTGAATTGAATGCAATATCATATATTGAATTTATTTGAAATAGTAAAAATATTATAAATTATTTGGGAATTATATTCACTTAACCACTTAGTGTTATGTGACATATATTCTATTGAATAAATTATTCCAAATTTAAATTTTTGGGGCATTACACATAGACCATACAATGTGAATATAAAATGGGGAATGCATGTATTGAATAAACATGCATCGTGAGTGGAACAGTTAGGAAAAACCATGTGACGACAATCATAACACTAGACCACCCCACAACGTTTAAACAATGATTGTGGAATGGACGGCATTGTTTCCACTAACCATGTGGCTCACCTATTTCATCAAAAAGACATGGATCTAGGATATATACAAGCTCCAGATACCCCTTACACTCTTGTTAACTCATTAAGAACACCTATATGTGTAAAACTGATGATTTGAACACATATTTAATGTTTACATACATCAAATAAATTTTGGTTTTATAAAAACTACTATTAGATAAGAATAGATAAGGACAATAAAAATTGTGTACAATGGAAGATACACAATAAGATAATAAAATATGATATTTAAAATGATATCATTCCTAATGTATAACCTTATTAATAAAAAAGTATGGGGTTTATATGGGATATTGTTATGTTAATATACTTCTTAATAACCTTTCATTTAAAAATAATTATTCACACATTTTCTTTTTATATGTTTTACAAAACTTTTTTTCATATTCTATGAAGACATTTTTTTGGGAAATTTACAATTTACTGAATGAAAAATATTTTTTCTATAGGTAGTACATTATACCACGTAAGTCAATCATAAATGTATTTTTTGTGGTAAATTGATCTCTACAAATTCACCATTGAAAATTTTTATAATGTTTAGTCGGTTTATTATAATTAATTGCATTGTGTGGAGTTCTACGAAGTCTATGAGAAAGACTTCAACAAAAAATATATAAATTCCTACCAAATGAACACATAATAGGATTACATTACCACAAAAAATAGTGGAACCACTTGAAAATTTTAATTCTACTATATGAATTATTTTTTTATTGTTTTAGTTTTATATCATGACACAATCTGATAGATAATTGTTACAGCAAAATAATCATGTCAAAATGTATTTCTACTGATTTTAATGAAACTACTAATAAGAAATGATTAATATGGATAGTGTATAATTTCTATAAATATATCAATTTACTTAAGAAGAAAATCATTTTCCATATTAATAATCTAAGGTTTTCTAAAATGTTTGTGTACTACATTTTTACTAATAATTATTCCTTGGTGACCTTTGGAAAATTTTTCATAATGAATCACTTGTTAGGTGATATTTGTAAATCCCTTATGATCAATTTTTTTAATTTTTATATGTCTGATCTTGTGGATCCAAAGATCTTGAGAATTGAGAGATTGATGTTTGTATGATCCCCTAGATTACGGGTACCTGAAGATAGTGAAACATTATTATTTTATTATTATAATCAAGGTAATTTAAGTCTATAAATATAGACAATATGATGGGTTATTTTAGCGATACCTATTGGTAGGTTAAGAAAATTACTCAATACATAATTTCAAATTTCATAACATTTCATATAATGTGTTTTTATGTATTCTAAAATTTATGAAAAGTCATGTATTATAGTGATATCATTGTTAATCATATATTTTAAATAGTTCCACTATAAGTTAATTATATATTTGTTAACAATTTCTTATAAACTCCTTTTGATAGTATTTAAGGTTCATTGGTAAGAATATTTTTTGAAAACAATTGTATGAAATATTTCCTTAAATATTTTAAAAAATTGTAGGTTTTAATTTTTTAAAAAATTATTTTATCCATATTGATGTAAATTGTATACTATAATGATATAAAATTTTGTATGAGAGTATTATTCAACATATATTTTCATTAATACTAACAATTTTCTAGAAAATATTATATTTTGTTATGATGACTTGTTTGTATGTTAGAAAATATAGAATCATAATCAATGTAAATGAAAACTATTTGAAACTTTAGATTATGAATACTTCTAAGAATTTATGAATAATTTTTTTATGAAAACTACTGTAGAAAATTTTTTTATTATGATTGTATGTTATATGATTCGGTATAAGGAAGTAAGAGTTTTTATTATCTAATGGAACTTATAATATCATCTGAAATATTCTTTTTAAAATTATTTATTTCGATATATGAAAAGAATTATTTATATGAATATTTTATATTTTTAATGGATAATAATATATGGAAGGAGTTGGATGCCACTCATTATAGAATTTCAAAGGCTTTGGATGCTAAGAGATCAATTTGGCATGTAGATTATATGACATTTCATTATCAAATAGGTGAGTAAGTCAATCAAAAATATAAATTTATTAGGAAAATTTTTTACAACATGAAATATCTAGATGAAAAAGAGTTGATAAATGATAATTTTTTTGATAATATTTTCAATAGAATTCTTATGGAGTGGGAATCCAAGAATATAACTATTGAGGATTCTAACCATCTTAACAATATCAATTTGGATGATTTTAATGGAATTCCTATGAAATATGATATAATATTAAAAATAAAAAGGAAATAAGTTATATAAAATACATATTTGAAAATATTTTTTATGATTTCATAAAAAAATGTACATATTGGGATAGATTAACAATGATAGAAAATAAGAAAAAATCATGGATGTCTTATAAGAAATAAATGAAATAAAAATTTCAATTCTCTTGAAACACGATGTGAAGGAGGAGAAGATAGATTTTATAAATGTACATTTATAAAAGATATATAGATCATGAAATTGTGGGTTTATTCTGGAATTATGAAGGCTAGCAAGTGTTATTTGGAAAATGTGTCTTCTTGAATCCCCCCAAAATGTAAAATTTAATGATAGATATCCATAATCTGATAATAACTATTGTATTATATCATATGATGAGGAGAAATTCATTGAATCTAATGATGATTATATATTACCTAGTTTTTATGAAGTAACTATATGGGAAACATTTATTAATAAAAAATAATAATGTTTTAAAATACTATGAACATGTTAAGGAATAACATGCAAAAACAATTCTATAATTTCATAACATAATTATGAGATCATCAAACATATTTTATAGTAAGATAAAAAATATATAATTATAGCTTACAATGTAAAGATATAAATATTTCAATAAAAATATATTCATGGATACCCAATCTTATGAAACACATATAATATATTTCTTCTAGGAAGATTTTTATTTCTAATACATACAATTAAAAAACATCAAAATCCTTAGTGTATTTGCTTTACTTTGAAAAAAAAATTTCCATTTAACTATTTTTATATAATAGGTGAAACCATCTAAACATTAATTTAGAGAAGATGTTAGTGGAAAAAATTCATTAATTATGTAAAAAATCATTTGGATTTCATTACAAAAAATACCTAATGAATTACCAGGAATTGAGTATATGAATTTTGGGTAGATGTTTATTTGGAAATTTAATTTTGAAAATAATTATATATTGTTGATTTTTTTGGTACCAGGATTAAAATATTTATATTTTACGGATAATCACTGAGTGAAAAAGTGAAAAACATTTGGTACATAAATAGTGGTTCCCCTAGGATTAGTATTAGAAATAATGAATTTTTTCAGGGGATAATAATGAATAATGGTGGAGAAGTTAATTTTGGAGACAATTTTTAATGATCTATTTATGTTAGTGGTGATATTTTACATTTTGTAAAAGAGTGAATTTAAAATGTGTTCTATTTTTTAGGAAATAATAATAGAGTCATCATAATAAATCAATTGTTTATGAGATCTATCTTTTATAAATTTTTAATAACATATGTACAATTAAATGTTTTAAAGTTAAATTTATTCCTATTGTTGATGCGGAGGAAAATTTATACTCCTTAAATAAAGATGACCACAGGATCCATGATCTACCATTTCCTAAGTGTAGTGGAAGGTCAATATTTTCTATAGTATAGAATGTTTTGAAACTGAAATTTATAAATATTAAATGTAATTCTATGAACAGAATTTTTTGAAACCTATAAGAGATTATGTTTAATTAATATTATGTTAGGGATCTTTGAAATATTTTAAGAAATACAATACCATATTTAAATCAATTAATTATTTTAAACACCATAATCATTATAGTTGGTCCATATAAATTTATTTGGTCAAACACAAACTGCATGTTGTGGAGTAAAATACTATGTAATGTTCTTGGTTATCAATATATATATCTATATATGTACAAGGGTATATTTTTTTTCTATAAATTTGGTTGACCCTGTCTATTTAAAAAAATAACCTATTTTTTAAATTTTAAAAATATAAACCATTGCTATTATTCAAAGGTATCATTGTAGGAAAATTGAAAACATTCATTTGAAAAAAAATGTAGTAAAATAATTATACATAACTTTTCATATCATATAATACCTTAGTAAAATATTGTTTTTGAATGATGAAATATAATTATTCATTATATTAAAATAAATTTTTTGATGAAAAACAAAATTTTGAAAAAATTTCAGGTTATGGCTATTAATAATATATATTATACTACTAATCATGTTTTAATCAAACATTTTGATAATAAAACACATTATGAGTTCTGGGAATAAATAATGTCGAAACATTATAACATTTTATTTCATGTATGTAAGATATTAATTTTTAATATGAACGGAAATTAAAAAAAATCATTGAAATATGATGATGAGATTTTTCATGGATATTCCATAACAATTAAAGCATATCTTGTTTCATAAAAAATATTGAAAATTTTGAAGAAATATTATATTCCAGATTTGATGAAACTGGTCCTTTTGTTTTCAAACTACCTGAAACCACATCCTTGTATGGTCTATTCAAAACAATTTTCAAATCGTTAATGAAAATTCTTATCGTAAAAGATTACTGGAGGAAACATTTTATAAAGTCATTACACTCAATGAAACATATACTGATGTAAATTAATAGAGATTTATAATCCCAAAAAATAAGTAAACTCTTAAAAAACATCCCACTAATAATATTATTATAGATATATATCATCTAGTTAAAACTATAAATCATTATGAAATTAATGAGAACATTGTGAATATTTATCTCAATTTGAACATAAAACATTTAATAAGGCATTATGTGAAGATGATTAGGATGGTAAATTTAGGATAAAAATAATAAATTAAAAAATTACAATGTTTTTACATTGATAGTTCTTCCTAATTACCCTCCAATTATTTTAAAAAATTGGATTTTCCATTATTAATAAAACAAATATTTAATTATGATATGAAATATGTTGAGCCTTGTCACTAAGAGTTATAATCATTATTAAGGAATATATTATAAATAAATAGTCAATACAATAGCTATACATAAAAAATATGCATATACTTTTACCCTATGAAACATTCTAAAATATTAAAATTTATCCAATGGATGTGAATTGTTTTTTATAGTAGACAAATATAGGAAGCATTTTATATAGAAAAAATACATTTTTTGAGAATAAAAAATTCTATGAATGGTATTTTTAAACAAACTAATACACTCAATATATATTAATTACATCCAAGATCCTAGTATTATATACTTAATGGTTTTTTACAACAAAATAATTTTTATTATGAATATTCTGATCCAACAATATTTAATTACAAATTTATCAAAATTAAATGATCAATTTTTAAATTTATATCAATAACAATGTATAAAGTTCAACTGAAATCTCTCATTTTAATTCTATTGAATAACATATGACATTTGTTTTTTAAATAATCATCATTGGAGAACTATTTTTACCCTTTTTTTAAATTTCTCAAAATCTAAAATGAAATTTTTTTCACAAAAAAATTTAAAACACGATATACTAAAAGGATTTCATTATCAATCTATCGCAGGTATAAGTAAACCTACTAGAACCTTAGAAACATTATAAATTGATGAATTTTAGGAACCAATAGGTCAAAAAATTAGAAATTAATTACAGTTTAATATTTCAATCATATATTTTTTAAAATTTAATATTTTTTATTCTTATGTGTAATTTTTTATAACAGTCCTAAAGAATCCCATTGTAAAGCTGTTAAAAATTCCTTTCAATGTCTTAGGTGATAAATGGATATTTAATTGTTCTATTATTATGGAAATGAATTTTGACTAACAAGTACTTCGTATATTGACTTTGGTGGATGTATAATGGATAGAAGGAGCACAGATTTACAATTATATTTCTTAGGAAGATATTTTTTTCATATAATAAATAGCACTAAATAACACTTTCTGCTGGTGATAAAAATATGTAGCAGCTAGAAACTATTATTCTTAGGGTTTTTTATTACCTTATAATCACTGTTTATATTAAGAGTTTTAATAAACATCACCAATGTTCAATAAAAAATTTTATATAGCTTTTAGTTAAAACCAACCACATCACTATAAAAGATATGCACATGGATATAATAATAATATTCCCTCCAGATCTCATAAAAAGAGATATATTATTATTCAATTAAGCATAAATTAATATCTAAATGCTTTTATTTTAAGAAAAATATGTTTATTTTTATAAACATTAGTACATAAAATAGAATCTATGAATGATAAATATAAATTACGGATTTATCTACATCGTTTTCATTTATCTCCTTATAGTTCAAAAACTCCTTAAAAAGTAGAGATGATTTTTTTATATCTAATTGATATTATTTATTTTTTTTATAACCATGATCGCAAACATATCTAAAATCATATTTTTTAATAAATCTCTAATGCTTCATAAGTCTAATGTTTTTTCAATGTTTCATCAAACAATCTTTTTCCTCTAAAATATTTTTTATGTATCTTATTTCATTATATCACTAATTATTTTTTGAAAATAAACAACATTGATTTATCATATTTTTTTCTTATGAATTTTTTATTTTATTTTCATAATTTTTGTACAATTTATTGGAACAAATATTTTATAAAAATTTCTAAAAAATGCATTTTTTATCAAGATGATTTTTTTATGAAAATAATTTTTTTAATAAAAATTAGAAACATTGAAGATTTAAATATATATCTCTATATAACCTTATTAAAATCCACTCAAAATCATGTTTAGATGTATTATTTTCTATTTTACAATTAGATGTTTGTGACATACTCAGATAATTTTTTAAAATTGGATGTTGTTAAAGACCGGTTGACTGAATGGAGCTCGTTTATATATTATATATATATACTAAAGATGAAAATAATATTCACATAATGGGAATATAATTTTTTTTCATAATAATATTACCATTTACATTATCATTCCATCATAAAATAATTTTATATTTCATGTTAGTTCAATCAAGAAGATATATTGAAGAACATGTCCTTCAGGCTAATAAAAAACCGAATAATCTAAACATCAAGATGATTTTTGACCTATATTAAATACTACTATTACGGGAACCATTGATTGTAACTAATAAGAACATGATAAAGTTGGATTTTTTTATAAATCTTGAGTAGAGACATATTCACATTATTCATATGTCAATATAGGGTTGTTATCAGTCCATGTACCCGGATAAGAATTTTATACCTCTAGATTTTGAACACTCTTATTTCTATAAAAATTTAATTGGGACACCATTAATGTTCAATATATCCACAATATTGACATTATTTTGAAGATGATAATGGTCAATATAATAAAATTCATATAGTTCAAGATTGGGGAGATGATAACTAGGCCAGTTTATTTTATGGTTCTTTTTGAATCCATGGTTTATATATATATTATTAGTCATCTTAATGGAAGATCAAAATAATAAGAATGATATAGTACCAGTTATAGTCAAAACGTCTTACATTTGTTATTAAACTATATAAAATAAAAACTTTTTATCCTACATTTAACATGATCATGGATTTGTAAATATCTATGTATATTTGTTGAAGATGTTTATTCCTGCAAATATAATTTTATTGGTATGTTGAAGGCCACTAAGGAATATTGAAAATATATATAATTACCTAGAAATATTTCCGAGACTATATTAAATCATTCCTTATCTAAATTTACGAATAAGGTATAACAAGATAACAAATTTTGTCTAAGACTAGGTCAAAATAAATTATCCTTGAAACATTTACGGGAAAATGTTTTCAATAATCTAAAAGTACAAGAAAATAGAATAAAAAAATTAGAAATATATAATAAATAGAACAATTCTATGTATTTAATTAGATAAATTGACATAGTTTGTAATAAGATCAAAAAATCAATAAATAGTTCCTCCAACTAATGATATAGAGAAAGAACGTAACGCTACTATGTTACATGATCCTCTATAAGTTATTCCACTAACCAAATATTAAGCATATCCATTGTTTGATCTTATACCTGATTATCATGTTCCGATTGTTATTATTTTTGTGACACATAGAATGTATAAGGTTATGTAATTTTTATTATTATTAGGATGGTTCCAATAAATTTGATATGGAAGATATTGAAATTTTTTAAACAAAAAATTGAAGATATAATAAATATTTCTATTACCACATGACATAGGAATAAAACATAAGGAATAGATAATATGTTTTAAAATAATTAAATAAATCATAGATTATGGGAAAAGTTATACCCATAAAAAATATATTCAATCATTTGAATTAGAAACAGTTGATTCTTTTATATAACTTCACGAAGAGATTGCTGATAATGAAGATTAAGAGTCCAAATAAATGTTGTATTCCTAAACATAACAAGATAAAGTGATCAATTTTATGTAAATATCTTCATAATATATCAATGAAATAAAGTAATCTACAAAACCATGAATTTTAGGTACTTATTTTTTAGATGTTTCAATTGATTCAACAAATTCACCTCTATGTAAAAACATTAACTGGATAGAAATTAATGTGTATTTCATTAATGAATTGATAAATAATAGTTAAAAGAATTTTGAGAATTTTATCAAATATTTATTCTTTCAATGAATGCATTTAGGCTAATGTCATTTTCTTCAAAAATTTGAGATCCCTAAAATAAAATTCTCGAAATATCATTTAAAAAAAATCCTACTTCAAATATTTTATGGGTAAATCAACATTATAGTTTAATGTTTGGAAATTTATAATAGTTTGGATGAATGTTGTTGGGGGAGAAATAAATGAAATTGATGATCTGATTAATGGAAATAAATGGGAAATAAAAATATATTCAATGTATATTGATTATATTAATGTAGAATTTCAAAATTGTATAAGATATATTCCGGATCCAAAATAACATAAGAAAAAAGTATGTGTAATATTATATGATGATAAAAGAGATCAAAGTGATCGATAAAAAAATTTACTTTTTGATTAGAAATAGAAGAATAAGAAATGATCATGGATAACCTAATGAAGACAAAGTTGATTATTAAAATTACTTTTGAGAATGATTTTTTAAAACCTAAATTATTTATAATAATGAAACTCAAAATTTTAGTTTCATGTGACTAGATAATGATATTTTCTTATGTTTATTGTATAGATGCAATATTTTCTCACATTCATAATAATTGTTTTGAAAATATTTTCCCCATAATATTTCATGAGATTTATTATACATTGCCCATATCTATAAGTCTCATAAAAAATAACAACATTATATAAAAAGAGGAAGTGTGAACATGAAAATTTATTATGGTATTAAAATATTATAAATTAATATCTCTCGTAATGTTTTTTATGTTAGGAGGAGTCATTATTTCAACAAATTACATTAATTTTTTTCCTCAAGGGTTCTGTGTCATTATTTTCCAGAAGAGGGATATTATTATGTCAAAATACCCCCTAAATTTAATTTTGAAAATGAAAATTCTCACATTAGTGATGTATATTTTTCTAACAATTATTTTCCCATTCTCTAAAGATTTTTTAAATGAATATTTATGTTCTTATGAGATGGATAATGTCATTTTTATCAAATGAGGATCTATAAATCTTATATTGGATAGAAATGAACATTATTCCTTGGATGTATATGAAAATGTTCATTAGAATAATGTTTTGAAAATTACATTAGATATAGGAAATTGAAATCTATTGGACGTAGTTATACCAACCCAAATAGAAAAACATTATAAGATGGACATAGAAATTTCTTCCCAATAAACACTTACTAAGAATCGTAGATGATGATGAATAATGTTACTGGATAATTTTTTTATTCCCATGAATGTTATATTTTATAATTTCAATTGTGCTACAAGATGTTGAGAATTTAAAAAATGTTATTCTATTAATCCAATGATGTGAAAAAGTTTTTTTTCAATTTTAATTGAATTTACACTTACAAAATGCAGAATATACCCATTTGAGTTTTTCTATAAATTGAATAAAATCCTTGAGGATAATAATTTTTTAACATTAATGATCTAATGTTTCTAACAATTTTTTTGTATATTTTTTTTTACTATTCATGCTTCCCTTGTAACATTTAGAGAGTATTTATTACTGAATACCATCAGTGGTGGACATTTTAAATTATTTATGATATTTTTTATAATTTTTGTTGTGTTTGATCTTTTTGGGTTGAGGAATATTGAGTTTAAAGAGATAGAATACAATCTGATCTACTAGATTGAGGGTTCTCAGGGATAGGTAAATATTTTTCCCCAATTATTGTAATTGACGGATTCTGTGGTATGAAAGAAAGACCTTGTGATTTGTTAATTCATGGAAACCTAAATTTGGTTTGAAATCCTTTGTTAGTACTTCCGGTTAAACTATATATATTTTCTTACAATTTTATTTTTGTTTTTTCTACGTTATATATAACATTTTTATTTTTATGTTATATTTTCTAATTAAAATTTTATATAAATATATAATTACTTTTTTTAGTAAAAGAATATAGTAATTCTTATAATTATTTTCTTACTCATATTACAATTTTCATTGGTATGAATCTTTTTCCATGAAACATTTTCCAATAAATTTTTTTAATATAATTGTAATACTCTTATGATATAATATATACATGTCTAGAAGGTGATATATATGAGAAATTTTCCATGTTCAGGAGTAGTCTCCTTGGTTTTGTAACATTAACCATAATGATAATATGGTTCATTTAGCATTATGAATATGAGGTTTAGTGAAAATTTGTATTAGGTGTGGAATATTTGTGGAGATCATTATTGAGAACCTAAAATCATAATATTATTCTAACATTAATAAGAGATTCATACTATAAAAATTGATAAGGAATTAAGTATAGTTTAGTTAGTGCAACATATATAGATATAAAATGACCAAACAATATGATGAAGATTATGAGTTGAAATATATCATGATGATAAATCTATAAAGAGTGTATATATTATCAAGATAATTAAATTAATTTTAAATTTATTTCAAATGATGCATGAATTATTCATTCATCACAAGAAGAATTCGTGTTATATATTCTACTAATATTCCTTCAATTTTGATGGTTATTTTAGTTGATTTAAAAAAGAATTTATATGATACATAAAACTAAAGCAGATGAATTTGTCATGAATGAAAAAAGGAAATTCGTTGAAGATGTTGGTAAATTATGTCCACATAAAGATTATGTGTTTCATAAATCTGATAAAAACTAAATTTAAAAATCATCAATAATTTCTAAAAAATATGATAACCATGGGTGATAATAGACCATTGTATCAGAATAAATGAAAGAATGAAGTGATAAAGAACAGATTCTAAATTCAAACTGATTAAAAGATAAAGATAATAAATATATGATAAGTATTGATTCATGAAAATTTAATTTACATGAGGTTTTAGATAAATTCAATCAAAAAAAATGATAATCAATATTTGATGTTCTCCAAATAAGGAGATGTAAGGCTTTCTTTAGAAAATGTGTAAGTGAAATTGTTTTATAAAACATAAACCATAAGACTCATGTAGTATTTCATTAAAGTAATAAACATGATAAAAGATCAGGGTTTAGTGTAAGAATAGGCATATCCAAAAGGAAGGAAGTATAAATACTATCTTATAGTTTTAGAATTATATAAAATTTAATTGAACATATGTTACTAATTGACTTAAAATAAACAATTTTATGTCACAATAATTATTATTATGTTATGATGAATAATCAAATTTTAAAAATTCACTATTGAATGATCAGGATTCAATATAATATTTCCAAATGAGTTTAATATTGTTCCTAGAAATTTTTTATATATTGTTGAAAAAGATAAATAATTATATATCCAAAAAATATTATTTATGTAAAATGAAATGTTGAGTACACTAGATTCTTAAATAATAGATGATATATTCCCCCAAATTATTTGAAGAAAGTTTCTTTATAATGGGGGGGATATAATATGAGTGATTTTTTTTGGAAGAGGATAATATATATATATATTGATATTATTAATATACATAAAAGTGTGGGGCCATAGAACCATATACATTCTATATGTATAGAATGGATGATGTAGTAAGGTGGATAAAACATTATATTTAGTTGAATTTAAGAAAGGACACTAAATTCAAGTCCTAAGAAGAAAGAGAGTTAGTCAGATTTCAAATACAACCTCAAGAAGAGCTATTTATTGAATTTATTTAAAGTGATATTTTTATAATTGAATCATCTATTAGGTGAATAATATTGAGGTTGATATCACATTTAGGATATAAATTTTTTTGATATTTGTGTTATTTACTTTAAGGGATGTAGATTTAGTTTAATAGAAGAAGTGACAATTTCATATTTGTACTGAACATAATAAAATTATTTTATTTAGTATTCTGAGATCTATCTTTGTTCTTTTTAAAGGAAACCTAAATCATAGCAGTTCTAGTATAATAAATTCCACTATTCATAATAAGAGGTTGAATAGATTGTTTTTGTGATCTCTAACCCACACTACTAAAAGTAAGCTAATCATTGTTTAGGGTAATAATTATTATCTTTTATAAAGATATATTTTTTATATAACCATAATCGCAATTGGATATATATTTTAATGTATATTTTGGCCTCAGATGTTTCGAAAAAAAATAAACTATGCTTCCCACATTAGGGATGAACCTGTAAAAATCACTACGAACTTATACTAATTTCATTATATGTGTTTCATATATAAATAGATGGTGAGGTATCATAATCAATAACCACTAAACATAACCAAATTTGATATTTGAAACCCCAAAGTGGTGTATAAAATTCAATTTGACGTTATTCAATATAAAGGGGTAATGCCGCATTCACCATCCCCCTCCCACCAATATGAATGTGACTTCACGACCCACTAGGACATTCACCAAGAAAAAATAGTTTTCAAATATCATAATTATTTTATAAAATTAAAATTTCTATAGGTTCTTCCATTATATTAAACTCAATCTGAATATGTCACTCATTATAGTGGTTTTATACAACCCAAGTGAACAATGATGTTTTCATAAACATATGATTTTAATTTATGTCATTCCAAAGTATTATCCTCATCGAATGTATCATTTAAATTCCATTAGTTTCATGATAATTATTCTAGAATGGTAAAATATCCATCATAATAATGAAATTATAAATTTAAAATAATTTTGTTTTAATATTATTAAAAAATCATAAAGAAATTGATTGTCTTCATGGAAAATATTTCATAAACTGTTGAACTACATATCTTGTAGCATTATGTGGAGATAATTCCTTGAATATTAAGTAGATTATAAGGCTATTTTTAAATGAAATATGGAAATTACAAGTGTACCTTTAGATTTTGTGTATACTGATCTAAACAATCCCAAAACGACCAATGTAGACGATTCTAATTGGTAGATGAATAAAATAAAATATAAAATAAATCAAAAAGAATTATTATAATGAAATAATCATGATAATTATTATTAAGAAAGTAAATATTTAATAAAATTATATTATCTTGAATGTTAGAGACCATAATATAATATCTAGGACTCAAGGTATGGAATTTTTTACAAATTAACATTTTTTCAATTATTGTTATCTTTTTAGATTAATTCTCTTTTATATATTTTATCAGTCGAATTGAATGTATTATATTATACTATTCATTTATTTCTGATTAATTGAGGGTAACCATTCCTCCATTATGGATTCATATTTTTTATCCTCTATTATTCATAATTAATTTTTCCATACTCATCTTTATTCTTATCATTATATTCTCTATCACTCTCCATCTCACTTTTGGCTTTATTTAGCTCCCTTATGTATATGTTTTTTTATCTCTTATATTCATTTTATATAGTTTCCCTTGTTTCTATTGTTTAGAATATTAATTTATTATTTATCCTTTACTATTTAAAATGTGGACATCCTATATTATATAAATTATATTGAATTGTGTTTACTAAGAAAGTTATTCAACTTTTTTATTAAAGAAATATTGATAATTTAAATACATGTTACATGATTTCTGGGAAATATTAATTATGTACTATATTATTTATTCTTTCAATTCATATGATGAATTTAAATGACCATAATAATTTTATATATTATTAATTTCATCAAATCTAATGTTCTGGAAAGTATGCTTCACAAACAACATCGAAATAAAACAAAATGACTATCCATTTTATTAAAATAAATTTATTTGTAATAAATATAAATAATTGTTATTATCCATTTAATTGGTCAATATAAATATAGTATACCATCTTATAATATATATCTATAAATAAAAAATAATAATTTTAATTTATATAATAATTCACTAATGAAATTAAATGTGTACTGAAAAATAACATATAAGTCTATTTTATGATAAATTTTTAACGAAATTTTTATGTACTATATTTTAATATATATATATATATATATATATATATATATATATTCAATAGATTAGGTATATTAGTTATCTAAATAATATTTTTCTGATATGAATAAAAAATTATAATTCATTTTTTTAGTAATTGATTGGAAATTAGAATATGAACAGTTAAAAATTTAAAAATTTCTTTTGCAATGAAAATAGTTTTTTACTATATTTTATGATTTTATGTCAATGTTAAATTCACAAATTTAAGAATTTAAAATATTAAAAAATTACTTTATTTTTTATTCAATATAAAAAAATTATACAAATATCATTTTTCAGATTTTTCTAATATACTTGTTTTTGGTGAATGTTCAATAATGCTGTTTTTAGTTAAATCATAGTGTTTACCAATATACCATGAAGTATAAAATATGAAAATATAAGAACATTTTCATGAAAAAATGATTTTTTGAGTGAAATTATTCTATAATAGATAATTTTTTTAATTTATAAAATCCGTGTATAATTTAAAAAAATATTCAAATATTTGTTATTAAAAAAAAATTATTAGTCTTTCTCTATTAAATTAAGATTACATAAATTGAAAATATGTTTTATATTTCATAAAAATTCATATAAAACTCATTGTTTAAACATTTAATGTATTAATTTCATTAAAATAACAAAAATTGATAATTTTGTCTAAGAAAATTTTAATTAAAAGTACAGTTTTTCAAAAAACAGAGTTTTGTATGATACACACACTAATGTTAAAATTATTTTCTATTACAGAAATGATTTTATTTTTACAAATGTATTTTTATTTAAAGATGAATTTGTTCAATATTATATGACATGTTTAATTTTATTTTTAGAAATTAAATTCAAATTACATATGTGAAATTCAGTTACTACCATAAAAACTAAAAAATGGTAAAAATGAACAATTTACAAGTAAATTACTCTAACACATTTTATTAAAAATTGAAAAAAATATGTAATTTTTTATATATAGAATAGAAATATTTCCCCCACAATTATTTTATATAATTGGAACCATTTGACCATTGAATTTTGACATTAACGTTTATATTCACAAAATCTTCACTCCATTTACTTATATAAGGATCCACCCCCCCCCCCCCCATACACACACTTATCCTCGCACCCAAATCCTATCATATTTTTCCAATATCAAGAAACTTAAATCCCCAAATCTTATAGAAACTTATTATATATTATATTGTTCTAAAAATACATCTTCTCATTGCCTTATTCTTCTTTCCAAATGATCTCTTTCATAGAGTATGATAATTGTATAATTTATTCCTTTTACTTTATTTTTTATTATGTTCATCTACCATCTCTTAATATATTATAAAAATGTTTAAAAATTATTTTATTATCACAATTATAATGAAATATTTTTTTCATGGGATAAACATTTCATACCCATAGAACAATTTCAAAAATTAAAATGTAATTTTTGTTAAGTGAAAGCTTTCACCTCAATAAGTCACATGATCAATTTTTCATAATCTCCATAAAATGATGGTTAAAATGGGGTATTTAATGGAATAATATGATATTTATTAAATTATAATGATTCATAAAAAAATCATACATTTCACTCATTATATATAAATAAACATGTCAATTGTTTGTATGTGTGGACCACTACCTCCACAAAAGTGACACATTTAATTTTTCATCTAGCCATTACATGTTCATACAAAACACTTCAAATTTTAATTTTCACCATAAAAATTATAAATAACATAATTAATATTATATAATTATTATATTAATCCAAAATAATCACTTTCTTAATCATACAGACCTAATAATTATAACTTGGTTCCCACTTGGGATAGTTTAACCACACACCTGAAAAATGATATAAATATATACCATGGATGACTGTAGAAACATAAATATGTGTGTTTTATTATATGAATGAGAAAATAGTTTTTCATATTATTAATGGAAACATTAATATTATACTTATTATTAAAATTCAAACATTTTTCCATTTAAAATTACCTTAATAAATTCATCATTGATTTCATCATAATGACTCCTAAAAACAATAAATATGAAATTAACATATAATTTTATAAATAATTATCAAAAATTAATTCTAAAAAACTATTGATATATTTTAATGATTAATATTAAACTTATAAAAAATATAAGACACCCCTATTATGAAACTAATACAAAACAAACAACTAATGTTACTAACATCGAAGGACGAAAATATAATATAACTATTTAATTAATTTTTTTTAAGTTATTATAATTTATGTATATAAAATGTTTTGGTTATGAATAAGGTTCTAAAAGTTGTTATCAATATTGTTTTTTTATAAATTCTGTTAGATAATTTTTATATAAGTGTGATTAAAATCTATGGATGTTTCATCACAATTTTCATTCCATGAAAAATGCTGTTTTATCCAAGAAATTTAATTTAGATTTTTTTATATTACATTTTATAAATATAATATCATAAATTATATTTTATTTAATGTATTTTAAGTTCAATTTTAATCTCCCTCTCTTTCAATGGGTGTTTTATTGAATGTTTTATTATTCTATATTGGGTTTTATTAACACATCTTATTTTTTTATATCTATTTATTCATGTTTAACCAAATTTTAAAAAAATATTATATTATAAGATGTTACTATATTTAAATATTTCTCTATGTAGCATGAAATTATTAACTAAAATTCATTACATTAAGAAATTATTTCTCAAAAATTATATCATTATTAAGAATATATTTAATCTTTCACGAGTAAGTTTTTTCAATTCTATATTAATGTTTTATATTACCAACAATGTTATCCATTATACTTGGAAATAAGGGTGTCTTTTAACTAATGTAGACCTTATACTTCCCTTCTCTTATTTTTAAAGGATTTATTGTTATCTATTTTTTCACGTAGGTTTTTAGTGTATGTATTGTAAAATATTCCAAAGGTTATCTGATCATGATTTACGATTTTTATCTTATACTAATAGTTTTCTATAATGGAATATATAAATTTTTATTGGTCCCATTTTTTATTGTTTCTATCAACTTTATGAGCATTAATCTTTATTATGATGCATTTCTATGATTCAAAATGATTTTACAAATGATTTTAACACAATAATATTTTTAAAATAAAATTGAATAAATTTTTTCAAATGTAGAAGTTTATGTTTTATAAAAATCCTTACTTTTAAGTGGGTTTTCAAGGATATACATATATATAAATTATTCTTTAATAATTATAAAGGCATTGAGCCACCACTCCGATATATAATACTAACGACATAAAAATTACATTCAAATATTGATATTGATAAATGTGACCAAATGTTTTCCATATAAATCATACAAAAACCAATGTAAATATTTGTTACCTTACACACCCATTGACATTTAATATTTATTGTTTATTGTTCTTCAGTTAACTATTATTTAAACAAAAATCCATAATTCAAGACAATTTTCCCCATTATACCTATATTTTCATACTCTATATTTATTATTCATTATCACCCACAAATTTAATTACATTTTAAACCTTTCAAGACATAAGTAATTTATTATAAATCATCATAAACCAGAAAAAATGAAATATTAGAATTGTGGGATCAAAGTCTCTATAAGGGTAAATGAAAAAATTACAAATAGACATCCATTAGTGATAATAATATGGGAATAGGGAAATGAAAACATATGTTAATATATTGAGAATAACAAAAAGTAATTCATACCCATCAATTCTTTGATCATCAATCATGTAACATGTGTAATGCTTTAAAAAAGGAGTCATTGGAAACAATATCCATAGACCATTTGATATCAATATTGATCAAATAAATTTTTCAAGACACATATCTTTTCAGCCATATGAATTATAATATATTATACCATGAATATATACTCCCATAAAACCTAATTAATATATTAAAATTTCAATAAGTGCTAATAATAATCATAGATAAATCATAAGATAATATTTATACATTATTTTCACATCACTCTTATAAATGGGATAATTGTCATAGCTACTCATATAATAACATAGAAGGAAGGTTCTGGAATATCCCTATTATTAAAAAGTAAAAGGTTGAACATAAATAGAAAGGAATGGGTCATTCAAGTAGCATGCCCTCATTCCAAGAGATCAAGTATCATAATCAAACTGATACGAATAATTATAATCATCATACCAGTCAGTGACTTCTAAGGTGTATGAGAACTGAAAATAAAACATATATCAATCATCAAACCATAGTTTTTATTATAAAAACGCATCATTATAAACAATAATATTGAACCATAGTAGAAATATTGTTTATAATGCTTTCATTTGACCATAAATCTCAAATAATCACCCATTATTCCTTTTGTTAAATGATTAATCGATGGAAAATAAATGTGTTCAATGAAAATATTTTTAAATAAGCATAATCAATATATAGATAAAATGAGGATGGAATTAGTGCATAATTTCACTATGAATTAATAATTAAAAAAATGTTTTATTCATTTTTATTAATCTAAACAACATTAAAAGATAATAAAAATAATTCTTGTGGTAGATAACCATTTCACATTGAAAATCACTTTTAAAAATAGAAAATTTGAAAATATTGAAAACATAAATATTCCTGAAAATAACCATGGATTCATATAAATTATTCATCAAATAAAATAATCTCTATGATGGTGGAAAATCCTCTCGGGTTGTATGTAGTAATAATAAACTTTCTTTTTAAATGTTTTCCGAGGGGGGTGTAAAGTTTACCATTTGGAATTTAATAAAATAATTCCTTTATAAAACTTTTTGAAAGATTGTGAAAACAATATAAAATAGTTTTAAGAATTCATTTATGTTTATAAAAATATATTTTTCAACATACAATTAGAAATCATGTATATTGAAGATAAATATTCATGATATAATGAAAGATGCAATAACAATATCACCTAAAAACAATATTCATGATGTTTTAGTAACAATAAATTGAGGAAATTGAAATTAATAATATAAAAAAATCACAAACAGAGTATAATTAAAGATATATGGATAATTAAAATAATCTAATATTGTTATAACCAAAGGAATCATGAACATAATCAAACCCAAATAGAAAATAAACTATATCCTAAATCCATATCTGTATTGGAAATTTTCTTATCATAGTTCTTATAAAAGAATAAAATAAAATAAAATTAAATATAATGAAAAAATGATATAAATTAAATATTATGTCAATGGGGTAGTATATAATATTCACATAATATGATATGTTCATATAATAAAGTTATTTCCCCTGGAAATGGATGTTGAGATGAATAGACCTTATAAGGATCCAATTATTCAATTGATAATTAATCAATGACGATAAAATTTGAGAAAAAAATAAATACCTAGAGAAAAGGTTTAGATATGTAATAAATTAATTCAGATAACAATTTACAATTAATCACAACATACAAAGTCATTGAATAAGTTTCATAACCCAATTAAAGGAAATTGAGTTAAGAATCATTTTACCACTTTGTAACATTCAAATAAAAAACAATTGGATGAATTGATTCAAATTGAAAACATAAATAACGTGATTTTTAAAATATTGAAGATATAAAAACTAGAAGATCCAGTATATACTCCATATTAATGATGTTATGAGCATAATAATAATATATTCCTCAATGAATGAAAATTTAGGATAAATCTGTTATCTAATGTATAGAACTACTATATATTTTCAATAAAACTGATATCATAAACAAATATAAATAATTTTATTTTATATGAATCTTTTATAGGTTTAACATATTAAAATTAAATGTTTTTCATTTTTTTTAATAACATGTTAATTACTGAGACAGTTAAGTACACATCGTGTGTTTTGGGATTGTTTTGTTAATAATATCAAATTGACTTTGACATGCGGATGTATTTAAATCGAAATTTGTCAATAATATACATAATAATAATCATGAAATTATTATAATATTTTTATATTAACTATAATTCTATATCCAATCATTAAAATTTTTTATGAATATTGAACTATGTAATAATCACGGAGACGATAATTTATACGTATGGATGAGTAATGTTTCCATTTTTAAGTGATCATTATGAAATGAAAAAAAATAATTATATTATCTTTATATAACTATAATTATATAAAAAATACTATATTATTTACTTATTATTATTTATATATATCATCATGTAGATGTGGTGGTGAAAAATGAATCAAATCAATTTGTGGTGGTGGTGGTACATAGGTATGAACAAATGACATTATCATTTTTAAGGAATGGAATAATAAGAAATTAAATTGTATATTTCCTTATAATAATTATAAAAATTTCATGAATATAATATATAAAAATGAACTCTATCATTATAAACTTCTATGATAGGTGGTGATGGAAAATGAATTACATCAATACGTGATGTGTTACTCTCATAGACAGGTGAATAATGAATTCATTTCCCAATTAACGGAGGTTGGATATGGATATATTTATTTAAATTAATGTAACCAAGTATAAATATATGGGATATAATTATGTCATTATATCATCATGGTAGAAGATTAGTTTAATGGGTGTAAAAATAAATAGAACAGAAATAATTTGTTAAGAACGATGCATTTTCATAAAAAAATCATTTCTTGACCACTTATGAACACTAAAGTTGATATTAATACAAAAAGAATACCTATTTAATGTGGTTGGGGATGATACTTAGGTAATTGGTATGAAATTGGGAGATCCAAAATATTTTTTAAGATAAAAGTAAATATTAGGAAAAGTTTCCTTTTATAAGAGAGGGGTGGGGAGAATTGAAGAATTCATAAAATATTAAATTAATATAAATTAATTTTTAAGTAAAAATAGATCATAATTGATAGGGTTAAAGTATAAAACCATTATGAGTTTAAATACAGTTAATTAACAAAAAAATTTATGTTTTTTCTTTCTTTTCATCCTTGATGTTTGGTTTTATCCCATGTTAACCCTTTTCTCACTTACTGTGAAAACAAGTTATTATTAAATATTTTGGGTAAAAATAGTTACCGTAAAATCCAAAATACACATAAATAGACATTGATTGATATTTTAAACTAGATAATATTCATATTGTCAATGATAATATTTATTATAATTTTATATCATTTATTAAAATATTTTTTCATAAAATTTCAATTGAGTTAATTTTATAACTATTCATTTAATTAGACTTTTAGGACATTAAGAAATCAAATGAAACTAAATAAATATATTTTAATATTTCCCTATCATGTTATATTTATCAATTAAATTGTTTTATGACAATAATTATTTTTTAATATACAAATTTTAATATTTTTTATATATGTTTTCTTATTTTACACTTAAATTAATAATTATTGTGTCACTATTTTTTTAACGAACATGCACGAGATACTATCTAAACTTGTTCCCAAGCCGGTTCTCTAAAAACATGATGATCATTAATGATCTCCACGATTTAGAGACATGCACATGGGCATTAACAAATAACAGTTGTGAATTATTTTGACCTCAAAATATTACAATAACAAAGTATAATGTGGAAACATCATGAGATATTTAAATCAATACATAAATATCAACATTCAAAGTGATGGTAAGAAAAGTGAAACTAGATAATAACAACCCAAAACCGCATCCTGGAGGTCCAAAAACACCGACCTTGTCCCAAGTCACCTATCCTTGGTCACCCAATCATGAACCAATAATGGAATATGAGGTCATGGACACATACTATAAGATCATAAAGGGTTGTAAACACCAATGGTACAGGAAGGGGTGATCTAATGTGTCCAGTAGGATTCAACCAATGATTCTATATAGTAATATTACAAGGAAATTCCAATATGCTAAAATATGTGTACAAATAAGAGTGTACTAGGATTATTTTAAAAATATAAATTTACAAATTTAAAAATCATTTATCAATATAAACTTTTAAACTATGCCATTTCACCATTTCAAAATAAATATTTTTCTTGAAAATCATTGATTACTATTTTAAAAGCTATATTTAAATAATCATGGAATGATGAGAATATGAACCTACTATGGAATTATGAACAAGAATGAATACAACAGAGTGAGGTTGCATAATAACAGTAAATTAATCAGGAAAAGAAACCTTGGATCAAAATAATGACAACAAACATTATCATGTATCGAGATCAAGTATGTGGATTTCACCAGTAAAACCTAGGTTTGGTAGTGAGTCCACCTCAAAAATCTAACCAAATTTCAACATGATTAATCTTTGGAAATATATATAATCTCATGTGTCTCATGAAAACTGGTTTCACACACACCCTTATTCCTATACGCACATCCATAGCTTGATGATTTCACATTTTTAGGGGATCCACTAGATGTGTTTGAGTTCTCTAGAGACTAATATGTATATGTCATCCAATAAAACTAGCTAGGATCCCATCACTAGTCAAAATAGATTAGTGATATAGTCATGTTATGAGGATCACATGGGAATCATTATAAAATATAAAAAATAGACCTAATATAAAATCTCACAGTCCCCCATGAACTCCCTCGATATAAATAACACCTCTCTTAACTCCAAACAATGGGAGTTACAATTATCAATAAAGTTTAATTACAGATTCATTATATGATAGTATCATCATAAATATCCAATTAGGACATTGAAAATCCGTAATTTAATTTAAATCCTTTTAAATAATTTCAACACTTAAAAGGGTAACCATACCCACTTCCATAGAAATTCTTAATTGTATTTCTAAATCGATCTTTAAAATAGTCATTTATATTGAAGAATCACTAAATCATTTAAAATAAGTATTAAATTTTATAATTGATTGAATAAATTTCAAAACATGGGATTGCACCCTATATCAATACATATAAATCATTTATTTCAAGTAACCCAATTACACCCATTTCAAAATAAAGTTACAATTATTCCATGGATGTCCTTTTTCATCTCATAAATTCAATTGTTTAAAACTATTTGTAAAATTTAAAATACTTTAATTTATTTATTTTTAATCAAGGAAGTTCATTTTTTAAATCAAACCCCATTCAAAAAACTCATTTCCACCCAAAAAACCTTTTAAGGATCTTTGAAAATAAAACCAAAAAAGCGTTGAATTTTTTAAATTTCAAAAAATTCAATGTGAGATCACGATAAAATCAATTTAAATTATACCATGTTCAATTTAAGGATAAATGAGTCCAAAAAATATTTAATATGGAATTTTATTGACAAATGTTATATAATAAATGTCGGAAATTAGGAAACACACATATATGAATTTATCCACAAACTATAAACTAAAAAATATAGGAAAATCACAGAAACACCTGCTTGGAATATTTGGAATCCAACTATAATATATATAATTTGTATCACCATCAATTTTGATCAATTGATCTCGTAAGACTGATCTTGATAAAAGGGAGATTAGATCCTAGATCCACAATTCCCCATCAATCAACAACGATGGAAAAAATTGAATGGCCATTAAAACCTCTAGGAATATAGAATCAATATAATGTGGGAGATCTGAGATAATTAAGAAAATAACTCACTGGAAGATGACAACTCCTTGGATTGGTGCTTCGATCTACCAAGAGATGCGGTTTGGGGAGCGAAATTTAATCTAAAGGACTCCCAAAATCCAAATAATTGATTTAGGATTGACAACGATGTGTTTATGGATAATTTTGTGAGTTTCTAGAATTTAATTAATATATTGGGTTCATTAATTGACATCATCATGGTTTCTTATGTTAAGTCACATTGTTATCACCAAAATTCTTGCAAATTTGTGAACCACAAATTGATTAACTGTTGATATTTCAAGATTCAAAAGAACACTTACTTTAAATGGGTAAAAATAGCTGGACCCCCAAGTATATCATGACCACAATTTATAAATCTATACTCAAACGATGTTCGAATTGTGCATAGTCCCCAAAACCATAAAAAATGTCAGGAAATGTCGCACAAATTGATCCAATCTTTGGGTACTAAAATTATTGCGTTAAAACACATAAAATCAAGTAATAAGATGTTATAACCTCCCCAAAACAAAAAATTTTATACCAAAAAAGAATTTAGTATGAATGATACAATGTGTTGACAAGACAATAAATCCATCACTCATCATGTGTGGTGAAAGTTCATCACTACAAAATAGATACTCACCCAAAGGATAACATTATACACATAACTCAAAGATCTGCACTCCAAAATTATTAGTTCCCTCCAAATTATAGAATGACTAGAGACCTAGAATATATCTCCTCACCGTTTAAACATTCACTAAAATAGTGTAATATAAAAAACCCATATCTCTTTCTCCCAAATGATGTACAAAAATTTTCCTCAAAGGAGAAACATTGATGATCCCACATCCACAAGAAAGGTACATAGTAGATAAGGATTTCTTCCGAAAATAAGTACTCAATGGTAACATAATATTTTGTATACCAATCCTCATATCTTGCTAATATCATTAAATCATAATCCAGAAATATAAGGTATCTGTACAACCATGAAACAACATAATCTTAGTAACCAATGTATATTCTCATGGTTTATCCCTATCCAACTAAAAAAAGAACACACCTCCAAATTAGTGCACAAAAGGGCACTACACACTCACAAATGAGATCATCAAATATATAAAAATTGATCTCTAATAATCCAATAAAAAAAGAGGAACCCTAAGAGACAATAATCATGATCTGATGAAAAGGAAACTATTATAATATTAAAATTCCAAAAATTTACCCAAACGATGGTCTCTATGATATCATTCCCCTAGAATCGAAAATAATGGTCTCCAAAACTAACAAGACAGAAGAAGTAAAAACTCAAACACATTCCACTCTAACATCAGAAACAAAAAGATGGATCATTATTAACTACATCAGGAAACAAACGGTTGACAAACAGAAGATACTCCACTATGTAAAAATATTTAATACAATGCATATTGTTGGACCCCCATTATCATGAAGAATCTTTTTCCCAACATAATCATTTTATTGGTTTATATTTCTAATTATAAAACATGAAAAAACTATAAACGTGACCTAATTTTACAAAATTATAAATAATATTTGAGCAGTCAAACACAAAGATTTAGGATGAATAATATCTCTATACTAGAAACACATGATATTCCATTTATTGTCTCGAGATGAATCTTATTTCTCAACCATGATTTAGGAATTATCCCCATCATTTTTCTTTACAAGATCAAATTCTGTTGAGAAATCTTTATTGAGCATCACTAAATAAGAGATAAACTCATATGTAGGAATGAGGGTTAAGAGTTTGGGTCATGATCATTTTAAAAATTGATATCCTTAATTACATCACTAAAAGATATCATTGTTATGAATCATAAAAAAATGAGATAATTTTTATAAATTAACTGAAATCCAAAAATAAACATAAAAAATTACAAATATCTAAAAATCATTATCATGATTTACATCCTTGGGATACTATGATCAAATGAATATTGAATGGAAATATTTAAAAATATAATAATCGGAATGCTCAGTCAGAGGCAAGCCTCTGATCATTTATTAGTAATGAAAAAACGTCAACCAAGTATATCAAGGATGAAAACATAACAACATATCATAAAAATCACACCCATCACCACATCTATTATAGATTCCTTCTTTTAGAGTAGCTTATTCCCACTCTGAACTTTCATAATGCTTAAGAACCTTTGCATATTTCCTTATTAGATTCTACTTCTCCAAAGTCAAAAACTCCTTCAGAGACTACATAACACCACTCTCCTTCGCAAAAGAATATCTGGTATTCCTCATCCTTGGAAGAGAAGAGTAATATTTTCTTGATCTTAATCATAGTGGAGCAGTCATTGCATCCAGATTCCCTGACATATTCAACCCCCCACCCTGAACCGCGTCATTGTATGAAAGTTGAACCATACTATTCTCATTTTCCTTATCACTATCAGAAAATTCACCCCACTTTCCCAGGATTTTAACCTCTTGGTAATTTAATCCCCATTATTTCAGAATTTGAATGTTAGAGTCAGTCATGGAAAGATAGTGTGGCCACTCTACAATATCCTACATAACAATTTTCCCAGTTGCACCATCCTTAGAGGAGAAAGCAACATACAAAATTCCACCCTTCTGCCTTGTATCATCTTCCTCTTCATGATAATTCACCTCATTTTCCAAATCCAAAAAATGATTACCATTGGAGACCATGATTGAAATTCCTCAATAAACATCCTCCCGTCATGTCTGATCCTCAGTATGGGCATCCACTGCCATCAATTGAGAAACAACAGCGTCTAGATATTGTTCAGTCACATACTCCTACCGCCAGGAACATGAATCCAAATTCTCCAATGCAATTTCATTACATATACCAACATAACTCTATAAATGTTAAAAAATATGCCTAACAATTGGGTCATGTGGCCTCTCATGCACCTCCTTCTGATAATTTCCCGGCATTTTGAACTCAGGACCAAAATTCCCCATAGTCTCGATCATAGAAACCTGAGATTCATTCATTGCCTCTACAAAAGAAGTCACCAAACCTTGAGCGCCTTCAGCAAGATCACATTGGGGCCCAGGACTCCAAGACGGATCCTTCAACATCAGTGAGGCTGAACTATATGGGACATAGCTAGAACTACCCATTATCAAAATCCCCGATGAAGCCCCAAATAGACCTTTACTTCGACAAACCAAATCTGCATGCCCGAGACGACCACATGCAACACAAAATGACATCCTAGATGTTAATTTGACATCCTGCTTCCACCGAAAATCCTTCCCATCCGTAATACATTCTGAATTGATAGGTTACCTCGCAAAATCAACTTCTATTCAAATTTGTGGACAAATGTGATGACATACCACCTCCCTCTGACAATCAGAACATAGGTATCGACCGATAAAATTTCAAATGGAACACAAAATAGAGGTATTTTTAAAGGAGAGAGGGAGACTAGGGAGACTCACCCACATCGCCATCATTGAGTGATCATGTTTCATGTGGAAATCAATACTCCATCGAAGGAAAAAAAAGGAATCTCCATTGCAGCTTTGAGGGGATTGGGACCAGATGGTAATTAGGTCATCTTCTGTCTCAAACCGGATCATAAAATTCATCTTATCAAGTAATCCGACTATCACACGTTCTTGAAGATCCCACGAATTGAAGATAAAGTGGTAAAAATCATCAACTAAAGGATGTTGTTGATGAAACCGAGCCACTAACGTGAGGTTGCATAGATCTGTTTCACCATTAAGATCCTCCGAGGAAAGATCATGTTGAGGCACTCCATTAAAAAATGTTCAGGGACTTTGGGAGAGATCTTAATCCTCGGAAATGAAGGAAGAAACTCTAGATTTGGGAACAGTAAGAAGGAATTTTCTCGTCTATGAGATCGTGACCCTCCTCCCTCCGATCGAGAGGGGGGATTATGAGAATGAGACATTAGTTTCAGGGAATTGTCGAAGGAGAAGGCTTCATCGCTACTAGGGATCTCCTCCAGATTGAAAACATAATAATTCATGTAGACAGTTGGGGATCACTATTTCACACAACTCCAAGATAGACCCTCGAATAATGAGTAGACATACTAGACCTTCATAGTATTTAGAGTATTGATATATTCAAAAGTAACATCATCTTCTTCAAGACTGTCTACTATATTATGATTTCCACATTATCCAATAAAAGTAAGTGGATGAACATACATGAATTCAAGGATGGAGTTTAAAATATGTAATGTCTCAAACTCCACCACATGGAATGTATCCTGGGTAGAGTCATTAAGAAGAGTTTCTTTTTATGTAAAACCATGAGGAACTATTTAAAAATATGAAATATGGAAAGACATTTTACATTTCATGAAAAAATATATGGGATTAATTTCTAAACATCACAAAAAAATAATATCAACTTATGAATCAAAGAATAATAAAAAAAGTGCGAAAATAGTTTAGAAAAATTGACAACCCACTTTTTTAATGCTTTATTTATTTCAAAACACACAATAGTTCACCATTTATAAAACATTTACCTTTCCGTTCAAAATTGAAAATCTTTTTTTAAATTAATTAATGCTTCCAGAACCCTTTACCAGTAGTAATAAATTATTCCATGCTTTCAAAAACATTAATCACATTTTCTAGGTATCAAAACCATTTCCATTTAAATAATTTGTAGCCTAAAATTTCTTCTTAAATGATTTTTTATAACATCAACTAATTTTCATTGATAATTAGTTTTCAAAACCAAAAATTTTATACAAATAACTTTTTGGTAATTATAAAAATTTCTCAATAAACATAAATAAATAGGATTTCAGTAACAATTTATATTTTTACATGTGGTTTCAAATTATTAGTAAGGGATTATATTTTTAACAAAAAAAAGAAGAGAATGAAACCCCCCACATAGCCATCCTCACAAAAGTGATGTTCCATATAACAAATTTGACAAGAATTTTGTTTATGACCAATTTATAATTAAATAGAGATTTATAATAGGGGATGGTAAATGACACAGAATCCTCAAAACTATTAAAGCATTGATATCCAAACCATTCACATTGAGTCATCAGAGTTCACCGGATCATTAAAACATGATGTGATGTGGTCATCCTCCCATTATAATTCCAAAACACATAAAAGATTCCCTATGTAAATGATAGTATCACTGGAAATCTAAATCTTATTTTTCATCCTGAAACTCATAACTGAAAAGAAATAATCATATCCCAACATCCGTAGTAACTCATGTCTCACCATTAGGAGGTGGTGATCAACCAAATACTCAAAAACTACATCATTTTTCCAAAATCATTTTTATTCTCCATTATACCATGAATAATACCTAATAACATAATTATTTTATGTTTAATTATTTAACATTAAAGGAAAACCTTGTATGATACCATTTGTAATGAAATTACATAAGATACCATAGGAACTATACCTGAGCTAATTCACCAATAACCCGAAGAAAATTCATGATCCCCACGGGTCATTAGCAAGAACATGTGCATGAATGAATAACTACTGGGAATAATTTCTCTTTCAAAAGATTATATTAAAACAGTTCATTGAGAAAACATTATTAGTTATTTGAATCAATACAAACATACCAAAGTTCAAATACACAAAATGGAAAATGAAAGGGGATCATAATAACCAAAAACCACCCACGGGTGGTCTATGACCATCCACCGTGTCCCAAGTCACCCACCCATGGTTACCCAATCATGAAAACATAAAAGAAGATGAGAGAACAAACACCTAATTTATGATCATAAATGGATGAAATCAACAAAAGGTTTAAACAGAGTGTGAGTTAAAGATCCCAATAGGATTCTTCCAAATTTTATTTATTATCACTTAAAAATGAATTACTAATATTCTAAAATAGGAGTACAAAAATGGTAGTATGATGATTAGTTTAAAAATATATTTTTAAACATTTATAAATATTTTATAAAAATAAACCGGAAAATCATTCCATTTATCCTTTTAAATAATAAAAAATTTCTTACAATTATTTGAAAACCAATTCATATGATAATGTCGGATAATCAAGAAATGATGATAATATGCACCTAATTTGGAATGATGAATAATATAAAATAAAAAATATTCCTCATGGGTAATAACTTTAAATGAATCGAGCCAACAAAATCTAGTTCCGTTTAGTGACAACAAAAAATATCATGTATCGAGATCAAGTATTGGTATTTCATGTGTATAAAAAGAGGTACGATGGTGAGATTTACTCTTAATATATAATAAAATTAAAAAATTACTAACTATTATGCTTACATATGTTCTCACAGGTCTCAAAACAATTTTTCCATGCACACTAGATTTCCTAGTCGCATATCTATATCCCAAACCATTGACATTTTCTATTGATCCCCCCGTAGGGTGTGAGTACTCTAGTGAAACATACATCTAGGTTATCTTTTCTAACTATAAGGGTTACCATGGCTAGTCCAAATAGTTGAGTGTTATAACCATGTTATGAAGACCACACAAGGATCCTTATAAATCCTGGGAAATTTCCATAATATCACATATCACTCTCACCCTTGAACTCCCTCAATGTAATTAATCCATTTATCTACACCCATCAATGGGAGGTAGAATAATTAATCGATTTATGTTAATGGTCTATTAAAGTGGAGGTTTATCATACTGTTTTACTCATTCCATCAAGAATCACTAATTTATCTCAAATCATTTTTATATAATTACAACACTCAAAATGGGTAACCATACCCGCTTCCTTAACATGTCTTCCTTAAAATCCTAGAAAGGCATTTAAAATAATAATTTATTTCTAATGATCATGAAATCATATAAAATATTCCTTATAATTTAAAAGGGATTCAAATAATTTCAAAAAAAGGTTTATTATCCTATTTTTATAATGTTAAATCATTAATGTCAAATAACCCAGGAACTCCCATTTATAAATAAGGATAAAATTATTGAACATGGTTTCTTGGTCATCTAATAAATTTAAGTTTTTTAACAATTTATAAAATGTGAAATAGTTCAATTCTTTTAATTCAAATCAAGAATGTTCATTTTATAAATCCAAACCCAGGAAAACTGCCTCAATTCCACTAAAATATCTTTTAAAATAAATTTCAAAACAAAACCAAATAATCATGGAATTTACAAAATTCATAACATATTCTTGGCGATCAAAATAAAATTGATTTAAATAATTCCATGTCAAATTTAAATTTAAATTGTCCAAAGTAGCTTTTAAATTGAATTTCAAGGATAAATTCTATAGAATCGGTATATGAAATTTATAAACACACATAAGTGAATTTATCAATAAAATATGAATTCAAAATTGATGGAAAATAATAGAAACAGATACTTAGTATATTTGGATTCCATCCATAATGTATTAATGATGTGTTTTCTTTGGTGGTGATCAAGATATCAATGAATATTGATCTCGAGAGAAGAGACATGTGATCTTAGATCCATAATTCAACATCAATCAACGATGATGCAAAAAATTAAAGTCGATAACAAAATATATTAATATGTAATAAATATATGAAGTTAGTTTCAATATAAAGAAGAAGAAAAAATAAATAGATGATGATCACCACTCTGATTGGCCCATTGATCTGCTAAGAGATGTGGTTTAGGGAGCCTAAATGGTTCAAGAGGGATCGTAGAAGCCGTATACTCTATTTAGGTTGGAGTTTGAGGTTTTTAGGGTTAATTAGGTGGGTTTAAGATTTTAATTAACATTTTTATACATTTATTTTCTATTATCACAATATATGTAGTTATGTTGCACGATTAGTACATACTGTGCACTAAATCATCCTCCCAAAATCGAGCCAGTGGTGGTGTTGTGCGGTTTGGATGCACAGTTAGTTTAACCATGTTCAAACCATGTGACCATCCTCTATCAAGCTTTCAAAAATTATAAAACCATGATCAAACCATGAAAAAACCATGAAAGGACAAAAAAACATCAAAAAATCCAAAAAATACACCAGAAAAAAAACACAAGGAGATAAAATTATTGGGTACTAAAATATATGGTTTAAAATAAATAAAAATATTTAAAATGATATTATAGTTTTTTAAGAATTTAGGGTAGTTATTTATTCACTAGAATTTAAAAATAAATTATAATGATGATGATAATTAATTTATATTTCTAGTGACTTTTTATTAATAATGACATCTATTTGTTATCCCCATTTCAATAATATTATTGTTATAAAAAACATGTGTGTGGAATTTTTACTATACATTACATAATTTATTACAAAGGGTATAATCACATACAAATTTCAATAAATATTCATATAATTTATTCTAGGTTGACAATAGAAGAAATTCATTCATAAAAATAAATATTGTCACATGATAGGGTCATTTTACAGTACATAAGATTTTATTTTTATCATTTATTACATTATTTGGCCTATAATATTCTATAGAAAATTAATAAGGATACTACTTATACTGGCCAACAAAATGGAAAATATTCACCTCTTTTGGACCACTTAATTCAAATTATGTAAAACATTTTTAAAAAATTTAATCAAAGAATTATCATAAATTAATTAAAAATTACACTTTAAAAATGTGACACAAAAAAATTTTTAATAATAAATCCATTTTAGGTATAATGTTATTTATACTAATGTTTAGTATAAATCTTTTTTCAAAATATATAATATGATTATTTAAAAAATGATATGATTAAATTTTGAAACTCATAAAAATAATACTTTTATTTTAAAATAATTGAAATGAAAATACAATTTTAAATAAAAATAATTATTTTCATTATTCCATGAAAAATTAATATTTTCAAAAAAATAAAAAAATATAACATTAATATAATTTTTTATTATTATATAAATAATTTGGATCATTTTATAAAATATATTTTATAAAATTTCTAGAATTGTTTTTAGTATTTTCTCATGAATAATAGTAATTCCAATTGTTTATGAAAAAATATTTATTCTTGAATAAAGTAAATTTAATAAAAATGTTTGATTATTCACTAAAAATTAATATAAAAACAATTATGTACTTGGACAATTATATATTTATTTGACAATTTGGTTAATATTATTCAAACCCAAAAATCAATGGCATAGTTATAATGGTCAGATTTCAATAATATTATTTTGTGTTTCATTTATGATAGGTCTTGTGAATCATGTAAACTACAAATCATTGTATTGATTAATAAAACCCCCACTAAAATATATAAAGCAGAGTATAAAGGTAATATTGAATAACACATAACTGGGTTTCTAAATAGAATCCAATTTTTGATAAGTGAAAATATGTTTTTGTAAGGGAAATCAATTTCTCATAAACTAACGGGTAGTGATATAGAACATTATCATGATAAATTTAACCACCACTAAATCAAAAATATTTGATGGCTGAAAAGATTCTTTATACAGAAAAAATAATTGTAGCTGGAAAAAAAATTCAAGATCCTTTACACTATATTTGAGGTATAAAATTATTATCCATGTTAATATCATAAGGAATGATAATTACTTGAGAAGAAAAATTTCATTCATTAATCAATTTCCAATATAATCTCATCGTTTTCTCCTAATGGTGAGTATTAATGATTATTGATTCATTCTTGAAAAACTAGAATCAAATTATAATATATTAAATAAAAATGATTGAAATATATTCTTCATGTATTTTTAAATTAATAAAACCAAAATTCTTACAAAAAGTTATGATAATTTAAAAAAAGTAATAAGCCATCATATAAATATATAATAGCTTTAAATCAAAAATTTAGTAGTAATACAAAAATGTTTTAATTATTTAATCACATATTCCTCAAATATAAATTTATCATCTATATCAAAAAAACATTATCACTCATAAATTCCAATACCAAAAAAAATAATTCCTTATTGAAATAATTTTCTAGATATATAAATATTTTCGATAAATAACCTTAATCAGTATAAATCTACATTAAGGTCATATATTCATCAAAAATATTAATCAACATCAACTCCTAGAATAAAATCCAAAAATAACACATAATATTCCCCAAAATTGATGTAATATTCTTCCAAAATAATATTTAGAACTTAATATAAAATTCACTATAAAATTTCATAATTATCTATAAGATAAATGATATGATACCAAATTTCAATAACCCATAACAACCTTAATAACTATGAAAATATAAAACCTAAATATTATTAAAATATTTAAAAAATTTAAATTCCTTTCTCCTCAAAAATACCTAATGAAAAACCTAAGTGTTATGTATAACATAACCTAATAAAATTTCACCCATAATATTGTTTATGAGATTCAAATTCCATATTATTCCCCATCAATAAATATTACATAATCCTAAATTAGGTAAATAGTTCCCTTTGAGGATCTTTTCAATTTTATAGTTTTAGAGAATTAGGCCATAACTATTGAATTACAACTCAAAAATTACAAAGTTGAAACTGATACTCACTATCCATTTTGTTCATAAAATAAACACTCTTAAAAGAAACTAATAATTATTTTATGGATATAAATATTTTATAATTCATTATTTCTCTTACTCTTTCTTACACCTTGTGAAAAACATTTCAAAAACAAAGGATGAGCATAAAAACCTCAGAAATGGTTATAAGATAAAGAAAGAAAACATTAGTCCATCAATATATACAAAAAATAATCTCTTTAAAATACATCATGAAGTCGTAAGATTTATAAATAACAAAAATAAATACTGAATAATAAAGGTAACTTGTGGCATACATAGCATACTTATATTATAGCTTTCACAGCTACATAAGGAGTTATGTTTAGAATACCAATCACAGTATATTCCATAAATCGATTTGGAGAAAAATTAACGTTTACCTCTATCATGATACCTAATTCATTAGAATGATATCTTGGGTTCACCTGACCAAGGGTTTTTCATGGAACAACCTGTATATATAAATAATTCCCAAGAACCATGACATAGTCAAAACACATAACATAAGTAAAAAGTTAATATAAAATTTCAACATTGCAATAACAATATATAATTTCAATATATTTACATAATCAATCCATTAAAAACCCATTTTCAATACCAAAATACATAAAAAGAGTATATGGTATTTATTTTCCTTTTAAAAACATTACGGCCTGTTATGAAATCCAAAGATCAAAAAATACTCATGGTGGTAGAAAATTTCATTGTCTCCATGTAAGGAAAAAAACATTCCTTTTTTGTTGTTTAGTAAAATTATTAGTAGAAGAATATTCCATATGAATGAAATGAAATGTCAAAATGTTTTGTACATCGTATAAAATGAAGTCGTATATAAATCAAAATAGGCCTCTATGAAAGGAGATTGAGATGACGTCCATTAACTCTTGTCCGACATGACCCATTCATTCTTTAATATGCTAAATATTAACATAATGTTAATTTATACTACCATAATAACCTTTCTATGGTTTATTATTTACTTTATATCACTTATTACCACGTTATAAACATTGTAAAATCATTTAACATAATAAAGGTTTTTTCGTCGAAATTTGGTACTTGAGTCAAAAATGAACTACTTATAATTACATGTTTCCAATGTGTTAAAAATTAGATTATCCTGAGAATGATATTCAGGATTTATATATAATAGAAATCATATATATCTAGTCTATATATTTATTCATAATTGTAAATAACATTTTGAGATAAGTAATGAAAAGCACCGTTCATGGAGACGGTAAGTCGTACGTACGCATTAACGCTACTTTCATTTCTATTTTGCATTTTAAAGTAATGAAAATTTAATCATACATAGGTAAATTATAATTTTAGTGTAATATCATATATAATTTTAGTAATTAAATCCTTCATATATCCCACATATGTCATTAAAGAGTCATATTACTTTGAGGGTGTGGTAGTTCGCACTTCTTCTAATGAAATTATCATATTTATACATTATAGAAACCATAAAAATATGATATAAATGAAAAATAAAGAATTATATAGAGAATAAAAATATAATATATATAACATATAAATAAATTTACATCTTAATGGTAACCATAAATGGTGGGAGTGGGATATTGAACAATCATTGTTTCGTGAGGTAGTTGTTCATCGTCCACAGAAATAGTATGGTCATTATAATTAGATGGAGTTGTGTGGAATTATAGTTATAATCCTACTCACTTAAAAAACCTAATATATTTAGGAAACTTGTTTTTATGTAAATAAATAATAATAATATCATAGGGAGTGGATAAGTAAAATAAAATAAGAGAACTTGAGGGAAGTTGTTACCTTTAAATCAGGTAACTCCATTTGGTTTAAACCAAAAGGCTTTATTGAAGTGATTTATGTCTAAGGTAAGGCTTATAAAAGTAATATAAGGATGTTGGGTGCTTATTTTATAAGAGGTTATATGATCCAAGGGGATTTAGAGCTGTGAGTAATGGGACAGAGGTGGTGGTTTTTTATAAGGGGGAGGTGGGGCTCTTTAGGAACTTGTGAATGTATTATTTTATTATAAAATGATTTTCAGATTTAGAAGGTCCAAAACTTATTTAATTTGAAGATAAGATTCATATAATTCAAAATAAAATCATCCAATAATAATTGGAATGGTTTTGGAAATTTATTAATCATTATCGTTTTTATTTAACCCTATGTTAACTTATTTAACATTTACCATGTCCTCTTATATATTTATATTATATTGTTAATATATATACAATAAAATTACAAGAGTCCCAAAATAGATTATTAATGTAATTTTTTAAATCATATATGTAATCCTCCCAAATATTATATTTTTAGGACTATTTTATCATTTAATAAAATATTTATTGATTAAAAAACTCTTTTATGTCAATTTTAATACTATTTATATCAGGACGTTTTTTGTAAAAACCCAAACCCACATGATTATTTGAATGAAAATTAATTAATTAAAATATAACAAGTCATATTATTCAATAAAATTAGTGGATAGCATAAAAAGTTTCAAAATAATATTATTTTAATATTTCATATATCATTAATTTGAATCCTTTTTTAATAAAGCAATTACTTCATCCCCATTGTCACATAATGGAATTTATTTATATAAAGTTTATATATTATAAATAAATTACCATGATGTAAACAATCATTTTAAATTTAAAAATAATATTCATAGTCGAAGAGATAAATTATATAACCCCATATAAAAATTGTTTTATTAAATGATATAAGTTTATGTCATTTTTGCCCTTACTTTAAATTAATTAATATAAAATTTCATTACCACTCCCAAGTGACTCCATGGGCTCCCAAAATCTACCCAAGGATTCCCATGGTCGGACATGTTTCAGCCAATAGGATTTGGACATGTTTATAGGTAATTTATGATTATTATAATATTATTTTTTACCCTTATTTACATGATTTACCCTTTAATCGTGGTAAATAAAATATTTACTAAAGTAAATATTCATAATGTCTAAAAATAAAAGATACTTATTTACACAATTTGGACATATTGATTCCCAATATGGAATAAAATTTTCCAAATTCAAAACACAGAAGGGTCATAAATTAATTAAAATTTAATTCATGTTGTCAAAACAAAAACGTGTTTTAAAGAAATAATAACTATCAAAAAATTGACATTTGTTTATGTCCAATTACAATGTGAAATTATCTAAAATAAACAAAATTGGATTAAGTAATAAAAATATAATCCAATTGTACATTAAAAACATTTAAATTGATAATCTACCTTTATAAATAAATTAGATTAAAAGGAAGTTTTGAATTAAAATAAAGTATTTTCACTATTCATTAAAAAATGAACGTCATCAGAAAAATACCAAAATATCATCCAAAGTAAATTTTAATGTCTTAATCTTAAAGAATATTTTTTATTTCAAATAGAACATATAAAAGTGATAAAAACTGGATTTAAAAATGGTTCTCCATTTAAAGAAGGTAAATTAACTTTTTAATGAATATTAGAGTATTTATTCTTAAAACTAGATTGATTCATATTTTTAGCATCTAACTTTTATTGGATTAGTGTAAAACCTTTTATCAAAAATGTGTAATCATATCTTATTTAGTTATTTTCATTCTCGAAAATACAACAACAATGTGTTAACTACCATATAAAATTATGTTATTATTTTATTATTTTTTAGTATAACTCAACCTTTTTTGCAACATAAGATTTCATAGAAGCTTGTTGTTGCATATTAGGTAGGAAATCAAACATAGAATCCCCTTTAATGTAAAATTAATATTTAATCCAGAAATATTAATAAATATGTAAATATCATATCCTTTATTTACATGGGATGTTACATCACTCCCCCCTTTTTGAAATTTCATCCTTACAATTTTATACACTTATAAAATAAATTGTAGTACATATCCCTCATAGCATTTTTAGATTCCCACATTGCCTCTTCAACCATATGGTTATTCCAAAAAAACCATTACATGATGAATTTCCTTCTTCTGCAACACTTTCTCTCTTCGGTTAAGAATCTGGACTGGTTGTTCCTCATACAAGAGATTCTCTTCCAATTAAACTACCTCAAGGCGCAAAACATGTGATGGATCTGGAAAATAATTTCTCAACATTGAAACATGAATAATGTTGTGTACCTAGGAAAAACATGGATTTAAATCCACTCTATAGGCAACTGATCCATAATTCACAAGGATTTTAAAGGGTCCAATGAACCTCGATCTCCGCTCTCCCATCTTACCGAAATTTGTTACACTTTTCCCTGAAGAAAAATCAATAATGACATGATCACATACCTCGAAAGAAAGATCATTCCTTCAGTTATCCACATAACATTTCTACATCCTCTAAGTAGTTCTAATGTTCTTCTAAATCAACTGAACTTTTTCTACCAACTATTCTACCAATTTTGGTCCCATCAACTTCCTTTCACCTATATCATCCCAAAAAGCATGAGTTTGACAATTCTTTCCATATAATGCCTCAAACGAATCCATCTATATACAGGATATAAAACTGTTAAAAGTAAACCTAGGATCACGATTGGATAAAATAGAGAGGGGAAATACATGCAACTTGAGTATCTATTTAACACACAACCAAGAAAGTTGATCTAAAGAAAATGTATCTCCAAGAGTAAGTAAATGGGGAGATTTAGTCAGGTGATCAACAAAAACCCAAATTGCATTATTACCTCAAGATGTCATTAGTAATCCCACAATGAAGTGCATGGATATATTTTCCCATTTCCACTATGGCATTGGTAAAGACTGAATCATCCATTTCAGTAACTGTCTCTCTACATTAACATATTGACAATTCAAACACATTACAGTAAATTCAGAAATATCTCTTTTAATTCAATCCCACCAGTAATAATCTCGAAGATCTCTATACATCTAAGAACTTTTAGGATGAACTAAAAACGGAGAATTATGATCTCCACATAAGAAATCATTAATCAAAATTGAATCACAAGGCACACATAAACTCTTCCCAAATCTCAAAATATAGTCTCTATTAATATTAAACTCGGGTAACATACCCCTCTGAACCAATTCTACCATCTTATGAAACTCTCTGTCTTCCTTCTCTGCTTTCTCAATTCTTCCAAATAGAGATTATCTAACTAGAAACTGAAACAAAATAGTTAAATTTTCTGTACCAAAAAACATCTATAAAAATGTTCTTCAAATCATTAATCAACGGATCTTGTTCTAAAAGTTACCTTGTTAATATAGCATTACTTATTCCACTGAAAGTATCTGCCACTTTATTTTTCTTCCATGGATTGTAATGAATCATGCATTCATAATCTTTGATTAATTACATCCATCTCCTCTGTCTCAGGTTCAATTCATTCTAAGTGAATATATAATTCATACATTTTTTATCAGTATATATTTCATACATTGCTCTATACAAATGTTGCCTCCTCATTTTTAAAAATAAAAACAAAATCACATAATTCCAAGTTATGTGTAGGGTAATTTAACTCATGAGGTTTCAACTAACGTGAAGCATAAGCATTTACATGATTATTTGTGATAAGGAAACAACAAAGTACGTTCAATGAAGCATCACTATAGACAAAAAATTCACCATCTCTGGAAGGTAATGCCAAAATAGGATCATTCACTAATCTTCTTTTCAATTACTGAAAAAAATCATCACATTCTTTTGTCCAATTGAACATAAAACACATTAATGGTAACATATTCAGAGGGATAGATAACTATGAAAATTTATCAAAAAATCTAGAATAAAAACATTGTAAACCAAGAAAACTAGAGCTCTCGGTTATATTTGTGGGTATTATTCATTCAACAACAACATTTGTTTTATAATGATCAAAAGATATTCCATTTTTTGAAACAATGTGAACATGGAATAGAATTTCTTTTACCAAAAATCACACTTTATGGATTTCCCATATAGTTTCTTTTATTTTAAGGATTTTAAGACAACCCTTAAATGACTTCCAAGTTCCTCTTTACATTTAGAATATACCAAAATATCATCTTTCAACCCAACCACCATTTTCACCCAAGTCAACTGAGCCATCAATGTAAAAACTATTCAATTGTAATTGTGACCGTCTCAAGATTCTAATATTTAAGTTAATTTCATTTGATATGCCTTCATAGCAGAGCCACCCTATTTATTTTACTAAAATCCATTCCAAATAAATAAATATCTTAGGAGAATCAAAATGGTAATGTATAAATGCTATATCATTTCAATATTACCATAAAATAACTTATAGATATTAATTTTACAATACCCTAAATCCTAATGTTATCTAAACTAATATATGATACCAACAGTAATCCCTAGTAAAAAATATTTCATAATCACTAATTAAGTTAATAACTAACATTTTGGATCTTTTTAGGATTAGAGTTTTAGAGAATTATTCTAAAAATATTACATTACAACTCAAAAATTAAAAAGTAGAAACTCTTACTATGTATCCATTTTGTTCATAGAATAAAAATTAATAATAGAAATAAGAGTTACTTTCTTGATATACATCATCTGGAATTCTTCCTTTCCCATACCCTTCCTAATACCATGTAAAAAACATTTCAAAATCTTGGGATGAGCATAAAATATCAGTAAGAGTTTTAAGATAATAAAACAAAACATTATTCCATTAATAAATTAAAAAAATAATCTATTTAAAATACCTCATAGAATCATAATATTTATGAATAAAACACAAAAATCACAAATCATAAAGATAACTTGTGGAATACATTAAATACATACATTGTAGCTTTCAAAGATATGTATGAAGTTACCGTTAGAATACCCATAATAGTATATTCCCTAAATCTCTTAGGAGAAACATTAACCTTTACCTTCTTCACCAAACCCTATGAATTGGAGTGTTATCTCGGGATCATCTGACATAGGTTTCTCACGAAACCAACCATATATAAACAATCCCTAGAAACAATAACATAGTCATAACACATAACATAAGCATAAAGGAAGAAAACTTTTCGACATTGCAATCACAATATGTCATTTCATTATATTGAAATAATCCATCCATCAAAAAAAATCATTATAAAAATACATAAAAAAGTTTATATGGTATTTATTTTTCTTCTGAAAACCTTACGGCTTGTTAAGGAAGCCAAAGATCAAATAATACTTGCTGTAGTAAAAAAGGTCATTGTAACCGTGAATGTAAAAAGAAACATTCATTTCTATCATTTAGTAAAATGTTTCATAGAAAAATATTCCCTTTGAATGAAATGAAAAGTCAAGGGGGTTTATACACCATATAAAATAATTTTGTTTATAAATAAAAATATCCCTCAACGAAAGGATATTGATATAAAGTTGCTTACCTCATGTTTGACATGACCTGTTCATTCTTTAATATCCTGAATAATAAACTAAATTCAATTTCTACTTACATCAGAACATTTTTATGTTTATTATTACATTTATATAACTTATTACCATGTTAAAAACATTATATAATTATTTGAGTTAATATTGGTCGTTTAGTCGTTATTTGGTACTTGAGTCAAAAATGAACTTCTTATAATTAAAAGTTGTCTATGTTGTCAAAATTACATTATCTCTAAAATGATGTTCATGATTTGGATATCATATATATCATATATATATGTAGTATATATATTTATTTTTATCAGTACAAAACATTTTGATATAAGAAATTAAATGGACTATTCCTGGAGATGGTAAGTCGTACGTACGAATGAATGCTACTTTAATTAATAGTTCTTATTTTAATGGAATTAAAAACTAATGATACATAGTCATATTATAATTATAGTATAATATCATATATAATTATATTTACTCCATCCTATAAATGTCTTACATATGGAAAGCATGAGTCATATCACTTTCAGGGGCGGTAGTCTGCACTTCCTGAAATGAAATTACCGTATTTACCCATTATTGAAACCACAATGGTATGATATAAATGGAAAATAAATAAGTATATATACAATATAAATATAATATATATCACATATAAATATAGTTCCATCTTAATGTACTCCATAAGAGGTGGTAGGAGAATATTGAACAATCATCATTTCGTGAGGCAGTAGCTTTCCATCCAAAAAAACAGTATGTTTATATCTATTAGATAAAGAAGTGTGGAAAGGTAGTTCAAGTAATTTAAATAAAAAACCTAGTATAATGAAGATACTGGATTTTTATGTATACAAATAATAATAAGAGAATATTTTTTGGATAAGTAAAACAAAAGAAGAGAACTTCAGGGAAGACGTTACCTTTAAATCGGGTAACTCCCTTTGGTTTGAACCAAAATCCATTCATGAAGTGACTTCTGCATAAGGTATGTCTTCTAGGAGGATGATAGGGATGTTGGGAGCTTATTGGATCAAAGGATTTATGAGACATGGGGCTTTAGTGGTGTGAGTAATGGGTTAGATGTGGTTGCCTTTAATAATTGGGACGCTAGGCTCTTTATGAAAGATTGAAAGTATTAGTTTATTATAAAATGATTTTCATCTCCAAAAGACCATAACTTATTTAATTCAAAGATAAGGTGCATATAAGTAGAAATAAAATCATTCAATAAGAATTCTACTAGTGTTGTATATTTTTTAATCATTATCTTTTTTATTTTACTCTATGTTAACTAATTTTAATTTTACCACGTCATATTATATATTAATACTATATGGTTAATATATTTACTATAAAATGCCAAAAAGCCCAAAATGTATCATTAATGACATGTTTAACATCATATATGTAATTTTTTAAAATCATATATTTTTGGGACACTTTTATCATTTAATAAAGTAATGATTGATTTAAAAACTTTTTATGTAAATTTTAATACAATTTGTATCCTTACTTTTTTAAAAAAAAATCCAAACCAGCTTGATTCATTCGAAAACCATTCATTAATGGTAATATAATAATTCTTCGTAATCTATAAAATTCGTTGATGGCATAAAAATTTTCAAAATAAATTTATTTAATATTTATAAAATCATTTATTTGAATCCTTTATTAATGAAGTAATTACTGCATCACAATTATTTAATAATTATATTTATTTATTTAATGTATAAAAATTATAAATAAAATATAATGATATAGGAAATATTATTTATATTTCAAAAAAATATTTATAGTCAAAAAGATAAATTATATAACCCCGTATAAACATTTGTTTACTAAAATATATATGTTTAGTTCATTTTTGTCCATACTTTAAATTAATTAATATAAAATGTCATTATCACTCGCAAGTGGCTCCATGGGGTCCCAAAATCGACCCAAGGATGCCCATGGTCGTACATGTATCATAAAATAGTATTATGACATGTGTAAGGGTAATTTAATATTATTATAATATTATTTTTTACCCTTATTTACCAGATGTTTCCTTTATCCATGTAAAATAAAATATTTACTAAAGTAAATATTCTTAATTTCTAAAAACAAAATTTACCTATATACACAATTTGGAGAACTTGAATAAAAATATGGAATCCTTTTTTCCAATTTAAATACACATAAATTCTTGAAATTAATTTAAAATTATTTCTCGTTGTCAAAACAAAAAAAAAAAAATTTTAAAAATAATAACTATCATATGTTTGACACTGGTTTATATCCAATTTCAATGTGAAATTACTTACAGTGACCAATATTAGATTGAATGATAAAAATATAATCGAATTAAACTTTATAAATTGTTAAAAATATAAAATTACAATCTAAATAAATTAGATAAACATGCATTTTGGAATTAAAATACAGTATTTTAGCATTTTCATTAAAAAAATGAACAACATCACAAAAATACCAAAATATAATCCAAATAATATTTTGAATCCCTAATATTAAAGATGTTTTTTTAAAATATAACATATAAATGCGGAAAAAAATATATTTAAAAATGGTTCACCATCAAAAGATGACAAATTGACATTTTAAAGAATATTAGAGTATTTATGCTTAAAATTGGACTCATTCACATTTTAAGACACTAACTATTATTGGATAAATGTATAAACTTTTAAAAAATATGTAACAATATTTTAGTTAGTTCAATTCATTCCCACCAAAAATACGTCTACGCATTTACTACTATATAAAAAAAATTATATTATAATTTTTCTGTATAACTCAACATTGTATTCTATGTAAGATTCCAAAGAAGCTTGGGGTTGCGTATCAGGTACTCCATCAAACATAGAATCCCCTTTAAATTAAAATTAATATTTATTTCACAAATATTAATAAATATGAAAATATCATAGCCTTTATTTAATTGGGATGTTACATTCATTCACTTAAAACCTCTGAAGGGGTCCCAACATCGTTGAACATATGATCAAACATAAACACATAAAACCATGAATCTAACATTAAATATTAATGAAAAAATTTTATTCTATTTTTTCTTAGTCCCTGAATTGATACCAATTATAAATGACAAAAACCCACACTCCCTGGTCTGTTTCTAAAAACATAATCTATACACTTTCTTATTGATAACGATAAATTTCATCCATTTTTTTCTATAGAAATAGAGCAAAATCAAAAGGAAATAGTTGAGAAATTACATACCCACAGACCTATTAGGTTTATATTTTTAGATGTTATTGAGAACAACTAATGTAATCAAAACACATGACTTCAAGATATTATTATTCTCATTATTACAATATTTATAAATTCTATATTATGTCTTCACTATTGGAAAAAATTTCTTCACATATAAAACCTTTAAAAATTCTAATAATTTATCTTTACTATTCATAACCCTGGGGAAAAACATAATAAGTTTGGGGTCAAATTCTCACTAATGATAAAAATATTCATTAATAACTGAATTTTACGAGTTAGAATTTGATAAGTATAAGGGAATGAAGAAATAATCAAATAACATGAAAATAACATAAGGGTATTTATACCCAACAATACCCAGATCATCAATAATGAAACATTTAGCAATTTTATCATATTGGAATGAATCATTGGAAGTATTAATAATGATCTATGTGATTTTAATTTAGATAAAACAATCATTAAAAACACATATCTTTTCATCCATAAGATGTAGAATATAGCTACCTTTGAAAACAAGCTCATGGATTAATTATATTCAGTTATAATAATTCCATAAAACTCTAATGAAAGCATAGATAAATGTTATAGGTAACATTAATAATCATTTTCATATCACTAAAAAAATTTATAACCTTCACAATTAAACTTTAAACAACCTTAACAGTGACGTCTAAAATAAACATAACAGTTACAACTGGAATAACCATTGCAATAAATTCAAAACATATATATGATGAATGAATTTTGGATAAATATATCCCAATTATCAATTCATTATAATTCTATAATGTGATTAAGGACATAGAAATTTCCATAGATTTTAAATGAAGTATATTAAGTTTGTTAACGTGAATGACACACCAAACAAAAATTAAATGAACATTGAAATATTCTTAATTTAATATTATCGTTAATGCCAAGAAATTAAATTGTTGGAAATTTTTGTGATTACATAATTTATTAAATTTACATAATTTTTATAATCAATATAAATGTCCTGATTAATGCTCATGAAATAATAATTCAATTTCTATTAAATATATTTTAATCTTTAAGGAAATATTTTCTTCAAAAATGTGTTTTTGTTGCCTTTTTTTAGTGAATAATATAATTAATTTGGGGAATTTTTATGAATTTTATTTGAAAAATATAAATATAATTTTTTAAATCATCTTATCAAAATGTTCAAATTTTGAAATTTTGAATGTTTTTAGATAATTATGATTTAACAATAAATAGTTTAAATATAGATTTTTATCCAAAGAAGTATTTTTATATAAAATATTTTAAAAGATATAATCTATTTTTCCATTTTTTAAATTTAATATATATTCATATTATTTAAAATAGTCCAATTATGGTTTTCTAAATGATTTTTCTCCCTAAATTTAGTACAAAAACATTTTATATTTAAAAATAAATTTTTCTATAAAAAAATGTTCCCATCATGTTTTTCTGGTTTGATTTTAAATTAAATTGTTCCACATATTGGTTTTGAATTATAAGAAATGGATCCAAAATATTGAATCAAAATTTATTTTTTTAAATAGGCCCCTTTTTATTAGTCATGTTGAATAATAATTATAGAATTTTTTGTTGCCTGAATAAAGGGAACATCTTGTAATTAATTGTTAAAATAATATTATAAGGATATGAAAATTACCCTAACACATGTTTTAGTCTTATTTTTTGATTAATTTTAATCCATAGACATCCATGATTTGGTTTTATTACATTCTTGTTTCATTTGGAATTTATTATGAACTTTATAATATTTTATGTAAAGCGATGTTAAAAAGGTCACTCTTTTTTAATAAATATTTTATTTTGAGAAATGGATAAACATAATATATGTCCAAATATAAATATTAATCGTAAATATAAAAGGTTATTATTCATCATGGTAAGTTATTTTTTTAATTTCTAGTGAAAAAATAATTACCCAAAAGGTTTACACAACACTAAAATAGTAATTTTTCAATTAATGAAAAAAATAAATAAATGATATTAAAAATTTTAAAATTAGTGTAATATAAAAATTTAATATGGTAAAAGATTTTTCTTGATCAAAATAACATATTTAAGTTTTATTAATATATTTTATTATACTATTTTTTCATATTGATGTTATAAAATTCCAAGTAAATGAGTAGATATGAAATTGAAAATATTGATATATTATGAAACAAATAATTTATTGAATGATATAATATTGAATAAAATAAAATATTATTCCAATTTATTAGGATATGGATGAAAATATGTTACAATTTCCATTTATGTGATTTTTTCAATATATAGCTTATAACATGACCCGCAAAGACAAAAATAACATTGTTATCTAGGTCAGTGTTAAAAAGATTAATGTGTGTTAAAACTAAAGATAATGGTAAAACATTGTCAAAACTTATCCATAATTAATTATATGTTAGGATTAAATCTAAATTTCATTGTACTTATCAATTTTAACAATTTGGTTAATTTTTTACATTAAAATTATTATATATTAATCTTATATTTTTAGAAATTCTAAGATTGCACCTCCCCTTTCTTATATGAGGGAATAACTTCTTATCATTTCATCACACCAAAAGAACCATTTCATTCAGAAACTCTCTAACCAAATACTATCCAAATATCTATCACCACATTCTAGATATATCTTTTTGGAGAGAATAAAAGCCTCATACGGATTATGGTGTAATGAAATAGGTCCAAAGAGTGTGAATATTTCATTGCCAAATATTTTTGTTTTATTTATTCTTCAACCTCCCTAACATATTCACCAACAATGATGAGATAATAAATTCAGTATCTAAAACATAATCAGATTTTATTTTGTTAATGGAATAACATTTATTAATCTTAAAACTACATCAAATAATAATAGATTCTATCATTCATGTGTACTGTTAACTACAACCTCGTGCACCGATGTAATTCATTTTCCATCACCTATTATCAAGGTTAATTATCAATATGGAATTCATGTGTATATAGGATATTAATGATATATGTTTCATTTTAAAATATAATATATCATTTAATTTCTTACCTTTCGATTCATTGAAAAATTATAAGGTCATTCATGTGTACGTGTGGACTACCACCTCCACAAAGCGATATGATTCTTTTTCTATCACAAAATAACATGAATGATACATATATATATAATTATAAATATGATAAATATATTATATTTTAATCATTTTGAGAAGGTAAAATAATACTTACAAACATCCAATAATGATATTTCAAATATGGAAAAGTTACACATGTGGGTTGATGTTCAATCATATATATGAGTGAAATGTAATACATTTTTTATAAACATATTTCAAGATTTATTATAAAAGTATAATTGATGTATAATAATGAAAATTATTTCATTATCATTACATATGAGATTATGAAAATTCCCTTTTTACCATAGTCCACCTAACGAATTTATTTTGGAAACATCTTATGAATATCACAAAAACGTTTAAATAAATATGAAATCGTTATGTAATATTATATGACATGGTAGTAATGGAAATATTATAAATAATAAAATTTATTATTTTTCTCATAAAATTAAATTATCTACCTATGTTTATTATTCATGAACATAAATAATGCATGTGATGATTCAAACTCAATATAAGGGACATTTCTTAAAAAATGTTATTTTCTTATTTCCATTAAAACTCGTTTTCTTCCATATTCATAATTATAAAAAAAAATTTATAAATGTAATTATAAATTCATAAAAGTATTATTAAATAAATTTTAATCCCCTTTTTAATTTATTTTATATTTCATAAAAAGAACTATTTTTTATCTTTTCTATATGAGTCTTTTGTATAAAAAGACAAATGAAATGATATATTTTATGGTATATAGTGACATCATGATTTTTTTAATTCCATAACCATTAGTTAAATTTTATATTACATTAAAATATTTTGATTGTTATATAAATAAATCCCATAATTGTTATTTTCATGTTATTTTTAATTTAAAAAAGCTTTCTAAAAGAAAATGGTATTTAGATATCTAAAAGTCTTTCACATGATGGTTCAAAAGAGTTTTTCAATGGTTTTATGATTACATTATTCAATAATAATATTTTTTATTTAATAAATACTACTTTATAATCTTACATGTGAAACGGGTGATCCCAATATAGCTTATATAATTATTTTGGAAAATTATAGGACCTTAGAAATGATTGAGAACATTATGGCTTATATGAAGAGTGATACCTTTCATACCTCACCAATGAATTCTGTAATATTTTTATTTTGAATATTACATTGAGGTTTATAGAAATTATAAATATTATTGTTATTTTGAGTGTAATTTTTATGGTTATTGAATGTTAAACTGTGGTGGTTTTTCTATGATTAATCAAGAGGGTTACTATATATAAATTAATGATAAGAAGTTGATGCCTCAAGTTACCCATAGGTTTTATCAATTAATTATATGGTTCTTATGGAAATATTATGTTTTAAATTTGATGATAAATGATATTTTTTGAAGGAAAATGTATATTACCTGTGAAGGTTGAGAATTATATCATTATGAAAAATGTTTCAGGATATTACTATGGTTTAAAAGAAACTATTCTGAGTTTTATGTCACCTATATTATTTATCATGAAATGTTTTATAAATTTTTTTTGAATATAAGTGCATATATTGGTTAAACAAATTAATTTTATCCTATAGTTTATTTTGATAATTTTGATTCTTATATGTATTAATGGTCTGAATTTGTTTTTCATTCTTTTTTATGTCCCATAAAAATATTATTAGGCTCATCCAACATTTTAAAACGTTTTTCACCCGATGATTAAGGAATATGATGAGTTCAATATGAAAATTTTGGAGGTGTGTCCTCAAAAGAAATCGTTTTTCTCTTTTAAAAGTTTTTCTCTCTAATAAAATGGATAGTGAATACAAGTTTCCACATAGTAATATATGGGTTTTTTATACAATATTTATTACTTAACTCTCTAAAAATATAAATCTTTAATGTTAATTGGAATGTAATAAAGTGTATTCTAATTTAATGTCACTAAATTATGTAATGATTAAGGTTGTGCCTATGTAGTTTGTGTTACATATGGTTTTTGAAAAAATTTGATATTATAATACATCCATTTGATATTATCATAGAATTTGTGGATAGCATCATGGAATTATAAGTTTAAGATTTATTATAATATTAATGTAATTAAAAACCCCTTTTAGGCTTTATGTGATGGAATATTTTGGTGACTAAAGATAATTTTGGAGATATTTTAATTATTTTATTTATTTATTACTCATAATTGAAATGTAGATAATTACATAATAATAATTCTAATACATTTTTATGAATGTTAAAATAATGGATTTAGATTAGCTTTTAGGATAAAAATACTTAATTGATGATGTTTTAATAGTTATTTTTTACTTTTTCATGGTTATATTATTATATAAAATATATTGGTATTTTTTAATTGATATATTTTCATATTATCATGAAATAATTCAGTTCATGTTTTATTGATGTTTTCCTAAATATTAAACATATTTAGTCAAGATGATATGAAAATTGAGTCACACAACATTTTTATCTCTTCCAGACGATTTAATCAAAATTCTTAGAGAAAATGGTAGTTCAAATTATTTTGAAATCTATTTTAAATCTATATCTAATATAATTAAATATTAGATCTATTCAAAATTATTTCATTTATTCAAAATTTATAAATAAATTGGAATATATTCCATTATTTTTAAATTTTCAACTCACAAATATATTTATAAAGGGAAATACCTCTGTGGATTTTTGTTTTAGGATATATGGAATTCATGATGAAAGATAAAAGGGATATTAATAGAATAAAATATTCCCTTAGTATCTAGGATTAAGGGGTAAAGAATTTTCAAATTTTTGATATATAAAACAAAATTGAGTTGAAATTTATAAATCATAAGTACATATTTCATATCATTTTTTAAGGGAAAATGAATTAAGGAATAAGACAGTAACAAATGATTTGTCACGACCTGTCCTCGAGGCCTGTTTTGTGAATACCCCAAGCCTGCCTTCCATTGGCCAGGGGCTTGCGACTAGTACCAAAGGCGTAACTACCTAAAAACTGGGAAGGCATTTCTTTTATAAACGTAAATATACACCATAGATTACAAGAAGAAGTAAAACACTAATTACAAAATAATGTGCTGAAAATTAAATGGGCCAGAATACAAACACAACTGAGAAGTACAGCTACAATTGAATGAATGTACAACAGAAAATACAAACAGCTGGAAGATAGAAGTAGCTCGTGGGTCATCCACCTCGAATCCTACCTGAAGGGTAGGTAAAGCTAGTGCAGCTCCCGGATCGTCCAACTCTAATCCTACCTGAAGGGTAGGTACATATAGCCTCCTCATCACCCTAGTTCTTTAACCCCCTCCGGGTACCGACTCGTCGTGAAGTCCACCTCCGGGTACTGACTCATCATGAGGTCCACCTCCGGGTACCGTCCAGTCCTCGAACACTCGGCCTCCATCAGCATTGTCTATCGTCTGCATCCACCACAATGGGGTGTGGGCATAGCCCGTGCATGGGTGAGTATAACGATACTCAGTAGGGACCCCGAGACCCTAAAGGTCTCAATAAATCCAACAAGGATAACAACAAATAAGGATCAAAACAGATAACCCTTACTTAGGTATAAGCCCATAATTATACCTAAGTTATCACGTAGCCAATCTCAATCAAGAGGTATCACACAGATATGAAATTTATGGATAACCACTGCTTTGTTATATGCCCATACATATACCTAAGTTATCAAGTGACCCATCTCAATCATGAGGAACACACAAAGGTCATTGACTCATCTCAAATAGGGATTTTCATTATCGAGACCACAACTGCTGGAGAACTCCTCCTCTGTCGATTACATTGTCCATGTCATGACTTCGAGGTGCCACTCACTAACCTTAGACTGGTGAGGTACTCCTCCGGTTGAGTACCGCAGGTCTTCCACCTCACAAAGTAGTGCTCCCCGCCATGGGTATGCCACCTCACACAGTAGTTCTCCCCCTCATAGCCTACAGAGGTACTCCTCCTATCGAGTATCATGGGTCTGCCACCTCATAAAGTAGTGCTCTTCCTCCATGGGTCTTCCACCTCACAATTTAGTGCTCCCTGCTGGGCTATACAAGTCACGCCGAATCAAATCAGACAAGCAGTCATCAGGTCCACAGCTACTAGGTCTCCGCACTCCGTATGCTCGTCTCCAAAAGGATCCGCTCCACGAGCTACCGTTCAATACTCCAATTATCACAAAGTCCCACGAATAAGTATCATAAAGACCCTCCTCGTCATAGGGGTCTCAACACATCTGATGGCATGTCAATCGGACACCCGGACTGTGAGTTATTAGCCTTTTCTTCCCGGGGGCCTGGTTGGTTTCGGGTTCGAACCAACCCGGTCATAACGATACTTTGTTGAAACTGTTATTGTAATATACCAAAACGACCGACTCGATCCATGGAATCCTACGAAACTGACGGTGAGTCAATCAGAGTTCTGTAGCTCAAGATATGTCTATTTAACCGAAAACGGTCTGAAAATAGGGGGTTTGGGCCCGACCCGACCTGTCCCAATACCCCATGGGTCAGTCCGAACCGAGTCGACTCGACCCGGGTCCAGGTCTGGCCCGGTTGGGCACGGCGCGGCCCGACCCAACCGGCGCGGCCCGACCCAACCGGCGTGGCCCAGCCGCACGGCCGACAGTGGCTTGGCCATCGTGGCCTAGCGGATGTCGCGGAGCAGTGGCGCATCCCCCCCACCGTTAATTGATGCTGATGGCGCCAGCTTGCGCCGCCCTGCCATCCTGGGATCCCGCGCGGCCGCGGGATCCGACGGACTGCCACCACGGCTGTTTCCGCGACGGGATTTGTTTGGCACCATGTTGGGCGCCGACGACCCTCACCGCCAGGAACTTCTGCCGGCCACCGGAGTTGCTCCGGTGGTCCGTTTTAGCTTCTGTCTGTGCCGACAGTCTTCTTGGGACCTGAACATCACTTCGGAGGCTTCAAATCACCCATACGGCCTATTTCATCATTTCCCATCAATCTGTGAAAATACAATAAATCTAAGGAGGGTCTTCGGGTCGTGTTTGTTCGACCCACGCCCTCCGCGTTAGTTGGTAGCAAAAGATCAAACCAAAAATGATGTAAAACAACAAATGAGGCACAATTTTAATTAATTACAAATTGAACTTAATTTCCAACAATTCCCTAGAAAATATTTTTTCCCAACCCGCAAATAAAAACATGCACGGATCAACTTACTGATGATTTGATCCGCGTTATTTGTTATAGAAGGAAACAACCATGGGAATATTAACATTTTCAAATTAAACCCCTACCTCGTGTCGTTTGTAATTCGTCGGATTTGACGCGTGGAAGACGTCAGAGTCAACGTAATTCGTTGCGGCCGCACCATGCTACCGATCCCTGCTCATACATCGTTGTCTCGTCAGAGAAGATGGAACCTCTGTCTTCATTGACGATGAGATGTCGTTCTTTACGGAAGGAAGATGTTCTTCATCGGGAAGGGGGGTCGTTATTCATTGGAGAATTGGTACACTTTAAAAACTCAAGATCTCTCCAAATTCTCCACACACCAATTGCCAACCCCATTAAAATAAGGATTCCTCTGATTTTAATTATTCAGGAAAAGATTTCAAAATTAAAAACATAAAACACTTAATTATTCAATAAAATGAGTTCATTCTATTAATTAAGTGTGTTAGCGTGAGTTAAAGAGAAAGAGGAAAACCTGAGGGGTCTCATAAATGGGAGTGTTGTCAAAATTAAACAAAGGAGCTTTAATGTGGGGTTAAATAGAGTTTTGGGGAGTTCGCATATTAAGAAGAGGGTTATGGGGGGGTTTAGGAGTTAGGGTCTCATGTGGGCCCCACCACACTAAGCTCACATATGGGTGGTTAGGTGGGTATGGGCCCCACCAATAACTTCCCCTTTGTTGAAAATAACCACCTTCCTAGAATAAAATTTTTACACAAGAAATTTTATTTAATTCAATCTAATCCCCCAAAAATTAAACCTCAACATGCTTAAAACGCAACTACAGCATAGGTCCCCTTAAGCAATTATCGTCACTACGGTTACATTGGTGCCCATGGATTTCAATTCTGAGCACCAGTTCAAGAGATATAAAAACATGTTTGTTCGTTCACTTAACATACCCAAGCTAAACTTCGAAAATTGATTTCCGGCACACAGGGCCTCGGAATCAGGTGCCATCAAAAACTGCGGACACGTAAAATTCCAAAGTAATTAAGAAAAAAATTCTTTGAAATTTGCAGGTCTTTACATGCTTAAATGATTAAGAAGCATGTTAAATGAAGTGTATGTTGATGAATGATGACATAAAAATTATGTTTTTATGGTATTATATAAATGATACTATGATATATTGTGGATATTATACGGATAATGAAACACCAATGTATTATTTTATAATATATATTTTAAAATATTTGTAATCATACAATAGATAGAATCATTGCATTTAAAAATTGGTGAACTGAAAAGTTGATAATTTTTTGAGGCATATATTGAAGAACAAACGAATAAGAACAAAATAATCATTTTTTAACATGTGTTTGATGTTTAGAAAATGGTATTCAATTGTGATTATTTTATTTCTTATAAAAAATGAACTTAATAGAAGACCATAAAGTTTAAAAATGACTTGATGGTTATTAGTATTTTGGAAAATAGTCATCATATTTTTTGGAACATTATATGATTTATATTAATAAATTTTTAGAAATGAACAACCTATAATTTGGGAGATAACCTATCACATTCAGTGAGGTCATAGGGATTGAACCACCACCTGTATGGAGATATGGGTGTAGCATATTCCACTAGACAATGTGATGCCCTGGTTATTATGACATAGTCATTTCATTATGTTTGATTTAGAAAAATATGTTTATCATGCATATAAAGAAATGATTCAAGCGTGATTTTTTATTAGGTGATTAATCTTAATTATGAATAAGTTCACTATCTTTGAAAAAACATATTTTCTAGGGAAATATATCAAAATTGGATTTTATTTTATGATTAATAATTAAATTATTTTTTGGAGGAATATGTGATATTAAGGTGTGGTTATGGTGAGTCGGTTCATTTATGGAATGATTATAAAATCCTATAAATTGTATGACTCTATAATATAGATTTATAGTATTAGACTATAAGTGTGATTGATATGATTTAGGGATATATTTTATTAGAGTATCTGATCAAATCATTTTAATAACTGAGTTTCAATCATAATCAAGAATATATTGCTGAATTTTCATGATATATATTTATATAATGGTGTATTTTTTACTTTTTTTATTACTGCTAATTTTGGATAATAATGTATTATTTCTTAATATAATTGTTTATTGATTTTTGTAATTATCTTACATTGTGATAACTTTTTTTAGTTAAGGTATAATAAGAATTGAAATATCTTGTAATTATCATATAGATTATTTGATTTATTATAAGATGAATTTAGTGCATCGAGAGAAACAAAATTCATCATAAATACTATGCATTTATAGAATTATAAAAGATTGTGGTGTAAATTGATAATGGATGAAATTTTACAAGAGAAGTATGAAAATTTTCATATGTTTGTATTATAGAAGGTCAAGTAATTAATTAAATAGATTGAAGATGATCTTAAAAAATTTATACCTTGTTTTATTCATTTATGATAAATCAATGATCATTTCACCCATAAAAAAATTATAGTTTTGGGTCTTTCACTTTCTCAAGATAATTCACTTTTTATGATCAGGATTCTATTTCAGTTTTCATAAAAATTGTCACATTAATTTTTCATCTACATTAATATATTCACATAACACTAATGTTATTATATTTGGAAACCATGTATGTGTTATTCCAAATTACCTTTATACATCCCTTTACCAACATTCAAGAGGATGTTTAATTAACCAATTTTAATATATTATATTCTAATAAAGGAATTTTGATATTTCTAACTGTTGATTACAAATATAAAGTGAAAATTTTATAGAAAAACTTTATTAATGGTGGATAATGTAATATATGAATAATTTAAAATAAATACATTATGTTTGATAACATGCATGCCAAAAAACACCAAAAATATATGAAATAAGAAATAAAAATAACTAAATGTGACTGATATAACACGGTTATTAAGTTTCTAGTTATTTTTATACTAAATTGTAGTTTAAAATTCATATAAAAAAGAATTTTTGGTTTTTTTAAAAAAAATAAATCTATTTAAAACATCTTATATTTAATAGGATACATTTATAAAGGACTTTTTTTAGTCACGCATTTTCTTCTTTATTTTTAATTAAATTATTACACATATTTGTAGTAAAAAGTTTAGAATGGAATCAATATTTACAACTCGAATATCTTAATGTGGTAAATACTTACAATTTATTTATTTTCATTATTAGTATTAACCATATTAATATTTTTCACCTCATTAAATTTTAATTCGTGCAATTAAGGGTTAAAAATCTTATGATGAGGATGAGATAATGCCCCTAAAATATTTCTATATTTTATAGTATGAGTAATATTTGTATGAACTCATCCAATTTTTTTTGTATAAGATATTTTCCAATTTTTAGGTCAATATTTCCTTTATATTATTTTATATAAATGAAATACTACAATTTATCACTCTTTTTTCAAATAATAATAATATTTTTTGAATAGGGATAAATATATTATATGCTCAGTTATAAATAATCATATGAATTTTAAAAAATTTATCACAATCACGAAATATTATTTTTAATTTTTTTTGATGAAATTAATACCAAAAATAATTACAAACACCAGATGAAGTAATTATTCAATTAATAAAATAAAAAAAATAAATGATATTAAATATATTAAAAATAGTATTATTTAAAATATTTATTTTGATACAAGAATTTCATAGATAAAAACATTATCTATATGTATTAAATGATTTTTATTAATTTCGTTTTTTCAAGAATTAATAAATGAAAAAGTAAATGAGTAGTTATAAAATTAACATTTTTTCTATTTTATTAAACCATAATTTTAATTGTAGATATAAAATTCTAAAAAATCATATTTTAGTCCATTTAATATGGATATCTTTTAAATATCAACAACGATTAATTTAGGGGAAATTTATTCTTTTATAGTTATGATTAGGGCCCTTGAAGTGTAAAATCCATTGTTGTATCAATAAGTGTGAAAATGGATAATGGATGGTTAAAAACAAAATATATGGCTAACAACATTTTTAAAACATGTCCAAATTTATTTATATGATATTATTTAGTGTCATAATAATATTATATTATAATATTATCATTTTTTTAATTTTCAATTTAAAATTAATTTATATTAGTTTAATATTTTTATAAATTCCAACAAAACCCCTCTCATCACTTATAAGAGGGAACCACTTCTTCTCATTTCATCAAAAAAGGACCATTTGGTCCAGATATGACGTTCCAAAATTCTAAAAAAACATCTATATACACATTCAACATGTCTTATTTGTTTAATTATATCAACCATATAGTGTTTAACGTGTAAAGAATATTAGGTAATCCAAAGAAGAAGTACAGTTCTTAACTGAGCATTTTCACTTTATTTCTTAATCCAAAACCCTCAAATATTCCACAATTATAATAAGATAATAAAATCATTATATCTTATATTTATATTTTATTATATTTCTTAATATCATATATCTACCTCCAACCACTATCAAATGGGAAAGGAATCTCTCATTCGAGTGTATAGAAAACTATTGTCTAGCGGGACGATTTAATTCTTTTTTCATCACCGGAAATTACATATGGATATAATGATGTAATTAATGTTAATATATTATATTCATGTCATATTTATCATTATAAAAATATAATATCTCATTTAATTTATATATTTCAATTCATTGATAAATGGTAATGTCGGTCTTGCATTCACATGGACTACTACACCCACATAGTGTTTTGATTCATTTTTCATCTCCATGACACATGGAAAATATATATATAAGTTTATTTAGAAATTATAATTGTGTTTATGATATAATTATACCTATGGAAACAAAAATTAATAATTACATTTGTTCTATAATTTTTTTGAACAATGGAAACATTACTTCAATATACATATGACCTACCTTCTCTATGATTATTACATAGTTCATTTTTCATAACCAACCTTCATTATTGGTTTTAAAAGTTTTATTTATGAATAAAAGGATAATTATGTCTTGAATATTATTCTTTAGATGATGGTAGTCAACTTAAAAAAATTATTATCGACATATGATCTGAATTTCATCGAGATATCTAATGTGAACTTAAATGATTGTGTAATTGTATATGAAATGTTTATAAGTGAGAAATATTGAATAATAACATGATAATGGTAATATATAATATAAATAACTAAAATAAGTTCATTATTCAGGGTCATAAGTAACTCAACTAACGAGTTGGGCTCAAGGTGATGGACATTCTGTTAAATGTAATATTTCAATGTTTCCCTTAGAACTCATTTTGTTCAATTTCCTTAGGTTTAAAATTATTTTATTTAGATGGTCATGGTTTTATATGACCACAACTCAATATGTTTTAAATAAGGATCATGGTGATATTTTAAGTCTTATTTTGTTGATGAATGAGCAGGAAAGGTGATTATTTAAGGTTACATCCTCAAGATCCATTTATAGTAAACACTATATATCTATTTTTATAAATATGTATTTGAGGGATGATTAGAATAATTTTATATAGTGAAAAAAACATTCATAAAGAATTTATTTTTCTCATATGTGACATTATATATCATTAATTATCTACTAATTTGGAGATCAAGCATGCGGGGATCTCTATTACTTCGAAGTGATCATGTCACCTGAACCACAACTAGGAGATGACATTTCACTTATTTCTTTTGGGAGTGACTAGAACATCTCTATATGGGATATTGTGGGTGCGTTCTCTATCTTGTATCTTATGTTTCTCTAAGGTGACATCTTTCTATTGAGTTATTATTTTTTAGTGGATTGTGTTAATATTTAAAAGAGGTAAATATCCATTCTATTTGAAAAAAGTTTCTGGTGTATTTTGGTCCCCTAGAACATGGATCAGACTGAATTCATCTCTTGCTCGAAGAAAAATATAATTTATTGAGTTAGGAGTCTGGCTTCTGAACTTGGTTTGCTATTGATAAATTAAAAAGACACCCCGTACCTTAGGGGAAATTAATCACATGTTCTTAAACTCATGTCATACAAAGGGTGCTTCCTCAAGTAATGTTGGTTGGATTGAAGCCTTAAAGCAATGGCATTAAGATTAATGTTGACGGAACTTGTGTATCGATATTTATGATAGGGGGTTTTCATATTTCAAGATCATAGGGGAAATGTAGTTTTATCCTTTTCTCCCTCCATTAGTATGGTTTATAACCTCTATGAAGAGGATTGGGATATAATTATAGGGTTTTATTTCTTCATTTTATGGAGTATTCATCTAGTTACAGTAGAAACAGATTCCAATACTTACTACAAATCTCTCTAGCACTACACAAATATACCCTATTCCATTTTCTACCAAATTCACTATTTCAATTCTATCATCAGTAACAACATTAATATTAAACTAAATTACATAGAGGGTAATAAAGTTAATGATTATCCTGAATCATAAATTTCCCCAAAAGTTCATTTTTCCTTCTACCATAAGGATCTCTTACTCCCATGTGTGAAAACCTTATTATAGGTGACTCCCTTGGCCTACACTAAATTAAAACCCCATTACTCTTGGGTTATGTAGCTATTCATATTTTATCTTAATGTGTTTTTTCTTGTGTTGGTATAGGTATTGTTTTCCTCAATTTAAATTAATATAATTCATTATTGTTGTTTTCCAGAAAACAATTGACAAAATGAATGTTCTATTTTATCATATAGTGTCAAATGGATTTTCCAACCAACCCAATAATTATTTCATGTTTTGATTACTTTATATGTTTTCATGTTTTATTCAAATAAAAATAGACATTCCATTTTTATAGTTATTTTGGTGTTGATAATGTATTTGTTTAATAAAATAATATTTTGATATATGAAAGTGTTTTGCATATGGGTTGAAAATATTTTTTCAATGGATTTATTAAGAAAATGGGATATAATAAAATATTTTACTCATGATATGGTACTTTAAAATGATATATGAGAAATTTGGGTACCCAATATAGGTTATATGATAGGTTGAACCCCATTATATCACATCTAAAATAGGTAAGCCCGGTATATATTTCATGAATGGTCAGGCTCATTATATATATCTTGTGCTTTAGGTTTTATTTATGTCTGGAAGTTGATCATAATAGTTATTCCATGTATAACTCTGATTTATATTTAAATATTATCTATAATGGTTATCCTAACAATAATCATGATGTCTATTTCAAGTGTAACTTTGTGGGTTAATCTATATATATGAGTGATATTAAAATGATTCCCCCTCTTTCCCTTATTTTTAATCCTTGCATACCATGGGATTCTATTGAAATATTAGGATTTATAAAATCTTTAAAATGATATTATTTTCAATTTAAAATATTTTCAATTTATTAATATTGATAATTATAACTTTGTGTAAATGTTTTCATCATATTATAATGATTGGGACAAAACGTTTATGTTTTTTTCTTTTCTTTTATGATTTCTTATGAAGTGTTATTTGAAGTCCGTTTAGTAATGAATTTAACTTCATGTTTAAAGAATATTTTATTTTTATCCAAAAATTTATTTTTAAAATTTAAACATTCTAAAAAATTAATGGAGTTATGGTATGTTTCTTTACTTTCATATACCTCAATAATATTTTGGTGCTAAACTAATGATTGAAAAAATTTCTCAAATTATTTTTATGGACAATGATGTGGTCAAGAAGAAAATTATATTGATGTGTCATATATATAAAACATATTTTTTGAGTTTTTTGTCGGATAAGTGGATCCCAACAAGTATTTTTCAATTTGAAATATATAGATTTTTATGTAATAAATACTACCTAAATCTATAAAACACTAAAACTAAAATGTATTTTGGAATGTAAGAAATTTTATTATAGTTTAATTTCTCTTAAATACGAAATTTTCATGGTTTTGTCATTATAAATCCTCAATTTATAACAAAACCACCCATCATCATAAACAACATCAAGGAACCATAACAAAAATATTGTATATAAATCTTTTATGTCATTATAAAACTCATGGAAACATTTAATATTCCATTCATTTATTGATTAACATTTTTAAAATGAATGGATTATATTCCCATTTCATTGAACTAATCATAATCCATCAGTATAATGAATGAGGGTGTGATCATTAAAAAATATTCACGTTAGAGAATAAATATCATCATAGATTTTTTAAATATATAAATGGTAATATCACTAATATATATTTAATAATATTATTGATGAAAATACAATTTTCCCAAAGAATAAAACTTTTAAAAACAAAAATTTCAAAAAATAATATTCAAATACATTGCTTCTAAAATAATCATATAATTTTATAATGAAATCATCCATAATATAGTGGATATGATAGTGAGAAAATATTCTCATGCTTTTAAAATTATATGTAAAGATTCATTTCTAACATTTTGTAATGGGTGTATAAAGTCAATCATTTAGAAATCATTAAGAAATTTATTTTTTAAAACCTTCTAAAATTAGGTCAGATACGACATTAAATATATTTATGAAATAATTTTTTTTGTTGTATAAATGTTTTCAAACCATTTTATAAAATGGATAAAAACATTCCAAACCTAAAAAAGATACAATATTCATATCACTTGCAAATAATTTTCATGATGTTCCTTTAACCAATAAGGGAGTGAATGAAAATAAAACATGTAAACCACATTCATAATAAAATGACTGTAAAAGATATGAAATTTTATAAATTGTAATCATATGATATCCCCTAAATAAACCTTCAAAACAAACAATCAATAAATAAAAAATGTATTATAACAAAAATCTTTAGCCACATTGGTAACTATTCAATCATACTCCTCATAAAATATCAATATAAAATGAATATTTAATTAACATGAAAATTAAGTTATTCCTGATTTATTGTTTCAATGGGGTATATATTGACATCATCAAATATGATATCTAAAAATCATTAACATATTTCCCATGGAAATGGATTTGACACAAATCAACCTTACAGTTATCATAGCATTGAACTGAGAATTAATTAAATAATATATTATATATAACAAATATAAATAGGAAAAACTAATAATTTCATAACATTATAAATAAATTTTTATATAAATTCACACATAATAACTTCCTAACAATGTAAATCATGAATAGATATAACCAATAAAAAGGAAATTTAGTTATTGATCCTTCTTCTACTTAGTAACATTCAAATAAAATCCACATCCAAAAATTAATTCATGTTGTACCTATAATACCATGAATTATGAATTATTAGTCATTTAAAATTTAAAATGGGTAATTTATAAATCATATAAATGAAATGAGGTTCATAATAATAAAATATTACTAAAAGAATGGAAATACTAAAGATATTTTATACCTTATCTGTATACATTTTATATATTTCCTCTAGCACCATTATAATATAATAATACTAATATTTTTATTTCCTAAATAAAATATATAGATGTATTATCTTATCCTTAAAAAATTTCCTATTACAATAACATGTTTCATTACAAAATCTAGTAATTCCAGGTTAGGATTTATGATAATGATCGATAAATAATTTCAAAATGACTTCACCTTGTTCAATATTGTCAATGGTTTTGTAGATACATCACCAATATATTAATAATCCTGAAATAATTATAATAATTATACATAAAATATAATTATAAACCCAATCATGAATGATGGTTATGACAAATAAACTATGTTATAATCATGTAGAAAGTTGGTATTATGTACATATGAGTAAGGTTATTATTCTTCGAAAATAATTCTAGAAAGAATGCAATCATCATTTAATAATTATTGAATAATAATTATATTATAAATACCATCTTATTTCATTGAAAATAATTATATATATTATCCATGTAATAGGTTGAAGAAAAATTAATCACATTGCTTCATATAGTTTGTAGTCTATACATACACACAAATGACAATGTCATATTTCATTGAATAGAATGATAAGAAATGAAATGATTTAATATGTTTTCATATTTATAAATATTTCATTAACATCATTCATAAATCGTTTTTTCATAAATATACAATTTGTGAAAGGTGTTGCTTGAAAATGAGTTATATTGGTCTACAAGTCGGTAGTCGGCCAAAAACCCAAATGATGAATTTATTTCCTAATTGATTAAGGTTAAATATTTATAAAAGTTATTATATTAATATAATAACATCTAATTATATTATAGATAAATAATTTATATTATTTCCATGGTTTAAGATGATATGTAAGAGGTGGAAGAAGAAATAAATATGAAATGCTCCGTTAAGAATTATAATACTCCTTCAAAAACTATGTTTGAAACCTTATGACATGTAATGCTAATATTATATCAAAATTATGGCATATAGAATGTGGGGATTGATTTTATAAATATATTGTTGAAGATAAAGTGAAAAATTGGTTTTTTTTGTTTTATGTAAATAAGAGTGAAATTTCACTTTTATTAGAGAAGAGAGTGTCACTTTTGCGATTTTATACAATATTAAAATAATCTAAATACATTTTAATTAACAAATGGAAATAAATTGATATTTTTAGAGGTTAATTTGATTTTGAGTCATAATTATCTCGTATACCAAAATTTTGGCAGGCTTGTACAATTTATTTACATTATCATTTTTTTAAACCTAATTTACCTTGTCAAAACATACCTTGATAATAAGTTTTTTTAATAATTGAGGGATTAAAAAGTAATCATAAATTGAAAAAAAATCCAAAATGGATCTTGTTTCATAATATAAAAAATATAATGATCATTTTTTTAATCTTAATATTTTTAGGAATTTTATATGATTTAATAGAATATTTTTTCCATAAAATATCAATAATGTCAATTTTGGAATTAGTCATTTACATTGGAATTTTTAACATTAATACAAATAAAAAATTTAGAATAAAATGTTCTAATAAATTTAAAATAATATATTTTATCTAGTGATTTCATGGATGAAATTCATTATTTCAAATTATACTACTTTGAATATTTTTTATATGATTTATTTTATTTTTCCATCAATTGAATAATTAATTTGTTAGCATTCGGTAAAAATTTAAGGCTATTATTTATTCACTAAAAATAATAATCAAATTTTTAGTATGGAGATAAATCATTTATATTTAAAAGACTATTTATAACTGAAATCATTTTTTGTTTATAACCAATTCAATAATTTTATATTTATGAATAACAATACTCTAGTAGTTGTGACTTTTCATTGCATAGAATGTTATATTGTTTATAATCACGTCTTGATGGGAACAAAAGGTCATTAAACATAATCAAGGATTCTTTGGAATGCAATAAAATCATCCAATAAAAGTAACCTATATATAAAATTTTGACACCATGATTCTAAATATAGAATCAAATTTAAAAAACATAAAACAAATGAGTGGTATAGTAAAATAAAAATTGTCTTAAAAAAACCTGACAAATAATGATTTTTTCATAAAAATTCACATTGAGTATAAATAGTTTATATACAAAATTTGAGTGTAAAATTCATTTAAAAACTATAATAGAATTATTTTAAAAAAATGTTCATTAAATTTGAAAAAAAAAACCAAAATATAATCTTACATTATAAATAATTGAAAACAAAATTCTATTTTCAATAAAAATCATTATTTTAACTATTCATTTAAAAATAAATCTTTTCATAAAATTTTAAAAAATATACATTAAGATAATTTTTATTCTATAATATAAAATATTATGTTTCTTTTAATAAATAAATTTTATAGAAATTTTACAAATTATTTATAATATTTTCTAATGAAAACTAATAAAAATGATTTTTGAAAACACGTATATTTTAATGAATAAACAGAATTTATTAAAAATTAGTCTATTATTCTCAATGAATTAATAAATATATTTTTATTGAATATGGAATTCATATATATATATATATATTTCATAATTTTGTTATGTTTTTTCATACCGACCAAATTTTATAGCTGGGTTTTAACAATCATACTAAAGTAATATTATATCACAGTTTGTTTATGCTCGGTGTTGTGGATATTTTATACTATTTAACATAGAATATATTTATTGATATTAGGATATTTAAAAAATTACATTCTAAATATTATTATAAAATATATTTATTAATTAAATTTTTGGTAAGAACCATTTACAATAATGAGTTTAATTTTGGTTATCCCATTTAAAAATATTACAAATCCATTTTTCATTCCACGTGTTCATTATGATATGATGTGTGAAAAAATTTAATTATATCATATATTAATGGATGATTCATTTGGGGAGTCAATTATGTCTCTACAATACAACGGTTAATGTTCTATAACACATATGATATTGAAATGTTTCATGAATGTTATGAAGTTGGTGTTGTTCACAATTTTGTTGTGTGATTGCGATAAAGGTAGATTTATTCGAAATATTGTTGTGACCACGTGATATATGTACATTTTTTGAATGGTTTATTATTTTTTAATGTGATTCAGGTTTTCTAGTTCGTTGGTTTATTGTGTGAATGTAATAAAGGTAGCTTTGATTAATAGTTTATTGTGTAAATGTGATTTAGATAGATTTCATCACATGTTTGTGGGTGAAAATGATATCATAATCATTGATCATAGGTTTCTTGTGAAAATGGGATATTTATAGATTTTTTCAAAAGTTTTATCAACATGATGTTTCTAGAATTGTTCACAAGATTTTATATTCTTATATTAATGGAATAATTCCACATTATATTTTTTTAAATATTATTAGTTGTTTCCATATACTTATGGTTCTTTCACATAGAACATATTTATTGTTTCACACTCTTTTACAAAGTTATAAGTTTTTTAATTTGATGTTACATTTTCTTAATGCCTGACATATTAATAACTCTATTATTACATATTATTTTTCACTATATATTTAGCATGCTCATGTTTTCTGATAATCTTATTATCTCACCCTTGATCGCATTTTTATACGCGTTCCCATACTGAGTGTTTGATCTCTACCATTTCTTTTATACCAAATCGACATGTTATAAAGATTATTAAAACCTATAATATTTATTTAATTTACTTTATTATTGATCTATTCTGCTTCTATTATAGAAAAAGTGTTTACAAATTTAACAAAATAAGATTCATATGTAGTTGGTCCTCCAAGGAAAAACACTTTGTTTTAGGTATTGTGATATTTTTTTCAGTTTTAAAGTATAATTTCTATAAACTGGGTTAAATAATTATATTTTATTTCTGATCATCTCACATTATAATAATTAGTTTGTGCAGTGTAACATCTTTCTAGCACTATAACCACTAGTGCGGTTCTAGGGGGCCAATTAATGAATTATACTTAAAAAGTGATGGGTGGGTCCAAATATTATATATCACCTTGATACATCTATATTTCTCTTAAGATAAACTATTTTTTGAATTTTTTGGATATCATCAAATTTATTTGTAATATCTTAGATGAGGCATTTATGGATTGAATTAAATTTCTATCATTATGAATTTCATCACTATCAAATAACTCATTATTGATTATGTGATTAATGATATTATTATTTAATTCATGGATATTCTTTAAACATAGTTTAATAGTTAAATTACATTATATTATTATCTTATAATCATCTCACAATATTCGTTCCCTTTTCATTCTATGATAGATTCTGATATACTCTAATATTTACTGAGAATATGATCTCTTATCTTTATGTTGTTTTCCATTTTCATAGGGATCCATAAAGAGTATTGAGAATGATTCATGTATATAATATGAGGAAACATAATCATAATGAACATGTTCTTATGAATTAAATCCCAATTTATTTTAAAACATGTATTTTTATAAAAAAAAATTCCGAATTCTTGAAAAAATTAAACCAAAAGTACATTGGGTATTTTTGTTATGTAGTATTTTCATTAAATAATGTAATTGTCGGATAGTTAAGATGAAGTTAATATATTTTATGTCAAACCATGTATTATATAATTATAAAGTTTAGAATGTTTTCTATTGAGGTTAATTTTATAGTTGCAAATACTAGCATGTGTTAATAATAATTGTGGTGGTCATAAATTTAGTGGCATAAATTCCATTTTTTATACTTATGGGAAAGTATTGTAATGTGGGAGATGATATTTTTGGAGGTGATTAGTCCATTTTTTGAATAATATGTGCCTAATTTGTTGATAAACTTTATTGACAGTATGTGTTATATATTTAGGTAATTATAGTTTTTTGTGATAAATGATTATTTTATTTTTTGAATATAGTTCAGTATTATTGAAAACCATTGGGATTGATAATTGTTTTGGTAAAAAAAGGAATAATTTTAGTTTTAGAAAAAAATATTATTGAATATTTATTGGAACATAAAATATTATGTTATATAAAGAAAATCACTATCTATTATATGATTATATTTCAAAGTTGTAGATATTATTTAATGGTTAATTATTGAGTTAATTTTTAGAAAAATTTATAATTTTATTATGGTTTATTCATGGTTATTAGTTTTGGTTTTGGGAAATATTAACATTATTTGGTTTTTGAAAATATTTTATAATTATTTTTATATATTTATGTTCAATTATTGTAGGGATAAAGTTTAGTTTCTTAGAGAAAATATTATAACAGATCAATATTTTATGATATATTTCTCTATAAATAAATTTATTTGATTGATTTAAGTACAAAAATCAATGATATTAATAAATTTTTATTCCCTGTTAAATTATTATTATGAGGAAATTATTTCATTTTTTAATTCATCATGTCTATATTATAGTGGGATGAATTTTTGGTATTTTCCTAAAAAAATTTATTCTCCCATGAATAGTATAAACACTAATTTTTTATAAAACTATAATTTATTTTAAACTAGTAATTTAAAATGATTATTTTTATTTTTTATATGATATTAATGTGATATAATATGCATTTTATTTCCATTTGGAGCATCATTTTTTATAATTTTGATAAATGTTTTTATTTTTGATTAAAACATATTTTTTTGGAAAACTGTTATTCATTGAATTTTTGGATGTAGTTTTAAAATTAATTTTTGGAATGTATATTTATTGAATTTTATAAAATGTATTCCTTATTTTGAATTAGTATGTTCAGGTTTGGAAACATGGTCTCTTTTTTAGGCACTATGCATAGTAACTATGGAAAAATTTATCATCTTGGTTAAGGGTAAATTTGGTCATTAAGGGTAAAAATAAATTGATAACACTATTAAAAAATAAATCCAATATTTTTTTTAATTAATTATAAAATTATATTTCTTCAATAATTATCCAAAATAAGAAAATATTATCTTTTGATTTAATTTAACTATGATTTTGACCATAATAACTTCTATGTATTTTATAAATTTAGAAAATGTCACTATCCGAAATTCAATATATTTAATATATTTTTTGGAATTGTTAAAAACCCAATATTGGGTTATCAATGGGGATCTGAAATATAAATGAATTTTTTTATAATTTTAAAATATTTTTATAAATTTTTAATTTAATAATTACTTTAAATGATTACACAACTATCATGAAGAAAAATAATATAACTGAAATTAAATAGATTAATATTTTTACAATATTATTGATTTATTAAATTTCAAGAAATTTATAGAAAAATATAAAATATTATCAATATTTTAATGGGATGAATATAAATTCAATCTTTTTCTTGAAATTTTTATGTAAAATTAAATGAATGTTGTCAATAATGAAATTAATGATATTATATGAAAATAATACTTTATTAAATAATTAAAAAAAATTAAAATATATCATGAAATAGTAAAATTTGAAGACAATAGGGCCTAAAAATTCACCCCTTGGAAATATAGTGTACGATTTTCCATTTATGCTAACATTATAGTATCTGGTAGTATCAAAACATTGTTAATGCAGAAATTATCAAAATGGTTATTAGATTTTCAAAAAAGGGATAATGTAAATAACATCACACAAACATTAAATATTTTATTATATGAGTTTTTTTAACTTATATTCTTATTATCATATAACTATTTCAATTTAAATCCATTTAAACATGAAAAATGATTTATATTAGATTAACAATTTATGAGATTACATGAATGCCCCTCCCCTAAATTATAAAATGAATCCTCTTCTCTCATTTCATTAAATTTTTTTGATTCATCCAAATCAATAAAAACATGACCATTATCTTATTTAACTCTCTATAAAATAATTATATATATTTTTATTCTAAAAATTCCAATACTAGGTTTTAGATAACTGATATATAAGTAGCCTACTAAAGAATATGCAATCACATTACTAACCCTTTCGAGCCTATTTATTCATATACTTCATAAAAACCTATTGTACCAAACAGAAAACAATAATTATAATATCATCAGTGTGATGAGAAGTTATTTTGATTATGGGATACCTGTTTTCCACTAATTTTTTGTCCTATGGAAAGAGTAAACATCACTCATCTGTGTGTACAGCTCACCGTCCCCACGTAGTAGTGTAATGAATTTTTCATCACCAATTAATTTGTATGATTAAAATATGGAATTAATGAAATTGAATTCTATTTATAAAATAATTATTCATTTATTAATATCGCATCATATATATATTTTTTCCTTTCAATCCATTGGAAAATGATAATGTTTCCCATGTATACATCTCAATTACCACCTCTACAAAGCAATGTGATTTGTTTTAAGTTTTCAATTTTAAAGTATAATAATATTTATCTATTTAATTGGTATATATGATATATATTATATAATAACAACTCAATAATGGGTAATTTTTTATTACCTCTATTTTGTTCTATCCAAAAAAATTGAAAAAGGATTCCATGTGTAAATAGATATACCATATCCATTAATGGTATATAATTTATTCATGTATCTAACTTTTATGGATGAAAATAATTATTTATATATTTTTTATTTTTTATATTTATATCATGATTAATATTTAGGATATTATGTAACCAAAATCAAAATAAATGTAATATAACTTCTAAACCAAAATGATCATGAAAAAATGATGTATTTAGCAATATAAAAAATGAAAATAAAAATGGATTTTTTACAAATGAGTGATAATATATTATAAATGGATCATATATGTTATTATAGATAGGAACAAGGTTCTGGAATATATGTGTAATTATTATAAATTTATAATAAACGGGGTTATATCACTTGTAAAGTAAATATAACTTGAGGTAAGAGAATTAGATTCAATTTAGAATTTTTTTGAGATAGATTAGGTATTATGAACCTATTATTATAATGTGGCATATAAAATTACACTTTTTTGTATTTAATATGAATATGTATTTATTAATTACTATTAATGATCTAATTCATGCTTATTTTTTAAGTTCATATAGTCTTATAGTTTCCGTATTTGAAAGAAAATATTTTTCTATCTCTTTTTTTCTATTCCTATTATTTTCATTAATAGAATATTATATTTTATTCATCATAAATATAATATAATTTATTTGTTAGTAGAAATTGAATGATTTTCTATTTTTTATTAATAAATTTCCTACCTTGGTAACTTTAATAAAAAAAGTAAATGTTTAAAAAACACTATCTTATTTCTCATTTCATCAAGTATATTTTTATTTTATGTACACAATTTAATAAATTTTGTTTGAAAATATCCTTTTATTAATATAATGATTTATTAAATAAACCATATAGTATCATTTTATTTTAAAATTTTCTAAAAGGAATATTTTAAATGTTTTTGCGAAGAATAATTTTCGATTTTTTTATATAATTCAAATGAAATGTTTTTTAATATATATATTAAATTAAATAATTTTATCAAAATAAAAATATTTTAATATATTCTAGATTATTCTAGAGTATTTAAAGGTTTTATAAAGAAAAATATTTAATGAAATTTTTTTTAAGGGTTTTGTTCCATTTTTATTTTATTCTCAAATATATATGATTTTATATTTACAATGAATTGGTGTGAATATTTTATTATTTATAAATTTCTTGTTTGTTAAAATTATATTAAATGATTCACTTTGTTATAATGATTTTATTTTGAATTTAAATTTATCCTAAAAATACATAGTCAATTTTTCATGGAAATTATTATTTCTTGAACCACATAACAATTACAAATAATTATTTTATATATTTAATTTTATTTGATAGACTAGTGGAATATATGTAATCTATATTCCTCAGTCAATATAGATAGATATTGATAAGAAATATTTTTTTGAATTAAAATTATTAGTTGATAATTAGACATATCGTAAGAGGTCATTCCTGGTTTTAGATATCCTCTTGATGCATTGAAATGTTTGATGGGACAAATCAGTTAGCCAGACTAAATTGGTTTCAAATGTGTTTCGACGCTTTGATTAAACTTATTTTTCAATAGTCTTGTAAAATATAAATGACATGATGCTAGAGATAATGAAATCCAATTTTATGTATTATGACCATTTATATTTTAGTTTTTATTATCTATGAGATTATTGTATTTGTATTATACATGGTTTCATTTCATGCTCATGTTATTTATTCAATGGAATGTGTTTCATCTATTTACCCATAAATATTGATTTATGATACATTTAACATTACAAAACATTACTAATCATCTAAGATCACATTTATTTTATTATATTTTAACAAGGATATGTATAAGGATATTATTAATAAAATAATTTATTTAATAGTGACTCATATTCTATGATTTTTGTAATTTTAATGAAATATGGAAATCATGTATCTATCATTTTCATGAAAACTATTCAACTATTTGGTCCTTTGGGATGTGTTGTCTTATATATTATAAAAATGTAATAATTTATAAATATTCTTTATTATATTGGATTATAGGTATCTATATTTTGTATCAATGTAATTTTAGTAAAAACCATGAGAAATGGATTTTAAAAGAACATAGTAAACATTATAATCATGAAAATCCCTTATAGTACTTGAGAAATATTTTCATTATATTGATTCTTAATTTTTATCACTATATTCTTTATAATTATAATCTAACTCATTATTTACCATTATTTGGAGATATTTCCCAAAACAAGAAATGGAATAAACAACCAAATATTGTATTTGGATTTATGTACTGAGAAATCCAATATGGATAGTGTTTTTACAAGTCATATCATGGTCTTATTAGCATATCTCACTCAGTTTATGATGAATAACATTTCCAAAATGTATAAACTAATTGTTTCAAAGTGTGAATAAACTATGTTGGGTCCCTTAGAGAGATAAAATCCATTATTTATTAGTTGAAATCAAAATCCATTAGTTGATGATCAATATATTATGTCCCTTGAACATATTATCTTATATTGTTGTGTTATAATTTATATTTTTTATAAAAATATCACAGTCTATCAATTTGACGGCATCCAAGAACGCAAAATGTATGTCACCAACATTATATGATTTTTACTACCAATTCAAAATGGTTATTTATCTCTAATGGTTAGGGGAATTCAAAATTAGTTTTATGTAATCTTATAGGTTCTTGTTGATGTATTTCTAGAAGAGTGTTTTATCCTTCCCCCAAATTTTGATATTTATTTTTTAAACAAACTCATAATTGGTGAAACACCCATTTGAAATACTCCACATAGAATATCCCTCATTGGGTTAATGTAATTGATGAAGATACTATAGGAGAATCATTATAAGGGATTCATTTATCCTATTAGTTTACCTTGGAGTGAACCTATTATTTTAGATAAGAAGAAATTTCATTCAATAAAAAATTTTATTGATTATAATAAATTTAACAAGGTAAATATTAAAAACATGTATCATCTACCCCATATCAATGAATTTATTTATTAATTATGCAGAACCAAATATTTTTCCATGATTGACCATAGATTATGATATAATCATCTATGGGTCATGAAGGTGATTATGCACAAGATAGCCTTTTATACAATATATGGTCTTTATTAATTTATACAAATTATATTTGGATATAAAAGTTATCTTATTATATTCCTGGATTTAATTAATATATTTTTTATAGATTAGATTGACCAAGATGGGATTGTATTTGTGGAAAATATATTTATATATACATGGATAAATGGAGAAAATGAACAACATTTGATAATTTTTTGGAATAAATTGATGGAGAAGATGTTATATTCCAAATTTATGAAATTTGAACTTTTTATAAAAATGTCACATTCCTAGGTCAAATAATTTCATATGAGGGTAAATTGGTAAATCAATTAGTTATGAAAGTTTTTAAGTAATGTCTAATACTAACATTAGTAACTGAGATCCATAATTTTTTTGGGATGGCTGGATACTAATGAAAAGTTGTGAGATATTTCTATTGACTATATAATACAATATCCTTTTTGAATTGAAGAAGAGTTATGTTCTTATAGACTAATAAATTTGAGTATAATTTCAAATAACTAAAAAGATGTTTAGTTAGTTATCCAGTGCTTACACTACCCTATAGTACATAATTTTTTATCTGTTGTAATTCGTAAAAAAATGTTTAGGGATGCATCCACACATAGAATGACTTGGTGATAGAATACACCTATTTCAAATTTCAAATTCTTGAGAACCATTCCTTAAAAAGTGATTTGGTGGTGGTAGAAGTAATTTTTTCATTGAATATATGAATACCTTATCTGTATGGATAACAGTATAATATATATAATTGTTATGATATAATGTATTATATATTAGCATAGATATAATTGAATATGCACTACTGAATATGATAGGAGTTAATAAATGATTGTGAATTCTTAGTACAATTACAAAATGGGTACCAAAATATCATGGTTACTCTAAGTTGTAAATATAATCCATATTATTCATGATGGGGATTAAAATAGATCTAATATTTATGGATTTGTAGGAGTTGAATCTTGGAATATTATGAAAATGGTACACATCGTACCTTTCACATTTTAATTTTCAATCATCCATCCATTATAGGATTAGGAAGGTGTATAATGGATATGTTGAGTAACAAAAGAATGTGTGGAAGTTTTCTAAGTTCAACAATGATTATCTACAAATTTTAAACATGAGGAATTAAGTATGTTTATCAAAAAAACTACAATTGAAGAAGGAGATAATGAATGAATCTCATTGTTCATCCTTCTATATTCATCTTGAATGTGAAAATTTTTATATATATCCTAAATAATATTTATAGTGGGATAAAATGAAATGTGATATTACAGAATATGTATCCAGATGACTAGTGTGACGTTGAGTTAAGGCGGAGGAGGAGAATTATAAATGGATGTTTATATTATTACCCATACAATAATGGATATGGGAAAACATTACTATGTATTTTATTATCATGATCCCTAAAAAATATAAATGGAAGAATGCATTTTTAGTTGCGTTTTATCAATATATGAGATCATATAATTTTTTCACTATTAGAGAATATTTCTATTTTTATAATATTATTTTATTATACATTTCTTAATTACATATATCTCATGGAGTACCGCTCTCGATCCTATCAGACCTGGATATGATGTTTACCTTGATGTTTAAAAGAATACTTTGACAATATCTAGATAAAATGTTGAGTTTCATCATTTCTTATCATAAATACATTGATGGTTAGTAAAAGAGGTATATTCAAACTCTAAATGAAATTATTAGGGATTTCTCTATATTTTTTAATGATGATTAGGATCCATACCTTCCTTTGGTATTATTTTCCTAGAAAAACATATTGCACTTTTGATTTCAATTGTATCTTTATGAATCCTTCTATATAAAAAAGTATATGAATTCATCTTGATGTGATAAAGCTGAAAAAATAAAGTTATTAGGATGTGATCTGGATTAGTAAATATTAAGTAAGGTTACACATATTCAACAACACATCAGTCTGGCTTCTAGATATAGAAATTTACACTAATAACTGTCAATGAAATCTTGAGTATAAATATACTGAAAATAAATTCTTAAAAACACCTCTATGGAATAAGTATAATAAATTCGGATTGAATGGAATGTTGATTCCTAGATATAACTGTCCCTTCAAAATTCGTGATCGAATTCAGATGGTATATTATCACATGGTACATATTCTAAATATCTCTCATGTTAACAATGATATCTATGTATCTGCCATACGTAAGTTTATACTAGATCCTTCACTTTTACTAATCTAATAATTCATACCATAAAGAAATATTTTTCTCATCAGTAATAACCAATATAGATTCTTTATCATTGAGGGATTGTGGTACAAAACATGAAAACTCACCTAGTAAATATTTTTTTAGAGAAACCACATTTTTGAAGAAAATATCTGCGATCATAAGGATGTGTTTTGGAAAAGGTACCCTCATTTTTTTGGAATGATGAAATTTTATGGTTTATGTTCTTATAAGGGGATATAATGTAATAACCCTTAATTTAATGAAATATTTCATATTAAATAAATATCATTAGTAGCATTCAACACACAGAAAAAATATTTCAAATGAACCTTGATAAATTATTAAAACACTATTATGAAGAAATTAAACTATTTTGGAATTCATCAAGTAAAAATTACCTTTTGAGAATTTTTTCGACCATTCAAAAAAATACAATGAAAGTGAAAAATCTAATTTTTGTAATATTTTTAGTTCTTTAAATCTTGTAATTTCAAATGTTCCTTTATATTTATGATTTGGTGTTAATAAGATCTAATTCAAATTTGTTTCACCACATTCTTCATTTATATATAATTTTTAAATTAGTCTATTTTTAGGCATAATATTAATTATTTATAAAGCACGGTTTTTATCACATTGGGGTATTTATTATTAAATTAATTTTATAAAATAATTTAAATTGAATTTGAAAAATGGATTACATAATTTCAATTTTTATTTTCAAATCTCATAAAGTGGTAGATTTTATTTTTATCATTATAAATAGTAACCGTTGAAAAATGTATCATTATTGTAAATGGTAAATAGTGTAATTAAGCTTAAAATTTATTTGGTACAGATTTATAAGTATGTCCAAAACATGAATTTATTTCATTTTATGAGTACAATTCATCCATAATAAAAAAAACTCTAAAATATGATATTTTCTTCAATTTATCATTGATTTTTACATTTATTATATTTTTGTGAAACATAAAGTAAAAAAATTCACTATATTACATTTAATATATATAATATTATTTTATAGTTTAAAAACAATTTTTTCAGGTATAAGTGGTTATATTAAATATAATTTAATTCCTTTTATCATTTTATTTTATTAGTAATTTTTATTTATTTTTTAAATACTTTATCTTCTTATGCATCACCAATCTAATATTTATTAAATTACTAGAAAATGAATATAAATGATTATAAAAATATTAAAACAAATAAAATATGGGTAATTTATTTTATTATGTGGATATTTTAGATATAACACATCTGTGATGTTTTTAAATAACATACTCTAACTCCACCATTTTATAGATGATTTTAATGTCAAATTAAATGAAAATATTCATAAATAACATTGATAATATTTTATACAAATAAAATTTTATTACTTAATATAAATATAATTAATATCTTAAGTAATGAAAATGGGATTATATAAGGTATAATTTTCCATATCATGGCCATTCATAGGCACAATTATCCTTTAGTAGTCAACTTCATAACTCTTATAGTGTTAGGAACATTTTATCACAGTAATTTTTCATATGGTTAATTTGGGTCAAAAAAATAAACAACTGTGAAAATTCCACCAAAACATAACAAATAAATTTTTTATATGAGGATATATACTCACTTTATTCTTAAATTTTAGTTTGTTAATTTGGATACATTGGTACATGGATAATTTTTTATATGAATTTAAAACATTGAGAAATTATAAATATGCCCCTCCAATCACTTATAAAACGACTCCTATTATCTTTTTTCCTTATACCACATCGATTGATATATATTTACTAAACCCCACACAATTATTCTATAAACATACCATTCCATGAACAAGAAATGTTGGTCTTCCTAAAGAACCATTACAAAGGTACTAAAGAAGGGTATCTATGTAAAGCTTATCGAGGAAGTTATAATCTCCTTTGGTGAATCTTTCAAGTTAATTTTTCATTATACTTACCCTAAATCTATTTTTCTGATAAAACATTAATAAATCCTATATAATAATTACACTGATATGCTATTATGAGTATGGGAAAACCATTTTCCACGTCATTCCATGTGAATGTACATCTTATTATCTCCATATAGTGGTATAATTAGTTTTTCATGACCACTTTATTTTGATGATTATAATGATATAACTAATAAATATAAAGTTTATTGATGATATATTTATCATTATGTAATTATAATATCATATATTCATTAGTAACATCCTATCCATTAGAGAAAGATATTATTGATCATACATAAATGTAGGCTACCCCCAATACAATGTAATCTGAATCATTTTTCATTTCAACATTAAGTAGGTGGTATATAAAGACCCAAAAATTCCATTTAATTTTTTTTAAATTATATGGAAATATTCGAGTTCGTGAAAATTAATGGTGTGTGATTATAAGGCCCAGTGTGCCCGGACTGAATTACGGAACTTTTTTTCAGTACATTCAGCAAACATGAGAGTGGGTTTTTGTAATTTTTGAATAGGTTCTCGGAATTAAAATCTAAGGGCAATGATGAACTCGCGACGCTGATATTATCTAAAGTAGATCTTGACCTCAGACGTAGTAGGTCGAAAGAGGAAGTTGGTTTTTCTATTTTTCATGGAAGAAGAAAAATAAAATAATTAACATTTTATTGTTCCTCTTGAATCCTCTCTATTTGATTTATGGAGGTTGGGACCACCCGAGCTAGAAAACCTCCCAATTTGAATTCAGCAGTGGGGACCACATGACCCTTGAAGTCCCACTTTAATGAGGGAGGTGGTTCTTGGTTTTTTTAAATTAATTATGCCCACTACAATTCAATACTTGAGTCAACATCAATTAATTTTTTATGCCAAATTTAATTAATTGACCGAATTATTTTTATTATGTTGGTTGCTCATTTCCTTGAAGATTTGAATGGAAAACGAAATCTTGATAGAATTGTGGAGAAATGTTTTCTCCAGTGAAGTACACTTTCTTAGATGAAGAACTTCATTGAAGGACCACCAAAGAAGAATGAGGAATAGACCCAAGCTTGGATAGGACGCGTCTTGCGGAAACAATGAATGTTAATGTTCCTAGACGACTTCATCTTCGTCCTCGCACCTCTTATATGGAAAAAACTAGTTAGGGAATATTGTTTTGTATATCCCTTACCTCTTCCTTGTCATTCTTCTTGATTCAAGAACGAATAAGTTGCATTTTAATGTTCTAATGTGGAGGGTGAGGGCCAAACGAACATGGCCCAACCTCTCCGAAAACATTGTGATTTATGGTGGAATTGAATCTAAGAAAACATTCCAAGATGATTGTGGGAGTCTACGGGATGAATAATGGGCCACCGGGGTACACCCGGTGACCGGAGGAACGTCGCTGGAAACCGGGCTAGCGACCGGCGCTGGAGGGACACGGGGACCACGACTGGCACACCGGCTAACCTCGATGGCGATGGCGGTGTGACCGTGCTGCCAGAGAAGGGCCTCGGCCTATTAGCCATGGCGGATCAAGTATGGCGGTCGGTGCACGACTAACCACATGAAGGGGGTGGTAGCGCGCACCCATGTCATTGGGCGTGGAGGGGCCGCAGCATGAGGTCGGGTTGGCTATGGGAGGGTGTCGGCTCGCTTTCGGTTTCTAGTGGTGGTGTGGCCCATGATTGCGCCGTGTGGGAGGGATAGCCATCCGGCTAGCTGGGGAGCCAACCAGGACCCCGAGTCCCACATGTCAGCTGTCAGTGCCACGTGGCGCCAGCCGGTCGGCTTCCCAACCAGAATGGCCCAACCGTTCGGCATGCCCAGGGGGCACCTCCCCTTAGGTGACAGAGAGGGTGGACCCTACGGTAAGGCCACAGAGACGTGGGTCCCTAAAGTGCTTCCCAAATTGGGCCCCACCACGGGCCGCCCAGTAGGCCGAGTCACGTTGGCGGGCCGGGTCGGATCCCATGGTCCGGGTCGAACCCAAGGTTGGACTCTGGTCAGCCCAGGTCGGGTCGTGTCGGGTCAGTCTGACTGGGATGGACCGGACTCGGACCTCCTTCAACTCCTTTCAACTATTTCATCTAGAACATGAGATACATGTGTTTGTTTGATGAACCTTTTATGGTTCAGGAAACATTGGACTGAGACAGTCCTTTTGGTATACCCCAATTCAGTTTTGTATAATGTTGGGGTACGGTCGGGCAGGATGAAATAGGAATCTAACCAGGCCCTCAGAACTAAAAGTCCATAAACATACAGACCTGGCGTCTGATTGACGCACCGTCTCTTATGTTGAAACCCATTTTATATAGGGTTCCTTTGGGATACTTTTGTATGAGATTTCATGGCTGTGCGTGCATAGATCTGTGGATTGAGAAGCGGACCCTCCCAGAATCAAGCGATCTTATTACAGAAACCATGTGGATGGTTGTAACATGAGAAAGGGATCCAATATTGGTATGTTATTTGGGATCCTATGTGAGTTTTTTTCGAGTGTCTCACTTGGATCCACGCTAGAAATTCATGTGGGACATATCGTGGATCCTACGTGGGTCTACTGTACTAGGATCCTACGTGGGTCTGATGATTTAGGATCCTACATGGGTCTTCCTCTTAGCAGAGTAAGATGATTCAGTAGTTACATGTAATCATATTTACTATTGTTCCAATGTTATAACGGGTGTGAGCTGAGTCCTTACCTTTTTGGTATATTTCTATGTGGCTTTACCTTTGTGTTACTTACCATTGGGGTGTTACGATGGTAGTAATCTTTCCTTCATGGAACAGTTGAGCTATGGGAATTTGAGTTGGGCCTTGTGTTTCCTCATGGATGGTATGTGTATACATGATAACTTAGGTATATGTATGGGCATATACCTAAGTACGATTCATTTTGGTTTCCATGCTTTTGGGGTTATCCTGTGTGGACTGGGTGAGACCTCTGAGGGTCTCAGTGTCCCTGCATATTTTCATTATACTCACCCCTGCATTGGCTATGCCCGCACCTTGGTTAGTCTTTGTAGACGAAGGACATCACTGACGAAGGATGAGGGTACCAGGACTGGAGGTAGCTTGCAGATAGACATTAGTTGAGGCATACCATAGGCACGACCATTGGAGATCTATACCAACAATTCAGGTAGGATCCTAGGTGGGAGTCCACTAGAGTTGTTTCGGTATTAACTATACTTTTCAGTTTACGTGTACCTTTCATTTGGTCTTGTATTTTGTCTCCTTTATTATTCTATACACACCATGTTTAATATGTAGTTTCACTTTGTGCTTGTATCCTGATTTTTGATTAGTTTTGTGAGTTTATAGGTTATAAAGGCAATGCCTTCCCATTTTTAGGGAATATACCTTTTTGTTTCTATTCACCAGCCTCTGGCCTATGGAAGGCGGGCATGGGGTAATAACGGCATGGGCCCCGTGGGACAGGTCGTGACAAATTGGTATTATAGGAGATGGTTCTACCATAGAACATTGTACTATGGTCTTTTAACAACAATAATATTAAGTGTTATGAGTGTGGTTATTATTTTAGTGAATCCATTGTTGGTGAGATGGCCAACATATCCATAAACCAGTACCCTGACTTTTAATTTTTGACTCAGTGCACGAAAACACTGATTGTGTGTGTGTGTGTGTTTTGAAATTTTTTCTTTATGATCAATTTGAGTCATCTCACCATGTATAACATATTGACTATCGAGAAACGTTTTCTTTTTAGGATGCCTCCACACAGACAGCCAATTAGGGTTCCTGATAGAGTATGTGATGATAGAACACTAAGAGACAAGGCCTCGGTGCAGGGCCCTTTATCAGTAGAGGCACCAACAGAAGCCTCAACCGTTCTATTACCCATTGGGCCACCGATGCCACCATCCATAAAAGTATAGGGTGAATGTTTCTTCATCATGTTTCATGGGTTCCAGTGCCAGAGGCCACCTAGTTTCAGGGGTGAGACGGACCCACAGGCGGCTGAGGATTGGATGGAGGCTATGGTGAGAGTCTTCTTACTAGTAGGGACGCCAGCTGGTCTCATGGTGATCCTTGCCTCTAGTATTCTATAAGAAGTAGAAGGCAAATGGTGGAGCTTGATTCTCTAGGTTCACTAAGAGGTGACACTTCTCTGGACAGACTTTGAGAGCTTGTTTCGGGCAGAGTTTGTCCCAGTGACCTTTTGGGAAGTGCACATACATGATCTTATTCATCAGTAGCAGGGCACCATGATTATGGATCAGTACTCAGTGAGGTTCACCATCCACTCACATTACTCCACTAATAAGGTGTGGGTCCCACTATTTAGGAATCATATGTTTGAGTAGGGACTCAGTAGGGAGATCATAACTTCAATGATTTCTCTCACCATCCCAACGCAGGCAGGGGTGATAGAGAAATCCCTCTTAGTGGAGAGATTTCTTACTAAATAGTCACCAGCAGCCAGACCCCCCACTGGGCATCACGTATTGGAGTCTTCTCCGGCTAGCAGCAGACAGATGTCATAGAGCTCCATGAAGACCAGTTATATAGGTGGACGACCACATGATTCAGGTTAGGTTGTGTAGGGCACCTGAGACAGAGCTAGTCATGCTATGAGCATGTAGTGTTATGTATGTGTCGGGTAGGGTTGCTTGGCTTTTGACTACCCGACCTGTCTTACGGATGATTAGTATATAGTTGTAGGACGACCCAATTAGAGGAATAGGTTCCGTCGAGGTGGTCTGTTGGGAGCATGTAGACGTGGTAGAGGAGCTGGTCATGCATCTGGTGGTCGACGACGATTCGAGGTGTTATCACCACCACCACCAGGTGGTCGACCCCGATCATAGGGAATAAGTGTACAAGGGTGAGATCAACTCCAGACAGCTGAGGCCTATGACCACCTTTCTTCAGAGATCATACGATGTATGATCTATGTCTACTCCACCTTTGATTCAGTACATATAGACATAGGTGTCAGGCATTGTTTTATTTTCATTCCCTCCTTCACAGTTTAGAGATTCTAGTTGAGTCGTTGGCTCAATCCATATGACTAGAGACTCCTACGGGATGGGAATCAATGAATACACACTGGTGATGGTAGTGTGAGCTTACTCTAGGAGGTGAGAGCATAGTTTGGGATATCCTAGTAGCGGCGTCGGGGCTTTACGGCGTCATCTTGGGTGTGGAATTGTTATCTATTATCCATTATCAGATTGACTATATTAGGTGCAAAGGACAGTGTGTTCACATTGATGGGAATAGGTTTACCTTCATCGGTGAGAAGGGATCCTTTGCAAAATAGGATGGACTTACCTAGAGGAGAGTGCATCCAATCACTCATCAGTTGGCTAACCTTACCCTCAGCGCAGTTGATGTGGAGATTCCAAGCTATACTGTAATGGTGGACCAGTAAACAAATGTCTTCCGAGATGATGTTCCTAGTCTACCTCTTCACAAATAGGTGGACTTTTACATAGACTTGTACCCCAGGACGACACTGATATCTACACCAGTGTTCTTGATGGCTCATTTGGAGCTTCGAGAGCTGCAGGTATAGCTTGAGGACTTATAGGGGAAGGGTTTCATCCGACCAAGTGTTTCTCCTTGGACAGCCCCGATTTTGTTCGCCAAGAAGGCGGATAAGAGCTTGAGTCTTTGTGTTGACTATCGGTGCCTAAACCAGTTGACCAAGAAGAACAAGTACTCACTCTTGAGGATAGACGACCTCTATGATTAGTTGAAGGGAGAATGGTGGTTCTTGAAAATAGAACTCAAATTAGGCTATCACCAGCTCAGAGTATGAGACGAGTATATGCATAAGATGACTTTTATATGTCGAAATGGCCATTATGAGTTTTTTGGTCATGCCAGTCGGCGTGACCAACACTCCAGCAGTGTTTATGGGACTCATGAAAAATATCTTTCATCCTCACCTATATCGATGTGTAGAAGTCTTCGTCGACTACATTCTTTTCTTCTCGACTACCGAGGAGGAGCATGCCTATCATTTGTCGGTAGTTCTGTGCACACTCCGAGAGAACCAGCTTTTTAGTAAGTTCTCGAAGTTCCAGTCCTGTATCCGATTGGTTCAAATTCTGGGACATGTCATCTTAGATACTAGAGTTGTGGTGGATCCAGTGAAGATAGAGGTGACACTTACATGGAATCCACCAAGGAGTGTAACAGAGGTACAAAGTTTCCTAGGTTTGGTTGGATACTACTGGATATTGTTTCAAGATTTATGTAGAGTTGCAGCACCTTAATATGAATTGACGAAGAAGGGGAAACCCTTCGTGTGGTTATAGATATACCAATGGAGTTTTCAGGAGCAGAGGCAGAGGCTGACTAGTTCTCCCATCTTGAGGCTTCTGGATGAGACCATTAGGTACGTAGTCTACTGTGACGCATCAGGGACTAAGCACAGATGTGTCGTGATGCAGGAGTGAGCAGTTATCATATATGGATCTCGAAAGCTGAGAAAACATTAGAAAAACTAAGCTACCCATGAACTTGAGTTAGCAACAGTGGTTTTTTCTTTGAAGATGTGACGACACTATTTGATGGGCGAGCATTTTATGGTGTACTATAATCATAAGATTCTTAGGTATAGCTTCTCCTAGAAGGACTAAACCAGAGACAATGACATTGGATTGAGTTCCTCCAGGACTATGACTTTGAGATAGTCAACACTCATAGAACAGGGAACGTTGTTGCAGATACACTCAGTATGAGATCCAATATACAGTTTCGAGGTGAGGGAATGGAGCAGTTGGCCGCTTTGTATATATCCGTTGTGGATCTAGATGTACATATTTTCTCTAGTCTCTTATTGTCACTCCCCCACTTCTTTAGCGAGTTAAGGAGGCATAGCGTGGGGACACTGACTGTGAGCCTCGACGTGTTCATATATCCATAGGGCAGACACCTAATAAATTTTCTAAGGATGGGGAGCATGTCATCCTCTTCAGAGGATGTACTGTGGTACCAGTTCCACTTCGTGAGTATGTGATGAGGGAGTTGCATATGTCCCCTCTAACAATACATCCAGGAGTGGAAAAGATGTACCAGGACCTCCAACGACAACACTGATGGCCAGTAATGAAGAAAGTAGTAGAAAATTTTGTCTCTCAGTGCCTCACTTGTCAGCAAGGGAAGGTAGAGCATCAGTTACAAGTTGGCTTATTTTAGTCTTTAGAGGTCCGAGAGTGGAAGTGGGATGAGATATCCATGGACTTCATTACAGGACTTCCACGTAAATCTAAGGGTCATGATTCTATCTGGTGATCATTGACCGACTCACCAAGTCGGCTCACATCCTACCGATGAAATATTAGGGTTAAATAAAGATCTTGGGACGCCTCTATGTGATGGAGATTGTGCGGTAACATGGAGTACCCTTGACGATTGTCTCTTTTTGCGATACATGTGTAAAGACCCAGAAATTTCAAGGAAATTTTTTTATTAATTTTCTTTGGGATTTTACAAGAACGCAGTTTCTAACGGCACCTGATTTCGAGGCTCGGTGTGCCCGGAATTAATTTCCGAAGTTTGGCTAAGGTACGTTCAGTGAACGAGCGAGTGGGAATTTCTATCTATTGAACCGGTGCTCGGAATTGAAATCCGATTGCACCGATGAACTCGCAACGCCGGTAATCACTTAAGGGAACATTTACCGTAGTTGCGTTTGTGCAGGAGGAGAAGTTAATTTTTGGTGTTTAATTAAAAAAAGTGAACAAAATTTTTAAATCAAATTTTAACAATGTTAAGTGGTTAACTTCTCCCATGGGAAGTTGGTTGTGGGCATACATCCATCCAACTTCCCATGTGTGGATATTTGAAAGGGTGGGGCCCACACGAACCCCCCCACCTTTTCAAATTCCTTAAACTCCCTAACCCTCTTAACCCCTCACATTCCAACTCCCCATTAACTCACATTCTTAATATTTTGACAAATTGTTGTATTTAATTTGGTGAGTTACATGTTGGTTTTTGAAATTCAAACAATTGAATTTCAAATGCATTGTTGTGTTAATAAAATAAGTTTAGAACTTATTTTATTTGGGTTGGAGTTTAGTTGATTGGGAGGCTTTGTAGAAAAAGCTTAGGAAATCCTGAGTCCATCTTTCTCAACGACGAAGAACACGAAGAAAGTCTCTTCCTCCACTAAAGCACGACGACGCCATCTTCTTCATCATTCTTCAACCAAGGAAAAGAAAGGGAAGCGACGCCCGTGACATCTCCAACGACCTTCATCCGCGTCAAAGGAGAAGACGTCTCCTGCGAAGAAAGTCGTCAACGACGACGTCGCCTCCGAACGCTCGTCCACCAACGACGAGTACCCTTATTCCTTTCTGATGCATGAGCGTGAGAATTGGGAGTGTGTGACGAACAGGACAATCGAGGAATCGATATCCGCCCTTTTTCCGAGATCATCAACGAACAACAATTACGAGGTAGGGGTTTATTTATTTATTTGTTCGTGAATACAAACTTGGTAATGATCGTGGATTAAAACCCTTTTGTTATCGAATAACGCGAGGGGGGTCGGACTGCACAAACACGGCCAACCCTCCTCCATTGTTTTTCGTGAGGGTTTCTTGAGGTTGATACGAGAAAACGTGGTGTCGTCGCACCACGCGTTTTATTGCGGATGATACGCGCGGCGCCGTGGAAAGAAATCCAAGAACGCGACGCCGTCGCATCGCGTCGAAGAAAGTCGAAGGCACCGCGGCCGGTGCGGGGCTGTGGCGGAGGGGAGCGATGACGTCGCATCGCGCCGGACGGCATAAGTCGCGGCCGGTTCCGGGCCGCAGCGGAGCAAGATTTCCGGCGGCCGGCACCGGGCCGCCGGTGTCGGCGAAGGAAGGACCGGTCGTCACCGGTCCTTGCTGGCGAAACCAGCCGGCCAGTGCGGGTCGGCCGGGCAGTGGAGACCGGGGGAAATAATTTCCTCCAGCCGGGTCTTCAAGCGGCCCCAATAAAGGAGCCATGGATCACAATGTGGGGGGGGGCTCTGCCCCCCGCGCACAGCACACGAACGGTGCCCAGGACGCGCCGCCGTGCCGGCCCGCGCCGCCGGCCGGGCCGGATTTTCCAAGTCGGGCCGGGTCGTCGGTCCGGGTCGCCGCCCGGGCCGGGTCGACCCGGTTCGGCCGACCCAAGGGGGGTCGGGCCGGGTCGGCCCGGGCCCCGACCCCCAGTTTCGAACCACTTTCGGTCAAATGCCCGTTTCTTGGGCTACGGGCCTCCAAACGACTCGCTGTCAGCGGCAACACGATCCCTGGATCGAGACGGTCGTTTCGGTATATCGTACTCAAGGTTTTGGATTACTTTGAGTTCGGCCGGGTTGGTTCGTACACGAAACCAATCGGGCCCTCGGAGCGGAAACGCTCATGTCTTGAGCTACGGACATCCGAATGACGTGCCGTCAGCTTTGTTGAGTTCCTCTTGGTGAGACGGATCTTTTGGCATACTCCGCCTGAGGTTTGGACGCAGGTGGAGTATGGTTGGGTTGGTTTTGCCTTAAAAACCAACCGGGCACCTGGAACGAAAAAGCCAATAACTTCCAGACCGGGCGTCCGATTGACGTGTCGTCTGTTGCGTTGCGTTCCTGTTGACGATACGAAACCTTTGGAATCCTCCGCCCGAGTTTTGGATATAGTTGGGTAGTGTCCGGGTTGGATTGTACCCGAAATCCAACAGGGCCCCTGGAACAGAAAAGATGATATCTTTCAGACCGGACGTCCGTTTGACGAACCGTCAGCGGCGTTGGTGATCACGTTGAAAAATTGTCCCTTTGAGTATACCCTATGGGAGATCGGGGTACAGTCGAGATACGGCCAGGTTGGTTCGCACATGAAACCAACCGGACCCCTGGGATGAAAAGGCTAGTAACTCACAGACCGGGCGTCCGATTGACGCGCCGTTTGTTGTGTTGAGACCCCTGTGACGAGGCGGTCCGTTGAGATACTTCTTCGTGGAACCTTCTGATACTTGTAGTATCGACCAACAGCTCATGGAGCGGACCCTCCCCGGAGACAAGCGTACGGAATACGGAGACCGTGTGCGGTTAGTTGTAGCGGCACAGGGGAGCGCTTGGTTGTAGCGGCAGACCCACGACGGAGGTGCGGTTGGTTGTAGCGGCACAGGGGAGCGCTTGGTTGTAGCGGCAGACCCACGACAGATGTGCGCTTGGTTGTAGTGGCAGAGGGGAGCACTTGGTTATAGCGGCAGACCCATGACGGAGGTGCGCTTGGTTGTAGCGGCACAGGGGAGCGCTTGGTTGTAGCGGCAGACCCATGACGGAGGTGCGTTTGGTTGTAGCGGCATATGGGAGCGCTTGGTTGTAGCGGCAGACCCACGACAGAGGTGCGCTTGGTTGTAGTGGCACTGGGAAGCGCTTAGTTGTAGAAACAGTCCCACAGTACTCGACAGGAGAGTACCTCAGCAGTCTTAGGTTAGTGAGCAGTACCTCGGAGTCGTGACAGGACCATTGTACACTCCAGAGACGAAGCTCTTCAGCAGTTACGGTTTCGATAATGAAAATCCTGGTTTGAGCTGAGACTTTTGACCTTGTGTTTACCTCATGATTGAGATGGGTCACTTGCTAACTTAGGTATATGTATGGGCATATACCTGGGTAGTGGTTATCCGTTGATTTCACAATCCTTGTGTTTCCTCATGATTGAGATGGGTTACTTGATAACTTAGGTATATGTATGGGCATATACCTAAGTAGAGGTTATCTATTGGGATCTTCTTTGTGGTTATCCTTGTTGGTTTGGTGAAACCTTGAGGGTATCGGGGTCCCTACTGAGTATTGTTATACTCTCCCCTGCACGGGCTATGCTCGCACCTCGTTGTGTTGGTTGCAGACGACGGGCAGTGCTGACGGAGGCTGAGTGTTTGAGGACGAGTCGGTACCCGGAGGTGGACTACATGACGAGTCAGTACCCGGAGGTGGACTACACGACGAGACGACTCACAGAGGAGGTTGACAGACGAGAGCATGGAGGAGGCTATATGTACCTACCCTTCAGGTAGGATCCATGGTGGACGACCAGGAGCTGCGCTATCTGTACCTACCCTTCAGGTAGGACCCGAGGAGGAGGACCCAGGAGCTGCTTCCTTCTTCCAGTTGTTTGTCTTTTTTCTGTTGTACCTTGTTCAGTTGTAGTTGTACTTTCTTTTGGGTTTGTATTCTGGCCCTTTTACTTTTCAGCACTTTCCTTGTACTTATTGTTTTTCTTCCTCTTGAACTCTGTGGTGTTTTGATTATTTTTATAAAGGCAATGGCTTCCTAGTTATCGGTATTTTCGCCTTTGGTGCTAGTCGCCAGCCCCTGGCCTATGGATGGCGGGCTTGGGGTAGTCACGACACGGGCCCCCAGGATGGGTCGTGACAAATTGGTATCAAAGGAGTCGGTTCTACCGCAGAACTTATAACTCCGATATTTTCTTTCTCTGAAGAAATAGTGTTAAGGGTACCGAGTGTGGTCTTCAGTTCAGGGAGTCCAGTGTTGGTGCGGGCGGCCGACGTATCCATACACCAGGACCCTGACAACTGATTTCCGACTTTGTGCATGAAACACTGATTGCGTGTGTGTTTTCAAAGGTTTTCCCTTAAAATAGCTCAAACCAGGTCACCTCACTAGGTATAAACGTTTGACTGTGTCACGATGTTTCTTTCAGGATGCCTTTTCACAGACGACCAGCAAGAGCCCAGAGGGATGTGCGTGCTGATAGCATGTCGAGCGACGAGGCTTCGGTACAGGGCCCTCTTGCAGTTGAGGCACCAACGGAGGCACCAACGGTACTACTACCCATTGGGCCACCGATGCCACCAGCCCCAGCAGTAGGCGATGCACGACGCTTGAGCGCGCTGCACGAGTTCTAGCGCCAGAGGCCACCTAGGTTCCAGGGAGAGACGGACCCGCAGGCGGATGAGGTTTGGCTGGAGGCTGTTGTGAGAGTTTTCATGATAGTGGGAACGCCGGCAGACTTCATGGTGATCTTTGCTACCATCCTCCTTCAGGCAGCAGTAGGCAGGTGGTGGAGCCACTTGTTTGAGTTTAACGATGGGATGGTCTTCGCTTGGGAAGACTTCGAGACCTTCTTCAGGGTGGATTTTGTGCCAGTAGCTCTACACCCCAAGCGTGTACAAGAGCTTCTGCCTTTGTCGCAGGGTTTTCGATCAGTAACTGAGTCATCTGTGGGCAGTAGACAGATTATGTAGAGTTCCAGTAGGACCAGACCAGCAGTTGGACGATATTGGGTTTTAGGACCGGTGGTGCTGGGCACCCGGGGTGGAAATAGAGCTAGGCATGCGAGAAGCAGGTTTTGTTACTCATGCGGCGAAAAGGGTCACCTGGCACGTGACTTTCCGACACCTCGTACAGTTGATCCGTAGGCTTTGGAGGAGCCACCAAGGTAGTAGAGCTCTGGGAGCAGGTGGACAGGAGCGGAAATAGTGGATACGTCCCTTGTACATCTATTTCCATGTTGCTGTTGTATTCGTGTCATTGTACTATGAGCTACAATAAAAAACAGACACTTATCTTTGTTTTCTTTCCTGTCATTTTGTTTGGTTGATGCTGAGTGGTCCCGGTTAAAACTGTTGACTTGACCCTCACTTTCGAAATTTCTACTGGAGGAGACCCCGTGACCTCACACTGATGTCGACAGTGTGACTCGACCCTTGGAGGCGAGAGTGACAGTTGGATCTCTTAGTAGTTACGTCGAGTCCTTACGACGTCATCCATGGCATTAATGCATCATTCATGTCAGGATTGACTGTATTAGGAAACGAATGTGGTTCATCCAGGGGATGAGACCGGGTTTCTCTTATTGGCAATGAAAAATCATAGCATCTCTTGTGAGACTAGAGAAGGTGCAGATCATCCAAGAGAGGATGAAGACTGCACAGTGCAGTAAGAAACAGGAAACTGGTGCCAGTCTTAGAGACTCGGGCCTGTTAAAGAAGAGGAAGCTTAAAGGAGAGATGAGACTATGAAGAAGCTGACGTGGAGGCAGAGCTAGGAGATCAGCATGAGGTGGTGTGCATCCTATCATGGTACAACCACCCACCTTAGTTATTTCTGCCAGGCTCAGGGAGCTGGAGGGCGGAGAAAGAGTGCGGCTGCATGCGGTCAAGGAGTGTGACCCAATGGCTGTAGAAATGATTCAATGGACAGTCTATGTCTACTACTAGCTGATGTAGTAATGGACGTCAATGTGAATCATTCCTTGCTTTCACAAATCTTGTTCTAGACCTAGAGTTTCCGGTAAGCCGTGGACTTGACCCTCACGTCTGGAGAAACCTTGGAAGGAGACTCGATAATCACACTTACGTTGACGGTGTGGTTTGACCCTCGAGGCGAGAGTTTCGGTTGGAATCTCTTGGTGGCAGCGTCGAGGCCTTACGACGTTAGTTTGAGTATGGAATGGGCTATAACTGTTCATACTCAAATTGACGATTTTAGGCAAACGTCGGGAAGGGTTTTCCTTGGTCGGCGAAAAGGAAACCCCAGGAAGCACATGACAAACTCTTTCACTGGAGGGTGCGACCGATCACTCTTGAGTCATTCAACCATACCCTCGTGGCAGCAGCCTTGTGAGTTTCAGTTCTAACAGAAAATGGAGACCTCTGGAGTTCGAGGATAACGATCATGTCCTTATACGGGTCTCACCTCGACGAGGTTTACGGAGATGTGGCCAAGGCGGCAAGTTATCTCCGAGGTTCAGCGGACCTTCTTAGGTCCCCAGCCGGGTAGGCGGGGTGGTTTACCGCTTGACCCATTCATCGCAGTTGCACCAGGTGCACGACGACTTCCATGTATCTCAACTGAGGAGATACGTGCTCGACCTTTCGCATATCATCGACCATGAGGAGATGGACGATGGCGATGTGGTGTCTTTCACGGAGGTTCCAGTGGGGATCGAGGATCGACAGGAGAAGATCCTATGAGGACGATCGATTCCTCGGGTGCACTTTCTTTGGTAGTACAGAACCTCCAGGTAAGCACATGGGAGCGGAAGGCTCAGATGCGTGCTCTGTACAACTTTTGTGACCCTAGTTTGTGTTGAAGCTTTACGGGGACGTAAAGCCCTGAGGTGGGAGTAATGTAAAGACCCGGAAATATCAAGGAAATGTTTTTCTTAATTTTCTTTGGAATTTTACAAGAACGTAGTTTCTGACGGCGCCTGATTCTGAGGCCTGGTGTGCCTGGAATTAATTTTTGAAGTTTGGCTCAGGTACGTTCAGTGAACGAGCGAGCGGGAATTTCTATCTTTTGAACAGATGCTCGGAATTGAAATCTGATTGCACCGATTAACTCGCAACGCCGGTAATCTCTTAAGGGAACCTTTACCGTAGTTGCGTTTGTGCGGGAGGAGAAGTTAATTTTTGGGGCTTAATAAAAAAAAGTGAATAAAATTGTTAAATCAAATTTTAACAATGTTAAGTGGTTAACTTCTCCCATGGGAAGTTGGTCGTGGGCCCACATCCATCAAACTTCCCATGTGTGGATATTTGAAAGGGTGGGGCCCACACGAACCCCCCCCCACCTTTTCAAATTCCTTAAACTCCCTAACCCTATTAACCCCTCACATTCCAACTCCCCATTAACTCACATTCTTAATTTTTGACAACTTGTTGTATTTAATTTGGTTTGTTACATGTAGGTTTTTGAAATTCAAACAATTGAATTTCAAATGCTTTGTTGTGTTAATAAAATAAGTTTAGAACTTATTTTATTTGGGTTGGAGTTTAGTTGATTGGGAGGCTTTGGAGTAAAAGCTTAGGAAATCCTGAGTCCTTCTTTCTCAACGACGAAGAACACGAAGAACGTCTCTTCTGCCACTGAAGCACGACGACGCCATCTTCTTCATTGTTCTTCAACCGAGGCAAGGAAAGGGAAGCGACACCCGCGAAATCTCCAACGACCTTCATCTGCGTCAAAGGAGAAGACGTCGCCTGCGAAGAACGTCGTCAATGACGACGTCACCTCCGAACGCTTGTCCACCAACGACGAGTACCCTTCTTCCTTTCCGACGCATGAGCGTGAGAATTGGGAGTGTGTGACGAACACGACAATCGAGGAATCGATATCCTCCCTTTTTCCGAGATCGTCAACGAACGACAATTATGAGTTAGGGGTTTATTTATTTATTTGTTTGTGAATACAATCTTGATGATGATCGTGGTTGAAAACCCTTTTTGTTATCGAATAACGTGAGGGGGTCGGACCGCACAAACACGGCCAACCCTCCTCCTTTGTTTTTCGTGATGGTTTCTTGAGGTTGATACGAGAAAACGTGGTGTCGTTGCACCACGCGTTTTATTGAGGAAGATACGCGCGGCACCATCACGCCACGCTGTGGAAAGAAATCCAAGAACGCGACGTCGTCGCGTCGCGTCGAAGGACGTCGAAGGCGTCGCGGCCGGAGCGGGGCCGCGGCGGAGGGGAGCAGTGTCCTCGCATCGCGCCGGACGGCATAGGCCGCGGCCGGTTCCAGGCCGCGGCAGAGCAAGATGACCGGCGGCCGGCACCGGGCCACCGGTGTCGGCGAAGCAAGGACCGGCCGTCGCCGATCCTTGGTGGCGAAACCGGCCGGCCAGTGCGGGCCGGCCGGGCAGTGGAGACCGGGGGAAATAATTTCCCCCGGCTGGGTCTTCAAGCGGCCCCAATTAAGGGGCCACGGATCACAAAGGGGTGGGGGCTCTGCCCCCCGCGCGCGACACATGAACGGCGCCCAGGCCGCGCCGCCGTGCCGGCCCGCGCCGTCGCGCCACCGGCCGTGCCCGATTTTCCAAGCCGGGTCGCCGCCCGTGCCGGGTCGACCCGGTTGGCCCACCCTGGGGGGGGTCGGGCCTGGTCAACCCGGTTCGGCCGACCCAGGGGGGGTCGGCCCGGACCCAGACCCCCAGTTTCGGACCACTTTTGGTCAAATTCCCGTATCATGGGCTACGGGCCTCCAAACGACTCGTCGTCAGCAGCAACGCGATCTTTGGATCGAGACGGTCGTTTCGGTATATCGCACTCAAGGTTTCGGATTACTTTGTGTTCGGCCAGGTTGGTTCGTACACGAAACCAACCGGGCCCTCGGAGCGGAAACGCTCATATCTTGAGTTACGGACGTCCGAATGACGTGCTGTCAGCTTCGTTGAGTTCCTCTTGGTGAGACGGATCTTTTGGCATACTCTGCCCGCGGTTTGGACGAAGGTGGAGTACGGTCGGGTTGGTTTTGCCTTAAAAACCAACCGGGCCCCTGGAACGAAAAAGCCAATAACTTCCAGACCGGGCGTCCGATTGACGCGCCGTCTGTTGCGTTGCGTACCTATTGACGATACGGAACTTTTGGCATCCTCCGCCCGAGTTTTGGATGTAGTTGGGTAGTTTCCGGGTTGGATTGTACCCGAAATCCAACTGGGCCCCTAGAACAGAAAAGATGATGTCTTTCAGACCGGACGTCTGTTTGACGAACCGTCAGCGGCGTTGGTGATCACGTTGAAAAAACGGTCCCGTTGAGTATACCCCATGGGAGTTCTGGGTACAGTTGAGATACGGCCAGGTTGGTTCGCACATGAAACCAACCGGACCCCTTGGACGAAAAGGCTAGTAACTCACAGACCGTGCGCCCGATTGACGTGCCGTTTGTTGTGTTGAGACCCCTGTGACGAGGCGGTCCCTTGAGATACTTTTTCATGGAACCTTGTGATACGTGTAGTATCAACCAGCAGCTCATGGAACGGACCCTCCCGGAGACGATCGTAAAGAATACGGAGACTTTTTGCGCTTGGTTGTAGCGGCACAGGGGAGCGCTTGGTTGTAGCGGAAGACCCACGATGGAGGTGCGCTTGGTTGTAGCGGCACAGGGGAGCGCTTGGTTGTAGCGGTTGACCCACGACGGAGGTGCGCTTGGTTGTAGCGGTAGAGGGGAGTGCTTGGTTGTAGCGGAAGTCCCACGACAGAGGTGCGCTTGGTTGTAGAGGCACAGGGGAGCGCTTGGTTGTAGCGGCAGACCCACGACGGAGGTGCGCTTGGTTGTAGCGGCACAGGGGAGCGCTTGGTTGTAGCGACAGAATGATGACAGAGGTGCGCTTGGTTGTATTGGCACGGGTAAGCGCTTGGTTGTAGCAACAGGCCCACAGTACTCAACAGGAGGAGTACCTCAGCAGTCTTAGGTTAGTGAGCAGTACCTCGGAGTCATGACAGGACCATTGTACACTCCAGAGATGGAGCTCTTCAGCAGTTACGGTTTCGATAATGAAAATCCTGGTTTGAGCTGAGACTTTTGACCTTTTGTTTACCTCATGATTGAGATGGGTCACTTGCTAACTTATGTATATGTATGGGCATAAACATGGGTAGTGGTTATCCGTTGATTTCACAATCCTTGTGTTTCCTCATGATTGAGATGGGTTACTTGATAACTTAGGTATAGGTATGGGCATATACCTAAGTAGAGGTTATCTATTGAGAACTTCTTTGTGGTTATCCTTGTTGGTTTAGTGAGACCTTGAGGGTCTCGGGGTCCCTACTGTGTATCGTTATACTAAACCTTACACGGGTTATGCCCGCACCTCGTTGTGTTGGTTGCAGACGACGGGCAGTGCTGACGGAGGCCGAGTGTTCGAGGACAAGTCGGTACCCGGAGGTGGACTACACGAAAAGTCAGTACCCAGAGGTGGACTACACGACGAGAAGACTCACAGAGGAGGTTGACAGACGAGAGCGTGGAGGAGGCTATCTGTACAAACCCTTCAGGTAGGATCCGTGGTGGACAACCAGGAGCTACGCTATCTGTACCTACCCTTCAGGTAGGACCCGAGGAGGACGACCCAGGAGCTGCTTCCTTCTTCCAGCTGTTTGTCTTTTTGCTGTTGTACCTTGTTCAGTTGTAGTTGTACTTTCTTTTGAGTTTTTATTCTGGCCCTTTTACTTTTCAGCACTTTCCTTGTACTTAGTGTTTTGCTTCCGCTTGTACTCTGTGGTATTTTGATTACTTTTATAAAGGCAATGCCTTCCGAGTTATCTGGATTTTCGCCTTTGTTGCTAGTCGCCAGCCCCTGGCCTATGGAAGGCGGGCTTGGGGTAGTCACGGAACGGGCCCCGAGGATGGGTTGTGACAACATGTTTTACTTCTAAGCATTGTAATGGGTTGCAAGAGGATTTCAGGATGCAGCTTCTTTGGAGCACCGCCTTCCATCCTCAAACGGATGGTAAGACTAAGAAGACCATTCACACCCTCAAGGACATACTACATGCTTGGGTCCTCAACTTTGGTTGTAGCTGGGAGTATCACATTCCCTTGTTGAGATTTCATATAATAATAGTTGTCACTCCAACATTGGGATGGTAGATTTCGTGGCATTGTACGGCTGACCATGCAGATTGCCTTTGTGTTGCACTAACCTAGGGGAGTCAGCACTCATGGGACTAGATATGGTACGGACTACTATAGAGAAGGTGTAGATCATCCAGGAGCGGATGAAGACTTCCTAGAGTAGGAAGAAGTCTTATGCTGGTAGGAGACGGAGACCACTGAAGTTCGAATATGGTGACCACGTATTTCTATGGGTCTCCCCCCGACGTGGTTTGCAGAGATTTATCAGGGGCGGAAAGTTATCTCGAAGGTTCATTAGACCCTTTCAGGTCCTCAGCAAATTTGGTGAGGTAGGGAATCTCCTATCACTTCCCCCTCAGTTTCATCGAGTGCACGATGTTTTTCATGTATCCCAGCTGAAAAGATACGTGCACGACCCAACTCACGTCATTGACCACGGTGAGCTGGACATCGACAATGGTGCGACCTTTATGGAGGTTCCAGAAGAGATTGAGGATATACAGTATCGATTCCTTCATGGGAGGTCGATACCTTTAATGTGTGTATGTTGGCAGCACGAGAACCTCTAGGAGAGCACGAGGGAGTGGGAGGCTCAGATTCATTCTCATTACCCCCAAATTTTTTCCATGTTTTTTTGATGTGGATTTCAAGGACACAAAGTCCTATGGGGGGAGAATTTATTGACCTAAAAATTCTTTGTAAATTTATTTGAAATTATATAGAAATATTCATGTTCGTGAAAATTGACGGCGCATGATTCTGATGCCCGGTGTGCCCAGAATGAATTTCAAAACATTATTTTATGAATGTTCCGTAATCATTCGTGTGAGTTTTTTGTAACTTTTGAACCGGTGCTCAGAATTGAAATATGAGGACACCGTTGAACTTGTAGTTCCAGTATTCTGTTTAGGAGACCTTCACCTTCACCACAGTAGGTCTAAGGGGAACGATAGTTTTTATGTTCTTTGTGGAAGAGGAATGATAAAATAATTAACATTTTATTTTTCTTCATGAAATATCTCTTTTGGAGTTATGGAGGTAGGGACCACCCGAGCTAGAAAACCTCCCAATTTGAATTCAGTATTGGGGACCACCTGACCCGTGAACTCCACCATTAATGAGAGAGGTCTCTCATGGTTTCTATTGAAATAAATTATGCCAACATCAATTAATTAATTATTACAACATCAATTAATTAACCATGCCAGCATTAATTATTTTTTATAATTATTTTTATTATGTTGGCTCCTCATTTTCATAAGGATTTGGTTGGAAAAGGAAAGCTTGGGAGAATTGTGGAGAAACATTCTCTCCAACGAAGAACACTTTTTCCAATGAAGAAATTTGTTGAAGGATCTCCAACGAAGTATGAGGAACCGACCCCAATCCCGGATCAGATGCATCTTGCGAAAGCAACGAACACCTACGTTCTTCACCAACTCTGTATTCTTCCATGTGACACCTTCTTTGGAAAATCAAAGTGGGGAATGTTGTTTTGTATATCCCATAACCCATCCTTTTCATTCATCTTGATTTAAGAACAAATAAGACACTTTTTATCATTCTAACTGGGAGGCTACGGGCCAAACGAACATAGCTCGACCTCTCTGCACCCTTTGAGGTTTATAGTGGTCTTGAATATAAGGTGACATCCCAAGACAAGTGTGGGAGTCTATGGAATGAATAACGGGCCACCGAGGTGCGCTAGGTGACCCGAGGAACGTCGCTGACAACTGTACCAGTGACCGGCGCTGGAAGGACTCAGAAACGATGACCGGAACACTGATTGGCTATGATGATGGGGGCGGCGTGACCACGCTGCTGGAGAAGGGTCGCGGCCCGTCGGTCACGGTGGAGCATGGGCATCGAACAGTGCCTGGTCGGCTATGCGAAGGGGGTGCGGTGTGCATTAGCACCACAAGGAGTTCATTGGCTGTGGTACGAGGCCGTAGTGGTGAAGGGACTGTGGTCGGCCCCATGTCGGTCGCTGGAGGGGGCGTAGTGCCCGACCGCGCCATTTGGGTGGGCTGCCCGTCTGACCATGTATGGAGTCGAACGGGACCCCAGGTCCAGTGTGCTAGCTGCTGGTGCCACATGGCCCGGTCGGTCAGCTACCCAACCCGAACGACCCAGCCGTTCGGGGTACCCAGGTGGTGCATCGCCTTGGGTAGCCTCTAGGGCGGACCCCACCACAGGGCTACCCATCCATGGGCTGCCCAGCGTGGGCCACACCACGGGCCGCTCAGCAGGCTGCGTCAAACCCAAGCCCGGACTCAGGTCAGCCTAGGCCGTGTCAGGCCGGGTCAGCCCGACCGGGTCAGACAGGACTCGGACCAGATTCGACCCATTTCCACTCTCTCAACCATAACTTGAGCTACAGGCATCCGTTTGACGAACCGTCTAAGGCACCGGAAACCTTGGATCGAGAAGGTCCTTTTGGTATACCACACTGATATTTTAATAGTGTTCGGGTATGGCCGTGTTGGATCGAACATGAATCCAACCGATCCCTCAGAACTAATAGGCCAATAACTTACAGACCGGGCGTCCGATTGACTCACTGTTTATTGCATTAAGACTTCTATTACGTAGTGGTCCTTTGGGATACATCATCATGGTACTTCGTGGAAGTTGGAGTATTGATATGTGTCTTGTGAAGGGACCCCCCCCCCCAAGAATCCAGTGAGCTTAGTGGTGGAACCATGTGGCTGGCTGTAACATGATAATTGAATCATATGTAGGTCTGTGCTTTGGGATCCTATGTGGGTCTTTGTTCGAGAGTATCGCTTGGATCCTCTTTAAGAATCTATGTGGGACTACTCTAGGATCCTATGTGGGACTACTCTATGATCCTACGTGGGTCTGATGTACTACGATCCTATGTGGGTCTGATGATTTAGGATCCTACGTGGGTCAGCCTCTTAACTGAGTAATATGATTCAGTAATTACATTTAATCATCTTTAATACCATAGAAAAGTTATATATGTTGTGACCAGAGTCCTTACCGTTTTTGAATACTTATATGGGGTTGTAAATTTCTGTTAATTACCTTTGGGGTGTTATCTTTGTGGTAATCTTTCCTGTTTGGAACATTTGAGCTTTGGGATTTTCAGTTGGGCCCTATTTTTTCTCATTAATTAGATGGGTATACATGATAACATAGGTATATGTATGGTCTTATACCTATGGAGGGTTGACTATTTTTTCCATGATTTTTGGTTTATACTATATTGATTTTTTGATACATTTTAGGGTCTCGGGGTCCCTACTAGGTGTCGTTATACTCACCCATGCACGGGCTACGCCCACACCTTGTTGTGTCTTGTGCAGACGACGAAAAACATTGACGGAGGACAAGGGTACCCAGACTGAAGGTAGCTTGAAGGTGGGAATTAGAAGAAGTGTACCATAGGGAAGGCAGTTTGAGAGCTATACCTACCCTTAAGGTAAGATCCTTGGTGGGTGTCCACTAGAGCTATTTCATTTTTTCCTATACTTTTCAATTTACTGGTACTTTTCTTTTGGGATTGTATTATGGACTGTTTTTCTTTCTATACACACCCTATTTACTATGTAATTTCACATTGTCCTTGTATCATTCTTTTTTTTTATTTGTGTGAGTTTATAGGCTATAAATTCAATTCCTTCCCAATTTTAGGGAATATGCCTTTTCCAGGCTAGTCGACAGCCCCTGGCCTATGGAAGGCGGGCTTGGGGTAGTCACAGCACGGGCCCCAGGGGACGGTTCGTGAAATGGTAGTAATGATATATTTATTGATTATATGAAATATATGTTATATAATAATTATTGTGTAATTTTTTACTGTTATTTACCTATATTTTAATCCATGCTTTGAAAAGTGAAAATGGTGTTGATGCTTTTATAATTCTTACGGTCTCCTTGAGTGGTGTAATTCATTTCTAAATCTATAACTTTTAATGGATGAATCTAAATATTTATAAAATATATATATATTATTTATTTAATGATCAAAATTTGTGAGATTATATAACCATAATAAAAAAAATTAATAGGAACTACCAAACCAAGTCACTCAAGAAAAATGTAGTTAACACCAAAAATAATGATAATAATAAATGATAATTAACAATCATGTGATAAAATTTTATAAATAATTCTTGTATTATATTATAGATATATATATGTGGTCTTATTATTTTATTATAATTAATCTAAATTTATTATATTAGACATTATATCTTTTACAAATAATGTTGAACTTAAGCTATTGGATTTATCTCAATTTCTACTCGATTAAGGAAAATTTAGTATTTTTCACCATTTTATTTTTATGTGGGGTATATACAATCAATTTGTTGTTTTAACATGAATATATATTTATTATTTAGTATTAATGATTCAATTAAAAATTATTCTATCAAGGGGATACAATTTGAAAGTTACCAAAGAGTTAAGAATTAATTTTACAACCTCATTTTTGGGTTTTCTCTTATTTCATTTAATGAATATTATAAATTATCCTTTATAGACATCATATATTTTCATATCCCATATATATTTAAGGATATTACTTGTTTTATACTAAAAATTCCTCTCTTTTTAACATGTATTAAGAAAAAAATTGTTTAAAATAGAAGACAATTTCATATTACTTTTGATCAGGTATATTTTTCATTCAAGACCATATTATTCAAAATTGAATTACAAAATTATTTTTAATCTACCTATTGATTTATAAGGTAAATTTTATTTTATCATTTGTTTTTTAAAAAAATTATTCATTTTAAATTTTTCTGAAGTGGTCATTTTTTACGTTCTATAAAAAATTCTATAAAATACTATCTATTTTAACATTTACAACATTAATATATATTCCAAGCATAATATCATTTTATTATTTTTAACTTCATAAAAATTATTTTAATTTTTTTATGTGAATAATTTTTAATCAAATTTTATGATAATATTTTCTTTTTATTTTACAATATTCTCTATAGGAATTAAATTTATATTTATAGTTAATTACTGATCATATTTTATCCCTTATTACTTTTTTGGTCATTGAATTCCTGATAAAGCAATCACATTCTTTTGATCACTCTTATTTGGACATTAAATTTTTATTAAATATACAAATATTTTTATCACGAATATGATGATTGCCTAAATGGTACATTATTTCTAAATATTTTGTATTAATTTAATTTTATTAGATTAAATATAGAAATATTGAAAATATATATTATTTTCTCAATATGTACATTTATAGATAAGTTATAATTTTTATAATTGGAATTAATCATTAAATATATGATGAATAAATAGGAAATGATGTGATAGGTGGGTCGAGATTAAATATTTCTTTGTGATGCATTAACAAGTATCATGAAACAAACTACTTAGAAAATTAAAAAACAATTCATGCGTATATATACACATCAATTAAAATTTCATGGGTCATGGAATTGATCGTACATGTACCTTTACGTCTGAAATCATGATATCCAATATAAATAATTTTATTTATTGATAATTCAGTTATTATTTTCCATGAGATTACTACTATGATGTTATCAATGGCTGCATTTTTTAAAATTTTATTAATTAAATGGAATTTGTTTTCAATTATTTATCTTTTCATATTAACTATGCCTTATTTAGTCCGGATATTGTTTTTTGTATTAAATTATTTCTATAAATATAAAATCACCATTTATTTTATTCCATACCCAAGTATATGAAGAATTCTATTATTAACAATATCTCTGGTGTAATAGTATTTTTTATACTATGTTTTTATATTTATATATTAATTGGAAATTATGTATGTATTAGGTTAGTCAAGACAACCAAATTATCTCATCATATTGGATGTGATAATTTATTTGTTACACTTATATAATGAGGTATACACTAAATTTCGTTTATATGATTTTTGGTCTCAACAATATGTGAACTATGTTTTCATATATATAAAAATTTAGATTCCTTTATAGTTTAGTGGATGTGAAATTAAGGGATAAATTATAGGGTATCCTTGGTTGACCTAGTAGTGATTTTTTTTCAATTAATGGTTTCAAAAGTCTGTATATGATGACAGTAATATTTCATGGCATGGTTTATTCATATTATATTGAGTTCTCATTTTCTCACTCTAAATACATAGATTTTAATTGATATCTACATATTTAATGATCTATGTCAGCATAGTTTGGAAAATTTTAGATAACTCTTCAATATTCATATATAGATACTAAATTTATATGAAAAAATATATGGTCTTAATATTAATTTAGAATTTTTTAATCCATTTCTTGTATCAATAATTGATATATATATAATTTATAAAAATTTAGGTAATAAAATCCCACACAAATTCCCTATTCATTAAGGACAAATAAACAATTATTATTATCACAAAAAAAATTCAAAAGATTTGGAAATTTTTTTGAAATATTAAATGCAACTATAAAAACTACTTTATATATCCTCTACATGTTCATTTCATAAAACATTCATAGATCATGAAATATTTATTACCTGATATCAAAAACAAAATTCTTTCTTCTCATTTAAAAAATAATATATCCTTATAGGCTTAACCTTTTGTACTGTTCTTAAAAACGAAATACATAAAGTTGAAGGAAATATCAAAAAAAGTATTACCCTGATAATTTTAAATAGTGGTTTTGAATTATTTTATTTTAACATATCTATTAATGATAGAAAATTTTTAGGATTCAATTTCATTGTGGTGTAGAAGGAGTCAACCAAGGTATTTTTAATAATATATCAATTTTATGTATTAAATAAAAACAAAATTTTTTAATTTATAGATATATAAGAAATGTGAATATCAATATAGATATGTGTGTGATTATATCAAGAATAAAAAATATTATGTAATCAATGTTATAAAATCTTCTTACTTTTAAAATTACAATGTTTAACTAGTGATATTTTTTTTTTCTATTTATGGGTTAAATATATTTTCCTAAATTGATTTATTATCAAGAAATTTTTTGGATTTATTTAATTATTAAAATATGTAAATATATATATTTTATATTAATTCTTTGAATTTTGTTTTTGATATTTTTATTTTGATAGTCTCAGTTTTTTTATTATAATATTAATCAAGGGTATGGTTTTTATTTAAAAAAGGAAAAATATTTAATTCAAAAGAAATATTATTTTAATATATATTGAGTTCTTATAGTTTTAGATTTATTTTAATAAAATTAATAGTATGTTTTTACTTTTAATGTTGACATTATGTGAAATTAATTATTTAAAAAAATTGAAAAATATATATAAATGTATTTAGAATATTTGTTATATATTCAAATTTTTTGAATGAAAACTAAAATAAAATATTTTTATTTGAATTTTTAATTAAAATTATGTTAATTATAATTTTATGGGATTTAATATTAATTCAAATATTCTTGTTTAATTTAGTTGTTATTGTATTGATACATTTAAATATAAATTCCTTTTAATATTTGAGTTTAAATTCGAATGGAATATTAATTTTTTTCCTTATATTAATATTTATAATGTTATAAACCATTATAAAAACATATGTAATTCATATTAAAATTTAATATGCTAAAAATATCATATAAATACTCACTAATTAATATTAATTAATTTTTTATGTCAATATAAATTTGACAAAATTTATTTTTGTCAATACAGTGCTTTTACAACATTAGAAAAAGAGAAAAAATTCCTTTGACAAATATTTTAAGAGCATATAGGACTATAATAATATTAAGGTGAGCCTATAATGATTAAAAATTTATTCATATGTAAATTCCAAATTTATAAAATTATATTATAAATTAAATATCTAAATGATTACCCAATGCTTGTCCATGGTGAGAAATGTTAAAATAATAACTTTAATATGATGTCCTTATAAATAAGAGAGTTAAAATACTTTATAAATGGTGATATATGAAAATTTTAAGAAATAATAAATTATATTTTTGTTATTATTATTTTATAAATTTTAATAATATTATAATCATCCAATACACATATGCATTGTCGACGTAGTGCTTGTGCAAGCAGGTGAAATGACAAAGTTGGTCACCTCAAAATATTGAAAACAATATGTGTGGGGAAAAATTATTGAATTTAATGATTATTACGGACAAATTTTATGTGTACTAAATTAATTAAATATTTATATTTGAATTCTGTATTTTTTTAGATAATTTTAATGTCGAATGATAAGAATAACCATTAAAATGATCTGAAATATGTTTTAGGTAAATAATTAATTAAAAAATAAAAAAAATTAAACTTATCAAGATTTATGTGGGGATCTAAAATGGTCTATTTTATAATCTATTAACCATTTACAGGTAACTTTATATTTTAAAATTAAATTCATAACGCTTAAAAACATTCGATATGTGAAATTGCCATTATTGTTTTCCTATAAATGGGGAATCATTATAACCATTCCAGATACACATATAAATGTCATTTTTATCTATATACTCCTCCAAAAATACTCTATATAATCCTCTCTCCATGTCCATATGGTGTGATTAAAAAAAATTACATTTTTTGAAGGCATAAGAGTTAGTTCAATAAAACTTATTCAAATATCAAGGGAATGGATGTTGGAGTAGAAGATAAGTGGTTAAATACCTTGTAATTCGGAATGAAAACCATAATAAAATCTTTGTTGATTTATATTACCATGTACAATATGATTACTATAGAAATTAATTTAGTGGAACTGTATCATCCAAAACTACTCATCCTTATAGGGACTTCAGGCCATCACATCAGGCCTATGGGACATAAGGCTTTTGGGACACCATTGTACATTGGGTCATAGGGCCTCTCAACCACCATAGGCCTTAATAACTTGTGAATTTAACACATAAAACCATATAGAATTCCACTCAGATCCCATAGAAGTAGTTCTCTGAAGAGGAATTAGAGCAAGTATAATCCACCATAGCCACATTAACCCGATGAGAATATAGAGAGTGTATAGAAACCACCATCGGTATCATAATCTATGAAGCTATTTATTTGGAAATATCATTCAATCATCTATGTAATGTGGGAAGTTGGAGTCCTTCAAATAAGTAGGTGTTATGTAGGTGTGGTTCTAATATGGTCAGTTCTTGGCCATTGGGTCTTATATTGATCCTTGCTCATCTGGGTCTTTAGGATGTGTATTCATCCTTATAACTCTTAGATTGGGGTTTATATAAGGGTTACCAGTAAACCTAGATGGAAATATTATTAACTAAAAAATAAATAAGATAACTATGTCATTTGGTCCATTCAGCCAAATATAATGGTAAGGGTTTCTAAATCACTTTCTCTTTTCTTACTTGTGATTATTTGTATTAAATGTATTTTTATCAAACACTTATTTTGATTCGAAGAATAAATTCTGATTTTATTGGAATAAATTTTTTAAATAAATGATTATATATTTCCATTAACTCTAATTAAACATGTTTTCATAACCCAATAATATGTCAAAATCATAGTTTCTTAAATCTCACATTTTTTACTTTAGATTTCCTTTATATGGAATCATTGAATTTGTATTTTAACATAATTACATGACTTATTTTCATATTAGTAAAGCATTATTCTTTGTAAAATATTTAAAATTTCCTTTTATTATAAATTATTTATCGTCCAATACAATAAAAAAATATTGGCTTTCCAAAATCATATCCTTTTTATTTAAAATATATTTTTTCATTTTTTATTGAAAAAAATAATAATTACTTATGAATATAAAAATATAATTTAAATATAATATACTGTTTTTATACAATTAAAATATTTCATAGGTTTTCCCATATTTTAATCCATTTTATCAAACATTGTACATCGATGTCGTTTTACAAAACCTAAGTGAATGATGATGTTTTATTAAACATACATATATTATTGGATATAAAATTAATATTCAATTAATATTTTTCATTATGATTTCACAATACTACTATATCCTTTTTATAAAATAAATTTAATGTAAAAGGCTATAGTCAATTTTAAATGTAAAAAATAATATCATTAAAGATTCTCTAAAATAGTGAAAATTATATAAACCATTGAACTCTTTTGGTTCAATAATGATGTAGACACAATACTGTTGGGGGATTAATATAAAAACTCACTATTTTAAGCTCACAAATCATGTTTCTTAGTTATTGATATGTTTTCCATTTTATGATTGTGAAATGTTTTTCTTTCCAAATCTATGAAAAATGGATAAGACTAAGTGTGGTCATATCAAAATCCCAAATAGAGAAGATAAATTTTCCAAGAAATTAGGGTGACCATATATAATTGACTTCACATTGAATTCTATGTTATCACATGAACAGAAAATTATTCATGTATCATATGTTAAACATTTCTCCAAGCATTTAAATAACTTCATGCATACTGATTATGTTTTATAGAGTGTTCAAGTGACTTCACAAAGTTTAAAATCTACCGTATGAAAACATCAAGTGATGGTGCAGATGTAGAGAAAGGTGTTGTAATATATTATACCAGCAACATGAATAAATTATGTGGCCTCATGTGGGAATAAAGTTTCAATTTGAATTGTCTAAACGATCAAGTGATGATGAGCAGGTGATTGAAAGAGCTAGTGGACACAATATCATGTGCAATCGAGCTAGAGTGATCATTATTATGTAATGTATATATAAACATGTCTAATATATATATTGTAGAGTATTTAAGACTCTGAAACATATAGATCTGGATAATTTACTTAATATTCAAATAATTTAAGGTTGCCAAATAAAAAAAATTATTATGTGGATTTACCAATCAATATTCCCCAGTGGATAATTAGATAAGGATATCATTTTAAGAAAAACATCCATTCATGGAAATATTTAAACAACAAAGGACATGAGAAGAAATAGTTATATGATGGATTACTTGAATATGTTCCTCCTTCACACACTTTTATTCACATATATGTGACATGTATTTTCTAATTTTTTATGTATATATTTATAGAGAGGAGATCAACCAAATTTGATTAGATTGAGTTTCATTGAACCCTCTATCTTTCGATATATTTCTCTACTTATTTTATCATACCCTCAAAGTATAATTACATTACACTTTAAATGCTTTTCACATTCTCTAGTACAATTTTGATGAATACTTAATACTGTCCCTTATTATGTTTTCACATGTTGTCCCAAGAATAATTATGGGAGAGGTATGTGTAGACTATACTATATTATGTGCAATTATAACTATAAAAAGTGATCATGGTTATAGATCTATTTATTATTTAACTGAAATTAATGGCAGTGGGTTATTATCCAATATATAAGATTATGTATCTAATTTAGAATGGTCCTTTTTTATTTATTTCAACTATGGGTTAATTTTTTCCCTTACTTTTTTGAATGTAAACTTATTCATTAAAAAACTTGTTTTCAAATCAATAATCTTATATTTAGCTTTAATCAAGGACTTATATATTTATTGACTTGATTTTATTTGTCTAAAAATCTATTTTAACTATGTTTATATTGTTCCTCAGAGAAATATTCTGAAAATATAAAATTATGGATTTATATTATTTTATTTTATTGGTATTTTTAAAACATGGGTATTTAAAAATAAATTTTCTATAAATATAAATTTGGATTGGAAACCAAATTTTTTTCCCCTATTGAGTTTCCCACTCTGAAAATCATTAGGTATCAAAGGTTCTATTTTCAATAAAATTTTCTCTTTGTTTACCATGATCATGATTTTAGTAAGATCATTTTAATATTTGTTTTTGAATATTTTTTTCGTATTGTTCATATTTTAGATTCTCATATTATAAACATAACTTCTTATTTTATTATTCAAATTTATACTCAGTGTAAAATAAAAATGAAAATTCATTTTCATAGCATTCGTTTTGGAATTTTCGAATCTGTTGAATATCTATATGAGAAAAATTACTAGAACAAATGGGATACTAAAACTAATGTTTATTATGATTCAAAATTCATATCCATGAATTTTTTAGTTTATTATTTTTTGAGGTTTAATTGAATAAAATGTATTCCAGTGATAATGCTTACAAAATTTAGGAAACACATTCTCTGTCTCATGAAGTCCCATCTATTGTTATAGAAGTGACATTATATACATATACAATTAAGTGTTCCCTACGACAAAAAATAACTATAACAGTGTTATAAAAGGATTTTACCAATTCTAAAAAACTTCTGATAATCGAAGCATGGTAAAAATCACAAAACATTTATCAACGCTAAAAACCAATGTTAATGGCACCCTTTAACCGCGCAAAAAAATTGATGTTAAAAGGGTCCTTAAAAATACATTTTTAAGCACTGTTAAAGGGTTCTTTTAATGGTTCTTTTTAAAACTATTAAAGGGTGCCTTTAAAAATGATTTTATAGTGCCGATAAAAGAAACTCTTTTAAAGGGGTTAAATAGTTTTCAAATACCTATGAGCTCGATCCCTTTATTAATCCTTCCACGACCACATTAACAGCGCTCCACACCGCCTTTATAAATTATTTTCACCCGAACATCCCTTTTATCAATTCTTTTTTAATTCTTAGCCTCGTGCATTTCCACCTAGACTCAAACCCTACACCTATCCATTATCGATAGAAAGACATTACAACTATACTATGTTATTTTATTGTTTTTAACAAGATTTTTGATTATTTATATATATATATATACATATATTTATATAATTTGTTTTCAATACAATTATAAAATATACATTTTGTTGATATATATTATATTTACATAAATATATTATATATTCTATTTATTTTCATATATTAGGTTATAATATATATCTGTTTATCAATTAACACACATATGTATATATAAACATTACAAATAGATATGTATAGTGTAAACAATGGTTAGATATAGTTTTAAATACATTTTTAGAATATGTATTTATTTATATTTATTAGAATATACATTTTCAAATAAATATATTGACAAATGTATTTATATGAGTGATTTTTTATATGTAAATATAGGAAATGTGCATATATTTAATTGTACTGAAAAATAAATTGGGAAAAATGATAAAAATTAAACACAATCATATCAATATGAATTTTATACCTGGGAATATATTATATCTCCCCTAAAAAAGAGGGAAAATATCCCTTTAAACAAGACTAAAAATCCTTCAAATGTTAAAAAATTAGGGAACCACGACTAAAAACTCAGTTTTGGAGGCATTTGGAGCCTTTATTGGCCTCAAAAAATGTAATATATGTTTACCTCTAAAATAAAGGGAATAGAGATCATCACAGGATTTTATTTGATAAATTGTAGAGCCCAAAAGGACTCACATATCAAAATTTATGACGATTTGATGATCGAGTTATTTTTTAATATTATTTTAGATCTTTTTTTTTAATTTTTTTCATTTTTATATCATAAAATTGTTATTATATGATAATTATTTTCTAATAATAAGAATTTTATTAATTAAATATATATATGTAGTTATTGTTTAAGTCATTTTCACTAAATATAATATATATTATGTGTAAATTCCTATTTACCTTCTCTAAAAAATATTTCAAAAAATATATGCCTAATAATATTTTCAATATAAATATATTTATATATTAAAATTTAATTTTTAATTTTTAATACAATATCAAAACATTTTGTCTTTTGGACAGAATGGAAAAGTGAAGAAAATTAAATTTTCCCGTTCACTGGGTAGGTCGATTTTAAAATTGAGCGGAAAAACTTTATATTTCTGATAGTGAACACTATGATGTATCTTTTGAATAATTTTTTTTAAATTAATTTGATTAAAATTAATAAATAATATAATTAAATGAATGGTAAAATAAATATTAAAACTTTGGAATATTCTATGAAATATTTATAGTGTTTGGAAATGAGTCAGTGTGGGGTTCCGAGACCCGTAGACCCTCGACATTGATTGAATAAAAATTATAAATTTATTTTATTCATAAAAATATTTTTTTCTATTCCACAAAATTGCAAAAACTCTCAAATGGTTCATTGTATGTGAAATATGAGACCACTGTTAGGTCTGGAATTTCGTTTTTACCCTAATCAGGGTATAACCAGGATTTTAATTGGGTGTTTGGCACCCTCACACATGATAATAAAATATATATTTTTAGTTAATTAATTATTATGTTTTCTATTTAGTAAATAATTATTTTTCACAAAAGGTACGTCAAACGATAAATTTGAGACCACCAACAGTTCTGGGACATGGGTATTACCCTAGATATGGTATAACCATTTCGAGAATCGGACGTTTGGTAATATTGCACCCAAAAATAATTTATTGGGGTTATAAATATTTTTATTTGACAACTATAAATAATAATAATGTTATTGTTAATATTATTATTTGTGTTGAATAAAACAAATGAACATACTCTTCCAGAATTAATAAATTGTGTTGCAGCGTAAATAATAATTGTGCAATGTGATAAATTTGTTGTTATTAATTGTTTCAAATAAATAAAAATGCGAAATCAATATTAATATAACAATCGTTAACTTTTTTTATGGTTATTGTATTTTTATTATTAATTATTTCATTGATGATTGGTATTAAATAATAATAATTTAAATTATTTTTAATATTATTATATTGAGATAAAAATATTTATGTATATATATATTTATATGGTATTTAATATATATATAGTTATATATACTTTTGTGGGTTTATATATAAGTATATACTAATGTGTTTATATATATAATGTATATACATGGGTCGATATTTTTTGTTGGGAAAGATAAAATATTATTAATTACCTATATAGATGCATTTAATGTCTCGAATTAAATCAAGGGGTGGACCATATATGTTTTTGTTCCAAATAATTGAAGCGACCTAGGGAACGCCCTTGCACACCCTATTGTAGGTCCCGAACACCTATTAAAATTAATTAGATGATTTCTCATTCTTTTTTTAAAAAAATTATGTCATGCCCTAGCGTAGCATTCAGATTAAAAATAAATAAAAAGGTTTATATAAATTTTAAATTAATTACAATTTATGGAAAAGGAATTAAAATAAATAATAAAAATAAATGCTTGAATGAGAAGAATAGAAAAATAACTAAAAATAGATCTAACCATTTTTAGTATCTTTCTTTTTCTTTTTCTTTTTCCTCCACTTTTATTTTTATTTTTATTTTATTTTATTTTTCCATTTTCCATTATTCTTTTTTTCTTTCATTCATTTCTTTTTTCTTTCTCTCCTCTCTTTCTATCCTCCTCTCCCTCGCGTCACGCCACTCCCTCTACCTAGGGGCACCCCACCTTACTCACCCTATAGAAAACCATCACGCCTTCATTCATCATTTGTTTTCTTCACTATCTGGTCTGTTGTGAACCTCTTGGTAGGACTTATAATACGAACTAAGAATCATGCGATCTCATTACAAATATATCGCGTGATCTATCACAGATGGATTTTACCCAATTTTGGGGTTTTTTAAAAATATTCTGTTTTCATATGTTTAAGGTCAAATAAAAGCCTATGTGAATCATCAAATCATCTGCAACCATAATCTAGGGAGTCTACTCTCATTCCCTCTGTTTTTTGCGATTTATAAAAATACACGGTTGTGTCATTTGTCGGTTTCTACCAATATTGTGTAAATTCACCAAATCATTTCAATTAAATTATTTCTCTTAATTGTTTCTGCACAATTTATAATAAATTAAGTTGTTTTAATTGTTTTAATTTAGTCGGAAACCACTTTGGGTGTGACGATTTGGTCGGTACAAATTCTGTTAGCCTAGGTATTTTATTCATTTAACTACATTTGTTGTGTAGCTTATTTTTGTTTTGTTTAATTTAAATAAATATTTAAAATTTATTATGAACCTTGAATTGTTGGATCTTAGGTAGTTTTTTGGGCTAAATTATTTTTTATTTCAATGTTAATGTCGTGCATTTAATGAAATTAACTGCATGTGTTGCTTAGCCTTTTTTGTGCTTAATTTAAATAATTAATTTAGATTAATTATGATCACTGAATTGATGGATCATTGGTAGTTGTTGTGATGAATTATTAATTTACGTAAATGTGATATTATCTACTTATCTAGAGGAGGTATCTTGCATTATTATTATTATTATGCTGCAATATGCAATTCATAGCTTATGATGAACAAGTGTATCTATTTATTTTTCAAGTTATTTCATTTGATTTATATGGTATATATTTTTCTATGAAAATAATAAAAAAATTTAGGGCAGGGAAAGAATGTGGTTCTTGTACTAAGGTTCAGGCATAGACCCTCTGTTTCTAACTGGTTACCTCTACGCATCGGGGGGTAGTGTATTTGGATTTACCGGACCTAGACTTCCCTGAGTTTTCTAATACTTATTAGTGATACCAGTTCCAAAAGATCCCATCTAGGATGGATATGTTGGAAATGTAGCTAAGCCATCCTTGGATGATCCTCGACCCCTTTTTGGGAGATCAGGACGGACTCAGGGTAAATCCATGTCTTGAGCGATACATGGTCTTTTGAAAGATTGTCATTGATGGTCTTAGTAGTATTGGATAATTTAAAGTATTTTCTATAAAGATATATTTGAGAATGTATTAGTCTCTAACTCTCAACTTGAACATTACTAGTGATTCGCTAAATGTTTATTTTAATGCCTCTTTGGTTGTCTTAAAAATTGTGATATTTTTTTGGTATGTTGAAACATACCTGGTTGGCACATAACTTAGACCCCATGTTAGAGAACCAGTTTGGGGATATGCATCTTCCTTGTTTTTAATTTATTTTTTAGGATTTCTATATATGAATATGTGTATTCTTCTTACAAGTACTCCTTTCACACTTCCGAGTTAGGTCGAAGGATGTGATTTGGGACGAGTGTCGTTGGGATCCTAGGACGAGTTATTTACATCATTTCACTTAATTAATTATCTGAAATTGTTATATATTGGCTCACTACATCTTATTATTGCATGAAATGTAATGGTTAAGACATCGTTGGTGCAGTCCTACAGGGATTTTATCTCACAACCTTCTTGGGCATCATCGACACCCGAGTAGATTATATGATTGTAGGTTTTGACAATGGAGAGCATGTTGCTACCTATGCTTTTTTTCTAATAAGTATGGAGAATAGGGTAGATGCCCAAGCCCTACTTCTGATGTAGTTGTTTCTTTGCTTCATTACTTTTTAGTTGGTGGTTCTCTTGGCTGTTTGTTTCCTGCATCTTCATATTATAAAGACATCATGGCATGATGTTGTTTTGCAAGATTCCACACTTGATTATTATCCAATTGGATTATTTATATTGATTTTTCTACAGTTTATTCATTTATATTCTTCCTCTATTTATTATATATTGTTTTCTACTTACGTTTTGATAATACATATTACCTATGAGGGCATAGTCTCACATCATACACAAAAAGGCCCCCGCTACTAGTCGGCAGCATCTGGCATTGAGGGAGATGCGCTTGATGTCATGTAACCCACCTGTCTGGTCACGGTCTTTGAGGTGACCCAGATCAGGATGTTACAAAGTGGTATTAAAGGTTTTATTTTCCTTTTTCTTATTAATTTGGGATGGTAGATAAGAGACTAGGAATGTATCAGTTCTTGGTTAATAGTCGTGCTTGAGACTGATCACCCCACATATAGGAAATGACCAAGTAGTCAGAGTTAGGTGTGACATTCATGCTTTTTATTATTATAATTGAAATGATTTCACCTCGAGTTATTAGTATAATTTTTACTTTTTATGAATTTATTAAATTAATAATATTTTACCCTTGGAATATTTAGTTAAGGATGACACTTTTCATGCATCATAATAAGAACATAGGAATTCACTTGCCATGTATAGTTCCATGACATGTAGTTGCATTTTAGGATGCCTATTTATTCAAATTGTGTTCCTTCAATGTATGCCATTCCTTATAATTGTATAGAATTCCTTTTTAGATACCTTGTTTCGGTGATATATTTAGAATTCTATCCACTTCCCATCCTGCCTATTTAATACCATGTTTTCCTTTTATCATGATTTTATGCCTATTAGCATGTCATTGTGATTAAAATGATCTGATTCTGTAATTACAACATTCCTCTCTCAGTAAGCTTCATCTAGTGACCTGTTAGCTTTTTTATTTTGTAATAGGATTCTTTTCTAAAATTTATTGGTTGCCTTTGAATGGGAGACAAATGCTAAAAATGATAAAGTGTATAGTCACTTTATAGGTTGATAGACATCCATATATATTGGATGATATTTTTTTTGAGCATGTTATAATTTTAAATAAATTTCATGACTTCTTATAGGAACAACTAGGACTAGGTAGGCTAGTTAGTGCATGTTTCTTATGAGACAACATAGTATGGGTGTTGTGACTCTTAATAATTAGTCAACTATTTTTGGGTTGCATTCTAATGACCCCAGGTTAGCTTAGTTGGACCATTATAGGTCACCTTATCTTCTTAAAAGAAATTTATGTGATAGATTTCCTAATTAATGACATGATGTCAATTAATGTAAAATGTTTTAGAATGGAGTTTTATAAAACATGCATGTTATTTCCTTGATGCATTGGTTAAGATCAAGTACCTGGTGTTTTGTTTTGATGAAAAAAATTGCTACTTATTTTTTTGTTTAAATATTTTTATGTTTAACGATTAAATGTGATTAATTATAGAGGGCTTGGATATGGAAGCTGTAGGGATTTCCTCTATTTAAGACCATGTTAAATAGTAGTTTATGTTTCCCCTTGAGTTTCTCTGTAAAAGATCCTATCGCATTATATTGTACCTAGTTGGACCCCCTTGCCTAAAATGACACCCTTGTCCGGATGGGTGGTCATGTTAACCTTGACTTTTGATTTTGGCTTCAGTATTGAATTATATTCCTTTTTCAGTAGGTTACAAATTCTCTAAGAATGGTCAGTTTCTTTATAAGACATTCGACCCTCTCTTCTCAGCAGTGATAGAAGACTCAGTATGTCATCATATGTGTTTAAAGTCATCTTGCTTCTGTATCACCTTAGGGTAATATGATTTCATGTACACAGAGTCGTTGAGTTCTTAACGTTGTGACTAACCAGTTGAGTTCAATGTAATCAATTATTACACTGTTAAATACATTTTGGGTCTTCTCCGTAGTACATTGGCTTCGTTTTTAAATAAATTAAGGTCATCCCAATCTTCAAAATTACTTCTAGAGACTTGGGTATTTAGACACCCTGGTCAGTTTGGTTAGGCTTTCATGACAATTCATCAAATGTTTTCATTCAGGTAATCCTCTAATCCTCTTAGTGTACTCTTCATTAAGTGAAATTTGTGTCCCCCATCTTTCCTTCGTCCTAGATACACAAATAGAGCATCGGTCTTAACGCCATGCTAATGCTTTAAACGTTGTTGGGATTGTTTAGGGTGGTTTTCTCAATATTGTGTGCCCACGTGTCACTATTATATGGGATTGTTTTGTCTGGAGTGACTTTTGGATTTCTGTGTAGGAATTCTTGAAGAACTCTTGAACACCAGTTGTTTCATCTAACTTGACCACCAGGAAGATGCCACTCTCATCTTAGTCCATGTTTTGATATGTTTATCTTGCCTTTATGCCAACATCTCACTCGTAAACATGGAGTATGGACTACCTTGTGTTAGTTACTTTCACTCCTGTTGTGACAATCTATGGTTACTCATTTTTCTGTCGGGCTCGGTGGTGCCTAAATCAAAGAATGTAACCAAAAGTAGGGTATTAATTCTATGGACCTGTTCATGGTGAATGTGAGATACCATGGATGAAGGCATCACAGTTTGGTTCATAAAACTATGGTCCTCTACGATAAGAATCTTCTTAAATGGTTGTATGGAGTGTATTGACTAGTTTTCTCTCTTGCTCAATGAAGAAATCAGTGAAGGACCATTTTATGGAATGTCGTCAGATGTGATAACTACATTTTGTGTCGATTAGATTTTTTTATAAAAACCTGGATCAAGTTGGGATTACAGATCAATGGGAATCGAGGGTTTTATCTATTTCAGAATCATGTGAGAAGCTTCGCTAGAATTCATAAGGGCGTGCCTTGTAGGACATTTTGATGTTGTAAGGTGTCGTGACTCATCATTTGCATCTTTCAAATTTTAAAACCTAAGGTGGGATGCAACATTGTCCATATGTTAATGAGACGATGACATGTCCATGTCTCTAACTGAATGGGTTTGGATAAACACAATATCGGTGTTTCAGTTGGAAAATGAGTTTTGCCTCAGATCTTAATGGCTTTTGACCCATTTTCCTAACTAATGCTTGAATTCTTGTTGTGTGTTCAGAGATGAACCACAAATATTTTTATGCGACTACAAGACCCTTTAGATCAGGTAAGGGTTACGTTGTTTCCGAAGGCTTGTTGGGGATGAGAAGCTCTACGGTAGGAAGGTTGTAAGGTTCTGTGTTTTGAACCAAATGGAATAGAGAAGGAATTTTAATTTTTTCATTAACTGAGAAGATCAGTATTAAAATCGACCATCGAAACTATTTATTTCTGATACTTTACACTAAGATGTGTGTTTTAAATAAATTTTATTAAATTAATTAGAATAAAATTAAAATAGAAACAAATTAAAATAACGGTAAAAGAATAATTGACAATGAGTCAATTTAGGGTTTCGACGCCCATAGGCCATCAATGTTGATTGAATAAAAATATTAAATTTATTTAATCTATACATGTATTTGTAAAATTTCAAAAAAATTGTAATATCTCTCAAATGATGCATCATATAAGAAATCTGAGACCACCGTTTGGTCCAGAACGACAGGTTCACCCTAGGTAGGGTATAACCGTGATTCTCATCAGGTGTTTGGATCCCTCGCAAATAATAATACCATTTTTATATTTAATTAGTTAATTATTCCGTTTTTTATATAATAAATATTTATTTTCTCACAAACGGTGTGTTGAATGAGATATCTGAGACCACCAATAGTTCTGGGACATGGGGTTTACCCTAAACAGGGTATAACCATTATGAGAATAAAATATTTGGTCACATCTCACCCAAAGATAATTTATTTGGATTATAAATATTTTTATAGGACAATTAGAAATAACAATAATTTTATTGTTAATATTATTATTTGTGTTGAGAACAAAAAATGAAAATTCTCCTCCACTATTAAAAAATTTTGTTGTGGTGTAAATAGTAATTGTGAAATGTAATAAATGAGTAATTATTAATTGTTTCAAATAAATAAAAATTGACAATAAATATTAACATAATAACTTTTATCTTTTTGTAATGGTTATTTTTTTAAAATTATTTTTGATGTCATTGATTATATATATTAAAAAATAATAATTTTAATTATTGTTAATATTATTATATTGAGACAAAAACATTTATGTATATATATATATATGTGAAGTATATGTATATATGGGATTTAATATATGTATAGTTTTATATACATGTGTGGGTGTATATATTTGAATATAGATATGTGTATATATATAACATATATACATGGGTAGATATTTATTATTTTGTTAGATAAAATATTATTAATTACCTACATAAATTCATTTAACGCCTCAATTTAAATCAACATGCAGACCGTTTAAGTTTTTTGTCCAAATCATTAAAGTGACTCAGGGCGTGCGCCTGCGCCCCCTATTACGGGTCCCGAACAGCTATTAAAACTAATTAAATTATTGATCAAGCCTTATATATAAATTTTACATTGTGCCCTATTGCATCACTCAGGTTATAAATAATTAAAAGGATTAAAGGAATTCTAAAAGAAATAATAAGAGATGGAAAAGGAATGAAATTAAATAATAAAATTAAAAGTGAGAATGAGACGAATAAAAAAATGATTAAAAATGGATCTAACAATTTTTATTATTTTTATTTCTATTTTCCTTTTCCTCCATATTAATTTTTTTTTTTATTTTATTTTATTTTCTGTTTTCCCTTATTCTTTTTTTCCTTTCTCTCCTTTCCTTTTTCTTTCTCTCATATCTTCCTCTACTCCTCTCTCTCACATCGTGACTCTCCCTCTCCCTATATGGCGCACCACCTTGTTCTCCCTTTGAAAGACCATAGTGCCTCCATTCGTCATCCATTTTATTTTTTGTCAGGTGGGTTGTGAACCTCTTGGAAAAGCTTATCCCACACACCAAGAATAATGCGATCTCATTCCAAATTCGTCAAGCGATCTTCTGTGGAAAGATTTTACCCTATTTTGGGGTTTTTCTAAAATATTCAATTTTTCTCTTTTTAATGTCAAATCAAAGCCTACCACAGATCATGAAATAATCTACGGCCATAACTTAGGGTTTCTACTATCTTTCCCTCTGTTTAATTGCGATTTATAAAAACACACGGTTTTTCCATTCGTCTGTGCCTACTAACGTTGTGTAAATTCACCAAATCTTTTCAGTTTATTTATTCCACTTAATTTTTGCAACCCAACTTGTTATAAATAAAATTGTTTAAATTGTTGAAACATGGTTGGACGTCCCTTTGGGTGTTCTGATGTGGTCAGTATTATTCTGTTAGCCTAGGTAATTAATTCATTTAACTGCATCTGTTGTGTAGCTTATTTTCATAGTGTTTAATTTAAATAATTATTTTATAATAATTATAATCCTTGAATTGTAGGATCATTAGTATTTGTTTGTGATGAATAATTTATTTTTTTAAATATTCATTCTCGAGCATTTAATTTAATTAAGTGCATGTGTTGCTCAACCTTTTTGTTGTTGTGTTTAATTTTAATAATTAAATTACATTAATTATGAACATAGAATTGTTTGATCTCTGGTAGTTGTTGTGATTAATTATTTATTTATTTAAATGTTCATTTATCTTCCTACATTTATGTTTTATCATTCATTGTTAGTCTTGTTATGCTACAATATTTAATTTATACCTTGTGATACACGAGTGTATCCGTTTAGTTTTCATGATGAAATTTCATTTGCTTATTATGTAATATCTGTTGCTGTAAAAACAATAGTTAAATTTAGGGTTGGGAAAAAAGGTGGGTCCCATATCAAGGTCCACGTATAGACCCTCCATTCATGACGGGTTACCACAACACGTAAGGGGGCGGGGGCGTTGTCTTTAGCATTGCCAGAACAAGACATCCCTGGGGTTTCTAATACTTATGAGTGATAATGTTTCCAAAAGGGCATATCGGGGATGGAATTGTTGGAAATGTAGATAAACTAGCCTTATATGATGATTGACCGCTTTTTGCGAAATCGAGACAAACACAGGGTAAAGCCATTCATCGAGTGATGCTTGGTTTTTTGAAATATTAACTTTGACGGGCTCAGTGGTATTGGATAATTTGATGGTTGTTCCATAGTGATACCTTCTGGAAGGGCTCAGTCTCAAACTCTCAACTTGAATGTTAATAATGATGCAATAATGGCTGATGTTAATGTTTCTTTTGGTCTCTTAAGAATTGTGATATTTTCCAGGTATGTTGAAGCACACCTGGTTGACAAATAACATAGAACCCAAGTTAGAGAAAAAGTTTGTGGGTATGTCTCTTCCTTGTTTTACCATGATTTTATAGGATTTATATATGTGTATATGTGTATTATTCTTACAGGTACAACTTTTAGTCTTCCATCTTTGGCATAAGCAGGTGATTAGGGATGGGTGCTATTAGGAACCCAGGAAGAGTTATTTTTTTCATTCCACTTAATTAATAATTGGAAACTGTTATATATTGACACACTACATTTTATTATTGCATGAAATGGAAATTTTTATACATTGTGGGTGCCGAACTAAAGTGTTTTTATCTCACAACCTTCTCGGGCATTATTGACACCCGAGTAGATTATATCTTTGCAGGTTCTGATAATGGGAAGAACAATTCTTCTAATGCATGATTTTTTCTTACTGCTTAGGATGAAGACTGGGGAAGAGGACTAAGCCCTGCTCATGATGTAGTTGGTTCTTTGCATATTGTATTTTCAGTTGGTTGTTTTCTTGGGTTTATGTTTCCTACATCTTTAGTTTAGAAAGACACAATGCCATGACATTATTCGGTGAGCTTCCACACATGATTATTATTCAATTGGATTATTTATATTCTTCTGTTATAGTTTATTCATTTATATTATTCTTCTATTTATTATACATTATTTTATACCTCTGTTATAATAATTCATATTACCTATAAGGTTATAGTATCTCCCTAAAACATAAAAGGTCATTGCTGCTAGTCGTCATCCTCTAATGTTTAGGGAGTTTCACTTGAGTTCATGTAACCCACCGATCTGGCTACCATCACAAAGGTGAGCCGGTGCGGGACGTTACTATAATTATTTTTTTAAATATACTTTTATTTGAACTTTTTACAAGCACAGATAAAAGACCCCATCTATCAAAGCTTATTAAAATCACTGATATAGGGTGGTCCATTACCAACACTTCTAGAAAAGGGATGATAAAGGGGGGGTTAAATAGTGTATTTTCTGAACTGTTAATGGCCCCCTTTTACTATGCTAAAAATTGATGTTAAATACCCCGTTTAAAAGTAATATTTTTAGTATTGGCTAAGGGTGTATTTAACAGTAATTTTTTATAGAGTTGTTAATTCCATATCCCTTGATAAACCTAGTTTTGTAGTGGTTATGATAATTTCCAAATTTATCCCCAAGAATCATTCATATACTTATATCGTAGGTTTAATGAAATGATAAATACTATGATTACACATAGAAAAAATAAAAAGGTAAAATTCCAAGTGAAAATGATTTGGGGATGTCTAGATTGTCATTTAAGATGTAAAATAGTCTATATTCAACAGTCATGTGACATTAATAAACTAATAGACAAATAGATAATTGGAAAGATAATGATGTATAAAGGAGAGAAAAAATCAAACCATTAAGATAATTGACCCAAAAGAAAATACATTAACTTTAAGGAATCACAATAAATAGATAAGAATGTTTTCAAACCAGATAGTAAAAGTTGAAATAATGATAATAAAATGAGTGTTGAGTAAATGGATTAGCTACCCAAATGATTTAAAATGTTATATTAAAATAAAAAATCAATTTTAATTTAAAAGAGAATGAATGATAAAAGAATAAATTATTGGAATGATTGGAAAAATGATGAATCATATAATGAGATTACATATTATGAATTCAAAAGAAATGTCAATAAAATCATTTATAGTCTATAGTATATGTATAAGTATAAGTTTCATAAAAAATGGGAAAATACCTAATAGTTAAATGAATACATCATTGATTGAATTTGTATATAGATCTGGTCGATTAGATTCCATCTAAGAATATATAAATGAAAAATAAAATATATTCCTTATGGATACATCTTTATAGGTACCATCTATTTCTTCTTTTCATAAATCTGATGAATCTAAAAGGTTAAATAAATGTATAAGATAAATAATATTCTATAGAGAAAGATATTATTAATGAATAAAAACATAAATTTATAAATTTGAAAAACATCCATTTATTATGTGATGTTGATAAATCCATTAATATTATTATAAAATGAAAACAATTTAAACATATTAAAAAAAATACTGATCTAAAACTATTAATTTAATATATTGAAAATGAATTCAAAAAAAGGTTTGATTAAAGAAAAACCATGAATATAGTATTAATTAAACAAAAAAAATCAAAAATCCAAATATGGAATTGGGTATTGATATAGATAATAGATTAATCCATATAAAAATTATTTTATACCTAGTTTAAACAATATATTTGGATTCTCGCTATTTTTTTTGTAAATAATTATAAAAAAATCAACTAAAATTAACTTTTATCTAAATTAGTTATTTCTATATTACAAAACCCAAGAAAAAGTATTTTATTTCAAAGGATTTATTTTATTGATAATATGGACCTAATAAATTCTCCCATTCATAGCTATTTATTCATTCACTCTACATAGGATTTTTTGAAAATATCTTACAAAAATATCTAATATCCTACTAATGGATGCTCTCGAAATATGTTCGGAGACTATTGATTCATCAAGAATCTTATAAAATTGGATGATGGATATGTCCCATTCAATGACAATGTGAAATGAATGATTTTTGGACATTGAAAAATAGGTAACTCTGGATCTATCAAGATTTATAATAATTTATTTGTTGATAGATTAAAATATAACCTCCTATATATGTTTTAGCTTTTTATGATGGTTTCAATATTAAATTTGAAATCAATTCATTTAATAATTATGATTCTTTCAAATCATTATCGTTAAATTATTTATGAAATAATATATTTTGTGGTATAAACATAGATTTCTTATTCTATGAAATTTTTTCTTGTTTAAGTGCATCATATAAGGAATCTTGGTTACAGAATAAAAAATATTACAAATTTTAATTTTATGAAATATTTATCTTCATATAATTTGATTTCTTTGATAGTTTCATTTCACACAACAATGGGTTTAAACAAACCATGGAACAATATTAAAATAATATATTTCTATAATAACATAGAAATTAGATTGGAATTCTTTAATAGTATTAAGATAAAATATAAAAAACATGGTATACACCTTTATAAAATTAATTCATTAGTTTTCAAAAGATTAAAAATAAGTTTATAAAAAGTGACTTTTTTAGAAGATGTTCTATGAATGCCATGTATTTTCATTTTAATAAAATAAATTACTCACTATTGATAATTTATTTTAATGAAATGTATATATTTTATACTTGATAAAATGTTTTAACATTAAAAAAAATCTTTTAACGATAGGATAATAACAAATTCATTTTTATTCTTAAAACATGGTATGGTTAAATTGGGAATATTTGGAATAAAAAAATGTCGAAAACAATTAAATGAAACTATAACTTGAATGTATTTAATTTTACAAGTTAATTTCTTCAATACTCATTTAATATTTATTAATATGACATTTTTTGGCCTTTTGGATGATATTATTACCATTATAATATTTTATTTCAAGAAATGACAAACTGGTAACACTTTAATTATTATTAGGTATAGTTTATTAATGTGAGGTTATTAAATGGATATGTTAAATTTTAAATACTACATTAAATGGTAAAATTGATTTCTTCAACATGATAATTTATTTTTAAATATTGGAGAAAACTTATTTCCTTAAATACTTACACAACACTGATGAAGTAAATATTAAATTACAGGGAAATATGGTAAATGATATTAAGAATATTTGGAATTTTATAATTTGGGATAAGTAGAATTATATGGGAATATTATAGAATTCAGGGGATTTTTTGGGTTATTTTAAAATAAATAGTTAAAATAATAATTACTTTCAGGATGTTATTAAAGTCAATGTAATAAAGAGTGTCAAAAATTTATAATAATTATATTGTATAAAAATTATATATTTTATAAATATTTAGAAATTATAGAAGACATTAAATAACATAAATTAATTATGATATGGTAGAAAATGTCATAAAGTAGCCAATTATGGTAAACAAATTACTTTATATGTTAAAATTGTAAACCATTTAATTTTGAAAATGATTTACAGTAGTTAAAATTCTAATAGGTTTTCTAAGAGTTAATAAAAATGATAAGTTTTAAAATTACATAAAAATTAGTCTAAAATCTATTGGTTATGTTTTTATTTAACCAATAATGAGCCCTCTATATTACCTCAAGGTAGGACATCTCAACCTAGCTTACCATAAAAACATATAGTGGGACGGGTCACAACATGGATTTCTGAACATCTCCCCAAACACCAGAGGCTACTGACTAGAATCGATGGTGTCTTGGTAGTTCAATGGGGAGACTATACCCTCATACTCAAAGTTACCCACCTGTAAACAGATTTTAAATATCAAAAAACCTATGATTTAATATAATGAAATGGTAATAAAGTAGAAGAATAATGTAACATAAATAGAAAATTTAAGATGTACAATGCCAATTTATACAAATAATTCGTGTCATATGATGATACAAAAGTGAAATGAGTAACATGAAAAAATATTTACAATTCCTTAAAATTCAAGACTCAAGTAAATAATATAAATAAAAATCCGAAATTCGATCCCCATGAGCATCCTGAGCTACAACTCAATACTATGCTCCTAATTCCTTAGGTATAGGAAAAATATCACAATAAATGTCCATATCCCCTCAAACAAGAAGGTCTACTCGAGTACCAATGGTACCTCAGAAGGGTGTGAGATAACATCTCAATTGGCTAGAACTAAAGGTGTCTATCCAAATCCATTTTGCGTAATTGAATTTAATGTATTGTTCTTTTAAATAGGGAAGTAGTAAATTCTTGTAAAAATTCACATGGCTTGTAAACTACAAATCCATTTATACTAAATTATCACTTTAAGGCTCCATAAAAAATATATTCACGAAGCTATAATAAGTAAATTAAAAATAATTCAAAAATAAATGACAAAAACACTTTTTTGATCCAAACATATTATTCCAATATTGTCTCGTAATATACCCCATTTAACATATCAATCATGGCCTTGACATTCAACCAGGATGGTTATCACATTAATGGTCGATCCATATAATCACAGAAGTCAAAATTCACCACGAAAAAATTATATGAAAAAATGCATCATATGGATCATGATCATGACGTATGTCAATGATTCTGACCATGAAATCCCAGATCCAAGGAGTCAAATACCAAAGAATCATTATCGAGTCCCTGGATCATCTCATTGGAAAGATTTTGGGGAACTAGTTGGAGTCCTAGGAGCATGTCATAACATACATGTCCTATGAGAGTCCATGAAATATGGATCTAAGGGTTATCTAGGTCCAATGCATCACACATAATTAAGAACCAATGGGCATACTCAACCCAAAGCATCCACAACCATGTTCAAAATCCAAGGAGAGTTATTCATAGAATCTATAAAATCATTTATATCATTCCTATCATTTAATGTTCAACTCCATATGATTCTACACACTCACATATACATTTCCATTATATTCATACAATGAATATACCTACTTATTACTCACCCTTCCTAACAAACTAGATCTCATGAGTATACCCACTCATGTACCCCAATTAATATTCACATTATTTAACAAGTATATCCACATATTATTTTCAATTCATAAACATGGAATATAATGGGTTTATATACTCATTTATCAAAACATCATATTTAAACCCTACGTAAGATTTTAACCAATATAATCCACATTTTCCCAAACAAACAATTATGTAGTTCATGTTCAATATTACCAGTTAGCCCAATGTGAATCCACATGAAAGGGAGGTAGTACATCTCCTGATAATTTAAACCATTTTCTTTTTGTTATATGTAATATTACGCTGGCTAGGAAAACAAAGACACACACCTCATGGATGGTTTAAATAAGGAAAATTCAATCAAAAATGGACATGGTCGGTGCAATGTTCTATTAAACAATTTTAAAGGAGAATTATATTTCTTAGTTCCATTATTTTCCATATCCAAATAAGAATTACTTCACACTATGTCATTAAAGCAAAGGGTAAAAACACAAATAATAGATCCAAGCATGTAATTAAAAAATAACTAATACTTTTTTTAGTATAAGAAAAAAATCCACTATTGGGGGATTTTATTATAGAAACTTGACTTTGCATCCAAAAAAAATCGGTTTTTTATAATTAAGTGCCTAATTCAAAATTCACAATTCAATTTAATCAAATAAAAACACAATTGAACTTATTTAAAGAACCATGTAAAGAATTATTAAAACCAATGGTTCAAGGATATGGATCTTACCTCAATGGTAGACCAAGTGGAGCACTAAAAACATTATAACCATGATGATTACAGTGATTTCTCCACCCTAGCACACACATACATTGAAATATATATACCCCTTAATCTGATGTACATTTCCACTCTCCTTGAGGTACTATGTACAAGTAATATATATATATATACATATATATATATACATATATGTATGAGATTTTATTCCCTATTAGAGTCATCATATTCTCTATAAAAAAGGAAGAAACTCAAAAAAATACAACAAAAAGGGACAACACACCCAAAGAAAAACACACTGAACTGATAAATTAAAAGATTCCGAATTTTAAAAGGAGTGAAAATAATAATAGATTGAAACCCTTACATTAAAATGTTTGCAGAAACCCCAATAAAACCCATCCACCTCACCTTTGGTTGCAGATTATGAAATACACATGATGGGGTCCTAAGAGACACCTTTGCATACCCTATCATTGATAGAAAACCAAAAATCTATTAACCCCAAACCTAATGGTTTTGGTTGAACCTCAATGGGAACTTAATGGGAATAAAAACTCCAAAGTGGTGGAGAATAATGTATTAGAAGGTATTAACATTAAGATTTAGGCGATAAACCCCAATAAATCTGAATGGATTCATCCAATTGATATAATTTGGAGAGAAGATGTCACACACCTCAAAGGGAAGCCGAAGGGGGGAGGCACTACGTGATAAATTTAGTGAGAGTTGAGTGTTTGGATTTAGCTTTTATTTTCTTTTTATTTTAAACTCATTTAATTTTATTTAATGTTGGACCACATGCAGGTTTAGGTCGAATGGTTTATAAAATATTGTTTTAACCAAGCTCCCATTACTGGGAACCTGGATCACCCTACACGGGTTGGCTACACGGTCTAGAAACCATGAACCAACTGTGTGGTGAATTGTTCTTTGGTACCCTCTCTTCCATTAACTATGAGGGATATGTGTGTGGTTTCGAAAATCATTTGTAACTCATGTGGTGGTCTGTATCCACCTACCATATTCCACAATGTTTAATGATGTAGTCCACACAATTTCAGAAAAACCATGTTTCCTCTATAGGACTTTGGGAACTTCGATTTACTAGTCATGCTCTCAAAAACTCCTTGAGACACCTGGGAAACTTTTCTATCGTTCACCCAAGTCCAAAAACACCACTTTTAAATGTTCAATATCACATAACATAACTATAATGATTTGTTTAAAATTTATCTCATCCAATAATTCCCAAATAAATAAAAAACCCTCAAAAACCCACTGAGTAAAAAAAATTGGATTTTATATAAAGTATATCATATGGTAACTATATTAACCATGAATTATTTAAGTTACTAAATGTATATTTTTATGGTTACATAACCTACCATGTCTATTTAATGTCAAAATAATAATTAATTTTTTGGGATTTATATTTAGTTTATTATTAATTTATTTCCAAAATGATTGAATAAAATTAAAATCAGGATTTAAATCATTTCACATATCAGATTACTTACTATTTTTCAATCCCATAAATATTTTCTTTCTTGAATCAATATTTTCAAGTAAACATTTTCTCTTGAAATTTAACATGAGCCTCAATAGTTTCATGTCTTAGTATATGGATTGTTTAAAAGGAAAAATATCTTGAATTGGCATCCCCAATTTTTTTCCACCTTCAAAAAGATCTAAATAGGATAAATCTGTCATGATTTCCACATTCAATCCTCAAAACCAACTTTTGATATATTAGATTTTCTTAAAAATTTAATATTTAATGATGAATCGATATAGCCTCAAAATACATTTATTTTAATACAAATTAAAAATAACGGAACAAGAAATTTTTTTAGGAATAATGTTAATCCATTTTTACCTTTTTTCTATATTTTTTGTGAATGTGGGATTTTTTTATTATAACTCAATAGATTCCGTTTAATTAGTTGTAAATGGGGAAAATATTTTATTCTCTAAAAAGAATTGCAAAAATAGACAAACTTTTCCTCATGTAGGAGAACATAAAGTTTATAAATTTTTATATTTGGTAATTCATGATCACATTGAGTTTTGGAAAAACCATGAGGAAACAATTGGGACCATGACTCCAAAAAGACCTAATATAATGTTATTAAATGGGAAATACATATTGTTGTGGGAGATTATCCAACATCTAATTAGGCACAATAATAGATCATTTAGCATCATGAAATATAAATATTTTTATCTTTATTTCATATTGAAGATATTTCAAACAATCTTTTAACGATAAGACAAATGGAAATACTACGAAACCCCTCCTCCACTTTAAATTCCTCCTCTTACCTGAATTATATCAAAAAATTGTTCTATTTAAATGGATTATATATAGATGGGGAATAAAAAATTATTTCCTCTATAGACTTTTTCATAAATAAATAAAATATAACCATATGAATGTAAAATAGATCCCGTAGAATGTTTTGTGGGTGGATGATAATAAGAGGCATTATAAGAAGCTAAATACTAAAAATCATTTTGTTATGAAAAGAGATAATATAGAACATGGTATAAATACTAATAAAATGTTTGAGTATTATTATAATGAAATTTATATCCATAAGGAAATTCAGGAAGAAAAACAAGATGTTGATACTTTTTTGTATGGAATCTAATGAAGTACTTTACAAGGTCAGAGATTTTTCTTCTTGTATATCTTTTCGATCATCTGATCTTTCATAACCACTACAATATATTGATGAATAATTGAGATATTAGAAACATTATGATGTGGAAATATGGAATATTTCATTATGGAGGAAATAGAATGGGAGGATAGTGACTCTAGTTAAACTAAATTATTTAATGAATGTTATGTAATGTCTTATTTGATGATACCTATACGTGGATAAAAAAATAAAAAAACCAATAGAATGAGAAAAAAATACACAAGTGAATGAATATAATAATAATAATGGTAATGAAGGTTACTCCACCACATAACGTTTCACGTTATCTATCATTTTCTTTACATGTACGTGAGGGTATTTAATTTCTATGATTGTTTTTAATGAAAGAGTATAAGTATCTCTTCTTAGACCTATAGGGGACCAGCTGTCAGAATATATATTTTTTCATACTTGTAATAATATTATTAGTGAACCAGGGGAGAAAAATTTTATAGTTTCTCTCCTATAGAGATATTTTTTATGTTTATGAGGAATACCATTGTTCACAAATAGAGGTTCATTAAAGTAAACAAAACCCTATAAAAATCAATGGTGTGTTTATTGGTAGGAATATTTCTCCATCTCTATCTACACTTGACAACCTTTTTCTCCTCCTATATCTTTATAAATGAGAAAGATTTGATTGTTTAAAAAAACTATTTGATGAGTTCTTTGACATAGTTATTTATTATTTTTTGGAATACCTTTCAACCCATTTAAGAATTGTACATCTTTTAGATAGACACTATTTTTATATCTAATTTAGAGCCAATATTTCATCTCAATATGGATATTTTGAAGAACAATATTGATGATATAATATATAGTGATGGGGTTTTCTAATAATACCTTAATTACATTATGTTTAAGTAAGGTCAAAGTGTTTTTAATTCATTTTATTTATCTTTTATATCAGCTTCTCGTACAATATTCTCATCATTGTAACCTCATTATTCTATAAAAGGTGATGTCACTCAAGATAAAATCAAATACCTTATGAGATATGAATTAATGTTTATCTTGGATAAATTTCATAAGACAATTAAAATAGTGTTCTAATTATTTCCAAGACATAATACAATGATTTTAGAACTATTTATAAAGAATGTGAACCAAGCTAACAATAAAAACAATAAAATTCCACAGTCTGTTTAATTTTATCTCTGTAATATCATTAAAAATTATGATTTTAATTCCTTGTACATATCCTTAACTAGTAATCATAGGATTCCACCTAACTCTAGTCACCAAAACTCTTGTCGGGGGACTAAAATGTTTTATTCCTATTTGGGAGTCTATTTTAACGAACAGTGGAATCTATTTTTAGTCAAAAGAGCATGGTTCACGAGCTATGAATGACTTCACTATAATTCTAAAACCATATCTTTATACTACCAACATTGTTATTTTGTAACCTCTTTCATTTAATATCTCCTCAACCACTACTTCTATGAAATCTACTTCTTATCCCTTTTCATTTCTCTCGAACATGTAGTCAAACATCGTCAATTTTTTTCTAGGTGTGTGGTGATTCAAGAACCTTCATCCATATCTTCTCCACAATATACACCTACCATATCATCCCTGATAGAAAATGGAAATTATCATATCATCCCTCATTAAATAATAGATATTATGTAATATTTTAATTATGAATAACGTATCTAATCGAGTCTATTTTAGTAATACTTTTTGAGTTATCAATGAAATACTTTTCTCCCAAAAATGTTTACCTTTCTCTATTCATTCTTCATATTTATAGATTAATTTTCTAAATATATTTTTAATATTACCCTTCATATACCCACATTCCTCTATAAAAATATTTTACAATCCCAAAAGTGGTATAAATGTTGTTTCAATTTATTCTATGTACTTTGTCGTTATTTTTTATTGTAAAAAAGGGGAAGGTGGTTCACGTAATTTAGTAAATCATTATTTTAATGCTAAATAATCTTGTTTAATATTTATTAATATGTTTTTTTATGATCATAAAAAAATCCAAACATAACTATAAAAAATGGATATGTCTTGAAGTAACCATAACAACCAACCATATGAATAATTTATGCTAACCATGAAGGCTAGGTGAAATGATAGATGTGACCCCATGTGGAATTCTAAGTTGCTCAATGGAAAACAAATATGCCATTTCTTATATGTTAATTTTTTATCTAGGTCTTAAAAATACTACATATATTCTGAATTGACTATATTGAGTCTTCGTATGATCTCATGAGTGATTCAACCTACCTTATGACTACATCAAGTTATCATGATGGCATAAAACAATTTTATTAAGTGATGAACCTACCGAGTGAATAAATAAACTGGTATGATTTATAAATAAATTGACTATGTCAAGTGTCACAAGATCATGTGTCCATAATAATTTGATTGTAAGATCATGTGTCAGTTAGATCAAGTGACAATAAACCATATTAATTTTTCGTAAAACTTTTATTGTGATTTTTTCAAATATAAGTAGTTATAAATATTTCAAACACAAGAAAACAATTTTAAAGTCTTTTCTCAAGATTCAAAGCATTTTTTCGATTCCATATTATACTAATACTACATTGATTTCTGATATTATGAACTAAACAAACATAATATGACCAAATTTGAAAATAAAAATATAATTAATGGATGAAAATTTTAATTAAATAAATTAAAATGAATAATAAAAATTAAATAAATAAGAAAATATATTATAGGAATGTAAATAACTAATAAAATTATTCCATAATAGAATTTAATGAACTTATAAAGTTATTCAGGAGTTGAGTTAAGGGTTTATATAACAACCAGAAATTTTAATAGTAAAACATAATGTTCAATAGTTTATATGATATGAAACACCGAATTTAAAAAAAATCTTATGATATATTACTATTAAAATCAGGATGTTAAATTGGAAAGTATTAATAGTATTAAATAGTTTATGAAATTTACATCCAAACTGATAATAATTTTAGTTTTTGATTAATTAATATATATTTAATTTATTGAAATTAAATAAATTTTTGTTATAAAATGAACATGATTTTTTCAATAATAATATAAAAATTAAAATAGTTTAAATTTTAAATATTTTTCTAAAATGATTTATTTTTTAGTGAATAGTGAAAATCAACAACTTTTCAAATACTGACAGTTATTTTCGTTAAATAAAATAACATAAAAGTTACACTATGTATTATATTTGGTATTAAACTGAAATATTAAAAAAAAAATTAATCTATGTAATTTCTTTTTAATCACCAATTTTGACGATTTGGAATAGAGTTATTTTTATTCTTAAAAATGTAGTTCTCTATAAACTATTTTTAAATGCATAATGTTTATCTTTTTTAATCAATTAATGTAACACCTAGTAATTTTATATTTAACTTAAATGAAGAGATTATATATTTTTATATTAATCTAAATTATTATTGTCATGATTTTTGTTCATATAATTAATTTAAGATCATATATTGCTAGAAAGGTAACTTTCTTGAAAAGCTGTTTTCAACATGTTTGGAAGGATTAAAGTTAAGTTGATGTTTTAAAATTATAGTAGTTAAATCTGAATAAATGGATTAAATATTTTTAATAATAATTTAAACATACATTTTTATCATAGATAATAGTATAAAATTGTAAAAATAGGTTTATACAGTTAATGCTAAAATAGGTTTATCGGGTGTTAAACTAAATAGATAAAGGGAGTAACAAGTTTTAAAAAATTATTTTTAAATTTTTAATGATTTTAGGGACAACATTATCCCTCGAATCCACTATTTTCCAATTATAGAATCATTTTTTATTGAGAGGATATTCCTATTATTGAATTGTTTTGGTTATTTAAAAAATGTCACTCCTCCTCAATTATAGAAAGATACCACATCCCCTATATTATTCACTCATATAAATTCATTTTTCTCAACCAACCTTAAAATAATCCCTCCATTAATACTTATACACACTCTATATATTATTACCTAAAATACCTACCATATAGTCCTTAATAATATATCCAAATGAGTCTATTCTAATCGAATGAAGTCAACTCCACTGAGATCCTTCTTTTATAATTCTTCTTTTTCCACATTAAATTATGTAATAATAATTACAATATTATATAACTATTATATATTGTATACTATGATGTTTTAATTTCTATTTAAAAATATTGGTCCACCTCTTCTTCCATCAAATGGGCAATAAATCCATCCTTTGCATGTAAGGAAAACTACAACCATGCAAACCGATGTAATCAGTTTTCTATCCCAGTATCTCAAGAATTTTCTTGATGTTTGATTTTAGTATCATATGTTATATTAATGACATCTTAATAATTTACTAATTTCAAAATATCATATACCTTCTTACCAGACTATCCTATGAAAAATGATTACATCATTCATGTGTATAGAGGACTACTACCTCATGAAGCAATGTTATTTGTTTTTTATTACCACATCACAATGATGTCATAGATAAGTTTATTTAAAAAAATATGATTTAATTATTATTCTAGGAAGTTAAATTAACACTTTACTTATTTTAATAAAGATATTTTAAAATTAGAAATATTACTTATGTGTGTGTTTAGCCTACCATATCCATGATTATAACATATTGTATTTTTATTATCCATATTTCAGGGTTGATTTTAAATGTATAACTAATTAATAATAATGGAAACTATGAAATTATTATTCTATAGATGATTTAATAAATACTACTCTTATTACCATCAATGTAATGATTACATTAATAAACTATGAACTGAATGTCCACCAAACACCCAACGTATAAATAAAAGTATGATTTATAAAATATGTTATCAAAATAAAAAAAATAATTGGTTTAAGAATATTGTATTAAATATTTAAATGTTTAATAAAAAAAATTAATATTGGTTTTTTATACATGAGATATAGGGCATACAATCAAGGTCTATACATGAAATAAAGGTTTCATCTCAAAACATCCTTATTTAAGAAACATGTTCTTTTACGATTTTTTTAAAAGTGTATATACTATCAATTTACATATTAAACTCTGAATACATAATAATTTATAAAATTTTATTTTTTAATTCATTTATTTAATTCATGGGTTTTATGATTTAAATTTATCCAAAGCAAAAACAGTTTATATTTAAATCTCATTTTATTCAAAATTGTTCGTGCTTAAATAATATTTGTATGATTTAATTAAGTCATCTTCTTAATAAACCATTTATTAATAATATAAAATGTTTATTAATTAACTTTTTATGTATAAATACAATTTTACTCACTTTGGTTCATAAAATGATTGATATTATTCTAAGAAAATATGACCATATTTCTCTCTTTGATCAAAAATCGTTTTTCTTTCACATCCATCATTTCTAAAAATATATTGAATTATATTTCATAAAATATAAAAATTATTAATTTAGAACATTTTTAACCATTTTGGGATTTTTATAGAAAAAATTAATGTAATATTCTTGTCATTTTTAAATGGAGGTGCTTCTTATCCTTTTTACAATATTGTGAAGAGATGCTTTTTTAACTTAGAAATCATGTATTGAAATAAATGGAATCATGACAATTTAATTTTTTGATGGATCATTTATCTGTTACCATATTTTTCTTTTAATTTTTTTCATAAATATTTTACATATTTTTAAATTTTGAAGAATTGATTTAAAATTAACAAATATATATTTCCCTAAATAATTACTCCAATGTTATCTTTTAATGATATTTTCATCAACGATGAAAAACTTTAGAGTTATGGATTTCATTTAAATTAAGTTTATATGTCTCTCACAAATATTAATACCTCATTATAACATATTTAATGGGTTAATAAATTCTTTAGTTCTATCTATCAAATTACTTCGTTATGGTAATTTTTGACAATTATTTGAATAATAATTATACAACCAATATTTTTCCTTGGGTAACTTTTATTTTTTTGCCTTTTTAATTATTTCATGTTTATGGAAGACATAATCATGAACATTTTATGATGGGTAAACCTACAATGCTCTCTAAGTCATTGGTAAAAAAATTAGTTTCATGATGTTCCATGTTTATAATTAGGTAGTAAATTTAATCACTTATGTGACATTGTACAATAAGTAATGTTGTATACACAATTACCATTTTACTATGTTTATGTCATGTAATTTTTTTCTACCAAATTTCCTATGATTTAATGATCTTATGATACATTGTAAATTATAATATATTCCCATGTGACTACTCTTAATCCTCTATTTTCATGATATCAGGATATACCTTTGACTCACACGTTATGATTATATATCATTTTTTATTACTTTACTATATTTTTACCTCACCCATTTTTTCTATGAATTACCTATGTTATCTCATGTATGTTTTAGAGCTAAAAAATATATTTTTATCTAATTATAGATTATAAAATAAATAAAAATTATTTTAGTCTCACTTTTATTTATTAAAAACCTAGTCATCTAAATAAAATATACATCGTGATCTTTGGGTTGTAATTATTAGATTTTTATTTTTGAAATCATGTAAAAATGTGTAAATGTATTTGTTGACTTTTGATTATATAAATGGAAGGTGTAGTTATTTTTGGGATTAATATTATAATAATTTTTTGATAAACCTATGGAAAATTATATGGATAACTTCTGGTATATGAAAATATCATGGAATTTTGGTGAATTTAAAATGATTGGTTTCCTTGAATTTAAATCCCTGTTTGAACACTACAAGTTGGTGTGTCTCTGGAATATTTGTAGTTAGGGGTAATAACTAAATAAATTTTTATTGTTCATTTACTAAATTTTCCCCTATTGCATGACAATGGGATTTGATGCACACTAGGTTTGACATTCCTAGAATATATATTTTAGAATTTCACAAACACTATTTGAATAATTATAAAGGACATGAACAAACTATTTGGTTAAAAACCTTAAAGGGAAGAGTTACAATAGAAAACCTATATAGAAAAATTGGGAATCATAAGTAAGGATATACATATCATTTATAAATTATTCTTTCTAGGTATAAAAGTTTCCCTTTTTTATTTTAATGTATACCAATCTTGTTTATTTTATTTTTTCATGTTAATAGGGAAAAATATGAGTAAGCATTCCAACAGCTGATGTGATATGAAATGTAATGATTTCCTTAATCAGAATACTAGCCTAATATTATTAGAAATTATAAAAATTATAATCATTCCAAATGAACTACCACAAATTATTATTTACTACTATAAAATAGTTGAATTTAGAAACACCTCAAAGAATATAATGATAGAGTCTCATTGATGCTCATGTGATAAATATGATAAAGAAAATAATATTTAATTTCCTAATTGTTTAAAATATTGAATGTGACACCATTAAAAATTAATTAAATTTAATTTGATAAGGTTTTTGTTTTTTAATGGTGGGAACAAAGAATCTATTATATAAATAAAAATAGGAGTCATGTTAAAAAAACCAAGTGAAATAATTTTCAACCTAACGAACCACAAATATTTCAATGTCATAGATGCAGGGAATATGATCATTAAAAAAATAAATAACCTATTCAAATGAATAATTATATAGGGTAATTTTCATGAAATAAATTAACTAGAATGATTTAAATGTCTAGGTTTTATATTTGATAATCAATTTTTTGAATTTTTTTAAAATAAAATTCTAGTTATAAGAATCATGAAACATCTAATGATTGTTCTACATTTGTTTTTATTTTTTGGGTATTCAATAATATGTTGAATGGTTTGAATTATCTAGACAAGTTATTTATTAGTAACATGGAATTTTATTGAAAAACATGTGATTGAGGAAAAGAAAAAACATTTAAATGTACATGATGTTTGAGTAATTATAGTTGTATTAAAATAAATTTATTTGGGGAAAATAATGATCCTGATAGAAATATGTAGAGGTTAGAAAATTTATTTGATGAATAATGTCATATTTTTAATTTTTTTATCAATTAATTTTTAATTTTATAGGATCATGGGGAATTATTAATATTATTATCACTTTTATGTATTGTTTTATTAAAAAAGGACAACAGTTAAGCTGTGCGAAAACTCGCAACATCCTAAAAGTCCATTGGTCATGAATCCATATCGAAGGGATGTTAAGGTGAATTTTTCACTACTAGAATACATGATTTAGTAGTTATTATTAACATATTTTTATCAAATTATTTGATAGATAACTGTTATTTAAATTTTAGGAGACACATTTTATGATAAAATATTTTTGAATTTTTATGATTTTGAGTTGATTAATTTTATTTTAGAAAACATTTCATTGAATTGAGGTTTGTGTAACCCTTAGGTATAACATGTTATTTAAAATTAACCATTATTTTGGAAGAACATAATTCAATCATTTATTTATGAGATTGTTTGGGATTCTATGTTATTTACTTATAGAATGTTTAAAGTTGATCATTAGATCTATAGGAAAATACGATGTTTTATTCATATTTTGAAATATATTATATTATACTACACATTTATGGTTTTTAATGACTAAATACAAAATTAGTATCTTAATATCATTTTTTAAAATAATTGATTAATTAAAAGTTATTTTCAGTTCTTCTTTAAAAACAAATTCATCATAAATATTCATCATTTTGAGAAATAGATGATATTTTAGTGAAAATTTATTAAATAAAGTAATTATACATTTCGTATAAGTATATTTACTCGTGTTAATAATATTTATGGTTAAATGATCCCTCAAAATTAAAAAACCAATCTTGAAATATTAATTTCATTTATTTTCAAGTAAATTAATGGTCTCTACTCTCTTAAAAATGGTTTAATGTTATCGCCTAAATGAACCTTTTATTGAAATTCTCATTTTCACTTTCTTAAAACTATATCCTTATATGGAAAACTATTTTTATTTCATTTCATGAGTCATTTTTATTTCCCATTCCATCTTTTTTAGAGGTTTTTATATAAAACCTTCTTTTGATGTAGGTTTCACATAATGGAATTTCTGAATGTTAAACACCTGATAATTGGTAAAATGTTCAAATTTAGAGGAAAAAATTAATTTATGTGGAACAATGTAACAAATGGATATATTGAGTGATGATCAAAAAGTTTAATAGTATAGAGGACACACAACCCAAAGATTAACAGACCTGCCAAATATATTAACATTATAAACTATCATTTAAATTAAAAGGTATGGATAGTATTAATTAACGTATTAAATTTATATAATTAACCTACTAAAAATTAATTTATTGAAAAATTATTAACAAATAATCACCCCACTATTAATAAAGATACATTATTCTTTTGAAAATTTGTTTCTTTTATAAATTATCTTGATTTCTCATTGTGAGAAAATATTATATATTATTTATTAAAATTTTATAAATTTTATTTTTGAAAATTAACATAATTTCTGAAATAATGATCTCATAATTAACATATGGTGAGATGTTATAATTTTTATAAATCGTTTTATTTCTCATTTAATAATGAAAATTACCGATTATTCAAATAAAGACTTTTATATTCATTAATTAAAGTTATATAAAAGTTGAATTTCATTTTGAATATGGTTTTAAATTTACATATTAAACTTTTTAATTTAAATAATATATCTAATTTAATTTTAATCATATATTTTCCTAATTTTATTGTAATTATATTTTTATTCTTAAAATGTGGTTTTATGAAATATTTTTTTAAGTGAATAAGGTTTATCACCTTTAATTAAATAAAATTACCAACATTGAAGTGAATATATAAATTTTGTTAAGTCATTATACATTTATTTATATGAATTAAAATTAACATAGTGATGATGGATATTCATATAGTTAATATAAGATCATTTATTTCTAGAAATTCATTTATTGAAAAAATATTTTTGGCATATTGTATGGGATAATTTTAAATTAAATTTTGACACTTATGTGAATATAAGTTCAGAAGATATATTTAATACTTGGAGTTATAATAATTAATATTACATAATTATGTGAACATAATTTTTTATAAAATTAATAGTACAAATAGTAAAATATTTTTATCATATTTGATGTTAGAAATGGTTTATCGAGTTTATAATAATGAGTTAAAGGGAGTACCATGATTAAAACAATTATATTTTTTAATGGATGAGGTTGGCATGGACCATATCAACCCTAAAACCCATTATTTTCCAAAGTTTTATAAAATTTTCTTTAGAGTGAAAACCCATTGTTGAATAGTTTTTTATATTCACAAAATGTTACTCCTCCTCAATTATAAATGGGGACCCCATACTCTAACATAATCATGCATTATAATAGATTTTTTATGCTAAAAACCATCAAAAATATCTAAAAGACCCTTATCCAGATTTTAGACTTTTTTATACCAATATATCAACCATTGGGTCAATAATAATATATCCAAATGATGTTATTATATGTTAAATTAATTGACTTCACTAAAATTTTTCTTTTATTATTTTTCAAACAATATCAATTATTCCATGCAAACATCAGTAAAATTAATTGAGTACCAATTACATACTTTTTTCTTATTATTTTTATTGAATAAAATTTATTAATCCCTTCTTCCATCAAAATATGAAATGAAACCATCGTTCATTTGTAAGGTGGACTAATACCTCAAGAACAAGTATAATTTTTCTTCCATAATTCCCTCTCATAGATTTTTATGATTATGATTTAATGATTATATATTATATTCATGACATATTATTAAATATGTAAAATTAACAAATCATATATGTTTTACCTTATTATCCATTGAAAAGGGATAACATCATTCATGTGTGTGGAAAACTGCTGCATAACCAAGAGATGTGATTCATTTTATTACTATTATATCAAATGGTTTGTATATATATTAGTGTATTTAAAAATATTATATGACATTTAGGATACAATTACTATTTTTGAATGAGAAATTAATAGTTACATTTTTTATGTCATGGTCATAGAAAAAGGGAAATGTTACCCATCCCTATGTATGGACGATCATCTCTATTATAGTCACAGAATTCATTTTTTATAATACATTTCTTTATTTTTTTAATATTATTATATATAAATTATAATTAAAATTATGAATTTTTAATTATTCATTATATTATTAAACAATGAACCATTTCTCCTTTGTAGATACACTGATGTGGTTGAGAAATTATTAACTGAGCATCCTCCAAAACCCAAAATAGAAATAAGAAGTAATTAAATATGTTATTAAATTAAACCAATTATATAGTTTTAGTATATATAATTAAAGATATAAAATGTTCATAAGGGAAAAAATGACATATTTTTATTATACACGAGAAAAATTACATACTAAATTAGTTTGGACATGAGGTATAGGTTTCAAATAAAAACATCATTCCTTGAGGAATATTTTTTTATGAACCTAATGTTTTTATATATATTTTATATAATACCAATTTACTTATTAAATAATGAATAATTCATACTTAATGATATTTTTTGTTATAATTAATTTACATCTTTCAAGGAAGTTATGATTGGAAATTTACCGAAGATGTATGGCTTTATGTTTCATTATCATTTTTCATGTAATTATTTCTGATTTAATTAACATAGTAATAAATTATATTATATTTTTTATAAAACCGTTTATTTTTATATTCTTACTTTTTTTAATAAAATTTTAATGTAATAAATAAAATTATATAAATTTCTGCTTAAAATTGTGGAGGATTTTAAAGAAAATCTAACTTCATTTATCTATTTGATAAAAAATAATTTTCCATCTGTATACATTTTTTCAAAAACTATTTTTATAAATATTTTTAATAATCTATAAATGATTTATTAAAAACATTTTTACCCATTTTTTAATTTTTATAAACTGTCTTCAATGTAATCTTCTATTTATTTTTCAAATGAGTTAATTTCTCCATCATTATAGTACTGTATAGGGAATCTATTTTTCATCCTATACAATATGTACAGAATTACAAACCATCATGACCAGAGAGTTCCTTAAAGATTCCATTATAAGTTACCATTATTCAATTTTCAGGAAAAAAAATTCTATAATATTTTGAAAATTTTTATATTTTTATTAATTGATTTCAATTTTAATAATGTTATTTGACTAGGAAAATATTTTGTGTTCACTTTTAATGATATTTTCATCATGGATGAAAAACATTGATTATATGAATTTCTTATAAATTAGGTATATATATCTCTCATATATATCTAGATATTATCCCTTCATTTTTTGGGCTAATAAAGGCCTTATATTCATCCCTCATATTACTTCATTATTAAATATCAGTTAATTATTATTAAAACAATGTTTTATTAACCATTATATTCCATGGGTAACTCTTATTTTTTATCCTTATTATGGATTTAATTTTTCTGGAATACCTAATACTTAACATTTTTGGATAGGTTATTCCAGATAGTACACTAATTAATTGGATAAAACAATAATCTCATGAGGTGTCATATAGAGGACAAGGGATAAAACCTAATCTAGTATTGATCATTTTCCATCATTTGATATAGTAATAGAAGTTGTCATTGGATCATGTTTATTTCATGTTATTTATTACTTCAACATTTCCTAGGATTTTAATAACTTATGATACCATGTACATTTTTTATTCTCCCATTTGATTTATTTGGATCGTTGTTTTTATTGATATCTGGTTATACCTTTGACTCACATTATACAATTCCTTATCATTGTTATTACTTTACTATAAATTAGCTGACCAATATGTCTACGTATTACCTGGGTTATAAAATATATTTTTAAGAGCTCAAAAGTATTTATGAACTCATTCTGGAGAATAAAATAATGAATTTTTATCTTATGATTATGTTAATGTATAATGAACCTATACATCCAAATACATTAGGCCACATGATCATTGGTTTTTAATTAATAGATATTTATTTTAAAAAAAACATGAAATAATATGTGTAAAATGATGGGGTTACTATATATTTTTTATTTTAAGGACTGGTTATTTACGGACATTGTCTATAATAATACGGTGAGAAACCTATAGAAAAATATAAGGATAATACTAGTTATTGTAAAATATCTTGGATTTTTGTGAATATTACACTGAGTAGATTCTAAGAACCTACATCCCTGTATTGATACTAAAAGTGAATGTAACTCTATAAAAGTTGTATCTAGGTGTAGTAACTCCAAAAAAGGAATATTAGGTGCCATATCAATTTTCACCTACTTCAAGATAACTAGAATTGATTTACACATGGTTTAATATTCCTAGGGGATATATTTTAGAAATTAAATTACTCATTTTGAACCATTATAAAGGACTTGAAAATATTATTAGGTTAAAAACCTAATAAGAAACATTACTAAGGAAAAGAAAATTTTTAATCCATAATAATCATAATTTGGGATATAATTATCATTAATAAGTTATTCCTTTCGTTTTTATAAGTTATATTTGGGTATTTTAATTCATCCTCAAATTTTTACCTTTATTCATTCAGTTAATGGAAGGGAATATGAAAAATCATTCCAAAAAACCAATGTAACGTGAAGTGTAATGATTTCCCTAATGAGATTCCAAGATTATAAAAGGAATCAGATAGACAACTTGTGATTATTCCAAATTATCTATATCCAATTATAGTTAACAATGATAATATTTTTTAATTTCCAAACACATCAGTGAAGAGAAGGATATAGTTTTATATAATTGTTTCTCTTAAAGCTGATAAAGAAAATAATATTAAATTCAAAACATGTAAAAAAATTTGGGAAGTGGCACAAAAGAAAACAACTTAATGGAAGTGGAAGATTATTTATGTTAGGGAATTAATGGAAACATATAATCTAATTTCAAAGGACGAATAAGTGTCACATTTGTTATATTAAATGAAATAGTAGTCATCCTTAGCCTCTACTAATAGTTTAATGTCAGGAATATTGGGAACTTGGACATTAACCATGTCAATTATCTAATACAATGATTAATTACTAAGTTCTTTTTTTATAAAAATCATTTAATTAAAATTATTTATGTTTATAGGTTTTTTAATTTCAAAATCATGTTGTTCAAGTGATATTTTTAATGGTATTCTAGTTATAATAGTAATAAAACTTATAATGAATATTGTACAATAGTTTGGTGTTAATTTTTTTTATGAATATTTTGAATTGTACTAATAGTAAGGAAATGTAATTTAATTGTAATATTATATTTTATTGAAAAACACATTATTGAGGTAATGATAAGAATGATATGTTCTTAATGTTGTGGAAATTTTAGTCAATTAAAACTAATTAATACTATGGAAAATAAGGAGGTGGAGAGAAAACCATATAGGTTAAAAAAATGATGGGATGACTAATGTTATTTTTGAATTTTTTTCATCAACATGTTTATAATTTTAGGATCAAGGTAAGTTATGAAAATTCTCATCATTTTCCTTCTATAGTTTTTGAAAAACAAAATGATAACCCACATGCTGGGAGATAAGTCATCATATCCTGAGAATGTTATAGGGCATGAATCCATGTTATATGGAGACAGGGGTGTAGTGTCAACCACTATCCAACGTAGAGTACTGTTAAATATTATATTTTTTTAGATAAATTATTTTGAAGATGAATATTTTATAAATTTGGGGAGACAAAATTTTTACCCAAATATTTTAGAATTTTTAGTATTTTTGGTAGATTTATTTTATAATAGAAAATTCTTCATTTGGTTGATATTTATTTAACTCACATGTATAAATTTTACTCCGAATTAAATTTTATTTTTGAAAAAAATAAATAAATCAATGAATGTTAAGGTTATTTGTTATGTAGTGTTATTTACTTATTGAATTATTTAATTTTATCTCTTAGTTTTGATGTTATGAAGGTGTATCCATTCTCAGAATTATCTTACCTAGGGATAACCATTTCAGGTTTTGGTTAATGTATATTTACAAAAGGAATATATTTATATCAAATTATCGAATATGTGACCAGATAAAAGATTATTTTACTGTTTTAGGCATAAAATAATTATCTCAATTACTGATCATTTAAAAATAAGATGAGATCATGGTGAAAATGATTAAATGATATAATCAAAATTTCAATGTAATTATATTTTCTTATGTACTTATTCTATATGGTTAAATTATCTATCTACTTTATTAAAAGTATCTAAAAATAATAATGTTTTTCATTTTCAAAAAATCAATGGTTTCTTCTCTATTATAAAAGGATTTAACATTATCTACTAGATGGATCATCTTTGGAAATCCCTACTTCTACTTCCCATAAAATTTATCCTTATAAGGAAATCTATTTCCCTTTTTGTTTCATATGACATTTTTATTTTCCTTTCCAAATTTTTAATTGGCTGTCTTATTTACCCTTTTTACAAAGATATTTTTTCACATAGGAATTTATTATTGTGGAGCACTTAAATTCTGAGAACAAATTTAACTATTGTGCATAAAATTTATTTAAGGTATAATAATTTCACTCCCTGTTATTTTATGACATTGTCATAATGTTCTATAGAATATCCAACTTGAAACATAAATCTTAGATGACATTCAAAATATATTACCATTAAAAACTAGCCATTTAATTGGATTTTATTAATTGCATTAAATGAATCATTAAATTATTAAAAAATTCACTACTACATATTATTTTCTTTATAAATTATTAACAAATAATCACTCAATTTTTAATAAATATATTTTACTCAAAAAATAAATACTTCATTCAAAAATGATTTTAATGGATTATTTTGAGAAAATATTAAAATATATTTATAGAATATTTAGAAATGTTATTTTATAAAATTAATATCATTTTTAAATCTCAATATAACAATTAATTTCTAGAATTTTTTTTGGATTTTACAAAAATGTTTTATTTTTCACTGAGTTGTGAAAATTAAAAATTTTCAAATATATACATTTATACTCATAATAATATAACATAAAAGTTCAATTTTATTATGTATATAATCTTAATGTTATGTATGAAACATTTGATTCAAAATAATCTAACTAACTTAATTTGAATCATCAATTTTAATTATTTTAGTTTGCATTTTATTTATTCTTAAAACGTGGTTCTAAGAAAACTATCTTTAAATTCATAACATTTTTTTCCATAAACCACCTTGGGTACCCTGGTAACCTGATGACTGAGCCCGCCCTAACTTATCCCAAAGGGCATTCCCGATCCCCACGGGTCAACGACTAGCACCTGGCATCACACAACATGGAAGTGGGAACAATTTTTCCACAAGAATGCGGAAGCAATAGAAACAAGACATTATGCATAACAAAAGGAAACTCCCCTGGGAGTAATGTACCAGAATAAAAAGAGGCATAAAAGCCCAAATTACTACAACCCAGGTATTAAAAAGGGAAAAACAGTCCCAAAGTCCCTAAGGAAACAACTCCCAAAGACAAGAGATCAACAACTGGATCCACCACCAAGAGGTCCCTTCCCTTCACTTGATCATGGAAGTAGAAATTCTACAAACACCAGAAGGAAAAAGTAGGGTGTGAGCCTATTCCAATTAGGAAACCACCAAATATTTTTTAATAGATTCCAAATATAGATTATCCAAAGAAAAAGATTCAATTTTTAAATAAATCTGTTTGGAAATTCTAAAGCATATTTTAACAAAACATGCTATACATTTTCAAATGATGGAAAAATTAATTTAATAAAAGGCATTCCAATGGTGGAATATTTCTAAAACACTGGCTTAAGTAAAACATTTATATAAAACTTTTTATATAAATCCAGTAGGTATGTAAGGCAGTTCAAAAGCATTGGCATACATTTATATATCACATATAAATAAACTAGTGAGCAACATGGTCATCTGCCAAAAGGTGCAATAGTATTAACTAGTTATAAGATTCCACACTCTATGTGTTAACTCAGAAAAACGTTTATACATACTTCTCTATGACACTTTCCAATGAAGACTCGTCACCAACCTGTCAAGGATGTGAGCCTCTGCAAGTATGTTTTAGAACGTTGTCGTAGCGTAGAGTGTACCCAAATAACTCACTAACAACCTAAGGCTCGCATGTGCTCTTACATGATGGGAGAACTTTTTTAAGAATGCTTAAAATACGATCAATCCCATTCTTCCATTTCAAAAGTTCCAATTCAATTCCATTTAAAACCAAAACATGTTTTATTCAAAACATGCCTTTTTCACAAGATAAAACCAATGGGTTTCAATCAAATCATTTTATGAAATTTTCTCCAGTTTGAAATCCATTCAAAACTAATTCCATCATTACACAATTTATTTCCACAATTAAATCCAAAAAATTAATTGTAATTATTTCCATCAAATCAATAGTTTAAATTCAACAATTTAAATCGGCCAATTTCTATAAACACACCCAATTCAATGGAATTAGGGTTTTCCAAAATTCGATGCCAAAACCATTTCAAATATCTCGATTTACTGGAATCGGGTTTTTATCAATTTAATTGAAAGAAAACTTGAGCAACATAATTTAAATTAACAATTGAAAAAAATCGAGCATATACAATAATAATCAATTTGGAAAGTCGGGATGGAACCACCTACCTTGAAGGTTTTGACAAAAACCACAACGGTCGAGAACGCTCAAGAAAACCAAGTTTTTTCTTCACGAACCCACCTATGATCTCTTCTCTTAGAAATATCAAGACCGAATAACATCATATTGGGTACCACAAACTTATATCTACCCATAAAGGGCGTAGATCTAAGAAACCAAGAGAAGTGGAGACGTAGATCTAAGTAGATCTAAGAAACCGATCAAAAACGATGAATAACGACCATATACCTCAAGAATCTGGCTTCGATTCACCAAGAGAAGCCTTTGGATTGCCTCCGGAATGATGGTAGAACATTCTCTAAGCATAGGAGGAGACAAATCTTGAATTAGAGCCACTTAGATGGACAAATGAGGCACTTAGAGGAAAAACCGAGTGAGATCCACAATTTATGGATCTCATTTAACTGGATACATGGTTTCTTCGCACAATTTGACAAAACGTGCACTAATTGTGCATCAGATTCTACCTCGGCCACCATTCACGCATGGTTTGGCTGCACGGTTAGACAAATCATGCACCGCCCATGCAGAAGCTACTGCCTCAACCTCCCTTCTCGCACGGTTTGGCTGCACGGTTTGAAAAACCTTGCGCCACCCGTACACTACTCAAAGTCCCTTAGTATTCCTTAAAAGTTCACCAAAAAGCACCCCATGAATTTACTCCAAAATAGAGGTACTTGGAAAGATCAAAAGTACCTGAAAACGTAACGTGTTGTTACAACCTCCCCACCATAATATCATTCATTCCCAAAAAAGCCTTTGAAGAAACATCAACATCAAAAAGATGATGCCACTGATCTCTCATTACTGGCTCCCTTTCCCATGTCTCATGAGAATCAGAACCATGCTGCCATAATACACAGACCAGAGGTATCATTATCCCACAAAGTACGTTGGTCTCAGAATCAACAAACCTGACTGGTCATTCAGTAATAGATAATTCCGGTTCAATCTCAAGATCAATTCACCTCACAACATGAGATAGATCAGAGAGATACTTTCTCATCTGTGATACATGGAGAACATTATGTATCGATATCAGTTGTGGTGGTAGAGCTAGATGGTAATCAAATTTCCCCACAAGACCAACAACCACAAAAGGTCCCCCAAAATGAGGAGAAAGCTTCTCTTGCCTCCCAAGCCATCGATGACCCAATTGGGGTGAAATATTCAAGAACATCTGGTCACCAACTGATAACTGTATAGGTTTATGGTGACGATCAGCATAAGACCTGTACCGACTCTGTGATGTCAGTATTCTCTGACAATTCAACTGGATCTTAACTGTCGTCTCTTGGACCAAACTCAGTCCTACGAAAGAGCATTCACCAATCTCTAACCAATATAAATGCGATTTACTAGGACGTCCATACAAAGCCTCAAAAGGAGCCATTTTGGTCGGAGACTCATAACTATTGTTATAAGAAAACTCAACTAGCCCCATATGATCATCCAAAGACAAACCAAAGTCAAGAACACAATCACAGAGCATATCCTCAAGTAGATGAATAGCTTTTTATGTCTTGCCATCTAACTCTGGATGGTAAGAAATGTTCATCCGAACCTGAGATCCTAGTGCCTCTTGAAGGTCTCTTCAAAAGAGAGAAGTAAACTGAGGATCCCTATAAGAGACTATACAAGATGGAACTCCGTGAAAAAAAAAACAACCTCTTTCACATAGATATTTCCCAATTCCTCAACTTTGGTTTCATCTCGAATAGAAATAATGTGAGCTGACTTGGACAGACTGTCGATCACAACCCATATCATGTTCTTCTTCCTCTGGGTTTGAGGTAACCCAACCACAAAGTCCATAGAGATTTCATCCCACTTCCATGTAGGGACTGGAAGTGGTTGACCCAATCCCAATGTTTTCTGGTGCTTAGCTTTCACCTACTAGCATGTATAGCAACGAGATATAAACTCATCAATGTCTTGTCTCATACCTGAGCACCAGAACTATCGCTGCATGTCATAGAACATCTTCGTGGTTTGTGGGTGTACATCCCACTGGGAGTTATGGAAACCACCCATCACATCCTTCCTTGCTGCTAACGGCACAACGTAATGGTTTCTATAACATAGAACACCCTCTTTGGAGAACGACCACTGGTTATCGGTCTGTCAACCATAAAGAGAGTCCCTAATGCTATGGAATTCATCATCCTGTTGTTGTTCCTAAATAATTAACTCGAGGAGAGATGTAGTCAAATGAACACTGGCTAAAGAAACTTCATTCCCATTCTACTAAACTCCAATATCAAACTAATCAAAAAGATCCATCAAACTCCACTCTTTTGAAGATTCTTTCACATCCTGTGATGCAAATTTCCGGCTTAACGCATCTGCAACTACATTTCCTTTTCTCAGGGTATAGGAAATGTCAAAGTCGAAAGATTGTAGGTACTCCACCAAACGTCTTTGGAGAAGATTTAAATATTTACGAGACAATATATAACTCAAGATCCTGTGGTTGGAATACACAGTAAACCTTTCTCCATAAAGGTAATGTCTCCAACACTTAAGTGTGTTCATTACAGCTACAAGTTCAAGGTCATTGGTAGGATAGTTCTTCTCATGAGGCTTAAGCTGATGAGACCCATAGGCAACAACATGATTAACCTGCATGAGTACACATCCCAAACCTGAACCCGATGCAACACATAAGACCACATAAACTATCCTAGCCTCAGGAAGAGTTAACACTGGCGTAGTAGTTAAAAGACTCTTTAGCTCAAAAATAGAACATTGAAATTTATCATTCCAGGAAAACATCACTCCATTTCGAGTCAGAGCAGTCATTAGAGAAGATAAGTTTGAGAATTATTTAACAAACCTTCGATAATATCCTGTTGAGCCCAAGAAGCTCTGGGTCTCGAAAACATTTTGTGGTTGTTCCTAAATTATAATAGCCTTCACCTTTTTAGGATCCACTGATAATCCTTGTTCTGACATGATATTTCCCAAGAATTTCACTTCCTGAATCTAAAAATCGCACTTTGAAGGCATGGCATAAAGTCGGGGATTCCTTAGAAGACTCTGAACTATTCTCAGATGATGCACATGATCCTCCTCAAACATGGAGTAGACAAGAATGTCATCCACAAAGACCACCACGAAATAATCTAGATACTCATAGAAAATAGTGTTCATCAAATCCATTCAAACTGAAGGAACATTTTTTTAGGTCGAAGGGAATAATAAGGTACTCATAATGTCCATACCTACTCTGAAAAGAGGTTTTAGTAATGTCAGATTTCATTATCCTCAACTAATGGTAACCCGGTCAAAGATCAATTTTTGAAAACCACTTTGCCCCATTCAATTGATCAAACAAATCATAAATTAGTGGTAAGGGATTTTTGTTCTTTATCATAAATTGATTGAGATTTCGATAATCAACACATAAGTGAAGATAACCATCAGCCTTCTTGGCGAAGAGAATAGGTGTTGCCCAAGCTGACACACTCAGTTGTATAAAACCTTTCTCAAGAAGATCGTCTAACTGAGAATTCAGTTCTTTTAGTTCAGTTGAAGACATTCGGTAAGAGGTAATAGGAACTGGTTTAGTACCAGGCATTATGTCAATAGAAAAATCAACCTATCTTACTAGAACTCAAAAGGAAACACATTAGGAAACACAGCGAAGAGTAGAGGAAGATCACCACACATTGAATCTCTCTCTAGATCAAAATAAAACACTGATATAACTTTCCCCAACTCTGGATAAGAGGTTCCAGCTCTGCTTGACCTTGGGTCCCATTCTTCTTTAAAAACAAGAGGCACACCACTGGGTGTAGTAAGGTAGACCTGTCGAAGATAACAATAAATCTGGGATTTATTGGCAATGAGCCAATCCATCCCAAATATGACGTCAAAAAATTTCATGTTGAGAATCAAAAAACTCCTAACATGATCAACATCTGATAGAGAGAAGACACAAGTAAGACTACAGCGACCCTTCACTCTCATTATACCAAGGGGTGTAGTAATATGCTTCATACAAGATAAAATTTCCATAGGCAGATTAAGAAGATTAACAAGATGGGTTGAAATAAAAGAGTGAGATGCACCAGTATAAAAAAGAGATGTCACTAAAGACAATGCTATAGTAACAGTACCTCTCACAGTTGCAGGACCTGTATAAGCTACCTCTGGTGACTCTTCCAATGCATGATTAATCATTGTTCCAGATGCATGTGGATGTATCCCTTTTGTACATGAATAATTTGATTTCCTCGCAGTATTTGGAGGTGCTGATGATCCTATTCCACTACCTATAGTAGATAAGTGATGGAAGAATCTCTGTAGAATGCCTAAACGTCCGTAGGAGCTACAATTCTTGGGTGCCTCAGTGAAAACCCTCTTAGAATGTCTTGGCTTCACACACTGATATCAAGTCAAAGAATCCCCCCTTGGTGCTACTGAAGGTCTCGAATGACTCTGTTGTCGAGAACTAACATAAGGAATGTCACACTTACGTTTTCATTTAAATGAACAAACACTGCCACAAGGAGGGAAAAGAACCTCCTTCATCCCTGAAATTCCTGCCAATTCCATCTCAACCATCGTTTCCCTATCCAGTACATCAGCTAAGTGGGTATCTTGAGTAGGAAAACCTAAGAATGGATATATGGTCGAATTCCCAACTCGGATCTCCGAGCCTTCATCCTCTCGTTACATACAATCTCAGGAGGAAACTGTACCAGCTCAGAAAACCTATTTGAGTACTCAGTCACAGTTTTTTTGGCATGCTCAAGCTTGAAAAACTCCACAGCCTTGGCTAAAACCATTGATTCTATATAGAACTGATTATTGAAAAGAACCCTAAATGCTTTCCACTCTAGACCCTCATGTTTTCCTATTATCCCCATTGTGTCCCACCATCTCATACTTGGTCCCTCCAATATGAAGGTCGAACACTTCACCTTGACCACCTCAGGTGTCTCCAAGAACCCAAACAGACATTCAATCTTACTCAACCATTCCTCATCATGTTGAGGGTCAGTGGAGCCTTTGAAAACTGGTGGCTTCTGGAATAGGAATTCTTGAGAATGACATCGGAGAATATCACTATGATGATCTATAGCTGTAGTCTGAACATGAACTAGAGTTTTTGCAAATCTCAGAGCATGGACAGTGAAAACAATCACCTCAACCAGACTCGAATCCATAATATGACTCACTTGCTGAGGTTCAGCAGCAGCCTCTTTTTGGATCTGAGCTCCACGTCTTCTCGGGGGCATGATGCTACATAGCATAAAAAGACATAGAATAACACCCAAACCGAGTAACACGGAAAAACTATTCCTAAAAGAAGGGATAAGAAGATTTGGATTCCACTATATCTAAATAAAAATACCGAAAATAATAGAACTAATCAACAAGTTGTATTTCCCCTACCAACCCTGGTGACATAAGGTTCATTGTGGTAAGGGCTAGCTAGGCACTCAATCACAACTACCTCCTATGTCCCGACAATAAAACTCAAATGCATATTGTCATCAAGGCGAGATGCTTAACCTTCCCTCTGATAAAACTTTTTCACGAACCAGCTCGGGAACCCTGGTAACCCAATAACCGAGCCGGCCATAACATTGCCCGAAGGGCGTTCCCGATCCCCATGGGGCAGCGACTAGCACCTAGCATCACACAACATGCACATGGGAACGATTTTTCTATAAGAATGCAAAATTAAAAGAAACAATACAGTACACATAACAAAAGGAAACTCCACTGGGAGTAATGTACAAGAATACAAATGGCATAAAATCCCAATGTACTACAACCATAGTACTAAAAATGGAAAAATAGACCCAATGTACCTAAGGACACAACTCATCAAGACCATAGATCAACAACTAGATCCACCTCCATGATGTCCCTTCCCTTTGATCAATCCTGGAAGAAGAAAGTATACAAACACATGAAAGCAAAAGTAGGCTGTGAGCCTAAGCCCAGTAAGATACCACCATGGATTCCGTAACATATGCCAATTATAGATTATACAAAGAAAATCATTCAATTTTAAAATAAATAGGTTTGGCAATTCAAAATCATATTTTAACAAAACATGCTATACATTTTTGAATGATAGAAAAATTAACTTAAGAAAAGTATTTACAATGATGGAATATTTCTAAAACAATGGCTTAAAAAACATTTATATAAAACAGTTTATATAAATCTAGCAGGCATGTAAGGTAGTTCAAAAGCATTGTCATACATTTATATCTCACATATAAATAAACAAGCGAGAAACATGGTAATCTACCAAAAGGTATAATAGTATTAACCAGTTTGAGGATTCTTCACTCTCTATGTGAACTCAGAAAAATGGGTATACACATGTCCCGATGACACTAGCTAAAGGAGACTCATCACCAACCCGTCGGGGATGTGACCCACTGCAAGTATGTTTTAGAACGTCGTTGTAGCGTAGAGTGTATCCAAAAAACTCACTAATAACTAAGGCTTGCATGCGCTCTTACATGATGGGAAATATATTTTAAAAATGATTAAAATATGATCAATCTCATTCATCCATTTCAAAAGTTCCAATTTCATTCCATATAAAACCAAAACAGGTTTTATTTGAAACATGCCTTTTTCACAAGATAAAACCAATGGGTTTCTATCAAATCATTTTAATCCATTTTCACCAGTTTGAAATCCATTCAAAACAAATTCCATCATTACACAATTTATTCCCATAATTAAATCCAACAATTTAATTGAAATCATTTCCATCAAATCAACAATTTAAATTCAACAATTTAAATCAGCCAATTTCCATAAACACACCCAATTCAATGGAATTGGGGTTTTCCAAATTTCCATGACAAAACCATTTCAAATATCTCGATTCACTAGAATTGAGTTTTTATCAATGTAATTTAAAGAAAACATGATCAGATGAATTTAAATAAACAATTGAAATAAATCAAGCAAATTCAATGATAATCAATTTGGCATGTCGTGACAGAACCACGTACCTCTATGGTTTTGACCCAAACCACAACGGTCGAGAACGCTCAAGAAAACCGAGTTGTCTCTACAAGAATCCTCCTTAGATCTCTTCTCCTATCAAGATAAAGACCAAATATCATCATATTTGGTACCACACACTTATATCTACCCATAACGGGCGTAGATCTTATAAACCGAGAGAAGAAGAGAAGTAGATCTAAGTAGATCTAAGAAACCAATCAAGAACGATGAAGAAAAACCACATACCTCAAGAATCCATCTTTGATTCACCAAGAGGAGCCTTTGTATTGCCTCTAGAATAATGGTATAACCTTCTCTAATTTTAGGAGGAGACAAATCCCAAATTGGAGCTGCTTAAGAGGACAAACGAGGCACTTAGAGGCAAAACTCAGTGAGATCCACAATTTAAAGATCTCATTTAAGTGTTAGCGCGGTTAGTTCGCACGTTTTGACAAACTGTGTGATAACCGTGCATGAGCTACTGCCTTAGCCACCCTTCATGCAGTGTTTGGCCGCACGGTTAGACAAACCGTGTGCTGCCTGTGCGGAAGCTACTGCCTCAACCACCCTTCTCGCGCGGTTTGGCTGCATTGTTTGAGAAACTGTGCGCCACCCATGCACAACACAAAGTCCCTTATTTTTCCATGAATGTTCACCCAAACTCACCCTAAGTCTTTAATAAAAAATAGAGGTACTTAGAAACATCAAATATACCTGAAAACGTAACATGATGTTACGTTTTTTGATTTTTATTAAATAAAATTTCATATAGTAAGAAATTATTAAAATTAAATTAATATATTGTGAATTTATTTATAATAATTTAAATAAATATAAGGATTTTTTCTAGTAATATAGGTAATATAGTATCATCTATTATGAGAAAAATTTGTTTTATTAAAAATTGTTTTTCGACATGATTAACTGGTCAGTTATAAACTAAATTTTTACACTTTTGTCACTTTAATTTGATAAAAAATTATTTATTCTTTTTGATATTATTAAAAAATAAAGCAAACAAAGTTAATATTAATATTTTACCATAATTATTAGTAAGGACAGTTAAAATTAGTTACCATGGTTAATGTTAACACTGGCATATCGGTGGTCAAACTAAAAGGGTAGAGGGAGTAAAATGATTAAAATATGTATATTTTTCAACAGTAGAGGTTTTTATTGAACTTATCATTCTCCCCACCTCAATTATTTTCTAATTTTGGAGGGAATTTTCTTCAGAGTGACTACCAATTATTGAATAGTTTTGGGTATTCAAAAAAATTTCACTCCTCATCAATAAATTGTAACCCCCTCCCCCACTCGACCACATATCTTAAGAGATTTTTCTTGGAATCCTTCTAGAATATCTCCAAAAATATTTATCCATAATATAGAAATGTTTTCATCCTATAATACCACCCTTTGAGTCTTTAATAACATATCCAAAGGTGGTTCTTCAAAGGAAAGGTAATTATCTTCATTATGCTCCTTCTTTCTACTTATTGTTTTTTCCACCGTAAACTATGCCTTATAATTTAATATGTAATTACATTAGTATCTTATAATTACTGATATGTTATATTTTTTTGTAATAATATTTTTTCATATCTTCTTTAATCTAATGGGAAACTAAACCATCATTCATGACTATAAAGGATAATCACCTCATGAACTAATGTAATTAATTTTCTGTAACTCCATCTCATGAATATTAATTATTATAGATTTAATGTTTATATAAAATATTATTTATATGTTATTAATAACTAGAATGTAACATATCATATTCATTATTACTTTATTATCCATTGAAAAATGATAACATCTTTCGTGTGTAAAGAGAACTACAACCTCAAAAAACGATGCGATTCATTTTTATTACTACATCACATAGATGAAAAAAGTAAGTTTATTTATATAAATAATATGATATTTATGATACAGTTGTCATTATGGAATGATAAAATAATACTTTTCATTTTTCCTTCAAGATCATTCAAAATTTGAGATGTTACTTATGTGTATGTACAACCTACTTTCTCCATGATTGTAGAAACATTTTTCAAAACCATATATAATGGTTAATTTTAAAAGTAATATTGATGTGAAAATGATAATTATATAATTATTATTATTCTTTATATAAGGTAATAATGACCACTTTGAAAATTTTTAACACACCAATTTCTTTTTCAAATTATTAAATGAGTTTCCTCAAAGAACATAATAAGACATAACTGGATATGTAATTAAATATGTCATTAAAATAAAAAAAATTAAGGTTTTAAGTATTAGGGATTGATATTTTAATGTTTTATTAATAATAAAAATAATTTATATGATTTTATTATATAAGATATAGTAAACTCACATGAAAAATCTAGACTTGAGATAAGGGTTGTTTCCCAAATATTCCTTTTTTGAGACACATATTATTTTAATAAGTTAATTTATTTTAAATAGTCAATAACTTTAAAAATTACATATTATATAATGAATATTCATAATTCCTGATATTTTATATTACAATATATTTATATCATTCAGGGAAATTATATTTCTATATTTACCAAAGCGATTATATTTTATATTTAAATGTAATTGCAATCCTGACTATTCATGCTTGAGTTTATGTTATAAGAAAGTTATTTGATTATTCTATAATAAAACAATATTTTTTTATCCACTATTTATTCCTTAAATATTAAGGTAATACAATAATTTTTCTCTCTTTGGTACTTTAAATGGTTGATAAAATTTTTAGTAAAATCTAACTTCATTTATCTCTTCGGTCGAATATCATTTTTCATCAATAAAAATGATATCTAAAAAAATAATAGAATATTGTTTAAATTGTCCAAATTGTTTATTAAATACATATTTTCAATTTTTTATTTATTAAATTTTTTAATATAATTTTATTTTCATTTTCAGAATGAGGTACTTTATTCCTTTATAAAAAAAATTGTGGATGATTTTAATTTAAATGATACTCCTAGTATCGAATTAACCATTGTCATAACCTATCAACTCGTTGAATCTTCCTTTATAAGATTCAATATTTTATGTTTTAATGAAAAAAATTTCTATAATATATTGAATGTTTTTTATTTTGAATAATTTATATAAGAGTATTAGTATTATTCCTTAAGAAATATTTGATTAAATGTTTTAATGACATTTAAATAAATAATTCCATCCTTTTTTGTTATTTATTAGTTATAATTTATTTTTATTTTTCTCTAAAATATATACTTACCGTATTCTAACTTAATTATAAAGGGTAATACATTACTTAATTTTAGGCCTAAAATGTCATCATTAGAAATTTTCCTTTGACTATGACATGAGAGATGATTAAGAAACCCATTTCTTTCAATAGTAAATTATTATGTTTATTCCATCTGATTGATTTCTTTTTTGTTCTCACATAATATGGTACATGTATTAATAGGTGCTTCCAAAAATATTTCCAATTAATTTTGTAAATCATTAGTCTCATGAGGCTTCATGTATCGGAATAGGGTGTAAACCTAAACCATCATGTACCTTATTTCAACCATATCCTATTGTTTAATAAGTTATAATTAGAACATGTTCATGTAATGTTGTATGTTTTTTCCTTATTTCCTATGATTCCATGATCTTATGACTCCATGTCTTTCATGTTATTATCCTATGGTATTATTATTTAGAACTTATTTTAGGATATCATGTTACACCTTTTACTCTTACTTTTTTATTATAAATCATTTTTATTCACAAACAATGATTGTTAGATAATCCTTTTTCTATTTGTATTTCCTAGGTTATCCCATATAGTTTTAGAAACTCAAAAGGAATAAAGAGCTCATTATAAGGAATAAAATAAAAAGGTTTTATTTTATTCTCACTTTAATTTATTATGAACCTAGTCATTCAAATACACTTGTCCACATAATCATTGTGTTGTAGTTAATGGATGTTTATGTAAAAAAATGCATATTATGTGTTAAAACCCTATGTTTATGTAGATTATTTCCGAAAATCCATTATTTTTATGTATTGTTCCTTTATTCTATAAATTATCTTATATTTCACTTATAAAAGATCATGAATACATTTCTTCCTACCATTCCATTATTTATGATTAATTAATTATCTATTATCCTACCATATATATTTTTATTTTAAATTATATTCTTATCATAACGGTTTTTCCCCACTAATCTTAATTCTTGATATTTTGTTCACTGTCAATCTATATCTCTCTCTTGGAATATGTTTTTTTATTTATCCAATTGATTATTAATATCGTAATTGTATTCTATTTATTTTGGTTATATATATATACTGACATAACAGTATATTCATTAAGTTATATTGTTTTAATAACCTATATTACATAAATTAAATTTAGGGGTTTAAATAAGGATGTTATTCCATTTATTCTCTTGGGAAATATTGAAATACAAGTTACTGGTTATTTCATTATGAATAATTATTGGTTAAAAAGTTTTATTGACTATCTATGAAATTATTTATTAATTTATTTTGTAAAATGAAATAACTTTACTTATTTAATGAGGGGTAGGGATAGGTGTTTTCTAACCCCTTAATAAACATTAATGACTCATAATACAAACTACTTTCCATGATTCATGCATTCCATGCCATTTATTTATAATGAATTCACTGAATCCTAGACGGTTTGAATTAAACATTTGATAGTATAAATTCCAACACATTGAAATTTGTTATTCTTATCCATGCTATTATGTATATTGTTATATTAAAATGGATGTATTCCAGCTCATTTTATTTATTATATTGAATTATTTAATCTCTATTTTATCCTTCTCTATTATTCATACCCTATTTATTCAATAATATATTTAGATGTATGCTACCTTTTACTGATCATCTGAGGTTACCCATTTATTTTTTTCCTTTCCATAGAGAATGAATAAGAGTACTATAAATCATTAAAAAATATACAAGAATGAACATTATTGTCAAAAAACCCAACCTTGCGTGAAAAAATGTTCACTAAGTGAAAAGTGTGGATTTTTTGTATACGGTATAATTCTAATTATCTAAAACTCTAAACCTAATGTTTCTTATATTTCTTTGTTTTTCAATATTTTCTATAAATCATAAAATTTTAGTATAGTTTGTATCATTGAAATAAAATTTGTATCAATGATGGTTATGAAAAAAAATTTGGTCATGATGTTATAATTTGAAGATAATTTTAGCATTACAAATACCATCATGGGTCCATAATTATAGGGGTGTTAAATACTTATTTTCTATAAATAACATTTTTTGGTTATATGTGACAGTATTTTAAGTTGAGTAATGATATTATAGGAGTAGTTTATTTGGTTTTTTATGGAATACATGATTAATGTATTAATACCTTTAGGGTTAGAATGTGATTTAATGTTGATGTAATTAGGTTTTTATTGGAAAACATAATATTTCATTTTTAGAATAGAATTCAAGTTGGGTATATAGCCTTAGGGATTGATAATATATTTGGTAACAAGGTGATTATACTTATATTATGAAAAAAGTTGTCGTAATTTTTTATGAACAAATGTAATTATGGAATAAATTGAATATAATTGGATAGTTTGTCAATTTATGTCATGGAAGTTTATATTACTTAAAAATTCAATACGAGATAATTTTTAATGCATCTATAATTTTATTATGTTTTTATGCCATGGTAAACAATGTTTTTTTAGAAATTATTGATATTTTTTAGATTTTGAGAATAGTAGGAAATATTTTTCATAATATTTTTTGATTAAAAAAACAAGAATAGTTTTTGAAAAGGATGTTAATATTTCATATTGGGGTTTTGTCGATTTTATATTGAACATGTGAACTGTGTTTTAAAAATTCTAGTTTTTTATAATTTGATAAGGGATATGTTAGATATTTTTTGGGATTTATATGATGATACTTTATTGTAAAAAACATTATGAAACAGAGGTTGAACAAGGAGTGACGTTTTTTACTTAAAGGATTCAAAATTTATGATATCATGAAATTAATAATTCATATAATTTATTATTCAAATTAAAATGGGTATTATCTTCTCTAACATTAAAAAATATTTTTTACTTAATAACTCAAAACATAAATAACCATGTGAACATTGTTACAAAAGGTTTAGTTCATGTTTTTGTTTACAAATTTAGTTAACAAAATTTTTTGAACCTGTATGTATTGTTAAGATTACTTGTAAATTACATAATTCATTTCGTCCTTCAACAAAAAAAGAAAAATATATCATATTTTAATGAATAAAATATCTTATAACTTTTTTATACCTCCAAGATGAATTAATTTTTAATATTATTATAAAAGTGAGATAAAATGAAATCAAAATACTGAAAAATATTCAACTCCTCTATAAGAATCTATTTTATCATTTAAAAACATTACCATTTCTTAAAAATTTCTATAGAACGTGAATTTTTTGTTTTTTTAAAAAAATATCAATAGTTCTATATTTATTAAGAATGTAATGTCACCAAGGAAATAAAAAACTATTTACCATAATTAACTTAATGTTTGAATATGATAGAAATATCAGCATTATAAAGAAAAAATATGATTATTTTAATTTAATTTCGAAATTTGTTCCTTTTAATATATCTATCAATGATATAAAACATGGGAGGAATTTCTTTAACGAGGGGGGAATGTAAAAATTATGTTTTTTATAATTAAAAAATTTTATAATTAAATACCAAAGTTATGAATTTATATTTATATAATAAATATTTATTATAATATCATTATATTATTATGTCATAATCCAAATGAAATTATATAATAAAATTATACATTCAGTATAATTTTAAAATTATAGTTCCCAAGTCGGATTGTACGAGTGAAAAAGGAGTTTAATTAGAGGTACCCTATTTTTCTGAACAGTTTTTAATTCAACTTCTTATACTATTAATATAATTTCACTTTTCAGAATAGAAAAACATCCCACACCTCATATGTAATTCGTTATATTTAAATCACATGACCCAAGTATTAATATAGTTTTATCATAAAATTCAACTTCTTCCCATGATCGATCAGTTCCCCTAATCATGAATTCTCCACTATAAACCCAGTTGATTACAGTAAGGAACTTCCTAGTCCTATCACCATAGATTTTCACTTTATCCCTACATCAGATTCCCTCTTGTGATACATAACTTCCCCATACCCACTAAAATTTTATTTTCTAAAACCAGAAATATACTATCATATTCTAGGTCACTTTATCACCTCTTTATTTAGATATACCTCTATGAACACATGCTATCAACTAGTTCCACTGAATATAATTTATTTGTGAACCCTTGCAGTTATATTCATAATCATATCTTCTAGTCATGAACACTCACATTAGATCATCAATGATGTAAATTTCTAATAATTATTTATACTTAGTCATTTGGGACATAAAATATGTCAAGGATTACCAACTTCAATGTCTTATCAGTCCATTATAATGTTGTATATCAAGTTCACTACTAATCAATTTTTTACACTCTATATTTTAAAATATTTATATTTCATTACCTAAAGTATTTTATTCAAATAATATAATGAAAAATATATACCATATATAAAATAAAGAAACTATTGAATTTATAGTTTTGAAGATATATACAAATTGACTTCTATATTATATTATCTTGTTGAAATATTATTTAAATCACACTAAAAACATAGTAAATAATCCCTTTTTAATAATATTAACAATCTATCATATGTTTGGGTTCATGAAATTTAAAATATCTTGTGAATTTATCTAAGAAATCAGTTTCGGTAAATTATTTATAACCTCCATACCCTTGAGCATGGGTTCATGAATTATGATTGGGTACTTCATCCTATTGTGTGGAACACATATCAACACCAACTCGTTCCACAGAAAGATCTCCTTAAATATCTACATGAATTAAAAATTTTTTTATTTTATTATGATATTCTAATCCTATAGGGTAAATGAAATAAAATGCTCTAATTTATCATCTTTATTTAAAATATTTTTTCTAATTATCATTTTCTCAGACACTCATAATCACCAAGTTTAAAAAGTTTTTTAACCAATAAAACTGTGTAACTACTCATCAAGAGGAAATTTTTAATATTGTAAATTTGTAGTTATGTTTTTAATTATAAAATTTCATTCATAAATTGTTACATAACATTTTTATAGTTGGGAGTTAATCTATAGAACATCCTACTTACTAAAATAGAGTCAGAAGTGAAACTTATAGAATGGTATTTCACTCTTAAAAACTCATCTTTTATGCTCAAAAAGTATATGAAATTTCAAAATTTAGAGTCTGGAGTAAGATTGAATTTTATTAATAATCACAAGGATTGTTACATTGTCTTTGATGTGGCTCTTATGAATTCACCGAAACCACTCATATAATGATTTTTTTTATTTTCATATATCAGTATACATAATCCATACTCTAATAAAATAAACTCATAATTAATTACATCAATCAGTAGTATTTCGATATCACATTATATCAGCTCATAAAATCATCCAATGTATTTTATTACCTGGTAAGACAATATGGGTACATAATGCTTCATGTATTGATTTTCCAACATCATGCTACTATCTACCTTTAATATTGATGTATAAAATATACTTATTAGAATAAGTAACTTCCCCCTTATAATAAGATTATGTAGATAGCAATATAAATCACATATTAGTTGTCTCTAAATTATTTATTACTTTTTAAATCATCACTAATAGGCTACACTATTGAGACATTCCAACTAAGGTCTATAACTATAATCCTCCATCTTCCATTTCTATTTAAGATGAAATCAACCCAACTTATTTCTACTAATTATATAACATATAGTGATAACTTCAAATAATCATCCGAAAATCCTTGAATGAAAATATTGTAATCCAAATTAGGGATCTTCAATATACTCCAATGAATTTATTGGAAGTACCATTGAACATCCATGTCAATATGTGTTCTTCAACTCTTTTCTTCCCCTCCTTATTTTTTAATCTATGAAAAGTAGTATAGGTAAATTTTCATATTTTCTTCTTCACATTATTGTTAAACATTTTTCTCCTCTCATTTAGAATCATGGCTTTATCATCTTTTCATTGAAGGATGTAACGCCATGATTTTCTTAGCAGTGATAATTTATTTGGACAAACCTATGTCTCTCTTGGATAACTATGTGTAGAAAAAAGAGTAATTTAACCAAAGATAAAATTTATTCCCATAAATTCACATGAATGTTTTACTCACTCTATTTTTCATTATGTTGTTATTTAATGAAAATTTTCCGTGTAACCTAATTTGAACTCATCTTCCACAATTACATCAACAAGCTCATTTTTTCAAAAAAACTGTCCCCTTTCTCCATGATTTATCATAGAAAAAACTCCTTATTAGAAAATGTTATTGATAGAATTAATATATGAAATTAATAATGATATAAATAACTCAATTCCAGTTTTTATTGATTTATCTATAACTTATAGATTCATAAATTTTGTAATGTATTGACTTATCTACCTCAATGTTTATCACCCTCAAGGGATGGAATCTCTTTATCTTCCTTATGTTAGTTAGAACACTACATGAAGAGATTCTAATTTTTTGATTAGTGTATATGGAAATCCCTGGCTCCCCCTTCAAAATGCTCATTAAATTTCCTATATGTAATTATATAAACATGTAAAATGGAACATTGTCGGTCTTCTTAGTTCCTCAGAAGAAAATAAAAGACAAAGTGTTTCCTCTCAATAACAACTTTTCATTCTTTTGAACCACAAAATGGTACAATTATTTAATGCCTTTATAAATTTTATTATCCTTCAATGATTGTAATATATTTATACTCCCTTACGATTCTTTATATTGTGGGGAAGTTTCATTCACCTCAATCAATAAGGATAATTATTTTTTTGATTCTTACATAATAATTTTCATCAATTATTTTTATTCTTGTAGGATATTCATAAAATCAATCATACCATGTCTAGATATATCAAACATTGAACATATATTATCTTGAATTCCCAGTCCATCCATTGTATATTACCACTAAAAAAATGGAATTCCAAAATATAACATTACTTATTTTCCATTGGAACATGCCCTGATTTTTTTAATCTCCATTTTTTAGCTATCTACATTTGATTCATCCAAGCTATCATGAATACATTTTGGACACGTTCAGTTTCTCTAGATCTTTTACATGATTTCCAAGAATTACCAAATTATAAGGGCTTCCTTCATTTGTATTTTAAATTTTATTTCCTTTAATACTATAGCATACCTCCCCTTATATCATATTAAATAATTTCTCATCCCTAGAACATTAATATCCATATACACTATAAACTTCCTCTAAACATATAATTATTGTTTATATTGATATCATTTTTCAAATTCAAGTAAAAAACTGCCTCTAATGAGAATATATACCCATATTCTCACCATATATCCCCTTTTATTAATACCTCATTCATATTAATGAAATTTTATAGTATTAAAAATTGGATATATTTTCCTACCTTTCATATAACACACAAAGTCCTTCAGTCATTATTCATCCATACTGGTGATAAATCTATCCAAAATATTCTTTATTTCAATATATTGTAAATTGAGAATCATTTTTTCATAGGTATGTGATCTTATAGTAATATTCCTGTATATTTTTATTTTAAAAATGGGCTCATCACATATATTCTCAGCCTAAATAGGTTTACACTTGATTTTAAAATCTACCCCATCTTGAATTCAAGAGTTACGTTTAGGCCTATTTAGAGAAGAATCGACAAATCATTCTAGGTACTCTTATCAAGAGATTGAGATGATCTAAAATAAACCACAACTATTTTGGTTAAACCTTCTTCTATATTCATCAAAACATTTTCATATTCAATATATAGTTATTTTTTTTTTCAAAACACTAGTCCTCTTTCTCATCCATTTGACTTCTTGATCTCTCATCATATTCTTTATCTCATCCACGTTAAATTTATAACTATTAATATAATAAATATATGACATTACTTTATTGTCATAATCCACATTTTTAATATTTATCTTACTCAATATTTCATCATATAAGTATTTTTATTAATAGGACATGTTTTTTTAATGACAGTCTTTAAAATCCTCATTCAACATGTTCTTCAGCTCTTTCATTTATTTTACATCATCACTACATTTGATATCAAAAACTCTCTCAATGAACTGAATAAAATTAAATTCATATTCGGATATTGTTTTTAAAAATTAGTCATATTGTTTTTCTTTGATTATTGACCTCCTTTTTTTCTTATTTAAAGTTTCTTCTTTCTTATACACCATTTTTTGAGGTTTTTCATTATTGTCATCTGTTTCAATTTCTATAGGCTTCTTATGTTGTAATGTTTGCTGAAATTTCCATTCCCATTAAAATTTTATAATATTCTTGGTTGATTTCCCTTTATATTCCTCATTTATATTTTTAAAATATTTTCCAAAAGAGCTAAAACTCTATTGAAGTCTTCACCATATCCCTCGTATTAATAGTTACCTGATTCTCCATCTTGAACATCTCAGACATTACCTTTAATCATGGTCTCAATGATCATAACTACTTTTATTTCTTCTCAAAATTAGATATTTTCTTATTTTCAAATTAAACATCAAAATTATGGTTTTTATCCAAGGAAAGATCCACTCTATCCTATAAATATTAAATAACTGTGTCAAACATATCTTTAATGTTACGCATCTCTTAGATATTGATAGTGATATCATTTACTCTTTTAAATTATTCATTGCCATTTTAATTACTATCTATATTAATATCATTAATAATTATTATCCCAAATTTCAATTTTTCTTCTTAGATTGTGGTATTGTATTCAAAATTTCTTTTCAGCTTTTCCCAAATTTATTTCTTATTTTAATGTCCCATAACCACTAAATAATTCTTTTTTAAACATACATTAGTATGGAAAGTTATTCTTTTACATCTACTTCTATATTCCACTTATCAGTAACTGATATGGGATCATTCTCATTAAAAAGGAAAAAATCAAACTATCGCAGCACATTAAACCTCTAATACAACTAATAAGTGGTTAGGTAACAATTTATTCCAAAAAAAGTGATAAATAATTCATTAAAATATTTGAACATTCTAGATGTTAAGAAAATGTTAATCATCTATACTCACCAAATTAATGGAACATTTAATGGGATATTTTCATTTCTATGATTCGAATTTTAATTCCCATGTGGGTTGGTTCGACTAAAACTTATTTGAATCAATGGTAACTATGATTTTGAATTAGTTTTAATTCAACTTTATAGATTAATTAAAATTTTAATACTATTAATAATGAATATACTAAAACAAAAAATTTATGAAATTGAATAAATAAAAATAATAACAAACATGGTTTTAAATGTTTCATTAATAAAATCATAATCCTTGTTTTAATTAGTCAGTCCCAAAAGTCATGGATTCTCCACTGTAAACTAATATATTCACATTAAGTACAATTCGATCTCTATCAATATAGGGTCCTATTATTATTATTCTCTACAGTGCTTCTATAAAAATAGATCATCTCACTTTCCAATATAAATGAATGATCCAAAACAATAAATGTATCCTTATAATCTATTCCTATTCATCACATACTAATATACAATTACCTCCAAAATCACAATGATTTTACTATGAAAATGGTGAAAATTATAATTAATAACATTGATAGATGATTATCATGATTTGATCTATGAATCTAAAACCCTCACTTATTATCTCTAATGATCTATATTTCTTTTTTATCCTCAAATACTCAGGAATGTTAGATTCCTTATTTTTGAATGTCTCCCTAATTTGATATCTTATATCCCTATAGTATTTCTCTATATCATGTTTATAGTAATTCGATTACGACACTATTAAAATCCATAGATATAAGTTAGAAAGTGATATAATAATAAAATATAGATGATATTTATTATATTAAATTCTTATTGTAATCTTCCTAAAATCATGTAAAAGGTTACATTTTACACCCCTTTATGACTTTGGTTAATTTAAATATTCATTTTTTAAAAAATATCACAACATTTAATCCCTGAAATCCAAATCATTATAATATTTTAAAATTCACTTGTTAGGTTTATTGATTAATGTGTAGTGATTAGGAACTTAATCCTATGGCATTGAAATAATTTCTAAATAATTATAATCATAAAAGGGATCAATATAAATCTCATCTTGAATCAATGTTTTTTTAGTTTATTGTGATAATTAATCACAAAATGATCAGAAAAAACATCATATTACTTATCAACTTTCTTAAGAATATTTTTCTTTTTAAACTAATAATTATTTAGATGTCGTAATTTTCTAAATTCAAAAAATTATTAAACCATTATGATGTACATAATTACTTATGAAAAGTTGTTTTTTACTTATATGAATCCTACTAACATTTTATAAGTATCAATTTAATTTCACAATGTTATGCATTAGTTTTTTATAGATTGGATATGTAGTTATAAGATTGTGAATTAATAATTTATAATCTACAGTGACTCTTCCAAAGAATCTTCTCATTTATAGGAACTCAAATTTTACACATTGGAAATCTGTTAAATTTTATTATTTTGAACCCTGAGTCATGATTAGTCTTTCAAATTAATTTAATTTTATATTATGATGTCAATGGAGTAAATATAAAATTCAGTCAAGCTTCCCTTATAAGGTTTCCATTTTCATTTTCTACCTTATTATTTTGAATATAAAATTTTCTCAAATTATCAAAAAATCAAATTCATCCATCAATTGGATTTGTCAATCATTGTGACTTGTGTTCAAAAAATTTCATGGAAATTTTTTACAACATCATACTAGAATACATTTTTTAGATTCAATTCATAAATCTCTCTAATCAGCTAACGAACTTCTCTATTATTATGAGTAGTTTTTCAAAGTACATTAAACTATTTAGTAATTTTATCATTATTTAAGACCAGTTCAATATTAATAACAAATAATTGTCACAGAATCAATCTATCGAGCCAATGTCTCCAAGTTACAATATCTATATTCATTTATCATTTATTATAGCATCACATCAATATCTATTTTAAAAAACCCAAACACATATTAAATGCTTCTTAGAATTAATGAACACAACTTTATTGAAAAAAAAATAATGTAATACACATATAGTCTCTCCAAAAATTATTTCAATGACATTATAAGAGAAAAAAATATTTGATTTAAGGGTCAAATATATTGTTTAAAATTCATTACTATTATAATTTATTTAAATTATTATTTATTTATTTTATATTTTATAAATTGATATTAATGTTAATTAGATATACTTATATTGATATTCATTATTTGTGTATTCTTATAAATTATTTTATTATGGTATGAAATAATAGTATGTTTTTTAAGTATTAATTATCACTTGAAACCCGTTATTATTTTAATATTTAATTAGATATTATAATTTAAAACCAAATTTCTAAAATTAATAAATAATTATAATTTTTTAAAAAAATTATTGAATTTTTATTATGAAAATAAAACTATTTAATTCAAGATATGATAGTGAAAATTAAATATAATCTATATTGATAGTATTTTATTGAAAAATTATTATAAAAGATTATAAATAATATTTTTATTTCAATTTATGACTTTAAATGGATTAATGTATTTACTAATAATGTCAAAATTATAATTTAATTTTGTTATAACATGATTGATACACTAAAATTTTAATTTCTTTTTAAATTGGAGTATAAATTAATGCAGAATTTTACTTTTGATTATATATTTTAATTTAAAATGTCATTATATATTATAAAAACCTAATAATTTTCTCTTTCATGACAATATAATAAATATATCACAAAACCATTATCCAATTAATATAAATAACATTTTAATATTTAGATAAATCAGAAAACATTCATTTTTGTCAGCGTAATTATTGTACAACATTAGAAAATGTATAAATTGTTATCTTTAAAAAAATTATTAATATTGAATATGTATATTCATGAATTAAGGGATAAATATGTTTTATAATAAATTATTTTCTTATAGTTTGTAATTTTTAAAATATACACCATGTTACTTATCTAAATACTTATTCAGTACTTGTGTTCGTAGATAAAAGTCAAAATAATATCATTAATAAGTTATTTGGAAATAGATGTGAATTAAAATGTCACAACCCATCCCCCAATACATGTTTCATGACTACCCCTAGACAGTCTTCTATAGGCCAGGGGCTGGTGACTAGCACCGATTATACATATCCCAAAAGGGAAAGAATTTTATTTTAAACCTATACATATACACATCAAAAACTACTAAAATGTAAACACATAGTAAAGTATAGCTATCATAAGACAAAAAATGAAATTAAAGTTCAATAAAAAAGTAAAATTGTTACATAATAAAATTCTAAATCCACAAAAGGTCCTTCTTCTCAAGCCCAACCAAGAGGGTAGGTGGAGGATAGATATCGATAGTCATAGATGTTTGTCATGTTTATCCCCTCTCACCGGGCACCACCTGGTCTTGGAACACCAAGGTCACTGTCGAAGCATCAATCACCTGCATGAGACATGACACGTTCTAGTGAGTCCCATGCTAGGGTGAGTAACCCAATACTCAGACGGGATACCAATAAACAAAGGAAAGACCACAAATCATGAATATAAGGAAAAAACATTATCATAACGGAAAAAAATCTCACTAGGTAAAACTCAAAGTATATGAAGTAAAATTATCCGTCAAAAATTTGAACATTTGTACAAGTGAGGGATTCATCTTCTATTCCCAATCGTCACTTTGGCCATCTTGATCATTATGAACCACTCATATTTGGGGACAGTTGGATTACTTAGACTAACTCATCTCTAGGGCAGTTGGATCACTATGTCTTGCTCATCTCTGGCCCAGTTGGATCACTAAGACATGCTCATCTCTGGTCCATGTGGATCACTAAGACCTACTCATCTCTAGGCCAGCGGGATCACCAAGACAAGCAATTTTATTGGCTTGTTGGATCTCTATGACCTTCTCATCTATGGGAAAGCTACATGACTATGACATACTCGTCTTTGGGACAGTATGATCACTATAACACACTCTTTCTCTTAGCAAGCTAGATCTCTGAGACATACTCTCCATATCCTTCGTCACTGATAGCTGTGGGATTTATTCTACTAGCACGCTAGATTCCGAGAGAATATAATCCTCAAGTCCTCGGTTGCATCTAAACTACCATAAAAATGGACATAGAGTATTCTCAAAGGTCCATCTCATCGCAAGGGTCCCTATTCCATAGAAGGCACATTAATCGGATGTCCGGTCTGAAAGATATTTCTATTTTAGTAAATAGGGGACAGTTGTTTCCGGCCACATTCCGACATAGTCGTACTGACCCGACCAACCCGGTTGGGTGTCCCACATGACCCAATCTTTTTTGGCCTACCCAACCCGACCTAGTGGGGTCTGGACTATCCCAGTATAGCCTGGACACTAGTCAAGGCCCATTGGGCCTTGCTAGACCCATCTCGGTTCGGTCATGGGTCTATTTCGTTGAGTTTCTTAGAGATATGGTTTCATCCGGCCTGGAATAAAACTAGAATGCAGCTTCTATCCGAGCATGGTCCACCCAGTGGTCAGGCTTTTTTCATCGGCCTATCACATACTGAAAGGCCATATTTTCTCCAGTCTGGTTCATGCCACTAACCCAGCCCACATTGCGGGCATGTCCGCCTTCTCCTCGGACACCCACTAGGCATCCGGTTTACACTGCACACAGTTCTGTAGGGACCGCATACCAGCGGAGCACTGCAGCCTACCAGCTCCAGTCACTCGACACAGACCACCAGTACTAGCTGCTTGCTACAGGCCGCTCCTCCGACGCATTGTCTGAGAGGTGTTTCCCTTCTCCACTGGTCCACTCATATAGATCGGCTTCCCCTCGTGGCTCCTCGCTTTCCCACATGTCCAACATGCCATCGTGGTCTACAGACCGCAACTCTCTGTTGTGTGAATCGGCTATACGGATGGGTGGCCACGTCTTCCAACCTTCACTCATTGTCCTCGAGGCCGGCAGCTCCAATCACCACCGATGTTGGGGTGTTTCGGCCTAGTTTTGATGCCATGGCTAGGTACCGTGGCCCAGTGCCACCGTCTTGGCCTTGTGTTGTGGTCTCTCGCTAGTGTCACAGCTTTCCTGGCCCTGGCCCTTCTACCTAGTGATCCAAAATTTGATACCCCACCATCCATTACACTATTAAGAATGGGGAGAGATAGATAGAGGAGATCACAAATAACACCTAAATGAATAATCCGGATTTGTTCGTGTTGGTCCAGAATTGTTCATCTTAGCAAGATCACAATGTATAAATTATAAATCACTAAGATTTAATATTCATATCAACCAACAATTATATTACACAACCCCGCAAAGAAAATCATATCATGGAACAACATGTTAGATAGTTTATCCTTATTCATAGATTAGAGGGGGAGAACAGGGAAAAACAATTCACTAAAAATTTAAAACCCAACCTTGTAAGAGTTTGATCACAGGAAGAATCCATTGCTAAAGGTGATTTGTCTTTAAAGTTCCTCGATCCATCGTTGTGGGAGGGATCAATCGAAGATGAGGGGGAGTTCTTAGGTCATTTCTGATCATCGTTCAATGATGAATATCCTTCATAGATTCCAAGTCTTTCTCCCAATGTGTCAATGACACCCCCCCCCCCCGATAAAATCATTAATGGTGGAAACACATTTTTGTTACCATTATGTTGTAGTACTGTTACATTGTTTCATTTATGATACAACATTTCAGTTTCATTGTGTTAAAATTCAGTTTCACTAAAACAATTTTGAATGTTCAAAATAAAAAAATAATAATCATGTTTACATTACATTAATTATTCTTAAATATTCTGAAAACTATCTTTCACCCTTGACCTGCGTCGATCGAGCTTATCCTCTACATAAGGGAAACAAGCCTTTATGAGGTCAACAATACTCCCAAATTTCCTATCCAAGTTACTATTTGGGAGTAATAAGGATTTGATAAATAAAATAATTGTTACATAAATATTTTATTTATGTCCAAAAATTAACTTTTGTCATTGGCCCACGCCAGCCAATGTTAGGTCCTTTCTTGGAAAATCATGACACTCTGAGTTAAATGGTGCACGTAGATGTTATGATCCACGTACTGGTTTTAATTTTATAAAATATGAATCCCATGATTATAAAATTATCCTAAAAAATAGTTCAAAAATACATTTCAACCACTCTGGTCCTCGGAATGACATGCCTCCTCAGAGCATGGCCTTAAAATAATCCCATTTTATTTTCAAATATTTTACATGGAATTATAGCATATTACATAAAATACATTTTAACGGTTCTATATATCCATGATTATTAATAATAAATTTTTTTATTTCTTAGTTTATTTTTTAATATAAATAATAAGATGATTATCCAAAACATTTACACAATGTTGACGTAGTGCATATAAAAGTTGGGGGAAATTTTATAATGGTTTTTTAAAATATTTAAAATGATAAGGATTGGATTAGTTATTATAAACATTTATTTTAAATGATACAAATGATATTTAATAAATTATTTAAATGTTTAAATCTAAATTCAATTTTTATCCAGATGTTTTTAATGTAAAATTTTACGAATAACAATGAAATTAGCTTCAAAAGGAATTTAATGAAAAATGATTTATAAATTGAAAAAATCAATATTATCTAGTGTGATTTTGGTATGGTTAATGGTCAATAATATCATATATTATCCATTTATGATCCACGTCATATTTTAAAATTGGATTTGCATCCCTAAAATACTAAATATTTGTAACACTGACATTGATTTCGGCCTAAAAAAAGGGACCAAATATAAACTCTACCAAACAAATCTAAAAATAGATTCTAATGACATATTATACCTAAATACCACTCTAAACATATTTTTATAAGTATATAATACAATAGTCATTCCATATTTCCCTTATCTAAAGTCTTAAGATTCATTTCAATTGAAGAAATTTAATGAGTAAGGTAAGGGACTCCATGCCTCATTCTACATTTTACATCTGAATCATTTTATTGAAATAATTTCTAAACATATAATTATTTTATACCAAGACCCTATTCTCAATGAATATTTATTATTAATATTGATCAATGATAAAAAAAATTACATATTAAAACCCACTGAACTATTTTTCGAAATCCATTAGTATATCAAAAGAATAGTTTCTTACCTCTCTTTTTTTATTTTCAACATGAGATTCCACGTCTATATATACCTTTGAAAATAATTTTAATATAATTAAATATTTTTATTTTTCAATTATTATAATAATATTTATCCCTTATTGATAATAAATTACAAATTTTTTCCTATATAACACTTTCTCATAAGACGTTACTTCATCAAAATATATATTTTTCAAAACACTAGTTCTTTAAATTTCAATTTTCCTCTTTCAATTTTCAATGAAATAACTAATCATTAAAAAATTTGAAACTATTTTTTTAACTAAAATAAAAAAAGTTAATATATTTTAACAATTTTATAAAAACAATAGGAATAAAAATTACTTATTAATGTTATATATTACAATTATTTATGATTACAGAATCATTAATATAGTAAATCTTGAAAATAGGATATCATCATTCATATAGGTGGTTAAACCGACCAAAAGAATAACATTCTTCACTAATGAATGAGTACGAGTGTGAATTTATATGAATTTATTATTATTTCTATATAATAATAATTTTATTTAAACATTATTAAAATGGGTGTTGATATTTAAGAATTGTGTAGATAAGAAAATAAATATATGTGATGAAAAAGAACATGATACTAACATGGATAAAATATCTCTTTCTCATAATGAAATCCTTCATAATGAATTATTTTAGCCAAATTATTATAAATGAATCATATAGAATATGAGAAATTAATTTGGGGGAGGAATTGTTTTTTTCAATAAAAAATAAAAGGGTAAACATCATTTGGAATCAATGGAGGAGAAGAACCTTTATAAGAAAAAGTAAGGGGAATTTTAATGGAAATATGACCTCTTTGAATTGTAAAAATTTCATTATTTTGAGGTAAGGTGTATTTGGTGAGTAAATATTTATTGTAATTTTTTAATCATTTCACCCACCTAAAAAGAATCTTTTATAATGAGTGAATATCAATTTAATTAATAAAATTCATGTAATGTACATTTACACCTTTTTAAAGTAATTCACATGATTTAATTATTTTCCATGATAAATATATTTTACTAAAAATATACTATATGAAAAATTTCATAATTCAAATGTTTCAAATAAAAATTTATAATCCATTTTATTCAAATTAAAATTGAACATGTGATTAAAAATGATTATAAATTTAAAATAAAACGAATATAAAAAATTTATTGGAAATTTAAATTTTTAAAAAATTATCTAAATTTATTCTTATAACAATTAATAATCATTATATAAATGTTATTTATTTATATGTATATAATAAATCTCATTATTCTATAAATATGAGAAAATTCATAAATTATTAGGATATATATTTTCCTAAAATAATGATTTTTTATGAGTAAATTATTGTGAATTTATTTTATTCAAGAATCATTTAATATTTTGGAAAAATATGATTATTTCAGTGTGTTAATAACATCCATTTATACAAAATAAATATCCTTAATAAATGTATTGCATACATGTATCACCAACAACCATATATTCAACGATGAAATAATGGTCGTATTACAACATCATATTCTTATATATATCCTTATATACTTGTATAAAATTACATATATTTTCCATAATTGCATTATCAGGATGTTTATAATGTTTTTAATATATTTTATTATTTTCATAGTTATCATCATTATTGTAAACTTCATTTGAAAAAATGATAATTAATATTTCATTTTATTTTTATTTTTATTTACAAATGGTCTAAAAGATTTTTTAATTTTCTATATTATATTTCATTTAGATATAATTTAATTTATTTCATTTATTTTGTAATGTTTTACCTTAACCAAATAAGTTATTTTTATCATATATTGTTGCTTAATGTAAAAAATAACATCAACTATATAGGATTAATTAAGAAGAAACTACCCAAAAAATGAGTCTTTACATTCTCCCCAATTGAAAAAAATTCCATCAAAATTTCATTTCTTATATGACATTAGATGAGTGTACATTATTTCTCAAAACATATTGAAGTTACCTTTTTTATTCATAAATGTTATTATTTCTCCATAGAACCTAAACCAAATAACTTGTGTTGTTTCATAGTACGTTTTCATTAGGATCAGTGATATCCCCCAATTATTCCTCACAAGAAGGATAATGTTATGTTATAATAAGTTATCTATTTAGTAAATTTAATGGTTCTTATATATATATCCTAAAAAGAGATATATTAAACAAATCATTTAATTTTTAGAGGTTTTTTATAAATACCAATAGTACTCTATAATCCAAAAATTATCAAGTATCATAAAGGGGATAATGTCTCTAGGTTTTGATTTATTTTCATTATAAATCTCAAAATCCTCTTCTATAGTGGTATTCAATGGAATAAATTTCCATTAACTAAAACACCAGATCCTGTCAATAATTATCTTTATTTCCTTATTATAGAATATTCACCACATTAATATGCCATTGAATGGTTTGACCCTTCTCTATTATCAAATTAATGAGATCATTTCCCAATTACTATCTCTCTTCAACTTCATCCCATCATATTAGAATTCTATACCGTTTCATATATAGAGACATAAATGGTTGAATTTGAATGATAGTGTGTAATTGTTTTGTATAATAACTCAATGAATATAAGATATTAATCACAACATATTTTAAAATCAATCAAGGATGATCTTATACTATATTCCAAATTCTTATTGGTTCTCTTATACTGGCCATCAATTTGGGTTGATAACAAATTATGAAGTTCAAATATATATTAATTGGTTATTGTGGACTTCTCTAGAAGATTAATATGTCACTTGTATTTTGATCAAATAAAATTTATAAGGGTAGATCATGAATACATAAAACTATATTTATGTATATATTGTATATTTGATCAATTTAAAAATCCTCTCAAAGTGAAATATTCTGTGGAAATATTTAATTTTGAAAAGTCAAAACCCATAAGAAGTTATTTCCCATGAATTTATTAGGAAAAATTATAAAACGGTCCATGTTGATTTTACCCCACTTTATTGTGGAATGGATTATGGTAACATAATATATTTAGACTTTTTTCATTCACCCTTTAGTGACATAAAGGCTAAACAAAATTATTTTTACATTGTAGTCTACCTCTCCTTATTTACCATCATATGTTTTCCATAATATAATTATAAATCATTATACTTATTGGGTGGATAGAGTATGATGATTGATGTATATCATTCATAATGTACTTTTACATTTTTAACATGTATGGGACACGTATATTGGTTCTATATCTAATAACACTATATTTTTCATGTTTGAACAAAAAAATTATAACCATATTTTATAACTCTATATCATTGTTATATGCTTCGATGATCTTTACATAGATGGATAGTTACCAAATAAATTAAGAAATAATTTATTTTATCTCTTACATTATATTTTTAATGGATGTATATTTAATAACAATAAATATCACACTTCTCTCAATCCTCATTTTATATTTTAAAAAATAATCCCTTTAACATATATCACCATTTAACATTATCACATTCCTAAGAAATTAACTTATAAGAAATAATAATCCTTCATTAACATTGTTAATATAACTAACGTCATATTTAGATATTACTATGTTAATATATAAATTATGTTCTTGTGATTAATAGATACATCCCACATCTCAAAATGTAGATCGTAACTCAAAATCATTAATGTAAAAAGTAATATTACAAACTCTAGATCCTGTGTCATGTAATATTTCTCTATAGTCATTCATTAATGTATTGAATAGTCTATACAAATTTTCATTTTCCTAAGCACAAATTCTAATCCCATTTATTTATAATTATGAAAGATCACAAAACCTTATCCACTATAGAATAGTGTGATGACGGGTGTTGTGACCATCCTCTTTTTAATATTCAAGACGTATATCCACAATAATCTCCCTAGAGAAGCATTACCTCCTTCTGAGTTAACATGGTAATTTTGTTTGGTAATCATTGGAATATTCTAATAAATAATTAGAAATATATATCCAATAAATGATAACAATATATATCTATTATAGGTGTTTGATTAAGGAATTATTTATCAACCCTTATATTTGATGGATCCACTGATATAATTTTTTATTGTATACCCCAAGAATGATACAATTTATTAAAAAAAGTAATATTTTTTAAATTTAATGTATAGTATCTCTTTTTTCATAGTCATTATCATAATCCATAAATTATCATTAATTTCCATCATGATTTAGAATTATATGATATTATTATTTACAAAGTCTACCAAATATTTATATAGGAAATTATAAAAGACACTATTAATAATGTCTATGAATACAGAATTTATATTTTTCAAGTATAAAATAAATCATTTTTAATTCAAGGGTTTATGTCTTGAATGTAATTGTTTCTTGTATATATACTCTATCTTTACCGTAATTTGTCAATATCCAGGTTAATAATCCATATTTAGAAATTTTTTATCATCTATATATTGTTTAAACAATCAAAAATATTTTATAGTGGATGCATATTTTCTATCATGGTATTTTTTTAGATCATGATAATAATTTAGATAATATGTTGTCATATCATTATTCTACAAACAGAAGTCTACATAAACAAACGGTTATGACCAAGGGCATATGAAATCATTAACCAAGTTATCTATACGTTTATTATTTATTTGCACTAATTCAATAGGGTTAATTATATATAGAGTGTTTGATATATGCATAAAAAATAGTATGATTATAATTTAAGACCCAAAAAAAGTATTAGGGGGAACACTCAGTAATTATTTTTGGAATAATTACTATAAATTATATATTTTTATTAACAGGTGAGGTAAGAACACCAACACATTTTTTGTGGACTGGATATATGAATATACTTAATATTAATTTCCTACTTTAACATTCAATCTAAATCTACCTATTTATTGTTTTTCAAAAACTATATTGTAAAATTAATTACTAATGGAAGATCATAATAATCTTTCTCCATAAATTTAATCTGGAGATTATTTGGTATATTTAATATTATTTTCATATACCCATAATTGAAATGATCTCTATGTTGAGAGTGGTTGTCCAATCATAATATCATTTAAAATTATACAACGGGTCGAATAAATATAGTTTCCTCAAGTTTCATACAAAAAAATTTAATAAACAATGACCTCTATAGTCAAGATTCCATCATCAAATAATCTTAAGATTTCCCCAATAACAAAAAAAACAATTTTTGTAATTGTGAATCAATAACAATAAAAAACATATATGATAAGAACGAATATTAAAAACTAAAATTAAATAATATATTTATATCCATTGATTAGATGATAAATATATCATTCACTACTATGCTATCATAATAACAATCAATTGTAGTGATTAAATATTCCCTTCCTTTATCACTTTATTCTAGATGTTGTTGATATTGATTATCCTCATTAGACTTCGGATTTTTTTTATTTATCTAAATATTGAAAAAGTTATTTACATCTAAAGTAATGATCTATAATATGTGAATCAAGAGAAATATTCTTCTCAACAATTTTATTCACCATAATCTCAATTTATTTTTTGATTTTATGTTCTTCATACATAACCCTTTTATACAGGATTTTTGTCCTCATGCCTTTAAGGTTTTTTACATTGTTATTATTCCCATACCTTAAATATCAAGATAATTAAATCTTGTTTCCTCTATGATATTTATCATTTTCACTTTCTCATAAGTTTATTTTTCTCTTATTATCCAAAAAAGATAATAATGAGAGTCTGATATTTAAATTTCAATCATGAGAGAGTATAAAACAATTTCTTTATAAATTCCAGAGTCCCTTCTAGTTCAAAAATTTTTGACAATTGGGTTTAAAACACTATTGTTTTGATTTATTTTTCTTCCAAGATCAATGATAAAATTATAGGCATTCCATGAATATATTGTGAAAAACGTTTTGTAAGAAAACAAAATATGCTCCCTTATTTTTCCAAAATTTAGATAATTTATGCTCTATTTTTATTTGATGATTTATAAAAAAATTTATTGAATAGTGTTTTATAAAATTACCCCCATTTAAAATAGTTACATTTTTCATATGTCCTTATGTTCTTGATTAAAGTTCTCCATTTTTCTTCATCACCATCCAAATAATAAATAACAAGAACTATATTTTCATTATATAAGCATTACAAAATAAAAAATGACTTTTTGATGTTAACACATTTCATATAATTGGTATATTAAATGATACATTATGGATAGTGGATGTTTTCTTATAAAGGTAGAAATGGAAATATTCCCCCTGTTTTCCATGTTTGGGATCCCAAAATCATTTTTGTGACTACTAATAACCTGATATAGAATATCAAATAATGTTTTTAAATAATTTCTCATATAATTTAACTACTTGTTTGTTGTGCCACTTTATTTTTAAATATACTCAGTGTGTAGTTGTATCCTTCTATTTTATTCCCTTTACATAATCCATTTTTTAGAAATAATCAACAACAACCAAATAAATTTAACACAAAAAATAATATGTATATGAAAAATCAATTATTAAATTTTTTTAACTCTATGACACCATCATTTCATCCAATACCACATTCATTTTAACAAATGATACAATGAATTTAATTTTTTTACCTAATACCAAAACTTAATTAAACCTCATCATTGTACTAACTAATAATTGTTAATCATGGAATAAATATTTTTATATCCATTAAAATAATTATACGTTACATCTCATAAATATTAATAAAATATCAAAACACATATGCTTACTATCATAAGATAATAGAATATATAAAACATATTTTAATTTATAATTCATATTTATTCTAAATAATTCTTCAAACATTATGTCATTAAAAACATATAATTCATAATAATAATATTCATAACCGAGTAAAATTGGAAAAAGGTAAAATACGGAGCTCACAGACATTATAAGGGAAAAACACATCAATGGTCCGCTGACGATCATCATATAATCATAAAAACGGAGAAAGAAATGGAAATACCCAAATTACTGGAAGAATATCATTTATTCATATTAATTATCAAATTGTGATGTTAAAAATAATAATATACCCATATATATGAATTTTAAACAATAAAAGCATCTTTATAAGAAAATCCTCATAAGCCATGGATATATGAAAAAGATATATTGCACTTTTTATGCATAAATAAACACAACAAATGTAATGGTTAACCTATAAAATAGTCATTTCATTGTATATAAGTTAAGTTACATGTACCCCCATAAGATAATGGACTAGGATTAACAACTCATGTCCCATTACATTGAGGATTTCGAATTACCACTAATGTCCTATAGTAAACTAATGAGTTATAATGTACTACAAAATTCGTTAGACAATAATAAAAACCGTTTTGTTATTATAAAATATGAGGAAATCTATAAATATATGTGCCACATGAAATAAATCATACATCAAATCGGTATTAACCAATTGAAATAAAATGGTTCATATAATATGATATATTCTATAAGAACTAATTAGAAATTTGATCAGATGATACCCAAAATTTAATCACAAAAAATAAATATATCATTAGACTTCTTAGATAGTGATAAATATAACATAATTTGATATAAGATTAAAATTTTATACAGAGATAGGATGGTGTAATATAAGTCATAAATATGGTTCTTTTATGTTTTTAAAATGTTAACGTAAAAAATACCTTATAGGAAATTAAAAATATTTATAAAATAGTGAAAAATGATTACTAAAACATATATTTGATCTTAAATATCACAAGTATTGGTGACTGAGAAGAAATAAAGTTATATTAGATTTAATTTAGTTATATGGATCCAAAATAGTGCATTAGAGTGATAATTTTTTATCATTGTATTAATTTTTTAAGGTAACTTGTATCGGAAAAAGGGATAAAAAAATTTCTCATGAATGGAAATAAATATAAAAATATAATTCAAATAAGAGAATACATATTAATATTCATAATAAGAAATTGAATATTTTTAGCAAGAATAAATTTGGACATGTAATAATAATACCCAAAATAGAAATAATAAGAAAAAAATCATTAGATTTAAACGGTATAATATAAAAAAAAATTAAAAACATTTTCAAAAGGTATAGAATGTTAACCAATTAAATAAAGATTAAAACCTGAAAACCTATTTGACTTTGAGTAGGTGCGAATACAAATAAAATAAAGGGATAAAATCAAATTTAATAGTAAATCCCATGAATAAAAAGTGAATTTTCGGAAAATATATCTATATGATAATATTTACTTAACGTATACTAAGATTTTCCATAACAAGAAGCATGCTTCTATTAAAGGAAGCTGAAACGATAAACTTTTAGCTTTTATTCCCACTTGGTCAGATTTCCCCTTATATCATAAATAATAAACATAGAATCATTAATATCTATTTTTGAACTTCTTTATAACTATTATATTTAATATTAATTATTTATATTTGTATCTTAATATTATAATAGTTAATAATAGCTTGGGTTCATTATTCTAGGATTGTAATTTTTGATTATTTTGTACAAGTTCTTTAATGATGATTATGATCATCATTATATGGTATTATGTTCAACATTCCAAGATTTACCATAATAGTCAAATCATAATCTTGTCTTGATTTATAAATACCCAAAATAATTTAATGATATATACCATTTTGGTTCTAAAAATTTTATTTAAAAATGAAAATGTTATGAGTAACATTACCAACAATAATGTTATAATTTATAATAACATTCTTTTCGGTGAGAATCATAAAATACTATAATCATAATAGTAATTTATTATAAATATAATATGTTACATTAATTACTTATTTGATAATAATTCATGGTTTATTTTATTTATACAGTTTAGTATCATTCGTATAAGTGGTTTTACTGACAAAATTAGAAACATGAAACATTATGAATAAGTATGTGAATTAGTTTATATGGTCGTAATCTAATGTTTATATAATTATAATGGTTATCATAACAAATAAATAATTTTGTAGATATTAATTAAAATTATTTTTGGATAAAAGATTCATGATGTGATGAAGAAGGAATTGTTTAACACTTTTTTAGAATCACTTCTACCCATAACAACATTTTTATAATAAGTGATGTATACCTCCTTCTCAGGAACAAAAGATTCCCAACTTTCTAGTGGAATTTTGGGAATGAAAATGAAATTTGGTATTTAAGAGGAAACATAAATATATAAGTGGATTTTAATTGGTTCATATGATGTCATCGTATTAGTAATAATTAGGAACATTTACTTGGAAACCTACGTTATGTGAGCCGTAAAATTTAAATCCATAGTGTTCTGGTGAGTTAGTTGTGGAAATATTTTTAATAATAGAAATATTGTCTTACATACCTAAAAATGGATTATAAAATGAGTGAATTTTAATTAAATTATTAAAAATTGATGGTAGTTTGTGTTGTACATTTTTATTTTTCTCTACTTTATTTAATTATTTATCATGATAGTAATTATTTTTTGGACAAAAATATTATATAAACATCTATACCTAATAACTAATTCATAATTCTAAACATGTATTCCATTAAATAACTTTCAATATCCAAAAGTGATTAAAATTAATAATAAAATAGAAACACATAACTTATAAAAACATTTAATAAAATATACATTTTTTGAAAACATAAGTGAATTTATTCATATAATAAATTATTAATCAATAAAAACACTTTTTTATTATTAATATAAAAAATAATAATCCTTCAAATTCAATAAAATGTATAAATCATAAAAATAAACATTTTTTTAAAAATAAAATAATTTTAAAAATAAGTTATTATATATTATTTTAATTGAAAAATTACATGTTATATTTGAATTTTTATATGAAAAATATTACTTCTAATATATTACTAACAACAAAAATTAATAATTAAATGATTTTAATATGTAAATTATAGAATTACCGATCAGATTAGGCTTTCAAATACTTATATATATTCTTATATACCTCTTTAAAAAAATTACTTTATTCGCACTTTTCATTCTCAATATTTTATCATATTTATAAAGTTAATTTTTTCTTTTATATAATTTTCATCAATGGTATGATATAAATGGGTGATTTAAATGATGAATTTTTTAAAAATTTCGTATCTTTATATATATGTTTGTTAATTTCTACAGTATTATTTTAAATTATTTTTCATTTAGAAAAATTTAATTTAATTAAATTTTATATTTAAATCATTCAACCGAATTAAATAAATAATTATTTATGTTAGATGTTTATTATGTAGTATATGATATTTTCAATATATATTCCATATTTAATGGAAATTTATATGTAAAATGTTTTGGAGTACACATGATCACATTCTACTAATTTATACTTGAATATTCCATATGTCCCTAAAAATTGATATATTTCTATATAGATTTTATATTACAGTCTGAAAACGTATTATATATTTTGGACTGCTTAATGCACACTCAACATTAAAATGATGTTTTTACAATAGAATTCACCTAATGTTTTTTCTTCGAATCCCATTAATTGATTATGAACTGTAATTCATATTGGTTATTTCCTTTTCTTGAAATAGCACCCCATTTTTATTATTTGTGTTTGGGTGCTTCCCCCATCAAATCTTATTGTTCTTGATAGGGAAACTCAATAATTAAAATTATTTATTATCAATGTATTTGGATGTTTTTATCTATGTAAACAAATTCAATTTATTTTCCACTACTTATTCTTATAATGAATTTCTAATACACTAAACTATAACATATAATGATAAATAAAATATTATATTGAGTTTAAAATAAAATATAAAAAATAAAAACAAAAATATATGAAATTTTTACTTTAATTAAAAATTAAAATCTAGATGTAAATTTATTATATACATCCTAATTTAGCCAAAATATTATCATTCCCATAGGGGATATCGACTTTCATTTTCATAGATCACTGTTTAGACTTTTTACTCTTTATCAATATTAATGTTTACAAAAGAGTAATGTATAATATGATTGTTCTAAAAAATGAAAATGCTTTTAATATTAATGACATTTATTTCACTAATTTTGAAACTCATCAAAGCCATAATAGAATGACTTTTTAATTTAACAGTTAAAATAGAAATTTTTTAAAAATCACTATATAAAATTGAAAGTAAATAGTAAAACCCAATCGACAGTTTTACATAAAAAATATACTCTCATTCATACATTAATTTTTTAAATTATTATTATACAAGGAAATAAATTAAACTTGATTTCAATATATTCATACATATCATACTATAATAATTAATTCAATTACTATGTTCAAAGAACTAGAAAAAATCATTTATTTTAAATCCAATAAATAAGTAGAAAAATAAAAACTATTTTCACATGTTAATTAAATATATTATATTATATTTCCCCTCTTAATAACCCTCTATGAAAATAAATTATATATAAATTATATAAATTTTAATTCTTAAGAAAATAATCAGTCAAAAAATTATTCATAAATAAAATTGATTACAAACATTGGATACATCCCACTATTGTCGTCGTTTTACATGTGAAAAAGGAGTTATAACTCAGGGATAAATTATATTTAATCAATAGTTGTTGGGTCATTTTAAGAAGTGATATATAGAAATAAATAATTAAATATTTGTGATAAATTAATAAAACAATAATATGGTAAAATTGAAACATGTTAATATTTTATGACAAATTATGTAGATGACATCCTCTATAGTATAAAATAGTATCATAAAACATAGAACATAGATGTTTGGAAAACTTATCCTTTAGGTGTTAGAATGTTGGAATATGCTACATTTTTCAATTGAAAGAATGATCATTTCAGATCAAATATGATAAGGTAATTGTATTTCAAGATAATTTTAATAAAATATATTGACAATGTCTATATAATCCACAAAAACAATGTAAATAAAATACATTCATTTTATTTTCCTTTATTTCCCTTATTAAAAATAATCAATAGTATCCTAGATAGAGTTCAAAAAAGATTGTTGTCATATTTCCTTCAACTCGGATGTCTTATGGCTACCGATGAGAGTCTATAAAAATGGGGAGACTATACTCTTGATATCATATAGATAGATGAAAATAAATAACAAAATATAACCCTATGAGAAGAATATAAAATTATTCATTAACAATAACAAATTGTAGTGTAATAAATAAAAAATAAGTTCATATAGTATTATATCCAACAAATTATTCAATAATCAAATCACATACATAAAAAGAAATATGAATAAAATTATAATGAGTCTCTTTAATAACATTAAGCTTCACCTCAATTAGATCTCCATGTAATTGTCGAGATACTACAGCCTGATCAAATATAAAAAAGTCACTTTATATTATATATCTATATCTAATGAAAAATATTACTTGCTTATATTCCCATGATATTTCGATTCGATGTAGACTTTTTTCCAAAGTTAAATAGTTATTTTTATTTTTTCCATTGTTTCTTTAGAATTTTTTTTTTTTTGAGAATATGGAAGGTTTGAATCATCACACCATTTTAGGTGAATTATTTTTTTCTTTAAGACATTATTATTGATTAATGTTATATATTTTTTTTTATTTCTCCCAACTCCTAGAGTACGATTGGATGCCCCAATTCTATTGACATGATTGAAATCACTAGTTGATGTGAGAATATGTATGTATCAGAGCTTCTCTATCTATATGACCCTCTATATATATTATACCCTCTATAACTATCTTTAGTAACTGATGACACTATGTAATAGATATACATTTATGGTACTCCGAAATTTAATAAAATTTAGGGAGATTGTGCATGTTGCGATATTATCACATGGACCACAAAAGGGGATTCCAATTTATCCATAATAATGAAACCAAAAACCTCCTATTAATATTCCACATAATAGAAAACAACATTAGTTTCATGGCCTTGTGATAATGAACAATATTTTTTCTTTTTATGCCAACACACCGTGGTCATTTCTACTTATTTTAAAGGCATACAATGTATACTTCAAGGCGACTATAAAAAATGGTTAGTTTGGGACTTATACATAATAATTTTTTCCAGTTGACCTCAAAGGGAATATGAAATAATCAGAATTAGTTTATTTCAAAGTGAATATTATCCCATGATATATATTTTCTCCTTGAATAATTTTAATATCGTCATATGATCAGGTTATTGAGTCTTATAGAATATATAAAATTTATGAAACTTCTTTCGAAATATATCCCTACTGAAATGATGTCTAGAATCATGGGTAATATAATCCAAAAAAATTAAGGTCCTAAGTTATTTCATGACAAATATATCCCCATAAAGATGGATTCATAAGTAATATAACCCTTATTAAGGTGAAAATTGGTATTGAAGGGAATATGTTCCAATGAAAAGTGAGGTCAACGGTCAAATTGAATATGGTTTGGTTTAGAAGAAAATGTGTTTTAATGATGTTAGATTTGAACCAAAATGAATAATATTATATATCCTTGTGAAATGGTAATAAAAATACACATGGTTTAATCTGTACAGTTTTCATTTTTGTAATAGAAAGATAACTATGATGTATATTGTCATGTAGTAAAGAAATGATGTTATTTTTATATCATGTAACATAGACATATGAATGAATTTATATTGCATTAAGGTGAACATGAGGAATTGAGGGACTATGGCTCAATGATATGGGAAGTTAATGCTCATAGTGAGTATGTCTTGGTGAAAAAGGACATCGGTAGTTTTTAAATTAGGTATGAACTTCATTGGGGTTTCAAATATATCCCATAAAATAGGAACAAAATGCCACATAATGTTATTTTCATAGTTTAATGTCATATGAAAACACTATAACTATTTAATTTAACATGTAGAAAGGATGTTTATTTTCATATTTATTCTGTAACAATTACTTGTATATGATGTTATATGGGGTAAAATAGAAGATTAAATGGGGAATATACATGGGAGTACCATATGTGCATACTTAATTAACAAATATTTGTAATTAGATAATTAATTAGGTAAATAATATTTCATACACTCAATAGGAATATTAGTGTCTCAGGGATCATTGACTGAACTAGGGAATCCACCAAGCTCCCAGGTCGATCAAGCTCAAACCTTGGTCATCCAAGTTTATCTTCATAAGTTACGGTAGACTAATTTTTGTTTCCTTATTATCAGGATCCCCATTATCAACTTCATACCTTATAGGGACCATCCTAAGGGTTATACCAATCTTGGATAACAGTTATAGATCCTCATTTTATCAATGGAAAACATATTCCAAAAATTTCACTCAAGTGTTCATAATCTGATCTTGTATGTTTTTATTTTTAGAAGAAAGTCTTTTTTTCATTTCAATATTTTTACCCTCACATAAGGAATTCATAATGTCTCTGTGTATTTATATGACTTATTTAGATGAATTTGGTGAAAAATATGGCAAAATATATAACAATTTACTAATCATATGGATGATTTTATATGTTGCACTTTATCTAGATACTACATGAGTTAAAGGACTTATGAAGAGGCCAAATAGTACAATATTTTCCATATTTATTACAAATTGGAAATTATATTCGATGTTGGTTATATAGATAATATAATTTATTTAATATGTCATTTTCACGGATTTTATGTGAGTCCCCTCTCTATGAATATGTATTATGAGAATATCCATCATAGAGAACCTCTAAAGGGATAGTCATAGAAGGGTTCTTCAAAAAGGACCTCCCTTATAATGATCTTGTCTTTTTTATCTCTATGTATTAAATCTATGTTTCCCTAGTATTTTATTAGTTATAAATGTTAGAGATATCTACCAAATTTTCTAAATTCCCAAGTCACTCTTCAGAAATTTTTCTATAATTTCATTTTGTTCCTTTTAAAACCTTATAGGGAGTATTTATAAGTGGTCCTAGAATAATAATATATTGAAATGGGTGTCCATTTAGTGGTTTATAATGGAAATTTATGATGGTATCAAAACATTTTCTTTGCTTCTTCATAAGATACATGAAGAGCTTTGGGGTCACAAGGGATCTCCCCTCAATTCTATAAATGACCTTCGCTTTCTAAGTAATTCAAGTTGGTCCCCAAGTTGACTCTAAATAAAAGTAATTTACAATCATACATGATTACATCACTATCAAAACAATGATTATTCCCACTTTTATAAGTGTGGAGGGTTTATGGATAACTTGTTTTGTGAAGGATGGATTTCATTCTAGAGGGTGGATTGTTCTTCTCTAGAAACATTCCATTGATAATTTTAACTCTATACTGATTATTTATTTTGGTCCTTGGTCTTTTTGGGATGGTTTTTAGGACACTAAATACCACAAAACATTCTCCATTGGAATATGGATTAATACTTAAAATATATATATAGTTCTAAAGAGGAAACTTTTCCATCATAACTTTTTTACTATAAATAGGAAGAGTAACCACTACAATAAAAATAGAGTCACAGTCTCTCATATTTAATTGTTCATTTGATACTACCTTCGGAATACCTTAAAGATACCAATCATTTCTTTTTAATACATATGATATTTTCTTTTCATGTAGTGTCTTCCCCAAACTAGCAGGAGACCATCGTATACTGGTATTCAAAGAACTATTTCCTTAAGTTAAAATATATATATCTATATAAATAAATTTTTTACCTTGTATAACTATGAAATTTTTTTATATTATATGTATTATTTTGGACTTTATAAAATCTTCTTCAAAACATCAAGAAATTTATCATGTTCATGCTCCACATAGAAAATTACTCGGCCATAAATCATCTAAACTATTGAAGGGAGGAATAATAATATAATTATAACAACCTGGGAAGTGTAAAGACAAATAATTTCTTTAAAAATTTAACATTTATTAATTATATTTTATAGAGTTATAGTAATTATAATCATATACGTTAATTTTCAGTCAAAAATAAAAAAAAAATTATTTCAATGAGAATTGGATATTCATTTTTTATATAGTTTTATATTATATCATGACTAAAAAATAATCTAATTTTAATTTTTAATAATGAATTAATTTTTCAATTTAAAATGATAAAATTATATTAGGATATATTTTTCAGAATATTCTAAAAAGTTTTATTTTTCAAAAATTAGTGAAAAATACTTATATTTATTATAAAATATATTTTCCATTCAACAATTTACAAAGAAAAATTATGTTTTAAAATTACATTTTTCCATTTAATTCAAAAATTAAAATTATGGACTTCTCAAGTAATTTTTGAATTGAATATTTTGAAAATAATTTATAAACATTAAAATGTGTATTTCTAAAAAATAATTTACGTCAAATTTCAAATGTTTATTAAGAAAGTATGTTCTATCACATATGTTAATCTAATTTGATAAAATGTATCCCATATTTTAAATTTCAAAAATTAACATACTTTGATAAGGTGAATTTAATTTTATGTCACAATTAGTTAAAATAGTAAAAATATGTTTCTATAGTTAATGATAAAACATGTTTACAGGGGGTAAAACTGAAGAGATATGGTTTAAAACTAAGTAAATAATTGTCTAAAATCTACTCTGTGGATATATTTTGACCTAATATCATCTAAAAGTAATAAAATAAATTTCATAGAACAGATACTTAATAAGAATTCTAGTTTTAAAGTCACTGCTACAGACAGAGCTACCAATAAAAAAAGGTCACCGATTGATTAAGTCAAAGGATATATAAGAACACTGATAAAAGATACCAATATAATGGAGCTACCATTACCGAGAGCTACCAATACCGATGTTAATAGCTACTGATACTGAGTATGAGATATAGACAGATGGAGCTACCGATACAAGGAGTTACCGCTACACAGACAGCTACCAATACAAGGAGCTACCTCTACACAGAGAGATACTGATACAAGCAAGTTACCGTTACAGAGAGTAATAGCTACTGATGAAAGACCTACCATTACAAGTCCACCACTACATTTTCACTGATACAAAGAGTTACTGATGGAAATGAGTTATTATTTCTCTAAACTCTATCTCTCTATTTAATTATTTTTAACGGTCATATTTTTAGCTTTTAATGAAACTAAAATTTATTAATGATGTTTGTTGGATGTCAAAAAACCATATATTGTACCTACATAAGTAATTATGTCTTATGTAAGAAATTAATTAATAATTTTTTTTGGATGTCAGGAAACCATACCTTGTACCTGCAGAAAAGTAATCAGGACTTATGTCGAACCACCGTATGAGCTATAAAAGGAAGATCAAAGATGCATAAAAATGCAGTGATAAATATAGAATGAAAAAAAGTGAACCATACAAGAATAACACATGAAGAACTCACAGAACCCTCATATACATCAAGGACAGAAGATCAAAGAGGAGGTTCAGGTGCTGCAAGGAATACTCTTAAATTCAAGCTGAACACATGTACTGGATGTAAAGGAATAGAACCGCGACAATCAATTTTCTAGTCAACTTCCAGAGAAGCACTCAAAGTTTAATCTGATTTAATCCAAAGGAGTCCAAAGCTTCATTGACATCACACAAGATCATTCTAAACTCATCTCCATATTATTGCTCTGTTGTGATCATTTTTATTACATTACGAGCAGTGTGTGTGCTTCTGTCTGTCTGAACACACACTGAATCCTATACTGAACTGGAGGATACTGAAATCCTCCCACAAAACTCTTTACACCATTTTGTATCCCATGTAGAACAGTGGTAGAGGTATGAGGACCTGTAGAACCAGTGTACTGTTGTTATTACTTTCCCACATAGAACTGTGGTAGAGGTATGAGGTCCTGGATAGTCTGAGTACTTTTGTAAACCCTGATCCAGGTTGTGGATCAATGTTTTATTTAAACTGTTTGAGGGGACTATGTCTCAACTTGAGACTATACCACCTGGTTAAAAAAAATTTGCATCTTATTTCATTTTAAACTATTTTAAATATTCTGTTTCTAATTACCTTGGAATTCAAATCTGTTTTAAAGTTACTCTGATAATTGAACTAGAAAGTTTTTGTAATTTTCTCTAGCCAGTAAGTTAGTTTCAATGGATAACTTAGTCTTCAGATTAAGTTAACTGAGAAATAATAAATCATTGAGAAACTAATTGAAAACTTACAATCCTTATAAATTTACTACCGTTTATCTTGTTTTTTGAGTTTAGGGATTTCAATATTAATATTTTTGACAGAAATGTTTAATAAGAACTCAATTCACCCCCCTCTTGATTATCCACTCCGACCAACATTTGGTATCACATGTAGTTAGATAGAAGTTTTTCAAAACACTTTGTTTGTGAAAAGTTTTCAACCTCGATTTTAGTAGTATCATAAAGATCTAAAAATTTCTATTAATTCTAAATTTTTATATTTTTATATATCCTTTTAAAACATATTTATTATGGATAATTGATTAGAAGGTGTAGCTACCAATAGGAGACCTTTTTTAATGGTGTAAATTATTCCCAGTTGAAAATCAAAATGAAAATTCATTTAGAAATTATGGGATTTGACATCTGGACAGCTATAGAGAATCAGTATAAGATTCCAGAAACTATTATTACTACTTGGGATGAACCTATGAAAGCTGCATACAATAATAATTATAAAGCAATGAATACTTTGTATTTTTCCTTAGGGGATGATGAATTTAATCGAATATCTTCATGTAAGACTGCTTATAAAATTTGGGACATTGTGGCTATTTCTCGTGAGGGAATAACTAATGTTAAAGAAATGAGACTAAATACATACAGTATTAAGTATGATAATTTTAAAATGAAATCTGATGAATCAGTTTCTAATATGTATCTGAGTTTTAATGAGATAGTTAATACAATGAGCTCTCTAAGAAAAGTTATTCCAGCAAAAGAGAAAATCATAAGGATATTGAGATGCCTACCAGACATATGGATATGAACCTCTATCTCTATATGAGAATCATGTGACATTGGAAACCTACCTGTTAAGGATATGATTGGTAAGTTTATGATGTATGAAGAAGAGCTAAAGTTAAACAATGAGGAAGATTATGAACCTAAGAAAAAGTCAGTGGCATTTACGTATATTTCCTCAAAGAACAAGGACAAGGATAAAGTTCACATACCTATTGAAAGCTCAACAAGGGAAGGTTCAGATTTAGATAGTGATGAAGATATGGCTCATATGGCAAGGAGATTCAAGAAATTCTATAGGAAGAAGAAAGTTTTCAGAAAATCAAATTATAAGGGTATGTATGACCAACAAGGTAATTCTAAGAGAGATTGGAAGAAATATGATAAAAGTAATGAAATAGTATATTATGAATGAAAAAGGAGAAGACATGTTAAGGCTGACTGTACAAAATTGAAGTTTAATAAGAAATATGATTATAAGGAAAAAAATATAAGAAAGCTATGAAGGCAACATGGAGTGCTTTTGAAGAAAGCTCAAGTGGATCTGAAGCATCTGATTCTGAAGAAAAGAATCATTCCAACATGTGTTTCATGACTGAAACATCTAACGTAACACTTAATTCCCCTGTACATAATGATTATTTTTTTGGGAATGAATGTGATTCAAATAATGATGATATTATGTCTAAAGCTGAATTATTTGAATACTATAATATGTTGCAAGATACTTGTAATGATCTGAAAGATAAGTACAAATCATTGAAGAAATAGTATGCCTTGACTAGTACTGTTAAATATGATCTTAGTATAGAAAAGGAAAATAATACACAACTCTTAAAGGAGAATACTGAACATAAATTGTCTAATGAGAAAGCCCAAAAAGACATATAGAAGTTCATAAATGGGAACGATACTTTAACTCAAATACATGGAAAACAAGTTTCACCAAATTATAATACTAGTTTAGGATACCAACCTGGACAGAGACAGATTATTAAGAAAAAATATATTCCAAAATCTGGATAGTATGCTGCTAGTTAATGTTATGGAAACTCTTATGCATTATCTAGCTATTCAAATTCTTACAGACCAAACCAAGTTTATTTATCAAAATTGTTTTAATCTGTTGATTATATGAAACCCATTAGACAAATATGTGTTCCCGAAGTTTTACATGCTAACCTTTCTGGACCCAAGAAAATATGGGTACCAAAATTATCTTCTATCTAAATCTGTTTTGTAGGAAACTTGCATGAAAAGTTCCTATAGAGAGATATGGTACTTAGACAGTGGATATTCAAGGTATATGACATGAGACTACTCATGCATTAAGAGTTTAATCAATGATAATGGAGGACATGTCACCTTTCATGATAACTCAAAAGTAATGATCATCGTCTTAGGCCAGATTGGTAACAATGATACAATTTTAATTTATAAATTATTATTTTTTGATGGACTAAAATAAAACCTATTATGTATTTCTCAATTATGTGATGATGGTTTCAATGTTAAATTTGAAAATTATACTTGCAATTTATTTAATTCTAAAAATATTTTGTCATTTACTACATTAAGAAATGAAAATTTATATGTTGTAGATTTAAATTCTTTATCTAAAAAAATGTTATTTATTTAAATGATTTTTATAAAGAATCTTGGCTATGGAGCAAAAGATCAGGACACAAAAATATTCATTAACTTAAGAAAATGACTAATAAAAATTTAGTTAGAGACCTACCCAAACTAAAATTCCCTACAGACAAAGTTTGTAATCTCTGTCAAAAGGGAAAGCAACATAATATTTCTTTCAAATAAAAGAAAGTAGTTTAATCTTCTCAACCTCTCAAGTTGGTGTATATGGATTTATTTGTACCATCTAGAGTTTCTAGTTTAAATGGGAAGCACTATGTCTATGTTATCGTATATGACTTTTCTAGAAACACTTGGGCATACTTTCATGCTCACAAAAGTGAAGTCTATTTCTATTTCATTAAATACACCATGTCTGTACAAAACCTTACTGGACTGAAGATTAAGACTATGAGATGTGATCATGGATGTGAGTTTGAAAATCCTGACTTTGAAACCTATTGCTTACAAAATGGATATAGTCACAATTTATCTACACCTAGGACACCTCAACAGAATGGTGTAGTAGAAAGAAGGAATAGAACACTTTAGAAAATTGCAAGAACTATGCTCAATGAGTATGACTTACCTGTTTACTTTTGGGATGAAGTTGTAAATACATTTTGTTATATCACAAATAGAGTCTTGATTAGACCTGTTCTTAAAAATTCCCCATATGAACTGTGGAATTGTAGGAGGCCTAAAGTAATGTACTTTATAGTTTTTGGTTGCAAAGTCTTTAATCTAAATAATAAAGATAATCTTGATAAGTTTTCATCCAAAAGAGACGGAGGAATCTTTATAGGTTATTCTATATCTAGTAAAGCTTATAGAGTATTGAATAAGAGGACCAAATGTGTAGAAGACTTTGTACACATAAAATTTGATGAAACTGATCCACATGAACCTTAGACAGCTCTTGAAAATCTTGAAGAAGATATGTCCATTCTAAACCTTAATGACAAGAACAATGAACCTATTGTTAAGACAACTAGTTCTGAAAATTTTCCAGAACCTGTTTCTGTTGAACATGAACCGGTAAATGAACCTGAAATTTCTATCCCTACTTTTTCTAGACTAGATTGGACCCCTAAAAATAATCCTTTAGATGTTGTTGTAGGAGATTTGGATAGAGGGACTCAGACTAGATATTCTCTACGAAATCAGGATGAACATCGACCCTTTCAATCACAGTAAGAACCTAAAAATATCAATGATTCTATCAATGATGAATTTTGGGTAATGGATATGCAAGAAGAGTTAAATCAATTTGAATGAAACAAATTCTAAGAATTAGTAGACATATCTAGTTACACTTTGACCATAGGCACTAAATGGGTATTTAGAAATAAAGTTGATGAGTCTGGAAATATAGTTATAATCAAAGCTAGGTTAGTTTCACATTGATATAGTCAAGAAGAAGGAATAGACTATGTGGAAAACATTGCACCTGTAGATAGGTTAGAATCTATTATAATTCTACTTGCGTGTGCTACTCAACTGAATTTTAATTTATTTCAAATAAATGTTGAAATTGCTTTTCTAAATGGTTTTATAATTGATGATGTTTTTGTTGAACAACCACCTGGATTTACTGATCCACATTTTCCAAATCGAGTTTTTAAACTTCTTAAAGCATTGTATGGTTTAAAACAACCTCCATGGGCATGGTATGATAGAATTAGTAATTTTATTTTTTCAAAAGGTTTTATTAAAGGGATTTTGGATCCAACTCTTTTGATCAAAAGTATTTCCAAAGATATGTTGATAGTAAAACTCTATGTTGATGATATTATTTTCGGATCTTCTAAAAATGAATTATGAATTGATTTTTCAAAGAGTATGCAAAGTGAATTTGAAATGAGTTTAATTGGAGAACTCAAATATTTTCTTTGATTTTAGTTTTTTCAAAATGAAAATCATATTATTTTAAATCAATCTAAATATAAAAATAATGTTTTAAATTTTTTTGGTTTTGATAGTAATAATGAAAGTGATACACCTATGACTACCACTTGTAAATTGGATGCAGATGAAATGGGGAAACCGGTGGATCGAACCCCTTATAGAGGTATGATTGGGAGTTTAATTTATCTTCCAACTAGGTGATCAGATATTATGTTTCGTGTGTGTATGTGTGCAAGATTTTTAGATAATCCAAAAGAGTCACACTTACTTGTTGTTAAAAGAATTTTCAAATATCTTAAACATACTACTAATTTAGTATTATTTTATCCAAAAGTAAAATCATTCAATTTGACAAGTTTTTTAGATGTTGACTTAGCTGGTTGCAAGTTAAATAGGGAGAGTACTATTGAGCAATGTATTGTTTTTAAACAAATCAAAATAATGTTTTTTAAAGGGGGAGATTATTTTAAATAATACTCTGTCTCTTTATGATGATTTTGATGCTCACAAATACCCTTAATTATTTACTAATTATTTCGTTGAGTATTTTGCAGGAATTTATTTTATATAACGAGATTTTATACTTCATTTATTCCGAGATCAATTTTAGCGTATTCTGGAATCACTGTAGCGCAAGATCAATTTTAGCGTGTTCTGGAATCACTGTAGCGCGAGATCAATTTTAGCGCGTACTGGAATCACTGTTCATACCCTACGTTGATGAACGTAATGTATGGATGAAAAGTTTACTTTTTATGTTATTTTGAAACGTATGGTTAATGAACCTTACGTTGTTGAAAAGTATGGAAGAAGAACATTACGTTTGGAAGGAATCTTACGTTTTCGTTGTTGAAAAGTATGGAAGAGAAACCGTACGTTAGTTTTCAGTGTTGAGTTTGTTTCTCAAAAGTATGGATCATCAACCTTACTTTTATAATCAACCGTACGTTCTTTGGAGAGTTGAAGCAAGACAAAGTATGGATGATCAACCCTACGTTTGAATACTGAAGAGAAAGTATGTATGTTCAACCTTACGTTCTGAACCTTACGTTTGTGAGCCCTACGTTTGGAGCCACGTCATCAACCCTACGTTTGGCGTCGGGATATTTTTGACAGACGATATTTCCTTTTGAATTAGTCAATCAAGCGGATTATTAGGCGGATTTCGAGCTGATTCTTAAATACGACTTTGACTGAATCAAAGACGGTTTACAACGGATTAATGTTTGATTTAAACGGAGCTTTTTATGCCGATTCTTCAGGGGAGTTACAACGGCTCTGTTATTTCATTTAATATCGCGAATCTAAAGGAGATTTTCATGGATCTATTTATGCGGAAGATTTTCTCATATTTGAATATATATGTTCTATCTTGGAAACTTCGGATATATATATGCACGGGAAAGTGTGTGAAATATAGAATGATTGATCTTTTTGACGAGCAAGAAAACAGAGACTGTGTGAAAGCGTTCTTTTCTGGTGATCGAGAAGAAGCGTAAGACCTTTTATTACTGAAGGAAGATCTTGATAGCAGATTCACGTGTTCTACATCGACTACTTGTTGTGAATCTACTGCTGCTGAAGTTGTGAAGTTTCTGGTAATATCTATTGCAACTGGATCGACTCAGAACTGTTTTGATTACGGATCTTTATTTTCTGAAGACGACGATCTATCTACTGTCAATTGAATTCTGTTGCAATTGTGAAGAACAACTGGAGAAGTGTTTCTTTATCGAAACCCTTTTATTTTTGAGTGATCAGCTTCTCGTTCTAAGCTGTGTGGGTTCGTGTTTGAACCAGGAAGGCTGTGTTTGCCTGAATCTTGTAAAGGTGTCAACTGCCTGTACTCAGTTGTGGACGGGTATGTGGAAACGAGGACCAGATAGTGAAAATCGCCAAGCTCGTGGATTTGAGCGTTGGTGGAGTGGACTAGGGGCCTTCTGTTCCCCGAACCACTATACATCCGTGTGTTCATGCTTTTACTTTTTCCGATGCATATTTAATCGTGCAAAAGCATAGTGAACAGAGTTTGTCTAAATTGAAGAGATTGTAATAATTTGAAAAAGACACAATTCACCCCCCTCTTGTGTATAATCCGTAGATTCAGATCCAAAAATTGGTATCAGAGGAGGAGCTTCTTATTTCTAAAGTCCTATCAAGCTAGAAGTATTTAAAGATTATACATAGTGTATCATGGCTGATATGAGAGAGGGAATGTCAATGGTCAGAGCACCTTACTTTAATGGAGATAATTATGGCTGCTGGAAATCTCGTATGATTATTTATCTGAAAAATCTTGGTTACAGAGTCTATTCAAAGATTCTGACTCCCTATGAAATTCCTGAAAATCCCGATACATGGAGTGCTGCTACAGAGGCTGAGTATGACATAAATTCAAAAGCTATGAATGCAATCATCTGTGGTCTAGGACCAGACGAATTTAACAGAGTATCTCAATGCCCGACTGCATATGAAATGTGGCAAACAATAGCTGTTGCTTATGAAGGAACAGATAATGTAAGACAGATGAGATATGCAACTGCTAAGTTAAAATTCGATACTTTCAGAATGATTGAAGGAGAGAGCATCACTCAGATGAATGGAAGATTGACAGAAATTGTCAATAATATAACAGCTCTAGGAGAACCAATCAAGCAGGCTGATCAAGCGTTGAAGGTACTGAGAGTACTTCCTACTCGATGGAATGGAATCTCTGCAGCAATCAGACAATCAACTTCTGTTAAAGATCTAACTATGAGAGAACTGATTGGTACACTGATGATGTACGAAGCTGAAATGCAAGATGAGGTAAATGAGCATAAAGTCTACATAAAAAGGGAAAATACTGCTTTGAAAGTGACTTCTCAACAAAAGGATAGAAAGATGAAGAACAAAGAAGTGAGTGCTAAATCAGAAAGCTCTGATTCTTCAAATTCGGATGAAGAACTGGCACAGCTAGCCAGAAAATTCAGAAAGTTCTATAGTAAGAAGAAAGACTTCAAGAAATCCTTTAAAAAGGATAGCAAGGAAGTGAGATGTTATGAATGCAAAAAGATGGGACATATCAGACCAGATTGCCCAAAATTGAAAGATGCAAAGAAGAAGAAATTCTTCAAAAGAGATGATTATGAGCAGAAAGACAAGAAAGCTATGAAAGCTACTTGGAGTGTTTCTGAAGACTCAAGTAATTCTTCTGAATCATGCTCAGAGAAGGAGGAGGCCAATTTAAAATCAAATATGAGTTTCATGGCTGAAACTGATGAGGTACACTCATACTATTCCTCTGACTCAAATAATGAATCAAACTCTGAAACAAGCCTCTCAAATAAAAAACTTGCAGCTTACTGCAATATGCTTGAAGAAAGGTATGACTCATTATTTAATAAATATAAATCTATAAAGAACTTGTACAAAGCTATTTCAGATGAGAGAAATACTTTGCTAAAACAACATAAGGAATTAATTGACAAATACAATTCTGCTGAATCAAATAAAGTTAATTTTGAATCAAAAATAAAAACTCTACAGGATGAAGTAGAATCTTATAAAACGGCTGCATTAATTTTTACAAAAGGAGAAAACACCTTAAATGAGATACTTGGAAAAACTGTAATTAAAAAGGAAAGGTTTGGAATTGGAAGTAAAGGAGAAAAACCTAAGTTATACAAAAATTATTTTGTTCCTAGCACTAAACAGGTTATTTGTAACTTCTGTGGAACAAGAGGTCATATAGCTAAAAACTGTTTTCTAAGACAACCTCAGATATGTGGAATTAAGAAAGCTTATATTTCCAACGATCTATATGATTCAATCAATTTTAAGAAAACAAAGCAAATCTGGATACCCAGATCACTGCTTGCTAACACTCCTGGACCCAACAAAATATGGGTACCAAAGCAATTTGTTTAAATGTCTTTGCAGGTAGCAGGTCACCAAAGAAAGAAAGAAATATGGTATATGGACAGTGGCTGCTCAAGACACATGAGTGGAACTTCAGCTAATTTCTCTTCTCTTACTCGAAAGGAAGGAGGACTTGTCACCTTTGGTGACAATGCCAAAGGAAAGATTATTGGTATTGGAACAGTTGGAGATCCAGAGACAGTCTCAATCAACAAAGTACTTTATGTACAAGGGTTAAAACATAATCTGATAAGTATCTCTCAACTTTGTGATGATGGATACACTGTTGATTTTACTAACAATAGTTGTACTGTTTCTAAAGATAAACTGTTTAAGTTTAGAGCACCCAGAACTGATAATGTTTATACTTTGGATTTGTATTCCTTGTGTAAACAACAAGTAAATTGCTTAACTGCTAATATAAGTGAATCCTGGATCTGGCATAGAAGACTTGGTCATTGCAATATATATGCTTTACATAAATTATCTAAGAAACATTTAGTTTCTGATTTGCCTAGTCTCAAATTTGAAAATGACAGATTCTGTGATGCATGTCAGCTTGGCAAGCAACACAAATCATCATTCAAATCTGTTAATAAAGTTGCTACAACTAAACCTCTAGAACTTATCCATATGGATTTGTTTGGACCTTCAAGAGTAGCAAGTTTAGCTGGTAAATTATATGTTTATGTATTAGTTGATGATTATTCTAGATTTACTTGGATTTTCTTTTTGAAATTTAAAAGTGAAGCTTTTAGTTTATTTGAAGGTTTTTGTAAATCTATTCAAAATGAAAAAGGTTTTAATATAATCTCATTGAGAAGTGATCATGGTGGAGAATTTGAGAACCAGGAATTTAATTCCTTTTGCTCAAACATGGGTATTAAACACACCTTCTCTGCTCCAAGAACACCTCAACAAAATGGGATTGTAGAAAGAAGAAATAGAACTATTCAAGAAATGGCTAGAACTATGTTAAATGAATATAGCCTACCTATATATTTCTGGGCAGAAGCTGTTAATACAGCTTGTTATATAATGAATAGAATTTTAATAAGACCTATTTTGAAAAAGACACCCTATGAACTATGGAATAACAGAAAACCTAAAGTAAATTACTTTAAAGTTTTTGGATGCAAGGTTTACATCCTGGATACCAAAGATAATCTTGGTAAATTTGATCCAAAATCTGATAAAGGTATTTTCTTAGGATATTCTGCAACCTCCAAAGCTTATAGAGTCTATAATAAAAAGTCAAGGATTGTTGAAGAATCAGTTCATGTGAAATTTGATGAATCTGATCCTTTTGAGAAAAGGATAGAACAAATAGATGAACCTGATTCTAATGAAAACATGAGACCTGAGAATTTAAAGAATGATTTTGAAAATGATATAAAAGAAATTCAGTCCAGTTCAGAAGAACATGATACTGAAGAGCCTTTGAATGTAATGCCTAGACAGTCTAGAACCTCAAAGAATCACCCTTTAGAATCTGTGATAGGTGACTTAGAGACTGGTATTCAAACTAGAAGAAACTTTGGAAACATAGTTGAATTCTCTGCTTTCCTATCCCAACAAGAACCTAAGACCATAGAAGAAGCCTTAGATGATGAGAGCTGGGTAATAGCAATGCAAGATGAATTGAACCAGTTTAAGAGAAATAAGGTTTGGGAATTAGTTGAAAGACCACATGATTATCCAGTAATAGGAACTAAATGGGTCTTTAGGAATAAACAGGATGATCAAGGGATAATAACTAGAAATAAAGCAAGATTAGTAGCTAAAGGATATAATCAAGAAGAAGGAATAGATTATGATGAGACCTTTGCACCTGTAGCCAGGTTAGAAGCCATTAGAATCCTTTTAGCCTATGCATCTTATATGAATTTTAAATTATTTCAGATGGATGTTAAATCTGCCTTTTTAAATGGTTATTTAATGGAGGAAGTTTATGTTGAGCAACCTCCTGGTTTTGAAAATTCTCAAAAACCAGATTCTGTTTTCAAACTTACTAAAGGTCTTTATGGCCTTAAACAAGCACCGAGAGCTTGGTATGAAAGACTAAGTTCTTTTCTTTTGAAAAATGATTTTACTGTTGGACTAGCAGATCCAACACTCTTTAAGAAAACTGTGAAAAATAATGTTTTGCTGGTTCAAATTTATGTTGATGATGTAATTTTTGGATCGACCAATAAAATTCTTTGTCATGAATTTTCAGAATTAATGCAAAAAGAATTTGAAATGAGTATGATGGGAGAATTAAATTTCTTTTTGGGTCTTCAAATATTTCAAAAAGATTTTGGAAATGTTTTAAATCAATGCAAATACATTACTGATTTACTTAAGAAATTTGGGCTTGAAAACAGCAAGACATTTACAACTCCTATGTGTACTAATATAAAACTTGATTTGGATGAAACTGGAAAATCAGTGGACAACAAGTTATATAGAGGTATGATTGGTAGTTTGTTATATCTTACTGCTAGTAGACCAGATATAATGTATTCAGTATGTCTTTGTGCTCGATTTCAATCAAATCCCAAAGAATCTCATTTAACTGCTGTTAAACGAATTTTTAGATATTTAAAAGGTACTATTTATCAATCTCTGCTTTATCCAAAAACCTCTGATTTTAATTTAATTTCATATTCAGATGCAGACTTTGGAAGCTGTAGATTAGATAGGAAGAGTACTTCAGGAACATGTCACTTTTTAGGAAAGTCTTTAGTATCATGGTCTAGTAAGAAACAACACTCAGTTGCCCTGTCAACAGCCGAGGCAGAATATGTGTCTGCAGGTAGTTGCTGTGCACAGGTGTTGTGGATGAAAAACACTCTTATGGACTTTGGATTAAATTTCAATAATACGCCTATTTTATGTGATAATACTAGTGCAATTAATATTTCAAAAAATCCTATTAGTCATTCTAGAACTAAGCACATTGATATAAGACATCACTTTTTAAGAGATCATGTGTTAAAAAAGGATATATTTTTAGAATTTGTAAATACAGAAAATCAATTAGCAGATATTTTTACTAAACCACTTCCCACGGCAAGGTTTGAATTTATTAAGGGGGAGTTAGGTTTATTTAATTTTAAATAGTTTCTTTTTAATCTTATTCTGTTTTCGAATTCTACTTAATTTTTTTTTTGTTTCCCGCTATAAGTAATTTTATTTTGTTTTAAATAAAAGTAATGATTAGTGATTACACGGGAATCAAGGCTGTCAGAACCGTTTCACCTTCTAACCTGTTTTCACCTTTTTCGGAAACCCTTTCTAAAACCTAAAACCGCACATCTGCTCCAAAACCCTTTTCTGAATCTTCAAACCCTAAACTTACGAACCTTCAGAAATCGTTGTTGAAATGGCAAAGACTAAGCGTCCAGATGAAGCCGAGAGCAGTGCTGCAAAGAAATCTAAAGTAGTTGGTCGGAAGATACTGCAAGGTAAAGTCATCGATTTAGAATGGCTGTTTGAAACTAATTTGCTGTTGAAGCAAGCGCTATCGTTTCAAGGCCTTGAGCAAGCTTTTAATAGTGAAAACTCTGAGTTTCTTTATGAGGCAGAAATGAGACTTTTCTTTAGAACTGTTCAGTTTAGCCTTGGAGATACGGAGGATAGTTTATTGGCTCAAATAGAGGATAAGGACTTTTCCATATCATCTGTAGAGATAAGTCAAATTCTTAACTGCCCTCATGAAGGAGTTTTTCATTTTGATTTACGGAATATTGGAGATTCTGTACATAAGTCTGAAGACATTATGTCTTTTCTGTTTGGAACCAAAGTGATAAAGAAGATGTTTATTAAAGATTTGGAGCCTGATCAGAAAATCTTGGTAAAGTTTGTTCAGACTGGTTTAGCACCAAGGATGGCCGAGATGGAGAAAATTCTGTACCCTGACATGTATATAATGTATCTTTTGATGAGTGATATTAAGTTTAATTTTCCTTGATTTATGATAAGATATCTGAGATACTGCTGTCAGAGTGAAGCAAGAATGACCTTTTTCCCATATGGAAGGTTCATTTCTTTGTTGTTGTTTAAAAGAGGAATGATCAGATTGGTAAGTGCTGGGGTGAAATGTCACCACAGTAATGTTTTTAATGCTGGGACTTTGAGGAAAGTCGGATATTTCTGGAGCACTATTAAAGGAAAACTCTTACCTGTTAGAGCTGAGGAAGACTCGGAGAGTGCTCAGGCTCAACCTGCTAAGTCCAAGGAGGGACAAGCAGAATCAAGGGTTAGTACAGTGGCAAGGAGAATTCGCTTTGAGATAGAGGAAGTTGAGGAAGAGAGAATTCAGGAAGGACTTCAATCTAGAAGGAAGAGGTCAATTGATGAAGAAATTATCTCTCCTGTCTTGAAATCTTCTGAACCTGTAATTTCTTATTCATTTGTGAGAGAAGCTGTTGTGGAGAGGACTGCACCGATAGAGGAACCAGTAGCTCAACCGGAAATTCAGCTAGAACCTCAAACTGCTGCTGTGGCTGTTGAAGAAGCAATTCCACAAGAACAACTTATGGAGGCAGTGCCTGGTGAAGAAGTGGCCCGACCTCAAGAAGTTCATGAAAATATTGTTCTTGATCATTCAGTAGAAGTCAGAGAGACTACTGTTCGTGATGAACACACTTCTGAAGTTAATACAGAAGTACTTCAGGAAGATTTTTCAGTGGAAGAGTTTCAAGCTTCAAAGAATAGTTCAGTGGATCAACCTTTTCAGGACAAAGAACAATCAGATGCAGATTCTTTACCCCTTGTCCTACTTCGTCAATCTGATTCTGGACATGAGAATCAAGCACAGGGTGCCCCTGATTCGAGAAAAGAAGAAGTTGTTGAGTTATACAAGCGTATTTCTCAGTTAGAATCTGAGAATGTTAGTCTCAGAAGTTCTCTGAACTTGGAGCAGTTAAAGTTTCAGAAGCTGAAAGAATCTACTGTTTCAAGACAGGAAGTAGATTTGTTTAAAACTGATATGTTGCATGCTGTTGATTAGTTGAAATCAGAGATGGTAACGAAAGATGATTTGTCTGAGATGAAGATTTACATGGAGAATAAATTTGAATCTGTTGCAAACAATGCTGTGAGTGGATCAGGTTCTTCACCTGATTTGATTCGAAGATTTCAAGCAATTACTGGAGCACTGAGCAATATGAGTGACAGATTACACGATCTTCAGTGTAATAGTGCCCCTTTGTCAGTTTTGCTGGATAATCAGAAATTTTTGGTAGATCAGTTGACATCTGGAGAGCAACCGATTAGGATTCTTTTGAATCAGTTATCAGAAAAGCTGGCTCTTTTTGTTGAAAAAGAAGAAAGAATGCATGAGTTTTTCAGAGTTAATTTGATTGAAGATATTCATATGACTCAGGAGAATAGGGATCTTATCATCAAGTTAGGAGATGGGATGATGAAGAGGCTTCGAGAACAGTTTACAGAGATCAAGACCGCAATTCAAAGGAGATAGACACCTTTTTCCCTGTCTTATCCCTACACCTTGATTCCTCTGTATATCACTGTCGTTTTTATATAATAGCTTGTGAATGAAAATTCTTTTCTTATCTTTTTTTTTGTTTCGTTATTTATTGATTTATGATTAAGTTAGCCAGTATACAAAATTCACTTATTCATACCCAGTTAATTATAGCATTTACTTATAGTTCAGTGCAATATTGAATGTGTTCAAATCCGTAATTTTTCATTCTTTTTGATATCACAAAAAGGGGGAGAATTTGGATAAACACAACATTTAAATTCATTCGTTTCCTATGAAGAAATTTGGATATATAGGAGCATTTGGATATATACGACATTTATCTTTTATCTATTTGAAAATTTATTTTTATGTGAGAGTTATGGGGGAGAAATTTTATAGTTAAATATTGTTTTAATCCTTTCAAAATTCTAAAATTTTATAAAACTTTTTTTTCAATCAAGGTTGCAATTAAATTAGTTCTATTATTTTATGGGTTTTGTGATCATCAAAAAGGGGGAGATTGTTGAGCAATGTATTGTTTTTAAACAAATCAAAATAATGTTTTTTAAAGGGGGAGATTATTTTAAATAATACTCTGTCTCTTTATGATGATTTTGATGCTCACAAATACCCTTAATTATTTACTAATTATTTCGTTGAGTATTTTGCAGGAATTTATTTTATATAACGAGATTTTATACTTCATTTATTCCGAGATCAATTTTAGCGTATTCTGGAATCACTGTAGCGCAAGATCAATTTTAGCGTGTTCTGGAATCACTGTAGCGCGAGATCAATTTTAGCGCGTACTGGAATCACTGTTCATACCCTACGTTGATGAACGTAACGTATGGATGAAAAGTTTACTTTTTATGTTATTTTGAAACGTATGGTTAATGAACCTTACGTTGTTGAAAAGTATGGAAGAAGGACATTACGTTTGGAAGGAATCTTACGTTTTCGTTGTTGAAAAGTATGGAAGAGAAACCGTACGTTAGTTTTCAGTGTTGAGTTTGTTTCTCAAAAGTATGGATCATCAACCTTACTTTTATAATCAACCGTACGTTCTTTGGAGAGTTGAAGCAAGACAAAGTATGGATGATCAACCCTACGTTTGAATACTGAAGAGAAAGTATGTATGTTCAACCTTACGTTCTGAACCTTACGTTTGTGAACCCTACGTTTGGAGCCACGTCATCAACCCTACGTTTGGCGTCGGGATATTTTTGACAGACGATATTTCCTTTTGAATTAGTCAATCAAGCGGATTATTAGGCGGATTTCGAGCTGATTCTTAAATACGACTTTGACTGAATCAAAGACGGTTTACAACGGACTAATGTTTGATTTAAACGGAGCTTTTTATGCCGATTCTTCAGGGGAGTTACAACGGCTCTGTTATTTCATTTAATATCGCGAATCTAAAGGAGATTTTCATGGATCTATTTATGCGGAAGATTTTCTCATATTTGAATATATATGTTCTATCTTGGAAACTTCGGATATATATATGCACGGGAAAGTGTGTGAAATATAGAATGATTGATCTTTTTGACGAGCAAGAAAACAGAGACTGTGTGAAAGCGTTCTTTTCTGGTGATCGAGAAGAAGCGTAAGACCTTTTATTACTGAAGGAAGATCTTGATAGCAGATTCACGTGTTCTACATCGACTACTTGTTGTGAATCTACTGCTGCTGAAGTTGTGAAGTTTCTGGTAATATCTATTGCAACTGGATCGACTCAGAACTGTTTTGATTACGGATCTTTATTTTCTGAAGACGACGATCTATCTACTGTCAATTGCATTCTGTTGCAATTGTGAAGAACAACTGGAGAAGTGTTTCTTTATCGAAACCCTTTTATTTTTGAGTGATCAGCTTCTCGTTCTAAGCTGTGTGGGTTCGTGTTTGAACCAGGAAGGCTGTGTTTGCCTGAATCTTGTAAAGGTGTCAACTGCCTGTACTCAGTTGTGGACGGGTCTGTGGAAACGAGGACCAGATAGTGAAAATCGCCAAGCTCGTGGATTTGAGCGTTGGTGGAGTGGACTAGGGGCCTTCTGTTCCCCGAACCACTATACATCCGTGTGTTCATGCTTTTACTTTTTCCGCTGCATATTTAATCGTGCAAAAGCATAGTGAACAGAGTTTGTCTAAATTGAAGAGATTGTAATAATTTGAAAAAGACACAATTCACCCCCCCCCCCCTCTTGTGTATAATCCGTAGATTCAGATCCAACAAGTACTTCTGGAACATGTCATTTTATTGGTAAGTACATTGTATAATGGTGTAGTAAAAAGTAGAATTTTGTTGCATTGTCTACTTCTAAAATAGAATACATAGCTACTGGTAGTTGTTGTTCAAAAATTATGTGGATGAAACATACTTTATTGGACTATACATATCAATATAGACATGTATCTATAAATTGTGATAATAGTAGTGCGATCAATATTTCCAAGAATCCATTATCTCACTCAAGGACTAAGCAAATTTATGTAAGACATCACTTTTTAAGGGATCATTATCAAAAGGGTGATATTAATCTTGAATTTATACGTACTGAACATCAATTAGGTGACATATTCACCAAGAATTTAAATTCAGATAGGTTGAATTACATTATACCTGAGTTAAGAATGATAAACATTCCTTGGACCTCACTGTTATAACCTCACCGATAGAAAATCCTCCATGTTATACCTCACTAGTATGGACCTCACCGTTATAACCTCACTGGTATAGACCTCACCATTATAACCTCACTATTAGTGGATCTCACCATTAGTAATCCTCACCAGTATATGTTACCTCTAGTTTTCACTGTTTTAAATTTTTTGTTTTTTATAAGTTGAAATCTGTATCGTTTGTCCTGTATTTATTATGTTTTATTTATTTCTTTCCTGATTCCTAAATGATAAAGCATTAGTCTTAACATATTTTCAATCCACCTCAAACTCTTTACATCAAACATTGGCTCCCAAACCTTCGTTTCTCTCAAACCCTAAACCTCACAATTCACAGAATGGCACGAGTGAAGAGACTGGTTTTCAGTAAAGGGGGTGATGAGCCGAATGCAAGGAGACTCAAAGGTGATTCTAGTGGTTTCAGTGAAGTGAATAAACCAATAAACCTGCATATCATGAAATGGGACATAATAATCCAGAAGGAACTCTGTGAATAATGGCTCCAGCCTAGTAAATCCTTAATTCTAATGATTTTGGAGGAACAAGGGTGGCCAAAATGTTTTTTGAATAAAAATGCTCCTTATTATCCCAAACTGGTAAAGGAATTCTATGAGTTTATTCGTTTTGAGAAATCTAAAAGTGAGAACAGATTGGTATCATTAGTGAATGACAAGATAATATCTTTTCCTTCCATTGAATTGGCCTAGGGCTTGAATGTTCCACACGAGGGTGAATTTGGATATTTCTCAAAGTTAGTACTTCCTTCTAGGGAGAATTTTGAGTATGAAGTTGCTTTGGATGAGCTCACTGGAGACGGTGCACCAAATAAGTAGTTGCTATAGAAATGAATGGGGGGAATGGGTTGCTATTCATATTTATCCAGCATTTGTTAAGTCCAAGAAGAGGGTATTTTGAAAATCTCATATTCCAAGATATATTCTTATTGTATCTGATAATTCAACTTGTCAAAGTGAGTTTTTGTAGGCTTATAATGATTCAAATTAAAGATATAACCAGGACAAAATCGAAAAAAATGCTCAAATCTTTGCAATGATGATCTCTTTGATGATCAACAAAAACGGTGTGGCTGAGTCTCAGGATAATATAGTGACTGTAAGAGACAACATTTGTATTAAAAAATAGTTTGTAAGTACATGATTAGTGGTTTGAACCCATGGAAAATTGAATATGTAAATGATGATGAAAATATTTATGATAAATTTAACCCTGTTGAGAATCCCAATCGTCGAAGAGATAAAGGAGATCCAGTTCTAGGACTAGATGAGAAGGAACCTCAGTACAGTGATGATGACACTGAGGTGGATACCAATATAGAAGATGGAGCGGATCCTGATTTTACTTTAAGCCCAGCTGCGGAAAAGTATCATATGGAAATTAAAGTCCACATGTGAAGGAAGCAGTTCAAGGAGGAAGTATTGAAGAAATATTTGTAAATGAGGAAGACCTACCTAAATCAGATCAGAGGGAGACTGCTCCAGATTCCACTAATACTGATGACGGAGAGTAAGAAGTATCTAAGAATGGAAGTACCTGTTTGAGTCTCAGTCCACTGATTGAGAACTCTATTATTCTTGATGAGGAGATTCCTGAAGTAGACAGACCAGTTCCTATTGCGGACATACCCCAGCCTGTGCAATCTGGTTTGGATATGAATATGATTGTAGATGACTCTTATGAAGAGTAAGTACCCAATGATTCTATTTCTACTGTTGTAGATACAGTGATGGATGCTCAGGTTGAGGGGGAGCAACTTGTAAGGATTGGATCAGTTTCTGTGACCTATGAAGTGGAACATTGGTCTATGGATCCAGGATTTTTAGTATTGGGACTAAACTATACAGATTCTGATTCTGATACACCCATTAGAAGACATCCTGTGTCTAAGGATATTTTCTCAGGGGAAGTAACTGCTCAACCAGTAGCTCCTCTAGCTATTCCTGAAGACATTGTGAGAAATGGAGATCTTGAGGAACTAAAATCTGAATTAAAAACCTGTTTTGATGAATAGATAAGTAATATTGAATGTTCGTTGGTATCTTCTTTGAGAAATTTTTTATCAAGTGTTGTGACAGAAGTGATGGATGATGTGAGAGTGTGTCAAAATCATATTGGGAGTTTGAAAGAGGTTATTGAGTCTTTGAAAAAATCTGTTGCTTAATTTGATATCTTCATGAGTTCTAAATCTCAAATTTATACTAACATCAACTACATTCGAGGTGTAGTGAAACCGTTTATGGATTTTTTGAAGATTTTATGAATACTATAAAAATGCATGTCAATACTCAGGATATTATTGTGAAAAAATTGATAAGTAATTTGACTTAGTCTTTCAATGAAAAAGTAGCTTTTACTGTATCACTCTTGGTCCATCTAAAGTTTCAGTTGATATGGAACAGTTAAGATATATGCTGAATGAATAACTTGGTCAAGTTAGTACCAGCAGCTCATCTTACTCTCAGGTGATTACTACCATAAGGGATATCAGAAAGATAATCCAAGACTATGTGATAGATGATACTGCATCCCAGAAGGAAATCAATGACAAAATTGATTACTATTTTCAGAGAGTGTACACCAAGAATCAGCTAACCAATCATTTCATGATGCTGTTAGAAAATCTAAACCTTCCCGCAGTTACTCAAGCCTTCAATGAACAAGTCAGTAAGCTCAGAGAGTTGACTCATGCCTTGGATAAATTTATGGAGTACAAGGATGACATTATCTCTTATATGGAGAGAGGGGGAGGTATCATTATGGATTTTAGGCATCTCTTAGTGACATTACTACATATGGACAGTACCCCTTTTATTGTACCTCCAGCCCTGCCTACCTCTAGTCAATCTACTTCCACATCTCAGTTGACTTCAGCTCAAGCTATCAGAAGTCTTGCTCATATGATCACACAAAGGAGTACCCATTACAGGCCCGACAGTATTTTAGTATCTCAACCACCCATGATCATCACTGCTGTTCCCAAGCCTTCACCTATGCCTTCCAAGCCTGAATCATCTTTTGATCCGAAATCCAAATCCAAATTACCTATTGAGGAGGCTGATTGATTAGTGGATAGAACATTTCATAGGAATCTTTGTACTTCTTATATTTCATGGGTACTATCTCATGTACCTTTGTCATGTGAAATGAAAATGTATGTTTTCTCTCTTCTTATTTTATGCTCTGAAACATTGTTTCTCTCATTTTTCTAATCACAAAGGGGGAGAAAAATTATATTCTTGGGAGAAATTACACTAAGGGGGAGGAAATTATAATATGTATCTTTGGGAAAATATATATTCTATTTCTTTTTACTCTTATGTTTGTCCATAGTTTAACTCTGATGAATTTGAGAGTTATGATCTAAACACACTGAGAAATTCCATTATATGTATTTTACATTGATTCATTAATTTTTATTTGGGATTATAATGCCATAATTTGTGATTATCAAAAAGTGAGAGATTGTTAGACTCACCTGTTTTGATAATCTCAATTAAGTTTACATATGCTTTGATAATCCCAAATAATTTCTATCTATATATTAATAATATTTTCTACTTATGACATCATACTAATGAGTTGACATGAATATCAAAATGATCATATCATATCATTGGAATATGTTATTCAATGTTTATTTATGATTATAAATTTTTACTGATTATTTATCTTGATAACTAACTCAATCTGGATATGAATTTCATAGAACAGATACTTTATAAGCCTTCGAGATTTAAAGTCACTGATTCAGACATATCTACTGATAAACAGAGGCCTCCAATTGACTGAGTCTACTGATAGACAATTTCACTAATACAGGATATTGATAGAATGGAGCTACTGTTTCAAAGAGCTACCACTGCTGATGTTAACAGCTACTGATAGCAAGGAAGAGCTACCAACAGATGGAGCTACCGATATAATGACCCACCGATACACAGACAGTTATCTATACAAGGAGCTACCGCTACACAGACAGCTACCGATACACGCAAGCTACCGTTATAGAGAGTAACAGCTACAAATTCAAGAACTACTATTACAATTCCACCGCTACATGTTTTCTGATACAAATATCTATCGATGGAAACCAGCCACTATTTCTCCAAACACTATCTCTCTGTTTAACTATTAGAAACGTTTATATTTTTTGATTTTAATGCAACTGAAATTAATTAATGATGATTTTTGGATGTCAGGAAATCGTAACTTGTACCTGTATAACTAATCAGGTCTTATGTCTAAAATTAATTAATGACGATTGTTGGATGTCAGGAAACCGTACCTCATAAATTCCGAAAAGAAATCCTGACTTATGTCGAACAACTGCATGAGCTATAAAAGGATGATCAAAGCTGTGTAAAAAGGCAGTGGGAAATAGTGAATGCAAAAAGTGACACATACAAGAAGAACACCTGAAGAACTTGAAGAACAGTCATATACATTGTTGGGAAAAAATCCCTCAAGGTATCATTGAAGTATTTTTGAGGTGATTGTTTTTGTTTACAAAGTGGACATCAGTGTTGTGATTGTTGACAAAACAAACCATGACATACAAATTTGTTCACAAAGGGGATTTCAAGGTGGAATGTCGAGTTCAAGAGCTGTGGTAAATGATTCGTGTTGGATTCAAGAACATCGACAAAGGAATGGATGATCTGGAGGTGGTACAAAAATAGAAGCTACAAGGTGGCACTGTTTTCTAGTGTTTTCCAAAATTTTTTGCCAGAAAATTGTCAAATGAAGAAAAGTAGTTTTCTGAAAAGGGACTTGCACGCCATTGACGTGATATAGAAGGAACTTGTGTTCCATATGTTTTTCAATATCAGAGCATCAAAATCTAGAAAAGGAAAGAGGGTCGCAAGGTATTGGTGTGGTCTTGTAGGTGACATGTGCGCCGGGAAGAGACTTGTGTACCGATGCCTTGGAAGCTTGAGAAATTGCACACTTGTTGTTTTTCGAGATTAGAAGCTCAAAATACGGCAAAGTAAAGAGGGTCGCGCCGGTATTTTTTTGGTCGAGCAGGTGACTTTCATGGGCAGAGAACTGCGTGCCGAAACATGAGCGTTGAGGGGAGACTTGCGCACCATCACGCAGGGTGTTCAAAATGCCTATAAATACTAGACTCCTCTTCTAATATATCACAGAGTTAAACTATTAGAAAAATCTGAGCTCCCATAGTGCAGGTGTGGAAGTCGCACAAGTGGAGTGTGGTCGTGCAAGTGGACTTGTGCGCCAGTATTTGAAGTTGCGCGTTGATTGGTAGTTTCGCGCCAATATTGGCTTGGGCATAAAAGGGATTGAGTGACATAGGTTTGGAGGAGAAGAGTTTTGTGTCTCGCAGGTAGTTGAGGTGGACTTGTGCACTAGTTGTGAACTGCACGCTGATACATGCACGCCGGGATAGACTCGCGTGCCATGTAAGGTTGATTCCTTGGCAGTATTTTTGGGCTGCGTGGAAGATGGAAGTTTTCCTAATACCTTCAGTGAGAAAGGAAATTCATCTATGGGTTAATGTTTAACTTCAACCGAGCATCCACATACAATAGAAGATGTATGCATTAGTTATAATGAAGATACTTACAAGTCTATAAACTGTGAGTGGATCCTTTCTAGAGCAGTGAGAAAAGGTAGAGGAAGAAGGTGAGCCTCTCCACTAGCAGTGAGATAGAGAGAGAAACATGGAGTGAACCTTTGGAAAGTAGTGAGCTGACCCTAAATTTTGTATAGGCAGTGAGCCTTGGAGTAGAAGTGATCTATCACAAACTTTGTAAACTGCTGTGAAGTTTTAGTGAATATGGTACGGCCAGTAACTTTTCAGTGCATGCTCCTTGGAGGTAGCCCAGTGAGGGAGAACTATGTAAAAGCTGATGTGTCCTATGCATGCTTTAATTTCAGTTTATATTGTGCAACGGGAAAGAGAGAGATGAGTGTTTTTTTAATAGTGAAACAAGATTACAATGGTCTTTAATTTTTAATTAGTCATACCCGGATTCACCCCCCCCCCCCCCCCTCAGTGTATTCAGCCTTGTGGACCTAACATACATCAAGAACAGAAGCTCAAAGATGACGTTCAGGTACTGAAAGGAATACTCTCATATTCAAGCTGAACACCTGTACTGGAAGTAATGAAACAAATCCATGACATTCTGTTTTCCTGAAAACTACAAGAGAAGAACTCAATGTTTCATCTGATATAATCCAAAGGATTCTAGAGCTTCATTGACATCAAACAAGAGAATTCTAAACTCTTCTCCATATTATTTCTCTGTTGTGATCATTTTTATTACAATATGAGCAGTGTGTGTGCTTCTGTCTATCTGAACACACACTGACTCCTAAGCTGAACTGGAGGATACTTAAATCCTCACACCAAACTCTTTACACCATTGTGTATCCCACAAAGAAGATTGGTAGAGGTTTAAGGACCTGGAGAGCATGTGTGATGTTGTTATTTCTTTCCCATGTAGAACAGTGGTAGAAGTCTGAGGACCTGTACAGTCTTAGTGCTATTGTAATTCCCTATCAAGGGTGTGGATCAAACTATAATTTAAACTTTTTGAGAGGACTATGTCTCAGCTTTAGACTGAACCTATTGGTTAAAAGTGTCATCCATCTTAGTTTAGTTTAAAATATTTTAAATAGGTTACTACTAATTACATTGAAATTCAAATGTGTTTTAAAGTAAATTTCATAGTTGAACTACAAAGTGTTTATAATTATTTCTAGCCAGTAAGTTTGTTTCAAAAGAAAAATTAATCTTTAGATTAAGTTAACTGAGAAATAATAAATATTTGAGAAACTAATTGAACACTTATAATCTTTATAAATTCACTACACTTTTACTTGTTTTATGAATTGGGGGGTTTCAATATAACTATTTATGAAAAAAAAAATTAATAGAAACTAAATTCACCCCCCCCCCCTCTTATTGAGTATCCACTCCGACCAACATTATATATGTATGTAAATAACTATCGTAATTACATTATTTAGAATGATAAATAATGTTCATGTCAAGTCGGACTCCATGTTAGTGTCACTTTAGCATTAAAATATCATTTAAAATATTTTAGGGATTTATTTTCTCGATCATTCTCTCCAATATACATATTCTTCAAATTATTTTTTTGATGTATATACATAGGAATATATTATTTTTAAAAGAAATTTTATGCTGATTTTTTATTTCGTTCGATGTTTTTTGAAATAATCCTTTTTAAACAATTATAGGGAATGTTTGTATTTTCATTATAGAAGGGAAAAAAGGAATTATCTATTTTAAATTATACCAATTCAATATATATTCCCACATCTAAAACCACCGTTGATATTTGGATTCCTTTATATGATTCCATGTTTACAACAACTAAAAACCCCTTTCCATTTCTTCTAAGAATTTTAATTTTTAAAATTTTTTCTAAATGGAATTGATATATCAATATTCAAAAATATTTTTCATATCAGTTAAAAAGTATATTATTTATGATTTTGATGATGAAAATGAAAGATTTAATGTTCTTCATTTACATTAATTTCATGGTTAATCATTTATAATAATGGGTTATCTCGGTATTTCATATGATTATGAGTGTTCCTAATATAGATCAAGACAGAAGGTGATGCTAATATAGCTCTTCAATGAATTTGATAATGACTATATTCTCAACATAATTATGTTCTTTTTCAACCAAAATAGATATTCAAATTATAAGGGATACAATAATATTTCTATAGAAGATTATTTCATATGGTGCTTACATGAAATTTCTATTATTTCAAATGAGTTTTTATTAAATTATTTGATATCAAATGGTAAGATAGTTATAATTTGTTTTAAATAATAGATTATAAACACATATAGAAGAAATGTATGTTTCTATGAAAATATTATTCTTGGGATATCATGTTTTCCAGTAAACCCATATGATTCTTATTTTTCATTTATATTTTCTTCTAATGTTTATTATGATAAATATTTGGTATTAATTCTTATTTCATTTTATGTAAATGATTATTTAATCCCAAGATTATTATGTTAATGGAAAATATATTTTCTAAAAAAATGGTTTTAACATCTTCTAATGCGGTTATTTATTCATTTTTATATACCTTATTGATTTTATTTTTCTTATCCCTTCTTTTCAAATGATGTTCTCATGTTTTAAGGATGAGTAGGTTTAAAAAATGAGTTTTTTAATATTGAAATGATTTATAATGAAAAGAAAACTAGTTTTATTTTAAATGATTTCTATTATAAACCAAATAGATAATAAGTGGATGTTTTAGACTTGTAATGTATCAGTTTTAAATTTATGATCTATAAAATAATTATAAAAATTTTGAAACCAAAAATTATCTTCTATAATGAAAAAAAATATACATTCAATACTAAAAAAATAAATAATAGTTCGAATAATGGATAGGTCTATATAGATGGTATCAGAGAAAAGAATTAGATAATTTTAGATGTTATGATATTGGAATTTTATACCTTTCAGATATTTTAATTTATGTATTTCATGAAATTTAATTTTAAAATTACCACATTAAATTATCTAAACTATATCTATTAGGAATGGTTTTATATGGAGGAAATAGGTAAATTTATGTTGGAAGTTAACAAGATGACAATATACTTCCTAGTAAGTTACAAGGAATGTCAATAAGTTAAATAAAGTAGTTTTATGTTATGGTGGATATTTTTAGACATAATATAAATGTTATATGAATTTCTGCAAGAGAGAAACAATCTTCATCATAGTAGAACATATCTATAATGGGTCATTTCATTGAATATAACTATTCAGTATTAAATAGAACATCTGCCCCTATCATATCTAAATTATTGGTTAATTATTTTGAGAATATATTCGAATTCATTATTATTTTCATGTTATCAAAAAGTTACTATATTCATCTACAATTTGGCAGGTAAATTATAACAACGGGGGTGAATTATTAACAATATTAAATAAAAATAATTTATTTATTCCATGGAATAAAACAAAAGTAAGCATATTTTATTTGAGAGATATTTCTGTATGGACATTTGAGTTATGGTGGAAAATAAATTCATTAAATTTAGGTATGAAGTATATTATTTAGTATCTATTTATGAATAATACACCACAATATTATCAAGTTATGCACCAAATTCTATATGTGATCTGGATAATAAAATTAGTTTTTTTACTTAGGATAAAAGCCATAATTTTGAAAGGAATTGTCTTACAAGAAATTAAGAAGTTATGATAAACTTATTAGATGTTTATAAATGGTAGAAATTGAGTTTATAGATAATCATTTATTTCATGAAAATAACAAATATGAAATTTCCAAATGTAAAGAAATGGATAAGAATACATCAAAGAAACATGATGGTACGAAACTCAAGTTCCCATATTATGATGACTGTGGTAGAAATCATTTTTTAGAATGTATTAAATTGAGGGATTATTTATTATGTGTAATGTTCATACATGTGGTATGTGGTAAAAAATAAAATAATTACAAAAAATTATGAAAATTTGAATGTATGATGATTTAATTGTAGTGATATGGGTCATTGGGCCAGTAATTTTACAAAGATAGAAATTCAGGATGGAATTTTAGAAGATACAAAATAGAAAGGTTTCACTAAATCCTTTTCATCTAATTCAAAATATGTTGGAAAATCCAAGGATATAGTGATAGGGAAAAAAAGGTTTATTTATATTATTCCTATTTATTGTTTGATTTGGGTCATATACACTCTTTCATTTGTCAAAAAAATTATGATATGTTTTAAATTTCACCATAAAAAACTAATCCAGATCTTTCTCTTAAAAAAATGAGGAAGTATTTAGGATAATGGAAATAATATGAATAATAATATTGTTGTTTATTTGACATCATTACCTATAAACCAGGTTATCTTTCTAATTTTATAGTTTTATGTATTTCTTGGAATGGATTTTCTTTTTTTTATAATCATAATATAGATTGTTGATCTGATGAATGTTTTTGGAGTATGTTTTAGTTTTTATAGAAGACGGAATTTATACCTTTGATAACATATCAGGGAGCTGAGAACCTATTAAATAAGGGAAATTAAATTAGTTATGAATATATATATTATTTATTAAAATGATTTCTATATATTTAATAAATATTATTATGTATTTCTTATGGTGTTTCCAAGTATTATACCTAATTGAGAATTTGATATTACTATTGACTTAGTTCCTGATACAAAGACAATTTAGAATCCCACTTAACAAATAGATCAATTAGAACTTTTGAAATATAAAAATTTATTAACTATTTTTCTAGATAAATTTTTTCTCCTTCCTAGAAATTCAACATGTGGTGCTCTAGTTTTTTAAAAATAATGATGCTTCTATGAGAAATTACATTGATTATAGAGCCTAGAATTACAACACTATTAAAAACAAGTATGATTTAAAACATATCAATGATTTTTTTACCAGTGACTAGGATAATAGTATATTTATATGATTAATGTCATTTCAGGATACCATTAGTTGAATATAGAGGAGTTTTATATTCAGAAGACACTATTTTGTACAACATACTAGAATTTAGAGTTTTTTGTTATTACCTTTGGATTATCTAATGAACTAGATATTTTTTGGATTTTATGAATATATTTTTTCAAGAATTTTTTGATAATATTGTGGTTATTTTTATTGATGACATATTGGTAAATTCGAAAATTATTTTTTCTCATAATAGTCATCTAAGGTTTGTTTTTTAAACATTGAAAAGGTAGTTAAATTCGTAAGGATAAAATGATGCAATTAATGTTTCCATGAACTAAAAATAATATCAGTGAATGCCCCAGTTTTGGACATACATAATAAAAATGGGAAATTAGTTATAAGTAGTTAAAATTCATTAAATGGTCATGGTTTTTCTGTGATATAGAATGATCAAATAATTTCTCATGATTCATGAAAATAAAATCCTCGTGATTTAAATTTTCATTATCATGATTGAGAAAATTCTATTTTAATTATTGAATTAAAAAATTTTAGGGATCATTAATATGTGGTAAAGTGTGTAATATATACTCATCAATAAATTTAAATTATATATTCACTTATAAAGAGTTGAACATGAGGAAGAGAATATGGATGGAATTGAGTATAGATTATAACTAAATGATTAAATGACGTCCTAGAAAAAAAACTAGTTGATCCTTTAATTTATAAATATAATACTACATTAACCATGTAATGATTAGAACATAATTTTTTGGTTATTTTTTGATGAATTTTGGCCTAGATATTTTTAATGTAATAACATCAATAGTTTTGGTTCAGGTGTCAATACAATCATATCAATTTGAAAAAACATAATCAAGTTTAGTAGGAGGATTTGGATTCCTAGTAAAATGTATAATATATTAAGAAGGATAATTTTACAAAGATTAATTATCATAATTAATGTTTTATCATGTTTAGGAAATGATTATGTTTGCCATGTGTGGCCTAGTTTAAGAGAGAACTACAGATTGAGGATTATAGTTCCCTATTTTTTGTTCATCCTAAAATCAAAAAAGATGTATTGATATCTTTTGGAGTATTACATGTTGTGTGTAATGAAATGATATATTATTAAAATTTCAGTGAGATTTTTGATTTTTTAAGAGGCTAAACCAAAACAAATATTACAGAATGTGATTCTTCATAATATTCTTATCTCAATATTGAAATATGAAAATATAATCATAAATTTCATGTTAGTATTTTGAAATAGACCTCTATATAATTATATAATTTGGTTTATTATTGATCAAATAGAAAAATATACAAATTTCCTTAAAATTTTAGATATTAGGTATTTATATCATCATTCTAGACTGTACCTCAAGGATATAGACATGTTATATGTATTTCCTCTTAATATTGGTTCTAATAGTGATCAATGATTTAATTCTAATTTTTATAGAGTCCTTTAAAATCTTTTGGGTACTGAATCAAATTTTTTATAACTTTTAATTTTAAATTTTATGTAAGCTCTGAGAAAATTAATGAAAACATGGAATACATTATTTATGTTTTTTAATGCATTATATAGTAATTTGGGATTCATATCTCTCAAAAGAAGAATTTTCTTATAATAATATTTTTCATTCAAGTACACAAATGACAACTTTTTTCACATTATGTGGAATGTGTTTTCAGATTCCGAATTTTTTGTATGATGTTGATAAAAGAATGGTTTGGGACTAGAATTCATAAAATAAATTTTTGTTAAGGTTAAGATGATTGAACAACATATAAAATCCTATAAAATTATGAAAAAATATATAAAATAAATATAGGAATGATACTTCATTTGAGGTAGGTGATCATGTTTTCATAAACTATATCCATAGAAAAGTGTTATAAACTTTGTTAAAAATGGTAAGTTAAGTTCTTAGTTGACCACAACATACTAAATTTTGGATAAAATAATTATCGAGTTTCCTTTCAACTATTTCAATTTTAGATAGATTATTTATTTCATGTTTTTTGTTATAAAAATTTGTACCAGTTGCATCCCATGTTTTGAACCCTGTGCTTGTTCAATGGGAAAAAATAGTTTCATATGAGTGATATCATATTAAAATTATTAAACATAAGTAGTAGATGTTATAATATTAATTTATGAACTTGGTAAATGTTTTTTGTAAAGAGAATATGATTGGAGAAGCAGCAGAGAAATCAAAAAAAATTATAAATGGAAAATATTATCACCTATTTATGTTATGAATAATATTTGTGGAAATAATTTCCAGAAGTATAAAAGAATGTAACATCCCAAGTACTGTTGAGATAAATAATTTCTATGTTTTATTAAAATTAATTAATTATATTTTATATTTTTATATATGGTATATAAAATATTATATGATATTACAAGCAAAACAAAAAATGTTTTATTTATAAAATAATTGGGTTTTCATTCATTATATGTTTAAATTTAAAATGATGATTCCCAAAATTAAAAAACTAAATTTTTCAAATAAAAATCCTTTTTTTATTTCAAATTATCAAAATAATATTAGGATATATTTTTTGGAATTTTAGGAAATGTTTTATTTTTTCATGAATAGTGAAAAATATTAATTTTAATATGAGACATTATATTCGTTTCAAGAATTTACAAAATTGCAATTATATTTTAGAATAGGTTCAAAAATTATTTACTTAAATTTTATTAATTAAATAAAATTATTGTCTTGATGATTAATTTTGTTCTAGAATTTTCTATAAATTCATTTTTATTCTTCAAATAGTTTTTTTGAAAACCATTTTTTCATCACATTATGTAAGAATAATTTTAATAAAATTTTACACTTCCATGATTTTAATTTCATAAAATGCATTAAATATTATGATTTATCATAATTAATATCATTTAATAAGGTAAACATATCTTTTTCCAAATATAAATTATAAAAACAGTAAAATTATTTTACCAAGTTTGTGGTTGAAACAGGTTTACTAATGGTTAAATTAAAGATATAAGTGTTAAAATGACCTAGAAACATTTATAAATTCTATTTTATGTTCATGTTAATATAATATATAATAAAATATGAATAAATGGTTCATTTTGGATCCACTTTTAATTATTAAAAAATTAATATGTTTTTATTCCTTTTAAAATTCCATGTCTACCAACATCCCCAATTATAGAAGGGAACCCCTATCTTATCTTGTAACCAAAAAATATTCTTTTATTTATCAAATACCTACATAAATATGACCCCTAAATCAATACCCAAATCCTCTAGAAACTTTTTTTATCATAAAAACATCCACAAAATGAAATATTTATAAACCTAGAGAGGTTGTCTGAAGAAGATGAATAGTCCATAACCAATAGTTTCTATTTTAACTCTTATTCTCCAACATTCGAATATTAATAAAACATTATAAATAAATAAAATGTATATTAAACTTAATTATATGTTTTTATTTTAATGTAATAACCTATTTTAATCACCTTTTCCATCAAAATGGAAATGAAACTATCGTTCGTGTGTATGGTGGACTACTCCCTCACGAATCAATATAATAATTTTTCCATCACTGCCTCTGATAGAAGGTTACAATGATGTAATGAATGTATCTACATTATATTAATTAATTATTTATAATTCATTAAAATAATGTTATTAATTTTCATACCATTCAATCCATTAAATAATGATCTCTCCGTCCATGTGTTTGTGGGGATTACCCCCTCCACAAAGTGATGTGATTCATTTTTCATTACCACATATCCTTAAATATATATAAATGTGTATTTATAGAAATATATTATAATTATGATATAATTTTCATTAAATAAATATAAAATAATACCTACCTTCTTTTGATCATGTAATTTTATAAATGGAAATGTTACACATGCCTATGTACATCCTATCGTTGCCAGGTTATTAACAGTGTTCATTTTTCATTACCATATTTTATTATTGGTCTTAAAATTGTAATATATCAATAAAAATGTTAATTATTATTTAATTTTTATTTTTAATATGATGAAACTATGACCACATTGACCATAGTCCTCCCACTGAAGTCATTTTGGGAAAATGTGGTGAATATCGTCAAAACATCTAATGTGAAATTAAATGAATATGTAATCCCACATAATTGGGTTAAAATAAAATAAATGGAATAATAAAAATAAAATTTTTATCTATAGATTAAATAATTAAAATATTATTATTATTATTAATTTATATAAAATTGTACTTCATGATTCAAATTCATGGAAAGGGTCACATTACCATAAAACCCTAATTTTAAAAGTTCTAAAAATTTGTTTTCAAAATCATATCCTTCCATGTCCATATTCATAAAATTAATTAACTTATATATTTAAATTTAAATTAATGGTTTATATAAGAAATTGTATGTATCTTATTATTATATTTTAATGGTTTTTTAAATGAAATTTTACTTCTTTCTTATACGGAATGGTTTTACTTTATTTATAGAAAGTAAAAATAATTTTCTATTTTAAATAATATGTCATTAAAATATTTTCCCTATATAGTAAACATTATTTTATATTTTAAATCATTTATATTATTCTCTTTTTTCTTCAAATAGTAATCCTCCTTCCATTTTCTCAGATAATTTTAGTTTTAAAAATTGGTCTTTTGGGAAATGGATATATCAATATCAAAACAAATGTTTTTCATTGGTTAAATAATTTATCTTTAAAATTTTACGAATGTAAATTAACTCATTTTAGTGTTTCAATATTGATTAAGTTTTTGGATATATTTATGACGATGGTTTTTCCTAAAATGACTCATACTCTTTTTTGAGATCGATATATCTCTCCAACACAATGAGTAACAATTACATTCTATGAATAATGATCTAATAATTTAGTCATAATTGTTATTAAAATTGTATGGGATATTTTAAGGGTTATATGAATATTATTTCCTAATGAACCCACATTACAACTCTATTATTTATAATGGGTTTTCATTAGAATAATCAAATTTCATAAGATAATATAATTCCATTTTGTTTTACGGAAAGGATTGTGCATTTTTTGGTAAAAAAGTATGTTTTTAAGAAAATATTGACCATGGGTTCTCATGTTTTCTATGAAACCATCATGGTAATTATGATTCCATTATGTGTTCTAATATATTTTTCTAGACAATAGAGTGGACAGTAAACAAATTTCATGTCTATGTAAATCATTATTTGAGCTCAAAGTTTATTATGTTAAAAGAAAACATTATTTTATGATCTCATGGTTTTAAAATATACTAAAAGGTTTATTTCTTAATTTTTTTAAGTCACTTGATAGGATTTATTTTTTCATACAAAATATTTAAAAAATTAAATAATTTAAGGATTATTAGGGACAAGTAAGATGTATTTTTTAAAATATTAATTATTTTTCATAAAGAATAATACATGTTATATCTTAAATTCTTTTTATTGTTTGAAAAAATCCTAGTAAGATGAATTTTACCACTTGTAATATGTGGGTATGTTTTCTATGAGTATATACATAATTATATAAAACTAAAAAAACAAAAATATATCCATCTATAGAATAAATTAATTCATATTTTAGAAATAATTTATGGTTTGAATAAGCGTTGGGTCCTTATAATGGTCAATAGATTATAAGATCATGTAACATAATTCATATGTCATAGACATCCTTTTTTATTGAAATTTATTGATTATTGTCTTTGGGATTACAAATTATGTAGTACCCCTTGTTTCTAGTATGTAACCCTTGTTTGATATTTTTTTGTTTATAAAGTGTAAGGGTGGAGGTTGGGAGATTTTAGAGTACATTGGAATTGTTTTGGGGCTAAATGAAGGTCACGTGGTCAGCACACAGTTTGTCCAAACCATGCTGAATTAATAAGAGAAATAATGTGGAGTGTTCTTTCATGAGGCTGAAGATTTATCATGGTTAGAGTATGTTTTGGAGATACTATGTAAGGGGAGGTTGTATGGGCAGTAGCAACCGCACAGTAAGAACACGGTTTGACTATCTATGCAGCCAAACCGTGCACAGAGTCAAATATAGATCCTTAAAAATAGGATCTCACCCGTTTTTTCTATAAATAAATATTTTTTTACCAAAATCTTCTCTAACTCGGGATTTTTATTATCAAATGGTCTAAGAGGGTTCTCCCATATGTCTAGTGGAAATCTGAAGGCTTACCTTGGTGATTCGAAGATGGATTCTTGAGGTATGTGATCGTTTTTCACCATTCTTGATAGGTTTCATAGATCTACTTCTCCCCTCTTCATGGTTTCTCACATATACACCTGTTATGGGAATATCAATGAGTTTGAATGATAGATAAGTTGATATTTTGTCTTGATCTTGCTATGATAAGAGACCTAAGGAGGTTTCGTGAAGAATCGACATGATTTTCTTAAGCATTCTTCATCCATGTAAAGTTTCGTTAAATCCTTTGAGGTGGGTGGATTCTTTATTGAAACCATATATTAGAACTAGTGGGAATTCTTTCAAATTTAATTTATTCTGTCGAATAGGCTTTTATTTAAATGTTTATAAATTCTCAGAAACCCTTTATTTTGATGGTTTGGAAAATTGGGGAAATATTGAAAATTGGTGGTTTTGAATAAAGTTCTTTTGTTCATTGTTTTAAAATAAAGATGTCAAAATGGGGATTTCCTAGAATTATGGGACATGGATTTGAGTAGCTGCTTCCAATAAAAATGGATGTTTTGTTGAAATAAAATGTTTGTTTCAAAATTGGTTTATTCTTGGGTTTTCAATAAAAGTACATTTTTAAAGAAATCTTATGAAATGGTTATTTAGAATTGTTTTAGCATGCATTGGGTTTTGTTTATGTTCATTTTTTATCTACCCTTGAATAAGGGATGTGTACCATTAGGGTACAAGGTGCATGATCAATGATTGTGGGTGTGTGTCATTGGGACACATGTTAATTGGGTGAGAAACCACTCAGGAGTATGGAACTGTCAAATGAAGAATGAATGTGTGGGTGTGTTGTGAACTATGCAATGGGTATGCCAAAATGATACTAAGAATTGGTTTTTATGATTTGATTAGTTATTTTTCTAGAAAATAACTTACTAGAAATTGGTTTCATTTACCTTTATTTTCATTTGGTTTTGTTTGGTTTTCAAACATGTTTATATTTGGTTAGAAACTATTTTGGTAAAATTTTTTATATAAACTGGTTTATATAATGTGATAACCATTCTATCTTAGTAGAGTTTGTATGGATTTCATTAGAAAAAACCTACTAAACTATATAATCACCCCTTCATTGGTAAATTTTTTGTTTTGTATATATTGCCTTCTAGAATGTGGGAAAATCTAAATTATCACACTTCATTAGCACTACATCGTGATACATTGGACTATATGGTGATTTTGGAGGATGGTGGTTTTGAAGAATGGAGTTGTGTCATCGTCTTGGAGTTTATTCATTTTCTCACATTTTTTACTTTGATACCTATTTGGTCTTCCTCTGTTGTACACTTTGATATGGTTTTAAGATAGATAAAGTTTTTTAGTTGTATTTAATTTGTTTATACATCATTTAGTGAACGTTTGGGTTATGGTTTGTTGGTTTATTGGTTTATTTCCTAAGGATTAAATTGTCCCCCACTTGTATTCCAAGCCCTTTGGAGTTTATTTCCAGCCATTGGGGCCTTGGGGACGTCGGTTATGGCCTAATACTGACTTGTTGTACTCTCAAGCCATTGAGAATTAGTGGGTCATTACAAATGGTGTCAGATTAGTCCTTACTTTGTGGTAAAAAGGTTATCAGCTTGTTCATTCTTTCCCTAACTAGTAGTCATTAGTGATCTTGTTCATAGAGTTGAAATTCCTCCTTGTATATTATTTGGCCTAAAATATTATAAAGGATTAGGATTGTTATGACTTGAAACATATATCCTAAAAGGATTTAGCTAACCCATTTATGTAGAACATCATGTTACTAGGGAGTTGGGTACATAAGTGTTTGGAGACAGTTCTAATATTTTCAAATCACATTGCCATGGGTTAATCCAATTAGATGTGCATGACATGCACATTAGAAGAATGAATTACCACTAATACTTCATAAGTCATTTCAATTAATGATTCATGTTGTGTATAACATGTTGATTTTTGAAAAAGTATGAAACTATTTACAAATCAAAATACTTTGATAAAGCATGGTTGATATATTTTGAAAATGGTTTGATTTTCAAAAACAAGAATAAGTTTTTTCCAAAATGAAAGAAATTGAAAAAAGATATTTTTGGGAATTTTTTTTTTGATATTAGATGTGATATAATTTGATATGCTAATCCATCAGTTGCTCGAGTACGAGATTGATGGAGTTTGTTGTTGGATTAGAAAATGGAACCTGGTAGGCGTCATGAAAACAAATTTGTGGAAGCTATATAGAATGTACATGAACCAGAACCATGGGTGAACCTAGAGCTAGTTCAGAGTTTTTTCCAAGATTTTTATTTTCTGGATACAGGGATCTGGAGGAATGATCCATGACATCTAGACCATACCGTCCAATTATTGAAGCAGAATCCACCTAACATATCGAGTTATACTGAGCCTGAAAAAGAATATGTTTTACTGAATAGGATGAATCGTATCTTCGATTTCATTAGCACACCATCGAGGCTCAAATTCAATATATCGACATATATACTCAAGGATCTTGCACACTAATGGTGGGATTTAGTATTGTAGTCCAAATTGGATGAAGGCCTTACATTGGAGGATTTTGAGGAATTGTTCAACAAAAAATTCCTTCCTCATACGTTCGAAATCATGAAAATGATGGACTTCATTATCCTGAAGTAGGATAATATCATGGTTATAGAATTTGGGGAAGAATTCATGAATTTAGTGCACCTTCCACCAAAATTATTAACAAGTGAATCATTGAAGGCGCGCATATTCGAATCAAGGCATAGGTATGAGATCTGATCGAAGATTTTGGTGATCTGTATTACTGATTATATAGAGATTTTTAATAGAGTGACTGTGGCTAAATGTGATATATCAGGATCTATGGGTGGAGGTATTATGATAATGACAAGAAATGGTGGGAACTCAAATGCTGGGAGCAAGTAGAAACGGGACACCTATTTCCAAGGTGGAAGTGGAATTCAGAATTAGATAGATGGATCAGTGAAACTTCCTCCACAACCCAAGAGAAAAAACAACTTGTTTTCAATGTGGTTATTTTGACCACATTATGAAATAGTGTACGGAACAACCTAGAGAATGTAATAACAATAAATAGATGGTTCATCTTTAGCGATATTGTCATAGTGTTCCAAATTTAGCTGCTCGAGACACTTCTCAGGTGTCGCAAGCATCATATTCTTCAACAGGGATAGGACAACAGAATCAGTCTCATTTGCAGAGTAGATCTATACATAGGGATCCTAGAAATATCATGACTCCCCAACTAGGGAAATCTTAGTAAGGAAACAAGGTGAACAGTGTGGTGACATAGCAATTGTATGGAGCTTGTAAGATGATTGTTGGTGATCATGTTGGACCATCTATGTCGAGAGTTTTGATTCTTTTAAATTCTACCCATGTACAAGTTCTCTTTGATACTGGTGCATCATTTTATTTCATTTCCTCTCATTCTATTGATTTTATATGTTTAAAGATGGAAATTATGACTTCGATTTGAAACTATAAAATCATCTTAGTTAAAGAGAATGTTAAGACTTTGTGTGTTGAGCATGTGACATAACTATTGATGTAGCTGATCTGAAATGGGACTTCTAAATTTTAGACATGGATATCTATTAGGAAATTCTGGGTTTGGATTAGTTGACAATGTTTAAGGATCACATCGACTGTTATGGGATAACATTTAGTTTCATTACTAAGGATGACATCGAGCATCTCTTCAGAGGAGAGAAGATGGTAAAGATAGGTGCAAAGAGTTTTTTGACACCCATGGTAGGAATGATCTCCTACCAGTTACCAACGTTGACGTTTTCATCAAAGGAAGAGATAGAGGAAAATAGTTTTCCACCAGTTATGGATCTATTTCTAGATGTGTTTCCCAAAAACAACAGAGGGTTACCACCTCTAGGGGATGTTGATTTTATCATTTATCTCCTTCAGGGGATTATCCCTATTTACCTTCATCATATAGGATTGAACTAATAGAGTTATAGGAATTGAACAAGATGTTGGAGGAGCTGGAAAGAAACGGTTTCATTTGGTCAAGTACGTCTCTATGGGAAGCACTGGTCTTGTTCATGAACAAAGTAGATGTAACACTTTTATTGTGGGATGATTATCATAATCTTAACCATGTTATGATAAATAATAGGTACCCACTTCCATGCATTGATGATCTTTTTTATTATATTAAGAGGTTCTTGTTTCTTCTCTAAAACTGACTTGTGACCAGGATATCACAATTGTGAGTTTGGAAGGAAGATATTCTGAATACATCTTTCATAAGTAGATATAGACACTATGAATATGCAGTCATGCCTTTCGGTCTAATGAATGGACCAATAGTTTTCATGAATTTAATTAATTGGATATTTCGACGATATCAATACTCTTTTTTTTGGTGTGTGTCGATGACATCTTGGTGTATTCAAATACAAGGGATGACCATGAGGAACACCTAGAAAAAGTGTTAAAAATCATGAGAGATCACCATTTGTTTTCCCAATTTTCAAAGTGTGATTTTTGGATATATGAAGTACATTTTCTTGGCTATGTTATTTCATAGAAATTCATTTCTGTTGATCTTGAAAATATAGAAGTTTTTATATCATGGAAGCCACTAAATAATGTCTCTGTGATACGATGTTTTCTTGGTCTAGATGGTTACTACTAACACTCTGTGCATGATTACTAATGACTATATTTTCCAATGGAATCATTGAAAAAGAATAATGTTCCATTCCAATGGATAGAAGAATGGAATAAGTATTTCCATGAATGAAAAGATTGGATTACATCAGCATCTATCATGATTTTTTTAGAATCAGGTTAAGGGTATTTGGTGTACTATGATGCTTTTGGGTTCGGGTTCGATTATGTTCTCATGCAAGGAGACCATGTTGTGGCTTATGGATCAAGGAAGTTGAGGTTGCATAAGAATAATTACCCAACACATGATTTGGAGTTAGCTACAGTCATCAATGGTTTAATGAAATGGAGACATTATCTCTTTGCTGATAAATTCACTATGTTTACAGATCACAAAAGCGTGAAATAGGTATTCTTATAATGGGATATAAATCTGAGGAAAAAGAGATGAATCGTGTATCTATAGATGTTTGATTATGTGTTGATGTATACACCAGGGAATCGAAATTCAGTGGAAGATGCATGGAATATAAATTCATATGCTCATTTTTTGATAGAAGCTTTTGATGAATGGTAGTTGAGGTCTATCCTAGCCAACATGCATGTGGAATGTAATGAACGAGGTGATGTTGTGGTTTCATTTTCATCTATTCTTGTTCTATATATTATAAATATGGTCAAAGGGGAATAAACATCTAATGAATAATGTCTAGTTCTGAGTTCGAAACTCAATGGTGGGGAGAAATGTTGAGGTCTACAAATATATACGAGTTCATTTTTGTTCATTATAGATCAGATGGCTGTACTTGTGGAATGTTAGGAAAAATTCCTTCATTCATGACACCATTCTAGATGGGTTGTTCATCAAGGTATACAGAATATGTATAAGGCATTGAAGGCACATTTTTTTGTGGAAATGCATGAAAATGAATGTGGCCTAGTTCCTTTCTAAGTGTTTAACTTGTCAGCAAGTTAAGTTAGGGCATTAGAGACAATACAGTATGTTGCAGTACTTACCTATCCTAGTGTGGAAATGAGAGATGTTAGTGATGGATTTTATTACAGAAAATACGATAATAGTCTTTAAACATGATTCCATATGGGAGATGATGGATCATCTTACCATGTTAGCCCATTTCATCCCTTTTTGGGAAACTAATACGTTGGAGGATCTATCTGAAAACTCTATCCATGAAGTGGTAAAGAGACATGGTGTACAATTTTTAATCGTGTCAGATAGATATCCAAGATTCACATATCGTTTATGGAAATACTTTCAAAATGACCTTGGGACTCAGTTGACTATGACATCCACATATCATCCTCAGACAGACATCAAGTCTAGGAGGATGATAAAAATTTTGGAAGACATGTGGTGCGCTTGTCTAATGGATTTTGGTAGCTTATGGGAGGATATAATACCATTTGTGTAGTTCTCATATAATAACAGATATCAGGACATGATACATATGGCTCCCATTGAATCATTTTATATGCATCATTGATATTATCCACTATGCTGGGTGGAAATAGGTGAAACATACCTAGTTGGTCCGTGCCTTTTCTAGGAAACAGTGGAGAAGATTAAGTTAATTAAAACAAGGATAAATATAGCTCAGATCCATTAAAAATCTTTTGCAGATCACCATCGAATGTCATTTCAATTTTCTCTGAGTGATAATGTGTTCTTAATGATTTATCCAAGACATGGACATCAACATTTCGGGAATCCAAGAAATTCATCTCCTAGATACATTAGACCTTTCAACATATTGTGTTAGGATAGAGAGGTGTAATATCATTTGGCATTACCACAATGGATCTGTTTGGTGGATAATGTGTTCCATGTATCTCAGTTGAATATTTCTCATCCTGATCCTGAGCATGTGATCATAGGGGATCATATTGACCTAGAGCTCGATACTTCATGAATGTATATCCTAGTGTAGATTATGGAAAGGAAAGAGAATTTCTTTCGTGGAAAAATCATTGTTATTTTATGGGATTTATGGAAGCATGGACAGATTCAAGAAGAGACTTGGGAACATGGGAAGGAAATGAATGAGTAGTGTTCGTAACTCTTTCAGGGCAACAAATGTTTTTTAATTTCTAAGGACGGAAAGAACAATGGTGGGGAGAATGTAGTACAATGGGATTTTAGTACATAACCCTTACATGATAATATTATGGTTATAAAGTTTAAGGGTGGAGGTTGGGAGTGTTTGGGGATCATTGGAAGTGTTTTGGGGCTAAATTAAGGTTGCACGGTCGGCACACAGTTTGTCCAAACTATTCAAAATTCATAGGAGAAACCGTGAACAATGATCTTCATGAGGAGGTATCTTCAACAAAGTTAGAGCACGGTTAGGGGTGACCATTAAAGAGGAGGGAGTGCAGGTAGTGTCTATCACAAGTTTAGTGCATTATTTTCCTAACCATGTGGCCAAACCTTGCGCAGAGTCAAATCTAGATCCTTAAAAATTGGATCTCACTCATTTTGGCCACAACTCACTCATGTTTTACCCAAATAGTCTCTATCTCAGAATTTGGCTCTTCTAATGGTCAAAGAGGGTACTCACATCCATTTAATGGAAACTTAAATGCTTCCCGTGGTGATTTGAATCCATATTCTTGAGGTTTGTGATCATTCTTCATAGTTCCTCATTGGTTTCATTCATCTACTAAGATCTATTTATACCCTCATCGTGGTTTCTCAAATATACACCTTTAATGTGTAGATATGTGAGTTTATATTCCAAATAAGTTGAGATTTGGAATTGATATTTCTAGGAGAATATATCCAAGGATGTCCTGAAAAGAGTTCACCCAGTTTTCATAAGTGTTCTTCATCTCTATTATGTCTTGTCAAAACCATTGAGGTAGGTTGATTCTTTCTCGAATCCACTAAGTATAAATGATAGGAATGATTTCAAATTGAATATATTGGGTCAAATTAGTAGTGATTTGGATTTTTAAAAATTTTGTGAAGCCCTTCTTTGTGATATTTTGGAAAATTGGGGAAATCTGGAAAATTGGATGTTTTGAATAAAGTGATTTTCAACATGGTTTTAAAATATTGATTTTAAAATAGGTATTTCCTAGAATTGTGGCACATTGATTTGAGTCGCTATTTTCAATAAAAAAGGGAGGTCTTATTGAAAAGAAATGGTTATTTTGAAATTGGTTTATTCTCTGATTTTCAATACAATTATTTTTTTATAGAAATGGTTTGAATTATTTATTAGGAATGGCTACGGAATGAAATGGTTTTTTGTCAATTCATGTTTGACATGCCCCTGAATAAGGGATCTGTACCATTTTGGTATAATGTTTGTGACCCTCGATCGGGGGTGTGTGTCATTGGGACATAAAATAATTGGACGATAGACCATTCATGAGTATGGAACTATCAAACAAAGGATGAATATGTGGGTTTATCATGAGATATGGAATGGGTATGTGAAAATGATCATAAGAGTTGGTTTTTAATATTTTATTAGTTAGTTTTCGGGAAAATAAATTTCAATAAATTGGTTTCATTTACCTTTTTTCACTTGGTTATATTTGGTTTTTGATCTTTTTTATATTTTGTTATATATTATTTTGGTAAATGTTTATATATAAACTTGTTTATATAATGTTATAACCATTTTATACTAGTTGTTTGATTAGGGTAGATATTAGAGGAAAAACTACTAACTTATATACTCACCGATTCTTTATCACATAGGAGCTTTTATAGGTTCTACCTTCAAGGGTGTGGGAAAAAGTTAAATTATCACACTTATTTAGCAACACATCATGATACATTGGACAATATAGTGATATTTGAATGTAGAGATTGTGGAGAATGGATTTTTTTCCTCATCTTTGATTTTATTCATTATCTTTTCAATGTTTACTTTGATACTTGTTTTGTATACTATTGTTAGAATCTTTGATATAGTTTTGAGATACATGAAGTTGTTTAGTTGCCTTTATTTTTTTCATGCATAATTTAGTGAACAGTTGGTTTATGGTTTGTTGGCTTATTGGATTATTCTTTAAAGTTTAAGTCATCCCCCATATGTATTTCAAACCATTTAGCATTCATTTCTAACTGTTGGTGCCTTGGGGGCATCACTTAAGGCCCAGTAATGACTCATTGTACTCTCAAGCCAGGGAGAATTAGTAGTTTATTAAAAATTATCATACATGATAAACAGAAATAGATTTCAAATACTGATTGATTTCTCTACCCCCAAAATGTATCATGTAATTTAACCATTCTATAACATTAATTGAAATCAAGAGACTATATGAGAAAACATCTCTTTGAGAGGTAAATTTCTCAAGTATGTTGATAATTCTATAGGGTCTATCATAGGTAATTCACCATTGATGTTGGAAGATGTATGTTGGGTTATTGAGGAAGTTATTCATTGATATAAATTAGTATTGAAGAACGAAATAGTTATCGAGAGTCTTATATGGTTATTAAATTTGGAATGTTTCCCTTGATGGTCTTTTCAGAGGACTGGGGGCTGTAAAGAGTTCATTTAGGAGATTCATGGTATAAGACATTATAAGGATGTTTGGTTATCAGATTAATTTTCACATCATAAAATTTATATCAACGTAAATATACTGAATAGATGGATTCCTAATACAATCGTGTTTCATATGGTTCATCGAGAAGTCGTAATCATCCTTTGTTGTGTATGGATGATCATAGGGGCATGAATCCTGGGGAGATTTATGATGATTTCATTCCTATAACACATGAGACTTAATTATAGTAAGTGAACATTTTATTTTTATAATACTACATAAAAATTATATTTTATCTCAAAAAAGATCAAATTTTATATGATAAATATCTATCTTAATCTTACATGGTAGAAATAATGATAGGTTGAATTTTTGAAATTTTATATTAGAAATAAGATTTTATGAATAATTTAGAATGTGGAATATATAAATTAATCTTTTTATTCATATATATTTTTATAATATCTGTATTTATAATAAAATTGTATATATATTTAATATAAATAATTAAAAGATCATTTGGAGGTAAAATGAATATTTTTCAGAAAATTGTTCTATCGAAAAATAATTTTTTTTAAGTCATAATACATGATTATTAAAATATTCAGTACAACCGTGAAAGAGTCACACACACAAGGAAGAAAATTACATGTAAATCACAAGCCTTGGGTGTTGACCCCGCGACATTCCCCTCACCCCCCAAGCCCTTACCACCCCACCACCAACGGTGGGGCTCATAATACGTGATCATTTTAATTAAATAAAATAACTATTATTGTTGAATGATTAAATAAAAATTTATAAATTATATATCTAACAATATGAATTTCAATCCACTTAATGGTGATTAGTAATTATATATTTAATATAGGATCATCTTTTGATTGGAAAACTCATTTCTTGAGAAACATATTTGTTTGAAATGATTTACTAGTTTTTTTTAAATTTAATTATTCCAATTTTGATATTTGAACATGGGAATATTGATTGCATATTTTAGAAATTAATAATTTATCAGAAAATTTTAGTTAAAGGCAAACCTCTGACCATTTGATAAAGTAAAAGAAAAGTACAACAAGGATGTACAATAAACTAGAAAAAACCACTAGAGATCATAAAATAAATACACTTCCCCACATCAATTATAGATTTATCCCTACACAGTAGTAGATTACTACTCTGAGCTTTCATAATGAATAGTAAATACAATAATGATTACTTACTATAGTTAAAGTAAAAACACTGTTTTTCACATTATATGTTCTATGTTAAATTTAATTTTTCACACACATAAAATTTTTATTTGATAAATTTCATTTTATATTTAGAATATATAGTTCCAAAATATATAATATGGATCATTTTGTCTTACCCTCAGTCGATAAATTGTCTATGTTGAAACATTAGTTTGCATGGTAAAAACTAAAATGTTAAAAGTAAGTATCCTTGGATACAATTGAAATAACATTATAAAAGCTTCGTTATTTTCAGTGGTGGTGGTGTGGATAGAGATTATAGCCCAACACCACATTATTTATAAATTTTACCACACATGGGTTGAGATTGACATTCCATTACTGAATAGATTTTGGTATTTACAAATATTCCACTACTCCTCAATTATAAATGGGAACACACTCACCTCACTAAATCAAAACTCTAAGACAATTTTCTAAACTAAACACACAAAATAAATATCCCCAATATACTTATCTATATTATATAGGTTTTTAACTTTGAAAAAGACCAATCATTGGGTTGTTAATATGATATCCAAGGGATGTTTCCGTATGAAAACTTTATCATCATCACCAATATCTTTCATTTTACTACATCTTTTATCACAATAAATTATATATTAAAAATTACAATATGATAACAATGTTAAATAAAATATAATTTTTAGATATTATGTTTATGGAATAATATATTTCCATATCATCCTTCATCAAATGGGAACAAATCTATCACTCCTGTGTACAGCGGACTATAACCTCATGAACTGATGTAATTTTTTTTCAATCATATACTCCCATGGATATTATAAATTATTTAAATAAATAATATAAATGGTATTTTAGAAATGAAATTAATTATTTGAAATTAACATATCATCCACTTCCTTACCCTCTCATCCATTAATTTAATGATATCATCCCTAATGTGTTTTCATGACCAACCGTCTCCACAGAGCGATTCAGTTCATATTCAATGTCCAACATTCAAGTATGATTTTAAAAATTCATCTAATAAAACATATGAAATTTATAAAATTTATAAAAAATTTATATGATTTATCAATATTATATTCACAAGACATGGAATATTCTTGACAAAAAATGCCTGAGAAAACAAACTAGTCAACACTCGAAATAATGGTAATAATGAGATATTATTAATGAATGGGTGATAATATGTTATAATAGGATAATATATGATATTATCGACATGAATATGGTTATGTTATAAGTTAATAAGATGATTATAATAGTTATACAGTAGGATAAATCATGTTCAAAAGAACGTATGTGTGACATAATGGATTTCATCTCTATTCACAAACCATAGAGACCTATTTGTTATTATGCTCCTACCAAATTTTATGGGGATAATATATATCTAATTTTATCTATTTATCCTGAATAAATATTTATTAATGATGATTAATTCTCTAATTCAACTCAATTCATTCAATAGTTAATATTTTAAAAGTTACCAAACATGTAAGAATCAATTTTACAAATTCAGATTGTTTTGGGAATGATTTCATTTTAGTTAAGAGAATATTATCATTTTCCATCATAATATCCCATAATATTTTTATCCCATGAATATTTAAATAGTTTCTAAATTTTCCACAATGTTTTACACCCTTTGGTATAATTATCATGTAATGAAATATTTAAAATAAAAACTATTTTTCTTTTTCTTTTAACAGAATATATTTTTCCTCCATTTTCATATTGTTTTCAAAAAAAATTACAATAGTTATTTTATATACTCAAGTTATTTACTAAGGAAAGGTTAAGCTATCCTTAACTTTTAAAAATAAATTGAGATGAATATTTATACTATTCTTTAAAAGGTACATTTTCTAATTTTCTTACAAAAAATGAAGAAAAATTGAACATATATAGAGATAGTGAACATCCCCATCTCTGTTGACATCTTCTAAATGTTATCTTCTTCAAAAAAATTAAATTATTGACACAAAAAAACCTTATATGAAATATTTTCTTATTATTTCACTCCCATTTCCTTTATTATTAAAAAATGTTGGAATTTATGTCAAAATATATATTTTCTCTAACTGTTTTGGAGGTTATTACCATTATCTTCAAACATCCACTATCATGTGATCATTGGAAATTTTAATTCAATTAAAAATACTTATTATTTATCATAGATATGATTATTTATAAAGCTGTAAATCACTTCTATATATGGTGTTTTCCCTGGAAATTTATTTTACTACGTGGTGGAATCTTATAAAATCTATATTCTTTACTAAATATGCATATTTATTCATATGGAATATTTTTCGTGAATTTAATCTATTATTTGATATAAGAGTAATTATTTGGACCAATAGTGTTGTGTTGGGTCCAAAATTATATACCTCTAGATGCATTGATGGGTGTCATGAGACAAATCATCTGGCCAAATTAAATGGTTTTACATATAGTTTTGAACATTCTTCAAAGAATATCATAACATAATAAATATTTTTATTTATGATGTCATGGAATATGATATTATTCATTTCCTTCATTTATAATTCAATTTTCAATATATATGATATTTTTTTCATTGATATTAATTGTGTACTAAATTTTTTATAATTTATTGATTAAATATGCTTTCTTTTTACCAATTTACCTAGCATGTGGATTATTACTTATCTAATCACGATATCATCTATTGTACATGACCATAATAGGCATTTGAATTCACCCTTACTCTATTCTCTTTCACGATAATGTGTAGAATATTTCCTTGAATGAGTTTAAAGATGCCGAATTTTTTCATCTTTTTATATTTAATTCCCAATGTAAAATGGGTATCATGTATGTATCTAGTTCTCTAATACTACTAAACTATTTGGTCTTTTATGATGTGACCCCTTAAATAATATCTCTTTTAATAAAGTATAAGTCCACTCTGTGTTACTGGATTCATGGTTGTTAGAGTCGGTATCATTGAAAATGAAGGAATCCAATCATTGGGAACACTCATGTTTTAATGTTTAGTGAATCATGGCTCTCTACCCAAGGACTTAATGAGGATAGGGTTTCCACTAGGAATGGTGGTAAGAGTACCTCTTATAAGTTATATCCATCCATTGAGTTCTCTAATAGGTATAAAATTTCTCCCACTGGTAATATATTCATACCAATGTAGTTGGTATCAAATTAGGTTTCATAAAAATAATGGGAACTAGATTTAGGAAATCATATAATAGGGAACATAACACTATGATATACTTTAAGGATATGTACATTTTTTCATAATATCCTAAATTTTTTATAAGGAGGATATTGTGTGGTTTTTTAATAAATTCATTCCTATTTGGATACTATGACTGGATGTGGTTCTAGTATAGGTGTAACAAGGGGTAATATCTATGAAAATGGCACATTGGGGTTTGAATCGATTATCACTGGGTGCAAGACAATGGTCCTTGTTTCTCACCCAGTTTTACACTCCTAGGAGTATATGAAATGGTTAATCAAAATTTTATTTACAACCCATTGTAATGTTTTGGAAAATAATTTTATTATATAAATATATTTTAAAAGAGACAGGGTTTATGATTCTGAGATTAAAAATTCATAGATTTTCAATTATTGTTATTTTAGACAACTTATTTAGAATTATACATTATTATTTAAAATTCATAATTTAATGTTTTAATCCGTTATATGACATTTTTTTAAAATGGAGGTTGGAAGAAATAATGTTATGAAAACTTTTGGGCAATGTAGAATATTTCTATACTGATAAAGACAAGCCAACTAGTGTTATATTTTCGTTGATCATATCAATATTACAGAAGCTTAATCGGGTTATGATAAATAACCATTCTTGAATGGAGAAACAAATTTATTTAGAAAATTATTCTCCTATGTTTTGTGTCATCATGTGGATAAATACCTCATCATTTTGTAGGACTACTAGTCCAATTGTAGCTGACTAATGGATTAAGTCCCTTGAAAATATATTTATAGACATTTAATGCGATGAAAATGAATATGGTGTACTAGAATTATATTATCACAAAGGGCATATAGAATAAATATATTCATTTATCCATAATAAAATGTAGGATAAAGAAACATAACAAATTGAATTGAGAGATTTTAAATATATATTCTTCCAAAAAATAATAACCGCATTGGAAATGGATAGAAATGAATAAAAATTTCATAAAATTTAATAAAAAGGAGAACGAATGTTTTTTTGTGTATAAGTATACCATTATAAAAAAATCCAAGTATGGTAAGGATTAAATAAACAATATATAGTGTATAATTGATCATTTTGTTTAAGGAAAAAATCCAAGTCTCCGAGGGGTTCTAGTTTCTCAAACATTTTCAATATATGATGAAATAGTATTATGAACCACTAAAAGATATAAAGAGTTTTATTTATACCATATATTAAAGGGAAATCAAGATGATAATATGTGGTTTTAAATCCAATAAAAATGGAATTCATCAAGGAAGAATAAAAAATAATTCAATTTCAATCATGTGAAAATTATATTAAGAAACATCTTTTAAAATGATGAAATGGGATGGGATTTTATTACAACTATAATGATAAGGTTAATCAAGATAATTAATGAATGGGGAAGATAAAAATTAATTATTTCTAGTCCTTAAATTGTATATAAATTGATAATTATTCATACCAATGTTCCAAGAGTCAACAAAACATATCATATAAGCTGGTGAGGGGAGAAGGAAAAGATGATGTGATCACCAAAGATGGGGTGGTTGTTATTAATGATGTCTTGTAAGGTACTTTTATCATACCCTAAAATTTATAAAATGATTTATTTGACCTAAATACTCACACTCTTTTATATCTTCCATGTTTTCTAAGAAAATTAGAGATTTACCTAGCACGTTAAGAAGGTAGTTGTCATTAGAAATAACTAGTAGAAGTCTCCTTGGGATAAAGATGTGTCAAGAATTTCCATTTATAACAAAAAATATTTCCCTATTTTTTGAATTTAATATCGTATCTATGGATGACTTTCATATAATCCTTGGTATAGATTGGAATTCAAATTATGATTCAAAACATTACTATAACGGGAGTTAAATTATAATACCTAATGATGATAAGGAATAAATTGAATTTATTGCAGAGATCCCCATCATTTGAGTTATATATGATCAACCCCTAGTGGATATTTTGAATGATATTATTTTATAATATGAGAAAAATATATACAGATAGAAAAGGTAATCTTGAAATTTAGGATCTATCTATTATATAAGTATACATTGATTTATTTCATGATGATTTACATATAGATCTACCTGATCATGAATTCTTGTTGTCTGTTGATATAATCCAAGATACAATGCCATCTCAAAGACTCGTTATAGAATTTCCACTCTAAAATTAGTTGAGTTGATGAAAAACACTCGGAGTTGTGTGATTTAGGATTTTTTCGGCCTAGGATTTTGTATTGGGGAGCCCATGTTCTCTTAGTTATAAAGAACTAAGGATCCATTGGGAGGTGTATTGATTATAGGGGAATCAATTATACAATAATAAATTACTGGAATCATCTACCACTCATTTATGACTTATTTAATCAACTTCATAGAGCTCTATATTTCTCAAATATTGACCTTCATTCCAGTTGTCATCAGTTTTGAGTAGTGAAGGAAGATGTCTTGAAGACTATTTTCTGAATGTATAATGGAAATAATGATTTTACAGTAATGTCCTTTGAATTGAAAAATGAATAATTAGTTTTTATGGATCTAATGATCATATTATTTATGGAATATATTGATTATTTCATTATTGTATTCATTTATAATATATTACGGTATTATTAGAGATATGAGTACCATGATCATTACTTGGGGATCATTTATGAGATACTGAGAGAAAATGATTATATGGGAAATTTATAAAGTGGAAATTATTTCTTAATAAAGTTTCTTTTCATTCCCATGTAGTCTCCAAGGATGGAATATTAGATGATCTTTCGAAGGAAAAGGTAGTAAAAATAGTATATAACAATAACATACCTGAGGTATGCATTTTCATTGGTTTGTCATGTCGGTATCAGTGATTTTGTAATGATTTTTCCTCATCAGATAATCCATTAACCATGATCACTTTCAAAGGGGTTAAGTTCATATGAAAAAATGGTAGTGAATAATGTTTTAAAGAATTAAATTTTATTGGTAAATAATCCAATATTGTATCTACTGTTTATAAATTATGGGTTTCTGATATATAGTGATGTATCAAAAATGGGACCAATATTGGTCCATATGTAGTATAAAAAATTATTGCCTATACATAAAGACAGTTAAATACTTGTGATAAGAACCATCTTATACCGGATATATATTTACTCTCTATAATATTTGTTTTGAATATATGTTTACATTATCTATTTAGTGAAATATGTGAGAAATACATAGAACATAAGATCCTAAAATTATTCTTTTAACAAAAGGATCTAAATATGAGGAAATATTGATGGGTAGAGTTACATAACCACAATAAATTCCCAATATACTACCACTGAGGGATGTTAAATATGGTAGGGAATTCATTAAAAAGGAAAAATATAGTACTTCTTACCAAAATGATGATTGATAGGGATCCTATGATAATTAATCTATCAATGAATGGTACCGTAATCATTAAAGAATGTGTTACATCACTTATTCTTCAAATTAGTGTGAATATATCTATATTATAAGAGTTAAAAAGTTCCAAATCTAATTATGATAATTTTTTGAAAAAAATTAAGTCCATGAATGCAGGAAAATTTACAGATATTGTCTATTAATATAGAATTCTAAAATTTGGAAAGAGAATCTATTTCAAATATATACCTAAAAAATGAAATATTTGGATGATTCCCATAGGTATAATTTCTCTAAAATCCCCTTCAACAATAAAATATATTGGTAGTTGAGGGAAAAACTTTGTTGTGAAAAATTTATGTTGGAAATTGAAGTTTATGTATATAGTTTATTGGGTTTTCAATATGTGAAGGTAAATATGTGGCATCCTAGTGTCATGAAACTCATTACTATTCCTCTATATAAATGGGAATAACTTACTATGTAATTTTTCACTTGATTACCAAATACCCCACAAAATAATAATATGATATTGGTTATTGTTGATCATCTATCCAGATATTTACATTTTCTCACTATAAGAGAGTATTTACCACACTGTCACCTAAAAAGGATCAATATTAATGAATTTGTAATAAATAATGTGAATTAAATTAAATTATGTCTAATTTTGATCCTATATTTATATATAAATTCTAAATGATTCATCATAAGCCTCTAAGTACTAAGATTCATTTGTGTGTCGCCTACCATCCTCAAACTAATAGAAAATTTGAATGGAATATTAAAATAATCGCAAGATGGATGAGGTCTTCCACGTATTAATTTCATGGTATGTTGGATCGTTAAATATGTTTTGAAGATTTTTAATATAACAATATTTTTTATTCGTGTATTCAAATTGTGTTTTATGAAGAACTATCTGTCAAGGTTCTTTGTAGTCAAACATTTTGGGGTGAAGTTGGTGAAAAGGAATATGTTTCCTCAAAACATTTAAAAGATACAATTAAAATGGTAAATAATATTTAGAATTAAATACTATTAACTCAATGTATGAAAATATTTTATGTTGATAACCAAAGGAATGATTTTATGTTGTGTACAAATTAATATTTGTCAAGAAAAATCTGATTATCTTTTAATTGTATATATTTTTCTTCCATGTCCTTGTTTTTTTTAAATTATTTTACTAAATTCCTTTTATTTAATAAAATTATTTTCTAATATAATTTTTTTATGTAATTTACTTTTAAAAAATATGTGTAAATAACCTATATACTATTTTCTGAGTGGAGTGTATTTGAATTTCATTATAAAAAATCATAAGGAATTTTTTAAACATATATAGTGATTATAGAATTACCCACCACCATAATAATTTTATGAAATTTATCTTCTTCAAATACTTTTCTATAGTTTAAAAGGAATAAAATTTTATCAAAGAATATTTTAAAATTTCACTTTCATCCCCTTTATTCTTCTAAAAATCAAGAATTTATCTCAAAATCTATATTATATATATTTTATTTTGTGGTTGTTGGCTTTCCAATAAAACATATATGTTCATGTGATCATTTTAAATTAGATTATCCTATACTATCAATATTCATTTGGAAGAATATGATTTTTTTATACTCTATTTCATTTCTACATTCAGTTTTTTAATTTCAATGTTATTTGATTTATTTGGGAAATCTTATTAAACATGAATTCATTACTCAGCACAGATATGTAATGATATTTCAAATTATTTAGGAATGAAATATTTCATTGTATATATGTGGAATATTATATATATTTAGTGAAATGTGGGTCTTAAAATCATACTATTCCTCAATGCATCGACTTGTCTCAGGAGACAAATATATTGGCTAAATTAAATGGTCTTTTACAAAGATTTTTAAACTATCATAGTTCAATGTATTGATGGTATAGATATCAAGATTTCTAAGATAATGATGCCCAATATTAATAATATCATTCATTTATGACTTATTGGTTATTATCGATGATATTATTTCATTGATATCATTGATGGATGTATTTCATGATCAACTTATCCATTAAATGGCATGTGATTTTAAAAAAAAATCCATATTGATTAGGCCTTATCTAATCATGATAGATTAAATTATATATAATGTTATAAAGAATTTTATATCACCCATATATTTTTAACTTTCACAAAGATATAAATTGTTATTAATTGAATGAGTTTAAGGATGTCTAATGGTTTTCATTACCATGTTTTATGTTAAATTCCCAAAATCATGCTTGTATTTGGTTTTGAAAAAATACTAAAATGATGAGTCCTTTAGGATTTTACACCATTGTATCAATTTCAGTGTAATAATTTAGACACCATAACTATGTTAATGAAGTCGTATTTGTTACAATTCATTCTTTCATATGTAAGGATGCAACGAGGATTCCTCCACATATAAAATGACTTTTCTGAATGGAATAAAATTTATTGGGTGGGATATATCCCAAACATGAAATCCTATAATTTTATTATGTTCTCGTATTGAGTATATTAATTGTTAAATATCTATATGTGAGGATTCCAAGGACCTTCTTGGCTCATAAAACCATAGACTTCAAGAAAAATCGTAGTTGATTCCTAAAGAGGATCATTTGGATTAGTACTGTTGGAATGTCTCCCATGTGACTAGTCGATGAGTACAAATTTTAGCCTTCCGAGAAATTTTACTAAGATGACAATTACTCACAGTATGTTTGTTTCACATAGTTTTCATATTCACAACATTCTTGATGGTGGGTAAACTGAATATTGGGAGACATATGAATATAGTGGTCTTAGTCTAAGAAAATTTATATTGTCTCTTCAAAATAATCATTAGGGGAAGACTCATTCTAGGATTTTCTTTCTATATAATTTCCATTTGGATAGATTATGTCTCACATGAGGTGATAAAAATTTATAAATGGCCATATAATCAAATAGTTTATTTTAGTCTCTATATTAAATTCATAGGTGGAGTCAAACCATTATAATTGGAGGAGAGTGAAGTGAAGAATATAATAGATCAAAAAATATTATTATAATAAATTCATGAAACCTCTCCAACTTGAATCATTATGGATAACGGGACTAGTATACAAATAACACAATGTTATCTTATATCATTGAGATAATAAATCACAGTTACCATGGGTGATGGGCAGATGATCTTCAAGTGGGATTCGCCTTATATATTTATGTAATGGTTCCTATATGTGCATAAAACATCTCATTATCACCCATGTATTGAATATTTATATTAATATCTATTATTTTAATTACTAATTTTACTTATATTCTAGAATGAAGAGGTATGAAAATTGAGGGGACCTTAAACCTATAAAATTGTTTTTTAAACTAGAAACAAATTATTTTAATGCATGGATTCACGTATAACCATGATGAAAAATGCTGGTACTAGTGACCATAATCAATAGACTACTAGAATTTGTGGATATGGATACATGGGTGGAAAAACTCACAAATGGTCACCCCAAAGAAACCCCCCAATTTATCATATGAAAATGAATTAATTTAGATGATTGTATCCTCCCTATTTTATACACGAGGTCACCTCCTCATTCTACTCTCTTTGAATCGTCATTCCAAATATAATTGAAACATTGTGATTCCATGAGGATAGCACAATTTTATATGGATATCTAGAAAATACACCGAAAAATAGGATATTTCATTAACAAGTTATAACAATGTGATTACTCTTTTCAATATCTCTTTGGTGAACCACCCTAAGTAGTTGAAATCCTATATCATTGATATTGAGTATATAATCATTTCTCATAAAGGTAGAAAATTTTCTTAGTTCATGTCCTTAAGACTCTAACTTCTTAATATTTTGTTTCAATTAAAGATAAATGAAGTACCATGGGTGAGTTAATATAACCTTTCACTTTTTAGATGTGTGTTATTGTTGTAAGAAGTCAACTAATTCCTTTCCCTATATTTTTAGGAGGTTTAAAAAACTAACCCATCATATCTTCAATATACTTGGATAGGGGAGAAGTGGTTAATCAAGTAAATCCTCAAGAGGAACAAGACGAAGATGGACATTTCAGTTTCCATGGTATAGAATATGTGGTAAGTGATCGTCAACCCTGTAAGAGAATATCAACAGTCCATAAAACTAGTCACTCAACTCATGGGATTACCCTCTTTAAAGGATACTAAATTAAATAAATAAAAATGTAGTGTTATATTTTCATTCTCATGAATGATGAGTAAATTTTATTCATACTTACATATCACTAAAATGTATCATGTAACATATTTTTGAGCAATTATATTTATATATATATGAATGAGTTCTGCAACCTCAAAGGTATCAACCACCTATGAGAATAAAATCACTACACTCCATTAAATGACATGTATAGATATGGAAATGAGAGAGGTCCAATAGTGGTTAGTTCCAAATAAGGACCTATAAGAATCTTTCATGTTCCTGATAGATCTGGGTCCAGTGGGAAGAACATTATAGTTATTTGACTCTAAGGTATCAACTCCCCATGAAAATATATCCTTATGCATTCGGGATGGGGCCACTACAATAGAGATTAAAGGTGATACTCATGAAATTTCTAACAAAATTGTATTGACCCTCATCCATGAAAAATCAATTTTAGTGGATTATGTTTCATGGGGACCATATTTGAGAGTACAAAATAAAATATAATAAATGAATTATAATATAATATAGGGTATTTTTATAAATAGTGGTGAAGATAGTCAAAACTAAATAGTAATTACAGTCTTTTGTCAATCCTAGAGCATTGGCTATCATCATTGTGCTTCCAAATTCATTGAAAAACATGATAGAGATTGTGGATCTATCATTTTTTCTACTACTAATCCTTGTATTATGAACACATCTATGGAAGAATGTCAGTGGTACTAAGTTTCATGACTCCCCTATATGGAAATACTAACCCATATTAATTTCTACATTCTATTATCCAAAGTGATGGTCCTTAGATAACATCTAGGATTGATGTTCTATAGGATATTATAATACCTTCTGTGATTGAAGTATCATCCCAATGTCCATTGTGAAAACTACCATGATGTTAAAAAGTTTTCAAGCCTATTAATGGAGTGATAATTGTTAAAGAGAACAATGATTCAATAGATGGGAATATTTTTTTTCTACACTGATAATATGGTTTTATTCCTTTCCAACAAACTGACATAGTGTGAAAGTTTATATCAATAATTATAGATCATACTACTTAAGTATAATATTTATCTACTTTGATATCTCAATAGATGGAGGCATTGAAGAAATCAATGGGAATTTTATCAGCTTGATTAAAAGGTTTTGAAGCTAGTCCCTCACAATTAATACATGTCACTTAGTACATTTCACCCCTTAAAAATGACTCAAAATCCAACCAGGAAGGCATTACTAAACTCTTTGTGACCCAAAAATACATATTGATGTATATATTGATATTATTATATTAAAATAATTTAAGATACCATGAAAAAAATCCACAAAATTAATCATAGGTTCACAACACTATGGTATGGTGGGTTTGATTATAATTACACATATGTAAAAGTTAAAGTGTTGACTAATACTCAAGAAAAAAATGAGTGTTCTCTAGTCAAAGAATTATTATTAACCTTTTTTCCAATTTTTTCAAGAATAAAAATTTAAAACATATGGAATCCTCCCAAAACATGGTGGGTAGTTCTTGGGAAACAAGACTGGTATATATATATATATATGTGTGTGTTTTGTGGTTGAGAAACTATGAAAAGAGCTAGGTTTTCCTTGTCATGAGTTATTAATTGAGGATAAAGTGTTTTATGGGATTAGTAACTATAATAACAAATAAAAATTAGGATTGGATGCTATTATAAGGAAATATTCACTAAAATCTGAAGTATAATCAGGGGCAAGAATATTTGTTGAGAAACACCAATACATATGTTTCTTTAAGTGAAAATTGTTTCCACATTGAGACTCCATAATGTGTCTTGTATAATAATATCATTATCAATATCCTTTCTTATATGATGACAGATGCTCTATATTTTGGATTATCCTCTTCTTATATTTTTTAAATGATATGAAAATTTTATTCCTAATAATTTTCAACTCTTCAACATTTGTTTCATTTTGATTATAACTTCACAAAAACCTTTAAAACCTACATAGATGGAAAAAATATTACATCATTCTACCCGATCATTGAACTGGAATGAAATTATTCAATACTTGTTCCCAAACACTTGTGTCAGAGTGCATTCACTTATTCCTAGATCATATGTGGGTTTTTTTAGAAATACCATCATTGTGACACTAGGGTTAGTCTATTTAGATATAAAACATCATTCCCTATATGGTGTGTCTCACAGAAGGGTATATGTAGAAATACAATCTCTATAAAACAACTTGTGGTCCATTTTGATGTGAAAAATGGATTTTTATAAGGTTATAATAATGGTATGGTATAAAAGAAATACTATTATCATAACAGTAGATTTGACCCATTCTGTTGTAAGATGAGTTGTCTCAATGTGATACGTATAATGAATGTATAATTTTGGAATGATGATTACAAAGTTCAAAAAGAGCTTAAGCAATCATAAGTTATATCTTAAAACATTTCACATGGGTCATTTATACCATGGTGCATGAGGTAACTAATAGATTCATTAAATGTTTCCTTTGACAAGGTTCCTTTTACAAACAACTTGAATTATATAGGGTTTGTATGTTAAAACCCACAATCATTAGGTCTTTTATATTATTGTATTTTTATTTAGACATAAATGTTTCATAAGAATCAGATGGAGGATGCCTAGTAAGAAAGAACTCGTATTTTGCTCAGGTTACCCTTATAGGTATTCCACATGACATGTTTTTCTATATTCCATTTTAAGTGCTATATTATTCAAGATCATTCACGGTGTATGTTCAACGGGTAGATACATGACTAATTAAAAAGCCTCCATGTACCGTTTTTCAGTTAGTTTTGTTATAAAACTCTCTCCTAAGGTAGTTTTAGGTCATTCAATTTGAGCTGATGAGATCTGAGGTTTAAGGTTGGAAAACCTTGACCATATGTGATGTGGTCTACATAGTGTAGTTACCCGGGCCAGATTAACAACTGAGGGTGGGTGGATTAGTGGTTTACTTTTTAAAAATTATTTCTCATATATGAAAACTCTAGAAAATGTCATGTTTCTCAACCTAATCAGTGATATATCATAGTATCATGTCATATTTAGAAATAATATGAGATAGAATCACTAATTATATTTACAAGGTTTAAGAAAAAGACACTCTCCTTATCATGTTCGTTATTCTACCCAATATGTATTATCTACTATAAAATTATAATCATTTAAAATGGTTGGTATATATTCAAACTATATCTATTTTGAATCTATTTAAGTGTCTCTTTATTCTTCACCCCCACAATGTTACTGTAATACACACTATCAGTCTCTAGAATCTATATTATAGACTTCTACTCCTGAATCACACAAGAGACTTCTACTCTTGAATCACATAAGAGACTTCTTCCTCCCATATCAAAAATAAAGGCTTACTCCTTTATATAAGTATTGATACAATATTGGTTGATCTATTGATATTTCTCTATGAAAATTCAATATCACAAATTCTCATTTACACTTTAAGAATATTTACAACATTTTCCCTTTCTCAAAAATATTTGTCCATATTTATTGGATCAATTGCATCCGTGAAACTATGCTTAAGAAATTTTTAATTCTTCCAGTTGAATTATTGGCCTCAATAAATGTGTGAATGTGTTTAACAAAACTCCTTCAAGAATGTATATATATGTAAGAATAATCTTTCAAAATCTTAATACAATATCAACTCCGATATAAATGCTTGTGATATTCTTTACAACTTTAGACACATGCTTTATTCCTGAATGTATATGATAATGAATGGTTCATGAACATTTCATATATGATTTTTATCATTCTCATTATTTTGTATTCTTTAAAAAATCAATTCATTAATCTCAACATAATTAAAAAACCATTTGATCTTCATCCTATATTTTACATCCATGTTAGAAAAGTAGTTCAATTTTTATAAATACGTTGAATTGCATGTATGGTTTTCATGAAACCTTGTATCCAACCTAATTCACATGATTAGAATGTTATTATTTTATTATCTTGTTTCCTCACTCGTATGACTAAGGATTGTTGACAAAAAAATATTCTTTAATCACATTGGAATCATGTGAGTGATTTGTGTGACCAAGAACTATCAATGTGATTTATCTTTGATTCCTTCACATAATCCACATAAGATGTCTGGGTTATCAACCTTCTTTATCAAGACCATAATTGTTTTTCCATGTGTTCCTTCATGTTATAATAGTTTGCTGTGGGTTCACCTTCTCATAATAAATAATGTTTTTTCAATGATTCTCTATCTTAATTACTTACAAATACCCAAATTACCCATGGGAATATTCTTCAAAAGATAGTGGTTTACCGCAGTATCCTTCTCATGAAAATAGTTTTTCTAAGAATTCCCCCCAATCACCTTAGAATAAGCAATAGATTGTTTTTTTTTTGTTTTTTTAGACACACACACACACACCTCACACAAAGGCCAGGAACACAGGCCATAGCCCCCATAACGGGATATCCAACCCATCAAGTCTTATTTATTCAATAAACGGCTCGTATGCCCATTGGATAGAAGCCAATTACATTGATCATAGTCCTAGTGGTTATGAAATCTAATTACAGTGGTGGTAGGACCATATTTTTTGACCCAAATCCCATCGATGATCAGTGATACAATAGTACCCTTGATAATACAGTACTCACTATTGTGTTGTCTCCACAATAGTACCCACTAAAGTGTCCACCACACCTATAGTTCCACTATTTCTATAGTCCCACAACAACTATAGTACCACTATATTTCTTGATAAAGTGCCTATGCTCCATGGGTTTTGAACTCGCAACCATGATGTAGTATTACAAGGTGATTAACACTAAGCCAAACCCATACTATAAGTTTATTCATATAAAGGATTCACATAAAATGTGGTTTTATCCACATTATCTTCTCATATATATTATGTAATATAATTTGTTTTCTGATATACTCTTTTCTGGCTTATTATCATGTGGAAATGAACTTCCATCATGTGAATAGAATGTGTGGATGCTCTATTATTGATAATAGAGGCCACTCTCTCATTATATTAATGTAGCAACAAAATTTTTGATTCATGTGCCTTAGATTTTATAGAGGAGGATAAAATTCCTCTCCTATACTTGTGATGTTGTACTGAACAGCCATTAAACACTTATCAGAATCTCATGATCCCATTTATTTCATACTATCGAAAAACTTTTCTTCTCTATGTGCTATTGAGGTGATCATGAGATCACTTGATCACTTCAATTGATCATGAAAAATCTTGTTGATTCTATTTATCTTGATTTCTTCTTTTGATGTCATTTGTATAGTCCCCTATAAACCTCGAGATAATTTTGATTAATTCATGTGAATATATATGTAAAGTGTTGGATCTTCTTATGAATGGATATATTCTGTTTTTTCAGCCATAATATCTCATGATATCATTATCACTTCTTTTAATCTGAATAATATTTTTTATTCAATTAATGACTATAATTCATTCATGTGATGAAATAATGTAATATCAATGGTCCTTGTGACAATATCATGGGAAGGGTTTATCATATACATGAAATACCAAGCTTCATGCATGGATTCAAAATTTAGTTATCATATTTCAATACTTCAATTTGATCAATGGGGATGGTTCATGTGTGATTTTCTCTACTCTCAATATCAATTGTGATTTAATCAATGATTAGATGTTCAAGATGATGATTAATTTGGAAAATGCCATAGAGGTCAAAGAAATATAAAGGACCATGTTTTATTTGGCATTTTATAGCAGATGACCAGTGTCAAACATGATTTATGATCCCCCATCCAACATCCCATGATATACAGCATCATAATAAATTATTTTCTATGGCATGATTGTTCAATTAAGCAATGGGGTTTGGGACACATTTCCCATTTCACACCACTACCACGACCACACCACACCAGCACTATCTTATGAGAACCCATGGGCCCAATGTGGCCTATCCATGCAATTATTATTCCTGGGTATGCTTTTGGCCTTATATGCAGCCCACATCATCCGCTAGGCGGACTCCATGGGAAAGATCTCCCATGAGTTTTACCATGATTCATTCATGTTTTATTAGGTACTATCCCTTTGAGGATTTCAATGGTTGGCCATATCTTTTATTAAAGGCCAACAAAAAATGTCACAATTAAAAGTTATTCCTTAGAAATTTCTCTTAAAATACCCAATACAAAACACTATTTTCTTTAATTACACCATAAAAAAAATTATTTACTATTTTTCATGTTTTTCAATTAAATGCCCATATTAACTTTATTAAATATCGTTATGAAAAATATAGATTATTTGTATGGAAACCATGAAATATTATTCTATAATTAATTAAAATTGTAGTAAAAACTTGTCATTAGTAACACAAGTCTTTAGAAATTATTACCACATCCACAATAATCATAGTTAACATAGAAATGCTTTCATTTATAAAATATAATTCCATCAAGTGAATCCAAAAATATTTTCACGATATCACCACTTCGTCCAGATTCACTAAAAACAGATTGACACATAATTGAAAAACATGAAACACTATACCCAAAAATATCTCCCTTTTATTTTGTTTTCAAATATCATTACATATTTTAAAGTCAATTTGTGTCCACAAACATTCTCCCCATGAATGAAAATAAAATTAAAATGGACGAGTGGGGTCTTCATATCTCATTTTTATTCTGAAAAAAAATTTCTTCTCCCTTATTTAAAAATTAATTGTCAACTTTTAAGAGAGGGGTGATCACACATTAGTTAAATTGAAAATATCCTTTAGTTAATAAACTATAAGTCCACATGGTATATCCCAGTCTATAAAAGAATAGACATATAGAAAAGCTTTTACATATCATCTATGAATAGAGATAGTGAACATCCACATCTCTGTTGACATCTTATGAATGTTAGCTTCTTCAAAATGTTTTAAATTATTTACACACAAAAACCATATATGAAATATTATCTTATTATTTCACTCCCATCTACTTTATTATTAAAAATGTTTGAATTTATGTCAAAATCTATATTTTCTCTAACTGTTTTGGAGGTTCTTACCATTATCTTCAAACATCCACTATCATTTGATCCTTGTAAATTTTAATTCAACTAAAAATACTTATTATTTTTCAAGGATATGATTATTTCTAAAGCTGTAAATCACTTCTATATATGGTGTTTTACCTAGAAATATATTTTACTAAGTGGTGGAATCATATAAAATCTATATTTTTTACTAAATATGAATATTTATTCATATGAAATATTGTTCATGAATTTAATCTACTATTTGATATAACTGGAATTCTTTGGACCTATAGTGATGTGTTGGGTCCAAACTTATATACCTCTAGATTCATTGATGGGTCTCATGAGACAAATCATCTGGCCAAATTAAATGGGTTTATGTATAGTTTTGAACATTCTTCAAATAATATCCTATCATAATAAATATTTTTATTTATAAGATCATGGAATATGATATTATTCATTTCCTTTATTTATAATTAAATTTTCATTATATATGATATTTTTTCATTGATATTAATTGTGTATTAATGTTTTTCATAATTTATTTATTAAATATAGTTTCTTTTTACTTATTTACCTTGCATGTGGATTATTACATATCTAATCATGATATCATCTATTGTGCATGACCATAATAGGAATTTGAATTCACCCTTACTCTATTCCCTTTCACCATAATGTGTAGAATAATTCCTTGAATAAGTTCAAAGATGCCGAATTTTTTCCTTTGTTTATATTTAATTCCCAATGTAAAATGGGTATCATGTATGTATCCGGTTCCCTAATACTACTAAACTATTTGGTCTTTTATGATGTGACCCCTTAAATCATATCTCTTGTAATAAAGTATAAATCCACTCTCTGTTACTGGATTTAGGGTTGTTAGAGTTGGTATCATTGAAAATGAAGGAATCCAATCACTGGGAACAATCATGTGTTAATGTTTAGTGAAGCATGGCTCTCTACCCAAGGACTTAATGAGGATAGGGTTTCCACTTTGAATGGTGGTAAGAGTCCCTCCTATAAGTTATATCCACCCATTGAGTTCTCTAATAGGTATAAAGTTTCTCCCACTGGTGATATGTTCATACCAATGTAGTTGGTATCAAATTGGGTTTAATAAAAACAATGGGATCTATATTTAAGAAATCATATAATAGGGAACATAATACTAGGATATACTTTTAGGATATGTACATTTTTTAACAATATCATAAATTTTTTGTAAGGTGTATATTGTGTGGTTTTTTAAGAAATTAATCCCTATTTGTATACTATGACTAGATGTGGTTCTAGTATAGGTGTAACAAGTGGTAATAACTATAAAAATGGCACATTGGGGTTTGAATCGTTCATCACTGGGTGAAAGACAATGGTCCTTGTTTTTCACCTAGTTTTACACTCCTTGGAGTATATGAAATGGTTAATTAAAATTTTATTTACAACCCATTGTAATGTTTTGGAAAATAATTTTATTATATAAATATATTTTCAAAGAGACGGGGTTTATGATTCTGAGATTAAAAATTCATACATTTTTCAATTATTGTTATTTTACACAACTTATTTAGAATTATACATTATTATTTAAAATTCATAATTTAATGTTTTAATTCATTATATGAATTTTTTTTAAATGGATTATGGAATAAATAATGTTATTAAAACTTTTTCCCAATGTAGAATATTTCTATACGGATAAATATAAGCCAACTAGTGTTATATTTTTGTTGATCATGTCAATATTACAAAAGCTTAATCGGGTTATGATAAATAACCATTCCTGAATGGAGAAACCAATTTATATAGAAAATTATTCTCCTATGTTTCATATCATCATGTGGATAAATCTCCCATCATTTTGTTGGACTACTAGTCTAATTGTAGCTGACTATTGAATTAAGTCCCTTGAAAATATATTTCTAGACGTTAAATGCGATGAAAATGAATATGTTATACTCGAAGTATATTATCACAAAGGGTGTATAAAATAATATATTCATTTATTCGATATACAATGTAGGAAGAGGAAACATAACACATTGAATAGAGATATTTTAAATATATTTTCTTCCAAAAAATAAGAACTGTATTGCAAATGGATAGAAATGAATAAAAATTTCATCGAATTTAATAAAAAGGAGAATGAATGTTTTTGGTTTATAATTATACCATTACAAGACAATCCAGGTATGGTATGGAGTAAATAAACAATACAGAGTGTATAATTGTGCATTTTGTTGAAGGACAAAATCCATGTCTCCGAAGGGTTCTAGTTTCTCAAACATTTTCAATATATGATGAAATAGTATTATGAAACATAAAAAGATATAAAGAGTTTTATTTATACCATGTATTAATGGGAAATCAAAATGATAATATGTGGTTTTAAATCCAATAAAAATGGAATTCATCAAAGTAGAATAAAAAATAATTCAATTTCAATCATGTAAAAATTATATTAAGAAACATCTTTTAAAATAATGAAATGGGATTGAATTTTATTACAACTATAATGATAAGGTTAATCTAGATAATGAATGAATGGGGAAGATAAAAATTAATTATTTCTAGTGTTTAACTTGTATATAAATTGATAATTATTCATACCAATGTTCCAAGAGTCAACAAAACATATCATATAAGCTGATGAGGGGAGAAGGCAACGATGATGTGATCACCAAATATGAGGTGGATGTAATTAATGATGTCTTTTAAGGTACTTTTTTCATACCCTAAAATTTATACAATGATTTATTTGATCTAAATACTCACACCCTTTTATATCTTCCACGTTTTCTAAGAAAATTAGAGATTTACCTAGAACGTTAACAAGGAAGTTTTCATTAGAAATAACTAGTATAATTCTCCCAGGGATAAAGATGTGTCAAGAAATTCCATTTATAAAAAAACTCATTCTCTATTTTTTGAATTCAATATCGTGTCTATGGAAGACTTTCATATAATCCTTGGTATATATTGGAATTCAAATTATGATTCAAAACATTATTATAACGAGAGTTATATTATAATACCTGATGATGATAAGGAATACATTGAATTTATTATAGGGATCCCCATAATTGGAGTTATATATGATCAACCCCTAGTAGATATATTGAATGAGATTATTTTATAATATGAGAAAATAAATATATAGATAGAAACGGTAATATTGAAATTTAGGATCTATCTATTATATAAGTATACATAGATTTATTTCATGATGATTTACATAAAGATCTACCAGATCATGAATTCTTGTTTCTGTTGATTTAATCCCAGCTACAACACCATATCAAAGACTCATTATAGAATGGACACTCTAAAATTATTAGAGATGAGGAAAAACACTAGGAGTTGTATGATATAGGATTTTTCGGCCTAGGATTTAGTATTGGGGAGACCATGTTCTCTTAGTTATAAAGAACAATGGATCCATAGGGAGGTGTATTGATTATAGGGGAATAAATTCTACAATAATAAATTACTGGTATCATCTACCACTCATTTATGACTTATTTAATCAACTTCATATATCTCTATATTTCTCAAATATTGACCTTCATTCCAGCTGTCATCAATTTTGAGTAACGAAGGAAGATGTTTTGAAGACTATTTTCTGAATGTATAATAGAAATAATGATTTTACAATAATATCCTTTGAATTGAAAATTTAATAATTAGTTTTTATGGATCTAATGATCATAGTATTTATGGAATATATTTATTATTTCATTATTTTATTAATTTATAATATATTACTGTATTATAAGAGCTATGAGTACCATGATCATTACATGGGGATCATTTATGAGACACTTAGAGAAAATGATTATTTGGGAAATTTATAAAGTGTAAATTATTTCTTAATAAAGTTTCTTTTCAAGCCCATTTAGTCTCCAAGGATGGAATATTAGATGATCTTTTGAAGGAAAGGGTAGTCAAAATAGTATATAACAATAACATACCCGAGGTATGTATTTTCATTGGTTTGTCATGTTAGTATAAGTGATTTTGTAATGATTTTTCCTGATTGTATAATCCATTATCGAAGATCACTTTCAAAGGGGTTAAGTTCATATGAAAAAATGATAGCGAATAATGTTTTAAAGAATTAAATTGTAAATTGCTAAATAATCCAATATTGTATCTACTATTTAGTTTTTATGGGATTCTGATATATAGTAATGTATCAATACTGGGACCTAGATTGGTCCATATGTAGAATAAAAATAAATTGCCTATACATAAAGACAGTAAAATACTTGTGAGAGGAACCATCTAACACATGATATAGATTTACTATATGTTGACATTATCTATTTAGTGAAAGATGTGAGAAATACATAGACCATAAGAGCCTAAAATTATTCTTTTAACAAAAGGATCTAAATATGAGGAAATAGTGATGTGTAGAGTTACATAACCACTATAAATTCCCAATATACTTCCACTAATGGAGGTAAAATATGGTAGGGAATTCATTACAAAGGAAAAATATTGTATTTCCTACCGAAATGATGATTGATAGGGATCCTATGATCATTAATCTATCAATGAATGTTATCATAATAATTAAAGAAAATGTTACATCACTTATTCATAAAATTATTGTGAATATATCTATATTATAAGAGGTAAAAAGTTCCAAATCTAATGATGATAATTTTCTGAACATAATTAAATCCATGAATGCAGGAAAATGTACAGATATTTTTTATAAATATGGCATTCTAAAATTTGGAAAACGACTCTATTTTAAATCTATACCTACAAATGGAATATTTGTATGATTCCCACGGGTATAATTTCTCTAAAATACCCTTCAACAATAAAATATATTGGTAGTTGTGGGAAAACCTTTGTTATGAAAACATTATGTTGGAAATTGTAGTTTATGTATATAGTTTATTGGGTTTTAAATATGTGAAGGTAAATATGTGCCATCCTAGTTTCATGAAATTCATTCTTATTCCTCTATATAAATGGGAATAACTTACTATTTAATTTTTCACATTATTACCAAATACCCCACAAAATAATAATCTGATATTCGTTATTGTTGATCATCTATCCAAATATTCACATTTGCTCACTATAAGATAATATTTACAACACTGTTGCCTAAAAAGGATCAATATTAATGAATTTTTAAAAAATAATGTGAATGAAATTCAATTATTTCTAGTTTTGATCCTATATTTCTATAGAAATTCTAAAATATTCCTCACAAGCCTCTAAGTACTAAGATTCATTTGAGTATCTCCTACCATCCTCAAAATAATTGACAATTTGAAAGGAATATTAAAATAATCACAAGATGGATGAGGTCTTCCACGCATTAATTTCATGGTATGTGGGATCGGTAAATACGTTTGGAATATTTTTACTATAACAATATTTTTTATTCGTGTATTCAAATTGTGTTTTATGAAGAACTCTATGTCATGGTTCTTCGTAGTCAAACATTTTGGGGTGAAGTTGGTGAAATGAAATATGTTTCCCCAAAACATGTAAAAGATACACTCAAAATGGTAAATAATATTTAGAATTAAATAAAATTAACTCAATGTATGAAAATATTTTATGTTGATAACCAAAGGAATGATTTTCTGTAGATTACAAATTAATATTTTTCAAGAAAAATATGATTATTTTTTAATTGTATATATATTTCTTCCATGTCCTTGTTTTTTTAATATTATTTTACTAAAGTCCTTTTATTTGCTAAAATTATTTTATAATATAATTTTATTTGTAATTTACTTTTAAAAAATATGTGTAAATAATCTATATACTATATTCTGAATGGAATGTATTTGAATTTCATTATAAAAAATCATAAGGTATTTTTTAAAACATATATTTTGATTATAGAATTACCCACCACCATAACAATTTTATGAAATTTATCTTCTTCAAATACTTTTCTGTAGTTTACAAGGAATAAAATTTTATCAATGAATATTTTACAATTTCACTTTCATCCCCATTATTCTTCCAAAAAACATGAATTTATCTCAAAATCTATATTATATATATTTGATTTTGTGGTTGTTACCTTTCCCTTAAAACATATATGTTCATGTGATCATTTTAAATTACATTATCCTATAATATCAATATTAATTTGGATTAATATGTTTTTTTATACTCTATATCATTTCTATATTCAGTTTTTTCATTTCAATGTTATTTGATTTATTTGGGAAATCATATTAAACATGAATTCTTTACTCAGTACAGATATTTATTAATAATTCAAATTATTCTGGAATTAAATATATCATTGTATATTTGAGTAATCCTATAGATATGCAGTGAAATGTGGGTCATAAAATTATATTATTCCTCAGTGCATTGACTTGTATCAGGAGAGAAATATATTGGCCAAATTAAGTGGGCTTTTAAAAAGAGTTTTAAACTATCATAGTTCGATTTCTTGATAGTATAGATATTAATATGTCTAATATTATGATGCCCAACATTAATAATATCATTCATTTATGACTTATTGGTTATTATCGATGATATTCTTTCATTGATATCATTGATGGATGTATTTCATGATCAACTTATCCATTAAATGGCATGTGGTTTAGAAAAAAATTCATATTGATTAGGCCTTATCTAATCATGATAAGTTCAATTATATCTAATGTTATAATGAATTTGACATCACCCATATTTTGTTAACTTTCACAAAGATATAAATTGTTATTAAGTGAATGAGTTTAAGGATGTCTAATGTTTTTCATTACCATGTTTTATATTAAATTCCCAAAATCATGCTTGTATTTGGCTGCGCAAAAATACTCAAAAGATGAGTCCTTTAGGATTTTACCCCATTGTATCAATTCCAGTGTAATAAATGAGACACCATAACAATGTTATTGGAGTCATATTTGTTACAATTAATTCTTTTATATGTAAGGATGCAACGAGGATGCCTCCACATATAAAATAACTTTTCATAATGAAATAAAATTTATTGGGTGGGATCTATTCCAAACATGACATCCTATTATTTGATTATGTTCTGGTATTTGGTACATTAATTGGTAAATATCTATAAGTGAGGATTCCAAGGACCTTCTTGGATAATAAAACCATAGACTTCAAGACAAATCGTAGTTGATTCTTGAAGAGGTTCATTTGGCTTAGTAGTGTTGGAATATCTCCCATGTGACTGGTCGAAGAGTACAAATTGTAGCCTTACGAGAAATTTCACTAAGAGGAAAAATACTCACAGTATGTATGTTTCACATAGTTTTCATATTCACAACATTTTTTATGGTGGGTAAACTGAATATTGGGAGACATATGAATCTAGTGGTCTTAGAACAAGCAAAATTATATTGTATCTTCAAAATAATAATTAGGGGAAGTCTCATTTTAGGATTTTATTTCTGTATAATTTCCATTTGGATAGATTATGTCTCACATGAGGGGATAAAAATTTATAAATGTCCATATAATCAAATAGTTTATTTTAGTCTCTATATTAAATTCATGGGTGGAGTCAAACCATTATAATTGGAGGAGAGAGAAGTGAAGAATAAAATATATCAAAAAATATTATTATAATACATTCATGAAACCTCTCCAACTAGAATTTTTATGGATAACAGGACTAGTATACAAATAGCACAATGTTATCTTATATCATTGAGATAATAAATCATAGTTACCATTGGTGATGGGCAGATGATCTTCAAGTGGGATTATCCTTATATATTTATGTAATGGTTCCTATATATGCAGAAAACATCTCATTATCACCCATGTATTGAATAGGTAGATTAATATCTATTTTTTTAATTACTAATTTGACTTATTTTATGGAATGAAGAGGTATGAAAATTGAGGGGAACTTAAACCTATTAAATTGTTTTTTAGACTAGAAACAAATTATTCTAATTCATGGATTCATATATAATGATGATTAAAATTGCTGGTACTAGTGACCATACTAAATAGCCTATTAGAATTAGTGGATATGGAGACAGGGGTGGAAAAACTCACAAATGGTCACCCCAAAGAAAATCCATAATTTCTCATATGAAAAGGAATTATTTCAGATGATTGTATCCTCCCTATTTTATACACGGGGTCACCTCCTCATTCTACTCCCTTTGAATCCTCATTCCAAATATAATTGAAGACCTGTGATTCCATGAGGATAACACAATTTTATAAGGATATCTAAACAATACACCAAAAATATGATATTTCATTAAGAAGTTCTAAGAATGTGATTACACTTTTCAATATCTCTTTGGTGAACCACCCTAAGTAGTTTAAATCCTACATAATTGATATTGAGTATATAATCTTTTCTCATAAAGGTATAAACTTTCTGTATTTCATGTCCTTAAGATTCTAACTTCTTAATATTGTGTGTCAATTAAGGAGAAATAAAGTACTATGGGTGAGGTAATATAACCTTTCACTATTTAAATGTGTGTTATTGTTGTAATAAGTCACCTAATTATTTTCCCTATATTTTTAGGAGGTTTAAAAAAATAACTCATCTTATCTTCGACATACTTGGATAGGGGAGAAGTGGTCAATCAAGTCAATCCTTAGGAGGAACAAGATGAAGATGGACATTCCACTTTCCATGGTATAGAATATGTGGTAAGTGATCATCAACCCTGTAAGAGAATATCAACTATCACTAAAACTAGTTACTCAACTCATTGGATTTCCCTCTTTAAAGGATACTAAATTAAAGAAATAAAAATTTAGGGTGATATTTGTTTTCTCAGGAATGATGAGTAAATTTTATACCTACTTACATATCACTAAAATATATCATGTACCATATTTTTGAGCAATTATATATATATATGAATGAGTTCTGAAACCTCGGAGGTATCAACCACCTATGAAAATAAAATCACTACACTCCATTAAATGACATCTATAGATATGGAAATGAGAGAGGTCCAATAGAGGTTAATTCCAACTATGGAACTATAATAATCTTTCATGTTCCTGATAGATCTGGGTCTAGTGTGAAGAACATTATAGTTATTTGACTCTAAGGAATCAACTCCCCATGAAAATATATCCTTATGCATTCGGGATGGGGCCTCTACAATAGAGATTAAAGGTGATACTCAAGAAAGTTATGATATAATTTTTTTGACCCTCATCAATGAAAATTCAATTGTAGTGGATGATGTTTCATGGGGACCATATTTGAGAGTAAAAAATAAAATATAATAAAAGAATTGTAAAATTATATTGGGGATTTTTATAAATAGTGGTGATGATAGTCAAAACTAAATAGTAATTACAGTCTTTTTTCAATCCTAGAGCATTGGCTATCATCATTGTGCTTCGTTATTCATTGAAAAACATTATAGAGATTGTGGATCTATCATTTTTTCTACTACTTATCCTATTATGATGAACACATCTCCAAAAGAAAGTTTGTGGTACTAAGTTTCATGACTCCCCTATATGACAATACTAACCCATATTAATTTCTACATTCAATTATCCAAAGTGATGGGCCTTAGATAACATCTAGGATTTATGTTCTATAAGATATTATAATACCTTTTGTGATTGATGTATCATCCCAAAGTCCATTGTGAAAAGTACCATGATGTTAAAAACTATTCAAGCCTATTAATGGAGTGATAATTGTTAAGGATGACAATGATTCAATAGATGGGAATATTTTTTCTACACTGATAATATGGTTTTATTTCATTTCCAACAAACTGGCATAGTGAGAATATTTATGTCAATAATTATGGTGCAAACTTCTAATGTACAAGATTTATATACTTTGATATCTCAATAGATGGAGGCTTTGAAGAAATCAATGGGAATTTTATTAGCTTGATTAAAAGGTTTTCAGGCGAGTCCCTCAAAATTAATACAAGTAACTTAATACATTTCACCCGTTAAAAATGACTCAAAACCCAACCAGGAAGGCATTACTAAACACTTTGTGACCCAACAATACATATTGATATATATATTGATATTATTATATTAAAATAATTTAATATACCATCAAAACAATCCAAAAAATTAATCCTAGGTTCACAACACTAGGGTATGGTGGGTTTGATTATAATTTCACATATGTAAAAGTGAATGTGTTGACTAATACTCAAGAAACAATGAGTGTTCTCTAGTCAAAGAATGATTATTAACTTGTTTTTCCAATTTTTTCAAGAATAAAAATTTCAAATATATGGAATCCTCCCTACACTTGGTGGGTTGTTCTTGGGAAACAAGATTGGTATATATAGATGTGTTTCGTGGTTGAGAAACTATGAAAAGGGATACATTTTCCTTGTCATGAGTTATTCATTGAGGAGAAAGTTTTTTATGGGGATTAGAAACTATTATAACAAAGAAAAATTAGGATTTGATGCTATTATAAGGTAATATTCACTAAAATATGAAGCATAATTAGAGGCAGGAATATTGGTTGAGAAACACCAATACATAAGATTCTTTAAGTGAAAATTGTTTCCACATTGAGACTCCATAATGTGTCTTGTATAATAATATCATCATCTATATCTTTTCCAATATGATGACAGATGCTCCATATTTTTGATTATCCTCTTCTTATATTTTTTAAATGATATAAAAAATTTATTCATAGTAATTTTCAACTCTTCAACATTTGTTTCATTTTGATTCTAACTTCACAAAAACCTTTAAAACCAATATAGATGGAAAAAATATTAAATCATTCAACCTGATCATCGAACTAGAATTAATTTATTCAATACTTGTTCCCAAACACTTTTGTCAGAGTGCATTCACTTATTCCTAGATCATAAGTTGGGTTTTTTTAGAAATACCATCATTGTGACACCATGGTTAGTATATTTAGATATAAAACATCATTCCCTATATTTTGTGTCTCGCATAAGGGTATATGTAGAAATTGTTGGAGTTGGTGGTCTAGAACAAACTACTTTGTATTTTATTCATTAAATAAAAGCCTTATCACATCTTGATTGTTCTTCAGTGTTACATGTCATGTGATAATGCCCTAAAGACAGCTGTTGCATTAAAGGGTCGTAGCGGATCCCTGCTATGATGAGAACCCGAAAGTGCCATAACATTGTTCTTGAATGTATGTTCTATGGCCGGATGATTTTATTTGAGGGACAAAAATAATACAGGTCATTAGTGGTGAGTACTCATAAGACTTTGAGGCACCTTCTCATGGTGTGCACCCTTGGTAATATCCAGGAGGATATTATGAGAACGAGACCCGCCAGTAGGAAATCCACATTTCATAGTGTCATTGGATGTTCCTATCTACGGACGTGTGTATTGATCCTTAGACTTTAAGATTATTATTAATGGGTATTACAACTCGCGCACTTAGATGTATTGATGAAAACTGTGACGACACACTGTTCGCAGCGAGGTAGGATACGTTGGGTGCATCACGAGTAATACCGCATTAATAGATAATGCGAGAAAGGATTTGTCCCTTCCGTTCCATAATGGAAGTAGATATCTCAGGCCCTTTGATGGAATTGATATAGCCTAAATAAATCCATGGCCATGGTAAGGTATGGGCAAGTTCAATTCCGGGAAGTCAAAGAAATAATAATCAAGCACATGGGTTGATGGCACTAGAATGTAACCCGTTTGATTGGAGATATCGAGACAAATGGATTATATTACACGGTAAGCGTTCGTAGGAGGTGACACGTCATTGCGGCGTTAACTTCTTTCTCTATGGGTGCCTTGGTGTGTTGTTAGACGCTAACCTTGGACTTTAGGTAGGCTCAGCCTAATGCCACTGAGAAAGAGGCCTAGAGGGTCACACACTAAGTGTGTCCATGTATCTCAGTTAAATATTAATTTAACAAGTTAAATAAATATTATTCCTGACTGTGGCTTAATAATTATTTAAGGATGTCTGATCGCATTTATTTTGACACTAGTTATTCGAGAGAATATACTGTGGATAAAATAATATATTTATTAGCGAGTAATGCAGTTACATTTATTTATGAAATAAATAGTCATTACTCAAGGTCTAATAAATGTGGTGGAGAAAAATGGAAAATAAAAGTACACGCCGTGTATATTAAATATACACGCTGTGTAGTTTTATGAAAAACAATTACACACCGTGTATTAATTATTACACGCCCTGTAGTTTTTCCAATTTGGATTTTGAGGATTTAATATTGTTTTATTAAATGGTATTTATTATAATCAGTGTGGGCACTTGTCAAGGAATTAATAATTCGACATGGGGGTTTTCAATAAGAGTTAATGAAATAAATAAAATGTGTAACGCATTTATTTATTGTCATAACTCTATTAACCTCAAACCTGATTATAAATATCCTCGAAACCCCAAGATTTTTTTAGAGCCATTTTTGTGCACAACGGATTTGGAAATACTCTCAAGCCAAGAGAGAATTCCCTTTCCACCAAGAATTCCCTCAAGTTATGAGAGAAAGATCCTCCATCGGATCAAGGCGGTCGACGGCAGACATCGCAAGCGAAGGTTCTTCCGTGCTAGCACCCGGAGATCTCTTCGATGATGTCCGGAAATACGTGACACACGTGTGGATCCCCGCTAGAGGAATCTTACACTTGGATTCTACGACGCAATGACGGATCACCGAATCGTGACCGGACACATCAACGAAGAAAGAATTCCAACAAGGTAATTCTTATGCATTAATTAAATTAATTATAATCAACATATGATGATCCTCCTCAAGGGTTCCGGGACTCTTCTTTTCTTTTCGTTCTTCGTTCTATTCCGAAGATTCGGCGTTTTATATCGTGACGGATCTCGGATTGAACATTGTTTAACGTTAAAATTAAAGTTGGGAAAACCCACCAACGCACTTCTGATGCGCCCGTAACCTACAAGTGGTATCAGAGCGGGTCATATCGTTGGTTATAATTATTTAGTTTTTTGTTGGTGATTTTCGCATTTAATAATTTTGTTATTTCAATTCATGTTTAATCATTCTGGAAATCTGAATATCGAGATCTGTTCCTCCTCTCTCGTTTCTCGTTCACCTCACAGAAACAGATTTTTCTTCTAATTTTGATTAAAATAAAATAGAGGAACTCATCCGGAGGAGCCAAATGTTTCTGGCCGTATAACACCAGAATACACGGCGTGTATTCGGAAGTACACACCGTGTAGTCTAGGTTCAATGCATTGACTGATCCGCCAAATCAGGCCGTGTATTGGATTTTTTCTAAGAATTTAAGACACCGTGTGTTGACCAGAAACAGGTGGCACACGGTTTTCGGAATACATGTCGTGTGGTCCAATGAACACGGCGTGTAGTCCCTTCGGGTTAGGGTTGGGTAGTGTACTCCGTACATAGCATGCCCGGCTAGAAACCGTGTAACGCGGAAACTACGCGGTGTGTGTCCCACTGTACACGCCGTGTACTCCGAAAATTTCTGAAGTACATTAACACGCCCTATCCTCGGGCGTGTACTTCGGATGGACGGTGAAGAAAAAGTACACGCCATGTATTCGGAACTACACGCCGTGTACTCACCCAAATTACGATGATTTATTAGAATTTTTTATTATATTATACAAACCCTTGAGACGTGTACCAGGGTGCAGGCGTAAAGCTAAGGCACAACACGTGATAGGTGTTTTATATATATGTGTTTAATTTAACATCTACGTAATAAATGGGAATTCACCGGGTTTCCTCCAAGGTACAAGTTGTGTACAAGGATAATTTTAAATGAATTTATTTGTTTAAAATTATGATGGATGAGAATCTCAAGGAAATTCAGAAAAGGGATTTAAGATAAAAGGATTGATTAATTAAATATAATTAATTGATTCGAGCATGATTTATCTTAAACAAAAACTATTAAAGAATTTAATGCTAGTTTTATTTATGCATAAATATCGTTGCATGTATGGATGATCATGAGCTAGACTGAGACCTTTGTATGTGAATGGTTTCTTTTAATTTATTTATTTAAATTAAATTTGTTGTCTTGCGAGCCATAACCTCATTAATATGTAGGGCCGGCGCGCCCAAGGATTATTTTATGTAAAACCCCCCTTTTCCCCTTACCTACATGTGAGATAAATGCATATGTAATTGATGGAGCTCCCAAGCTAGGGGAGGCGGCTCAAGTCAGGATCCAAGATGAAACCAATCCAAGGAGATACAAAGGTGGACAGGGGGAAAGCTGTAAACAAGAACCCGAAAGGTTCAAGGTGTTTCTCCCCTAGGTCTTGGGTTAGTTTATCAACCGCTAGATAAACTAACCAATAGAAAAGCTCATGATCATACCATTTATTTTATTTCTGTCAGTTTCATGGTTTATTTATTGTGGGTGTGTTGTCTCGATCACACAATTAATGAATTAAACGGGCATGCAAGATGGAACTAAAATAAAATTGGCTTATACGTAAATATTATCTTAGACATGGTTAATCACTTAAGTATATCCCACATAATATTAACAAGAATGTAATCAAAGATAATAAAATGGAAATTTACGTATAAGGATAAAATCCCTCAAAATAAATATTAAGTCGGCATAGCCTTCCATAATCATGGTTAGAATCGAACCATAGTTCAAAGTGCTTGACCAACCCTAGTTGGGGTGCTTTCAATTATCGGGGAATTCTAATTCAAGGTTTTGGGTTGACTTGACTTGGTTCGCATCAAGGGTTGACTGCCACAGCAGGACTTGGTGTGACCAAGAGGCAATGGTTATGGAAATCCAAAAAGGATTTCAGGATTGGGGAGTCCACTCAGCGGATCAAGGAACTGCGAGTTAATGCAGTTGGCATTTGGAATGTCTACCTAAAACCCTTAAAGTTGCTTGACCAACCCTAGTTGGGGTAATGCGAAGGAAAATATGGATCCTATCCACTAGAATATTCAGGCAAAATAATATTCCGAAGTCAATGGTGAGGGCTATTGGATTTCGATAAAATAGTGGGAGACTAATAAGTATTAATTTATTTATTTGTCTCAATTTTTATAATAAAGTACTAAACCTTTTCTCATCTAAAATTGTAGAAACGGCAAGAAAATGACTTCAAACATATCATTGCGCACCATACTCGAAAAAGAAAACCTTCTCACTGGCACCAATTTCCAAGAGTGACAGAGGCGTTTAAGCGTCATCCTTCACCACGAAAGGAAATTATATGTGCTGGAAGAGCCTATTCCAGTTGTGCTTGGGAAAGAGCCTAGTGATGAGGAATTATCTCTCTACATGAAACACATGGATGATGCCACAGATGTCCAGTGTTTCATGCTATCGGCCATGTCTAATGAGCTCTTGAAGCAACATGAAAACATGGATGCATATAGCAAGATGTCTCACCATAAAGATCTCTACCAAGAGAAGGCGAGACAGGAGAGGTATGAGATCTCCAATGCTTTGTTTACCACGAAGCTTGGAGAGTCTGCGCCAGCTGGGCCTCATGTGGTCAGGCTTATTGGCTACATTGAACGCTTGGACATCTTAGGGATTAAATTTCAAGATGAGTTGTGTACAGATCTCATCCTATCATCATTGCCCAAGACCTTCTCTAGCTTCATTGTCAACTATAACATGAGCGGCAATGAGAAGAGTATATCGTAGCTTCTGACCTTGATTTTCCAGGTAGATAAGGACATGGGGCGTGACAAACCCGCGGTCCTTATGGTGAACAAGAAAAGGAAGGAAAAGGCAAAGGGGCCAAAGATTTATAAACGGTCTGAAGCCCCCGAGCACCGTCCCTCCAAGAATGGGAAGATCCAGAGGCAGGGCAAGGAATGAGGAGCAGTGTGTTTTTCATGTGGAAAGCAGGGCCACTAGAAGAGGAACTACACCCAGAAGCGTGGGGACGCTAACGGTGCGTTCGTTATCGAGTGCAATCATTCTATTTCTACACATTGGGTATTAGATACAGCTTGTGGGGCTCACATCTATATTCAAATGCAGGAACCAAGTAGATTTAAAATGATCGACAGAGGAGAGGTGGATCTTCTAGCTGCCAATGGTGCAAGGCTGGCTGCGTTGGCTATTGGCGACTATCACCTCTCATTTCCAACTGGAAAGATTTTGGTTTTACAAAACTGTTATTTTGTGCCTAGTGTTACCAAGAACATAATTTCTATATCTTGTTTGGATATGGATGGATTTATTTTCAAGTTGGTAAATAAGGGTTGTCTCATTTATAAGAACAACGTCTGTTATGGTATGGAACATTTGAATAATAGTTTGTATGTATTAAATTACGAAAACCAAGTGTTGGCAATCGATAACGAAACAAACTCACATGACTCATACATCACCCAGTTATGGCATCACCGCCTTGGTCATGTGAACCAGAAGCACTTGACAAAGCTCTGCCAAGATGGCTATTTCGACTCTACTGAGATAAAACCACTTGATAGATGTCACGCTTGTTTACAAGGAAAAATGACCAAGCCGCCTTTTGGTGGACAATGTGAAAGGGTCACAGAGGTTCTAGGATTGGTACACACAGATGTGTGTGGACCATTTCCAGTAGAATCTTGATGTGGATATTCTTACTTTATTACTTTTACTGATGATTTGAGTAGATATGTCTATGTCTACTTAATGAGGTATATGTAAGAGTCCTTAGATAAATTTAAGGAATTCAATAATGAAGTAGAGAATCAACTTGGTTATAAGATAAAGAAGCTTTGATCGAATCGAGGTGGAGAATATCTGAACCAAGAGTTCATCAATCTTCTACGGGAGTCTGGGATTCTATCTCAACTCACTCCTCCTTATACACCACAGTGGAATGGTGTTAGTGAAAGGAGGAACCGCACCTTGTTGGGCATGGTGAGGTCGATGATGAGTCATGCGGATCTTCCATTATCCTTTTGGGGATATGCATTACAAACTGCAGCATACACATTAAACTGAGTACCAACTAAGTCGGCAAATGGAATTCCATCCGAGTTATGGAATGGAAGGAAACCCACTTTGTCGCACACACGTGTATGGGGATGTGAGGCGTTTGTTAAGGCCTTACCAGGCAACAAACTAGCACCCCGGGGCATGAAGTGTATCTTTATAGGATATCCCAAGGAAACAAAAGGATATTACCTATATAACCCCCAAGACAAGAAAGTGAATGTCGCCAGACAAGCCGTCTTTCTAGAGAGGGAGCACATCCTCAAGAAGGATAGTGGGAGAAAGATTGACTTCGACGAAGTTGATGCTCAAGATACACAAGATTTGGTACAGGAACAAGATCCACAGGCCCCCGTGGAAGAGGTTCTAGAAACACAAGTACTACGTAGGAGCTCAAGAGAGGTAAGGGAACCAGAGAGATTTGGTTTCCTAGTCACCGAGGATGGTGAATAATTATTGTTGGACAATGATGAACCTCTCTCCTACAAGGAAGCAGTAGAAAGCTCAGAAGCTACAAGATGGCTAGAAGCTATGAATTCTGAGATGGATTCCATGTATCAGAACCAGGTTTGGGTTCTGGTCGATGAGCCAGTTGATGTAAATCCTGTTGGATGCAAATGGGTATTCAAAATAAAGCTGGACATGGAAGGTCAAGTTAGAACCTATAAAGCAGGGCTAATGGCTAAAGGATTCAGACAGCGTCAAGAAATTGACTATGATGAAACCTTCTCACCAGTTTCCATGTTTAAATCCATAAGAATCATACTTTCCATAGCAGCTTACCATGACTATTAGATTTGGCAGATAGATGTCAAAACAGCATTCCTTAACGGGAACCTTCAGGAAGATGTCTATATGACACAACCAGAAGGGTTTGTGACACCAGGTGAAGACAAACGGGTTTGCAAGTTGCAGAAATCCATTTATGGATTAAAGCAAGCATCCAGGTCATGGAACATTCGATTTGATGAAGCCATAAAGGAATTTGGTTTCATTAAGAACGAATGTGAGCCATGTGTTTATAAGCGGTTTAATGGGAATTCGTTCATCATCCTAGTGGTATATGTTGATGACATATTGCTTATGGGAAATGATGTACCTGCCTTACAGTCAGTTAAGGACTGGTTGAACAAGTGTTTCTCCATGAAGGAATTAGGAGAAGCACCCTACATTCTAGGGATCAAGATCATTCGTGATAGATCCAAGAGGCTGCTTGGACTATGTAAGGGTACATACATTGACCAGATACTAAAGAGATTTAGTATGGAAAAATCCAAGAGGGGATTGGTTCCAGTGTCACATGGCTTACATATTTCTAAGAAAATGTGTCCCTAGACACAACAAGAGAAAGATAGGATGAGAACGATCCCATACGCTTTGGCTATAGGATCCATCATGTATGCTATGTTATATACCAGGCTTGATGTTGCCTATGCACTGAGAATGGTAGGCAGATATCAAGCAGATCCAGGAGAACAGCATTGGACTGCTGTTAATACTATCCTTAAGTATCTGAGAAGAACTAAGTATATGTTCCTAGTGTATGGAGGAGATGAGGAGCTTTTCATCAGAGGGTATGCTGATGCTGGTTTCCAACAGATCAGAATGATCTGAAGTCACAATCTGGATATGTTTTCTGTCTCAATGGAGGAGTTGTGAGCTGGAAGAGTTCAAAGAAGCCAGTTGTCGCCGATTCTACAGCGGAGTCCGAGTATATAGCGGCTTCTGATGCAGCCAAAGAAGCCATTTGGATTCGGAACTTTGTCCAGGAGCTTGATGTGGTTCCTAGCAGTAAACATCCCATTACATTGTATTGTGATAACACTGCAGTAGTGTCTCTTTCAAAAGAACCAAGGTCACATCAACGGACAAAGCACATACTCCGGAAGTATCACCTCTTGGGGGATTTCTATCAAAGGGGTGAAGTTGCAGTGAGCAGAGTGTCCACGGAAGAGAACGTGGCAGACCCCATGACTAAAGGCCTATCTCAGCAGAAGCATGAATATCATGTGAGAGCTAGCGGGTTAAAGGTTGTTAGCAGTTGGCTCTAGTCCTAGTGGGAGTCTGTTGGAGTTGGTGGTCTAGAACCAACTACTTTGTACTTTATTCATTAAATAAAAGCCTTATATCATCTTGATTGTTCTTCTGCATGACATGTCATGTGATAATGTCATAAGGACAGCTATTGCATTAAAGGGTCGTAGCGGATCCCTGCTATGATGAGAACCCGAAAGTGCCATAACATTGTTCTTGAATGTATGTTCTATGGCCGGATGATATTATTTGAGGGACACAAATAATACAGGTCATTAGGGGTGAGGACTCATAAAACATTGAGGCACCTTCTCATGGTGTGTGCCCTTGGTAATATCCAGGATGACATTATGACAACGAGACCCGCCAGTAGGAAATCCACATTTCATAGTGTCATTGGATGTTCCTATCTACGGATGTCTGTATTGATCCTTAGAATTTAAGATTATTATTAATGGGTATTACAACTCGCGCACATAGATGTATTGACGAAAACTGTGATGACACACTGTTCGCAGCAAGGTAGGATATGTTGGGTGCGTCACGAGTAATACTGCATTAATAGATAATGCGAGAAAGGATTTGTCCCTTCCGTTCCATAATGGAAGTAGATATCTCAGTCCCTTTGATGGAGTTGATATAGCCTAAATAAATCCATGTCCATGGTAAGGTATGGGCAAGTTCAATTATGGGAAGTCAACGAAAGAATAATCAAGAACATGGGTTGATGGCACTAGCATGCAACCCGCTTGATTGGAGATATCGAGACAAAGGTATTATATTACACAGTAAGCGTTCGTAGGAGGTGACATGTCATTGCGGCGTTAACTTCTTTCTCTATGGGTGCCTTGGCGTGTTTCTAGATGCTAACCTTGGACTTTAGGCAGGCTCAGCCTAATGCCACTGAGAAAGAGGCCTAGAGGGTCACACACTAAGTGTGTCCATGTATCTCAGTTAAATATTAATTTTACAAGTTAAATAAATATTATTCCTGACTGTGGTTTAATGATTATTTAAGGATGTCTAATCGCATTTATTTTGAAACTAGTTATTCGAGAGAATATATATTGTGGATAAAATAATATATATATTAGCAATTAATGCAGTTACATTTATTTAAGAAATAAATAGTCATTACTCAAGGTCTAATTAATGTGGTGGAGAAAATGGAAAATAAAAGTACAAGTCGTTTATATTAAATATACATGCTATGTAGTTTTATGAAAAACAAGTACACGCCTTGTATTAATTATTACACGCCGTGTAGTTTTTCCAATTGGGATTTTGAGGATTTAATATTGTTTTATTAAATGATATTTATTATAATCAGTGTGGGCGCATGTCAAGGAATTAATAATTCGACATGGGGGTTTTCAATAAGAGTTAATGAAATAAATAAAACGCGTAACGCGTTTATTTATTGTCATAACTCTATTAAACACAAACCTGATTATAAATATCCTCGCAACCCCAACATTTTTTAGAGCCATTGTTGTGCACAACGGATTTGGAAATACTCTCAAGCCAAGAGAGAATTCCCTTTCCACCAAGAACGCCCTCAAGTTACGAGAGCAAGATCCTCCACCGGATCAAGGCGGTCGAAGGTGGACATCGCAAGCGAAGGTTCTTTAGCGCTAGCACCCGGAGATCTCTTTGGTGATGTCCGGAGATACGTGACACACGTGTGGATCACCGCTAGAGGAATCCTACACTTGGATTCTACGACACAACGACGGATCACCGAATCGTGACCGGACACATCAATGAAAAAAGAATTCCAACAAGGTAATTCTTATGCATTAATTAAATTAATTATAATCAACATATGATGATCCTCCTAAAGGGTTCAGGGACTCTTCTTTTCTTTTCGTTCTTCGTTCTATTCCGAAGATTCTGCGTTTTATATCATGACGGATCTCGGATTGAACGTTATTTAACGTTAAAATTAAAGTTGGGAAAACCCACCAACGCGCTTCTGCTGCGCCCGGAACCTACAGAAATAGAATCTCTATAAAACCACTTGTAGTCCATTTTGATGTGAAAAATGTATTTTTATAAGTTTATAATAATTGTATGGTATAAAAGAAATATTATTATCATATCACTAGATTTGACCCGTTCTGATGTAAGATGAGTTCTCTCAATGTGATACATATAATGAAAGTATAATTTTGGAATGATGATTATATAGTTCAAAAACATCTTAAGCAACCATAAGTTATATCTTAAAACATTTCATGTGGGCCATTTATACCATGGTGCAAGAGGTATCTAATAGATTCATTCAATGTTTCCTTTGAAGAGGGTCCTTTAACAAATTACGTGAATTCTATAGGGTTTGTATGTTAAAATCCACAATCATTAGGTCTTTTATATTATTTTATTTTTATTTGGAAATAAATGTTTCATAAGAATTAGATTGTGGGTACCTAGTAAGAAAGAACTCATACTTTTCTCAGGTTACCCTTATAGGTATTCCACTTGACATGTTTTTCTATATTCCATTTTTTGTTCTATATTATCCAAGATCATTCACGGTGTATGTTCAATGGGTAGATACATGACTGATTAAAAAGCCTCCATGTACCATTTTTCAGTTAGTTCAGTTATATAACTCTTTCCTAAGGTAGTTTTAGGTTATTCCATTTGAACTGATGAGATCTGAGGTTTATGTTTGGACAAACTTGACCTTATGTGACGTGGTCTACATAGTGTAGTTCACCAGGCCAGATTAACAACTGAGGGTGGGTGTATTAGTGGTTTACTTTTTAAAAATTATTTATCATATATAAAACCTCTATAAAGTGTCATGTTTCTCAACCTAATCAGTGATATATCATTGTCTCACATCATATTTAGAAATAATATGAGATAGAATCACACATTATATTTACAAGGTTTAGTAAAAAGACACACTCCTTTTCATGTTGGTTATTCTACCCAATATGTATTATCTACTATAAAATTATAATCATTTAAAATGGTTTGTATAGATTCATACTATATCTCTTTTTAATACATTTAAGAATGTCTTTATACTTCACCCCCACAATGTTACTGGAATACACACTATCAGGCTCTAGAATCTATATTATAGACTTCTTCTCTTGAATCACACAAGAGACTTCTACTCTTGAATCACACAAGAGACTTCTTCCGCCCATATTCAAAAGAAAGGCTTCCTCCTTTATACAAGTATTTATCCAATATTGGTTGATCTATTGATATTTATCTATGTAAATTCAATATCACACATTCTCATTTACACTTTAAGAACATTTACAACCTTTTCCCTTTCTCACAAATATTTTTCCATCTTTATTGGATCAATTACATTGGTGAAACTATGATCAGGAAATTTTTAATTCTTCTGGTTGAATTATTGGCCTCAATAAATGTGTGAAAATGGTTAACAAAACTCCTTAAAGAACGTATATATATGTAAGAATAATCATTCAAAATCTTAATACAATATCAACTCTGATATAATTTCTTGTCATATTCTTTGCATCTTTAGACCCATGCTTTATTATTGAATGCATATGATAATGAATGGTTCATGAACATTTCATAAATCCTTTTTATCATTCTCAATATTTTATATTCTTTAAAAATTCAATTCATTAATCTCAACGTAACTAAAAAACCATTTGATCTTCTTCTTATATTTTACATCCATGTTATAAAAGTAATTCAATTTTTATAAATATGTTGAATAGAATGTATGGATTTCATGAAACCTTTTATCCAATCTACTTCACATGATTAGGATGGTATTATGTTATTATCTTGTTTCCTCACTCGTATGGCTAAGGATGGTTGAAAAAAAAAATTATCCTTTAATAACATTGGAATCATGTGAGTGCTTTGTGTGACCAAGAACTATCAATGTGATTTATCATTGATTCCTTCACATAATCCACATAAGATGTCTGGGTTATCAGCCTTATTTATCAGGACCATAATTGTTTTTCCATGTGTTCCTTCATGTTATAATAGTTTAAAGTGGGTTCACCTTCTCATAAAAAATAATGTTTTTCACCTTCTCATAATAGTTTCCATGGGAATATTCTTCACAAGATAGTGGTTGTCCATAGTATCCTTCTCATGAAAATAGTTTTTTGAGAATTCCCCTCAATCACCTTATAATAAGAAATAGATTTTTTTTTTGTTTTTTTATTTAAACACACACACACACACCTCACACAAAGGCCATGAACATAGGACATAGCCCCATAACGGGATATCCCACCCATAATGTCTTATTTATTCAGTAAATGGCTCGTAGGCCCATTGGACAGAAGCCAATTACATTGATCATAGGAACATTCGTTATGAATGCCAATTACATGGGTGGTAGGACCATATTTTTTTACCCAAATCCTATCGATGATCATTGATACAACAGTACCCTTGATAATACAATACTCACAATTGTGTTGTCGCCACTATAGTACCCGCTAAAGTGTCCACCATACTATAGTTCCACTATTTCTATAGTCCCACAACTACTATAGTACCACAATAGTTCTTGATACAGTGCATATAGTACATGGGTTTTGAACCTGCAACCATGATGTAGTATTACATGGTGATTACCACTAATCCAAACCCATAATATAAGTTTATTTATATAAATTATTCACATAAAATGAGGTTCTATCCACATTACCTTCTCATGTACATTGTGTAATATAAATTGCTTTCTGATATACTCTTTTTGGGGTTATTATCATGTGGAAATGAACTTCCATCATGTGAATAGAATGCGTGGATGCCCTGTTATTGATAATAGAGGTCACTCTCTCATTATATTAATGTAGCAACAAAATTTTTGATTCACGTGCCTTAGATTTTATAGAGGAGGACAAAATTCCTCTCTTCTAATTGTGATGTTGTACTGAACACCCATTAAACACTCACCAGAATCTCAGGATCCCATTTATTTCATTCTATCGAAAAACATGTCTTCTCTATGTGCCACTAAGGTGATCATGAGATCACTTGATCACTTCACTTAATCATGAATAATCCTGGTGATTCTATTGATCTTGATTTCTTCTTTCGATGTCATTTGTATAGTCCCTAGAAACCTCGAGATAATTTTGAATAATTCATGTGAATATATATGTAAAGTGATGGATCTTCTTACAAAAGGATATATATGGTTTTTTAGGCCATAACATCTCATGATTTCATTATCACTTCATGTAATCCATATAATATAATTGTATTCCTTTAATGAATATAATTAATTCATGGGATGAAATAATGCAATATCAAGGGTCCTTGTGAAAATATCATGGGAAGGGTTTATCGTATACATGAAATACCAGGTTTCATGTATGGATTCAGATTTTAGTTATCCAATTTCAATACTTCAGTTTGATCAATGGGTATGGTTCAAGTGTGATTTTCTCTAATCTCAATATCAGTTGTGATTTCATCAATGATGAGATGTTAAAGATGATGATTAATTTGGAACATACCATATAGGTCAAAGAAATATGAAGGACCGTGTTTTATTTGGCATTTTATAGCAGATGACCACTGTCAAACATGATTTATGATCCCACATCCAACTTCCCATGATATACAGATTCATAATAAATGAATTTGTGTGGCATGTTTGTTCAATTCAGCAATGGGGTTTGGGACACATTTCACATTTCACACCACTACCACGGCCACACCACACCGGCACTAGTCTATGAGAACCCATGGGCCTAACGTGGCCTATCCATGCAATTATTATTCATTGGTGTTCCTTTGGCCTTATATGCGGCCCACATATTCTACTAGGTGGACTTCATGGGAAAGATCTCCCACGAGTTTTACCGTGATTCATTCATGTTTTATAAGGGACTATCCCTTTGAGGCTTTCAATGGCTGACCATATTTTTTATTAAAGGAAAACAAAAAATGTAACAATAAAATCATATTCCTTGGAATGTTTTCTTAAAATACCCAATATAAAACTCTATTTTCTTCAATTACGTCATGAAAAAACAATTTATTTACTCTTTTTCTTGTTTTTCAATTAAATCCCCATATTAACTTCATTAAATATCGTTATAAAAAATATAATTTATTTGTATGGAAACCATGAAATATTATTCTATAATTAATTAAAATTGTAGTAAAAACGTGTCATCAGTAACACTATTCTTTATAAATTATTACCAATTACACAATAATCAGAGTTAACATGGAAATTCTTTCATTTATAAAATATAATTCCCTCAAGTGAATCTAAAATAGTTTTCATGATATCACCACTTCGTCCAGATTCACTAAAACCATATTGACACATAATTGAAATACATGAAACACTATACCCAAAAATATCTCCCTTTTATTTTGTTTTAAAATATATTTAAATATTTTAAAGTCAATTTGTATCCAGAAACATTCTCCCTATGAATGAAAATAATATAAAAATGGTTTGGTGGGGTCTTCACATCTCATTTTTATTCTGAAAAAAAATTTCTTCTCCCTTATTTGAAAATTTATTGTCACCTTTTAAGAGAGGGATGATCACACATTATTTAAATTCAAAATATACTTTAGTAAATAAACTATAAGTCTATATGTTCTATCCTAGTCTATAATATAAGAGAGATATAGCAAAGCTTTTACATATCATCTATGAATAATCATGCCTTTGAAATCATTCTCAGAAATTTTAAATTCCCATTAAAAACATTGGAAAATTCATATTCATCAATGAAATTATAAATCATCCACTCAAATCAATATACACTTTATAAAAATTAAAGATAAAATAGTATATATCATACTTTTTGTAATCTTAATATCAATCAAGCACTCCCCCTTGATTAATATTTTTTATACAAATAAGAAAGAGAGAATGTTGTGTATGTTAAATCCCTAATTTTTAATTTTTATAAATACAAATAGATGTTTTTGATTCACTATGTAATGAATATTTAACAGTTGCATATCATAAATAATCTCATTGATGGGATTCATTCATTACATTCAATTTCATACATGTTAGTACAAAAGAATTCATATATAATGGAATGTGTATGGACCTTCTTGTTCATCAGGATTCAAATTCTGGCTAAGATCTTCCTCTAAATCTGGGGAATTATTTTCTCTTGATATCAGTATTTTCTTTTCATTTAAGTATCCTCTTCCATTATATTCATTTCACTACTTGAGCTATAAGGTACCTTAATTTAATTTTTAAATAGATCCCACAAGTTATAAAGGATATATATACAGTTATGTAGATCATGTCCATATTTAGTACACCAAGACACATAATTTGTGTATAATATTTTTGCCACATAAATTTATATATAAAATTGTGATAATTTATCCCGTTTCTTGCTTCATCAAATTGCATTTCAGGTTTTAGTTGATTTGGATCGACAACTTTGAACTATTTCTTGACATTCTCTATCTTCTCAAAATAATCACATGACGTTTCACTATTTTCCTATTACAGACCCTTCCCTTTATAAACTTTTGGGTTATTACTTGGAAGTCTAGTCATCTATTTCTCATCATTGAGACACTTCTGATTACATCATCCAACAATTTCTTGAAATGATTAATATCTGTTTTTTCTTGGATGACTTAATTAATTTATAGTTACATTATTCTTTATATCAAAGTCTATTCTCATTTTTTTCACCATCACTCCCCCTTGATTCATGCCGGTTTTCACGAAATACATGTGATAGAAGAAAGAGTAATCTTTATTCATATATGTTTCGCAAAACCAATAAATACCACTAAACATTGATCTTACACATTCATATGTACTCTATACAGACACCGTTTTTGTTGTAATTCTTCAAAATGAGCATTCGTTTTTTGAGGGGTAGTGATTTTATGGACTAATTTCATTCCTTATTTGATGTGGGTAGGATCTATTTTTTTTATTCTTGGAATATTATTTAATATTTTTCTTTTTTTTCACATCTAAACATTGATCTCTGACCCTCTTTTCTTGCATGACTTCTTTTTTGTATTGGTATTCTCTTCACATCAACATATGATTTTTTCATGATAGATATATACTAGTACTCAACATAGTAGTTTCCAAATACATTGTAGTACTCATAAAAATATTCAAAGAATTAAAATATTTTCTTTGTGCATAGGTTCATTTTCTGTGATTTTTTATTCTCCAGTGAAAGTCTTGTTTATATTCATGAATCTCCATGTCATTCCAGTATTCAAATGCTTCATTCCTAAAATTACTTCCACACTAAAAATACCATTATATCTATATCACCATATTTTTTTAGTAATCTATTTAGTCTTCACATATTTTTAACCTTCCTTATTTTTAGGGGAACCACCACTCTTTCAGAAACTTCTTGAGGATCCGTTATTTATGTTAATTTTCACATCCTCCTGTGTTTTGGTGTACATAATAGCATTTTTCATCTTAAATACATTTATATAGTTTGGTTAAGAACTAGTACGATCACTTGAAACACCATTAGTATGAAAACATAGTTTCTGGGTTATGAGATACCTTCTTCTTAAAGGATAATTCCATTTCATTAGAAGATGATCTTGTTATTTTCATGGAATCAAAATACTCAGTACAAACTTGGCTGGAATCATTTTTTTATTTTTAATTTGGGAAGTTCTACCTTATGGTGGTTTCTAATTTTTCAATACCACCTCTAAATCAAAACATTTTATGTTGAGGGAGTACTTATTATCCTCAATTGATCTTATCTTGTATTCCCAATCCACAATCAAATTCATCATTTTATATTGATGCATGCCAACTGATTCTTATAATGATTCTTCATTCGCATTTAACATGTTATATTGATTCTCCATGTATGAAATTTTGATAACCATGCATATATTTTTCAATACATAAAATGCATCAAATATTTAAAAAATACTATCTAAAGTAATTAATTCTAATAAATTATTATTTCAAATCCATCAACAATTTAAAAATATCTTTCCTTGAAAATATAAATTATTTCAACCTTGTCTTTTATATGTTTTTTGAGAGTGTTGGATATCTTGAACCTTTTATCCAATGCATATTTCATATAATTAGACTCATATTCCAGCTCTAATTTTTCTTCCCAAATATGGTTGACACATTCAATAATATTGTTCAGAACTTATTTTGGAACAGTGATCGCATTCTGATTCCCTATTTCATTATCACCGTTACACCACTATGATAAAATCATTTTTTATTGCAAATTATAAAAAAAATCAGTTCATTTTTTATTACCTTATATTGTTTTTATTAATGATAAAAAGGTAAATGATACTTGTTTGGTAATTTCATTGAAGGTGGACGTGATTTGGAGGGCCATGATGTTGTCCAAAAAATGGGTCCAACTGCGCAAGATCCATGCCAACCAATGGACTCAACTACATACTTTACTAAACAGTGAATCCAAATGGACTGAACTTTCGTGGGTTGGTCCTACATTCCATGGCATACATTTCATATGAAGAAACCCAAAGCTATTTTTGGTCATCTGGTTTCCCATCTGGGCTGATTTGTCCAACGCACCGAATCTGCAAGAAGTCTAAAGTGGTGTTTAGTGTTCTGTCAATATATCGATATGTGATATTCCAAATGGATCCAAACATTCGGTGGAGATAGTAAGGAGGTGGGGATACAACATTCTAGTTTATTAATGAGTGCGATAAGACTGTATAACAATATTAAACCAGGAACCAATTGGTTTCTCAAAAGCAGGATGCTCAAAACCACCTTACAATTTTCTTATAAAATAGATACATGGGCTCCTAATTTTTAAGTTAGACCAAGAGGAAAAGCTCTTGTATTTTAGAGACCCAAAGTATTCCTCTACTCATCCAATAAATTCTGGAGTCCCCTATCCTCATAGGGGGGTCAAAGATACCGGTGAAGTTCCACCCTAAGACTTATCCTCCTCTCAATGGAAAGTTAAATGGTGGACGATCATTTCGAAGGAGATATGAACATAATCTAGGGAGTTATGGTACATGATAATAAATTGGTATTGTGTAATGTTTTTCATTATTTCACTTATTCTTTATCTAAACATGTTTCTCCTTTGAATTCATTGCTTTGGTTTAATTAAGTGAATTTCTTTTCATTTATACACCGATTGGGTTCAAATTTCAAGTGGGAAACTGGGGTTGTTAAAATTGAGAAACAAAAGGATCCTCTTCCTCTCACACATATATAAGATACTAGTATTCTTTAGTAGAATTTAATATGTTCATGAAGTCCAAAACTTGATACCATGATTATTGTGTCAATGGTCGGTACATTGTGCAACGTATTAAGAGGCGAGAGGAGAATCAAGATTTTGACAACCCTCGACCAATGAATTAAACAAAACAAGTTGTGATTATCAGGAAATGAACTATCCAACATGTGTAGTGAACTTGAAGTGATATCATTCTCTCATAAATCTTAAATCACCACCTTATTATATCTACTATAAAACTCTTTATGTTAAGTTATTTTCTTAAAATTGTTTTCCAAATCACCCCCCTCATTTAATAATCTTTTCAAAAAAATACACTATATAAGCTACCAAAACACCGTGAAAGATAACCTAGGGTCTTCCCTAGATAAACATGTATTCTTTAAATTACTATAAATTTTACATGTCATGATAGCACGGTCAAACATTCATCGGATGTTTTTTGACTTCAAATAGTAGATCTCTAATTTATCCATAATTACGAAAGCATTATCCATCTTCATTATAACTAAAATAATCAAAATAGTCAATTAAATATATTTAATTTTAATGAATTTCCATTATAGGGATCTCTAAATATACTGCAAGATTATTCTTCATCTTTCATTCCAATATCTTTATTCTATTGTTCTTATTCATGGCTGAATTTTTCAAATTCATATCCAAAAGATTAACTTTATATTTATGAATTTGTTTTATCTAACCCATTAACTCAACTATTCACTTCATAAATGCTCTCAAAGTTCTTTTTAAGTGACCATCCCTCTGATCCCACTTGTAGTTCCCCAGACTAAATTAACCAATGTGGACGTGAGGAATTAGTGGATTTCTTTTTTAAAATTATTTTTTTTAATTCAACCTCATGATTTTTTAACCATATTGATCCACTCATTGATTTCTCACATTTAAACTTAATATTAAAAAAATAGTTAGAGAGATAACAACACATGAAATTTATAATGTTCGGTATAAATTCCTACTCCTAATAGTGTTGGTTATTCTCCTCAACGAGGATTATACACTGAAAACATATAATAAATTACAATAGTGAATAAAGAGTCACACTTACTCTCTCCCAATGAAAGATACTATTTTCTTTATGATGCATATAATAGTGTTACCAGAATGAACACTTGCTTAATTCAGAATTTGTACTAGATACTTCTTCTCCTAATACACATAAAAGACTTCCCGATCTCATATCCAACTGAGGGGGTACTTCCTTTATTCAATGAATGAATTAATATCTGTTAATATGTTGATATTTCTCCAATATAAATCTAGAACAAACTTTATCATGTACACTATAAAAATATATCAATATTTCTTCTATTTATCTAAACTCTATGATCTCCTATACCTGGTTAGTTTCCTTAGTTAAACTATGCTTATGAAATTCTTCCCTCAATCTGGGGAAGTCCTAGCCTCAGTAAATTTTTTAAATTGGTACACTGAACATCTACAATAATATTTATATGCAAGTATTATATTTCATAATCTCAATTCCTGATAAAATATAATATAAGATCTTACAATATTTTGGTTCGATTTATTCCCAAGAATTATTCATACATGCATGTTATAATTCATGGGGCATGAACATTGAAAAAAAACCTTTTATTATTTTCATTACCTTCTGTTCCTTATAAAATTATGTATTTAATAAAAAAATTAAATAATAATACTTTAATATTCTTATTCTATTTTACCTCCATGTTTTTAATGAATTTTAATTTTTTAAAATGGGTGAATGTCATACATGGGTTGCATGAAAATTATCCCATTACTACTTAATGTGATAAGGAAGGAATCATGCCATTATCTTGATTCCTCCCTTGCATGACTAGGGAGGGTAAATAGTAATTTTTCATTCAATCAAACTTACTTCATCTAAGTGTGTCATGTGAATAATAATGGTTCACACAGTCTTAATTTCATGCCTTTTCATAATCCCTGTTTTGGCATGTGAGTTATCCACATTTCTTTATGAGACAGGATGTGTCTTTTCACATGTCCCTTCATGTGATAGAAATTGTATAGAGGTTCACCATCAAATAATAAAGATGGATTTTTATTATGATTTTTCTATCTCAATATATTTGAAAGACCTGAATAGATCTTCGGTTTCTTCTTAGAGAGACGGTGTTGGTCTATGGTATCTTTCATGTGACAAGACTAAATTCATGGGTTCTTCTTCAGCATCTTCACATAAAAAGAGTTTATTTGTATAAATACATTGAGAAATGGTGGGTTTTGTTTGTGGTTTCTTCTATTATACTTAATGTTTTCCAAATTGGTTCACAAGATACTCCTTCACATGTTTGGATCACTTGAGAATGCAATACCTTCATGTGAAGAGATCACATGGATGCTGGGTTTTTGACATGAAATATCTTCCTATCATTCTCTCGATGGTGAAGAATATTTTTTCAAATATATTTTCACAAATCTTATAAATTATGATACACCACCACTCTTACACTTTTCATTTATTTTATAGGACCCATTAAACAATATTGAGGATCATATGATCCCATTTATTTCAAACTGTTGAAAAATATAACTTCTCCATGAACTGTCAAGGAGATAGTGTGATCACCTAATCACATCTCTTAATCATTCAAAACTATGGTGATTAATTTGATCTTCTATTATTCTTGTGATATCATCTGTGTATTCCCTTGATAACCTCATGGTAATCATGAATAATTCATATAAATATATATATATGGAAGGATCTTCATGTTAATGATGATACATTCTTTTGAATGTTATAGCTTCTCATGATCTCTTGATTACTTCACGTATTCGAAAGATAATTATTTGGTGTAATTTATAATTTTAGTTCATTCATATGACAAACCCATGTGATGTTAATGGTTCTTATGATATCTTCGTGTAAAGGGTTAATGGAATGTTGTCAGGATGAATTTCCATGCATGGATTCATCATGTATCTAGACTTTTTCATTATTTTGAAATAATTAATGTGGATGGATAAAGTGTGTATTTTAATTTTCTTGAGGTTGTGTGTGTGTTAATAAATGTAAAAAGGTTGAATACATGAGTCAATTGGATCAGATGAATTACATAAAAGAAATTTGATGGCCTGCATTTTATATAAATTTCTGAAATGGATGAGAAGTTTTCTTCATGCTACTAGATCCCATATAAAACTTATCTATGATATTCACCAAACTAATAAATTATTCCCTATTCCCAACTTTCTCAAGATAAATATGGGGTTCAAAACCCATTACATATTCAAAACACTACATCACGAGAAATGATGCACCTGCACGGGCCCCTTAACACACCCATGACCAATAAAGTGTATCCATGTGTGACTTGTACTTGGGAACACCATTGGGATTATACACATCCCACCTCATGTACTATATATCTTCATAAGTATTTTTCTCATATAATTATTTCCTTGATTCCCCCATGTGTGTCTAAGAGATATCCCTTGGGACTATCATTAAATGTCGATATTTTTTATTAAAGGCCAATAAAAATATTTTATAAAGAATATATCCCTTTCCCAATATCTTTTAAAATAGTTAATATGAAACTCAATACTATTCAATTACCTCTTTAAAAAATAATTATGGATTTATGTTTTTTCACGGCCTTCAATTTAACCACTATATTCACTTCATGAAATCTCATTATGAAAAATATAATTTCTTTTTTCTGGGAAATAATTAAATATTATACCACAATATGTTCTTCTTGAAGTAAAAAATGTTCCATCATTAATAAATGTAATTGGAACTTAATATCGCATCCACAATTGTTAGATATAAAATGGAAATTTTTTTGATCATGACATCCAATGTCATCCAGTTAATCGATAATAACATTCCAAGAATCCCCAATTCATCCGAACACAAGAAACACATGTTGAAACATCATTGGAAACAACTGAAACATGAGTCTAAACATATAGAACCAACATTGAGGGAAACATGTTGCAGATGAGGGGATACATCCATTACTGATCTAGATAAGTGTATTTAGTTTAAGTTCATAGTTTTAAAAATAAGGGAGAAGTTTTTTTAGGATAAATGATATTGAAAAACGGGTATGAATGTTTATTTTCATGTAGTTTTAAATGAAGGATGAGATAGTCTCTAGAAAAATAAATATAATAACCTAATGTGTAAAATGATCCAATTTATAGTATTTACTATCTTAATAAGTGGTGACATCATTTTATAATATTTTATCTAGAACTATTGTTTCGTGAGGACTATGATCACATGATGGGGATAATTTGGATGTTAAATAATTAGATGTGATATCTCAACATTTAAAGTGAGTTCAATTCATGAATACTTAATACTGATGTCATTGATTAAACATTAAATGTTATAATTTTGATTGTGTGCATCATAACTCAAGAAGCTCAAATTAGGGATAATTATATGATAAACATATGTCAAGTATGACCATTGGACATACTTAATGATGAGATCTAATATAATTAAATCACTGAATGTAGAAATTATAGGACCTTCAATTAGGATATATAATTATTTTTGTTAGAAATCATTATTGGGTGTATATATGTAGATGCATATTGGGTACATGTATGAATATCCAAGTAAAAGTCCCCCTTTGATATAAATTTACTCATTACTAATTTCCAAGAATGATTTATGAGGTTTTGTAACCCTTTTGAAAATAATTAGGATATTGATAAAATGAATGCAAATGGAGGCATAAATCACCATAAATATTGGGTAACTATGTATGTAGCACACATTGTATGTAGATAGATTCCATATGAAATAAAACTATCATTTTTGGGGGATAGTGGGTCATGAGGAAACACCAACACTTTGGATAGGTCTATAGGGTTGGTCTCATAACCATTATTCCTCTTTCTATTTGTGTACTAATTTTTCCTTTTTCCATCAAATATGGAGTTTTAGATAATGGAGACTTGACTTTTTGTTAGGCATCCCTTTTTTATTTTTTGTAATGAATAGTTTTACTTTTATTTAATATCAAATTTATGGTATTTTAATTTTTAAATGTCTAGAGATAGGTTTTATGGTTATACATCTTATCCAAAAAAAGTTTAAGGTCAAACAATTTTGATTAAACACTACTAAAGTTTAAGGTTTTATAGTTTTTATCAAACACTATTATTGATTTCAATAATACCATTTTAACTAAGCACTACTAAATTTTATGGTCATATATTTATGTCCAATCACTAAAAAAAATTAAATCCTTGCAGAGTTGATCAAAAAATGTGGATAGTCTACCTAGTAGTAAGGGGGAGGTTGAGCCAATTTTGATGATGGTTCCATTGCTTGTAACGTTCATCTCATCAGTGAGAAAACATAATATAGGCAGTTACTAATTTGACCATAGGGATGAACATGAATGACAACCCACAAGGGTATCATGATCCAAGAGTATCCCAAAAAAATATGAATGTAGAATAATGATTTTATAAATCAAGACTCAAAGTATTTGTATCAGGACTAGTGATATTGCAGAGGTACACCAGTGGTGACCAGTTGAAACATTTGAATTGTGGGTTCCACTATGATGCTATGTGGGATAAATTAGAGGACCTTCTACTTAGTGAAAAAATATTTTCACATTTTTAATCCATATTTGGTTTGTATAATGAATGACATATTCGGTGAATGTATGTGTATCCAAATAAAATTTCTCTTAGTGTTGGGTAAACTCATTATTGATATCCATGAAAGGATTATTGAAATTGAAGACACTCAAGTTGTGATATGTGATTTCTATAAAATTCTTGTTTAGGAAATGTTATGACGAAATTTCGCATCCATACATCCCATATTAAGGCAATTATGACCCCTTATGAAGGGGTGAATATGAATGACTAATTGTGGAAGATTCTAGAATATTTAGATTGGACATCACCGCATACCCTAAATTAATAAGTATCAATCCATGTGTAGATAATAAGGGGTATCTATATATAAAATACCTTTATAAATGAGATGGATATGTTATCCTAAAATGGGATTCAAATCTCATGGATATTAAAGGTCATGCATTAGATAGTGATCTAGTGTATACCTTAAATATGAATATGGGAATCCTAAAAATATGAATATGGGAATCCTAAAAATATGGATTTTTTGAATAATGGAAACTTGTATCCATGTTTAGGGACTCTTATTTCATGTTCCGAAGTGGTATAGACCACTCTAATCAGTTTATTGTCATGAAAGGTAGACCATATGTTGTGTAGTTTACGGTCATTTGATAGGGACATGAATTTTCGTCAATTTAAGTTCATGCGGTGAGGACATAGATGTTATGTAATTTAAGGTCATACAATGAGGACATATGTGTTCATTAGTTTAAGGTTATGTGATTAAAACCCATATTATCTATTGTTCAAGGTCATGTGATGAAGACCTCGATGTGTATAAATTTAATGTCATCTAATAAGGACCATTATGTTATACAATTTAATGTAATGTGGCAAGGAATTATATGTTCTTTATTTTATGTTTATAAAATGAGGACATATATGTTCTACAATATAACATATTATGATGGGAAAAAATATGTTCTATAGTTTAAGTGCATGTAATAATTTCTTACTTATATGAAATTTCATGAAAAATTTACTCGTGCATAAAATGGCATAGTTCCATTTTATCAATGAACCTGTAGAGGATATCTGATATTAAATTGGTACCTTTGATTCTAGGATGGAACTATTCAGAAGTAGTTTCATTTTTTATAGAATAATTTCTTGTGTATAAAGCAATATATTGGAATCCTTTTACATATATAGCCCATGAAAAAAATATAACATATTTTCCCAAATTTCGAACAAGGAGATGAAACATTGAACTAATTATCTTCAAATTTTGGGTTCTGATTATATTTTGAGGCTATTGAATGGAATTGAAATCCTATCATCACTTTGTATCCTATAAAAATAGGAGTCACTACACACAAATTTCATTTAAATATATTCCATACAAAAATCTCACTTGTATGTTGGTAGGGGTCATTTTTAATTCTGGCATTTGATTGAAACCATAAGAAGATCTTTCGAATATAATACAGATAGGAGATCATTGTTACACTTGAAATAGACCAATTATCCCTATCCTAAATTTACATATAGGTAATACATTCAAGGTACCATTACATGTATGTGGATCTCATGTAGGGAATGGGACACATAATTTGGGCCACTCTATGTTGTTTAAATGTTGTTCATGTGGATTATATATCATGCAGTTTAATGAAATCTACAAAGGAATTAGATTTCATATAGTTTGAGGTAATTTTAGGGGAATCATGTTTATGGGTGATTTGAGAAAATCTCTATCAATAAAAAAATGCTAATGTTTCTCAGTGCTGAAACTATGTAGGTAATCTCGACATATATGAAAGGATCTAAACATTGGTATAAAATGGTATTTTTTATTAGGATTCATATTTTGGACATATATAAGTGATTCTAGAATCACTTTATATCTAAAAGTATTACTAATAAATAAAACAGTATTTATTATGAGTCATGGGTATTATTTTGGTTACAGATTTGGTCATCAGACACCATGATGGTTAATGAAACCATAGTTATACCATTCTAAAGAAAAACAGAGTTTCAAGGTGGTGTGAGCTCTTTCATATAAGGGAATTATTTCTCATCGTAGGTTTATGGAATATTATATTCTAGAGGATCAAATATAGATATGCATCAAAAATATTAAGTTCATTTTAATTTCACCATGGTATTGAGGTTATAGATCCATGAGCTAGGTATGCTCTTATATAGATTTGGTTCTCCGATAAAGGGATTATGCTTCAGATGGTAGGACATTCAAAAAAATTTAAGGATTTATAGGGTGGAACACATGTCATATATTTTATTTCAATAAAATAAAGAATTTATTTATATGGTTATTTTCTAATTTAGTATATCAAGTAATATGATGGCCTCGTCTCATTTTGTTACCCATGGAGAAGAAATATTACATTGATAAAGAGGTCTAAACATTAAAATTGAGAATGGATTTAGTAATGATTTGTTTTATGGACCAGGATCTGTGATATGGGTTTAATTATACACCTTTTATTAAAAAAAATCCACATATAGATATAATAAAGACACTTCTATAGAAATAAACCTTTTGTGTAGGAGAAGAAAATTTGATTTCAATTTAATATAATTTCATTGAGAAAAATCAATGTCGATGGGGAGTCCCAAAACCTATTTTAAAAAGGGTAATTGTTTCTAATATAATTCATGGTCTATACTAAGATATAAGATTCATAAATTTTTATGTTTCCTAATATGTTAGTAATCATGAAAAAATGAAGGTTGTACAAGTAGGGACATTTTATACAAATAGGGTTCCATGTTCTAATAAAATCATTCACATATTTGGCACTAATATAAAGAGTTATATTTTTAAATGTTTGAATATAAATGTATTTTATGTTCATTTCAAAATAGAAAAATACTGTATGGTTTAACATCATATGGAAAAGATTAAGTTGCCTCGCTATTCCTAACCATGAGGAATCATAATTACGTGGATCTGATAAGTCATCCCAATCCTTTAATATCACATGATTCATTCTTAATTTTAGAAACAAGAGGTGATTGGATGATTAAACTTTTCATATAAGAGAACCTAATAGGTGGATGTATTAAACTTGTAGTTTAGAGTTATATAACCATGTTTTAGATTTCATGTAGTTCAAATTATCATAGAATGGACTAATATGATATGGTAATTTTGAATATCAAACTCATGAATTTTAGAAATATGTGGCCTTATCTTAATGATGGGTCGATTGGGGACTCCACCGGGTTTATAGGAAACCCAAACATTAGATTAGAAAAGTGTCACATGATGAATCTAACTCATATTTTTTATTTTTCTTCTTTAGTGATCCAAATTTATATGGCGACATGAATAGAAGACCAATCGAAATTGATGGGTAAACTACTATTATCCCCAACCTAAGTGAATATGGGTTTTGAATCATTCTTATAACTTCCATACTTTCATAACATAGTATTGATGGATATTTTACAATAATGGTACAAAATATTTTGGATTTCAACTCAAAGGATCAAATATATTATTAGTCTTGGGAGACTAGATAAATACATGATCCTCAGAATACATTTTAGAAAAATAAATAAAAACATAAAATTATTGTTCCAAATATGTTATTTCATCTAGTATATCCCATGAATCATTCATATATCCCTTCTTGGTGTCATAATGAATGTAAAATGTAATAAATTGTGAGATCATATGCTCAGTAATGGAAAGAGTATAATATAATCTATCACAAAATAAATTTATTATGAATAATATGTTAGAGATAAAAAATAATCAAATATTACTTATAATTAATATCATTAAATAAGAGTATATCCATGGTTGACATAATAGTATAAATAATAAAAAAAGATAAAAATAATTGATTTCATATTTTTATAATGTATAATGTAGGACATCATAATCTTATCATAAGGAATTATACTAAGTCATCATACGTAATGATTTAATTCATACCCCAAATTCCCAAACTAGTTTATTTGATTAAACCAATCAATAAATTAAGGATTGTTGGTTAGAGTGGATACTCAATAGGGGGTGAATTGAGTTCCAATTAAAATTTATGTTAAAAATATTTCTCTTAAAATCCTCCAATTTAAAAACAATGTTAAACTGTATTGAATTTATACAGATTGTAAATGTTCAATTAGCTTCTTAAAGATTGATTAGATCTCAGTCAATTTAATCACAGGATTAAATTAGCTTTTAAAGCTAACCTACTGGTTCACAACAAGTATAAACACTTGCTAATTTAACTATCAAAGTAACTTTAAAATAGATCTGTATTTCAAAGTAACAGCAAAGGAATATAAAAGATATATGTAGTATACTTTATACTTATACTAACAAGCACAACAAATATAAACAAGAGGTTTAGTCTCAAGCAGAGACTTAGTCCTCTCAAACAATTTATATATATATTTAATCCACATACTGGATTGGGGTTAACAATATTACAATATTGTCTAGGTCCTAAGACCTCTACCACAGTTCTTCGTGGGGAAAAAAAGACAACAACACACAGGCTGGCCAGGTCACACTTGACCTTTACCACTATCCTCAGTGGGATACAGTATGATGTATGGAGTTTGGAATGAGGATTTAGTATCCTCCAGTTCAGCACAGGAGACAGTGTGTGTGTAAAATATATACAGAGTACACACACTTCTCAATAGTAAATAACAATTCACTTAGAAATAGTATATGAAATTTTAGAAATCTCTACTAATTGGAAGTGCAACTCCGGACTCGTTGGATTTAGTAGAAATGTTTTTGAGTCCTTCTGTGGTTTTTTTGTTGAAAACAGAGTATCGTGGTCTAGCTAGATGACCTTTACAAGTGAGTATGTTCTCTGATTTCCAATTTTCTTTGTGTGTTCTTCAAGAGTTCTGGATTGCATGTATGAGACTTCTTTGAAGATCTTGCAGTGGCCTCTTCGAGTTCCTCGTGTGTTCTTATTTTCCTGTTTGTATGTATGTGCATGGAAGAATTCTATCTCTATGGATTTTCACGCACTTCCTTTTTCTGAAACTCAATCTTCCTTTTATTCCACATGCTCCGGTAATGGGAATGATTACCTTTTCATAGGTACGAGGTATAGTCCGCTGATATTCCAACAACCAACATTAAATATCATTAATTGCATTAAAAACATCAAATATGATCGTTGTAATTAAATAAGAGTTTATATAAATTCAATCAGTTTTCATGACTATCGGTGAGTCATGAGATCGGTTAGTCATTTTGAATCTACATCGGTATCTGTGGCATCAGCATCAGTAGCTCATTGATCTTCGGTATCGGTGACTCATGATCATCGGTATCGGTAGCATCAGCATCAGTAGCTCATTGATCATCGGTATCGGTGACTCATGATCATCAGTGTCGTTATAATCAGTAGTGGTAACTCATTGATCATCGGTATCTGTGACTCATGATCATCGGTATCGGTGACTCATGATCATCGGTAGCTCATTAGATCTTTGGTAGCCATCGGTGCGACTGTTGCCATCAGTGCGATCGTTGCCATCGGTGTGACTGTTGCCATCGGTGTGACCATTCGGTGAGACCGTTGTCATTGGTGAATTGTTGTTTACTGGTGAGACTGTTCCTATTGGCGCGACCACTGTCATCGGTGACTTTCTCTTCATCAGTGACTTAGGAATATAACTAATGGTGACACAAAACATGGAATTTTCACAAAGTGTCTGTTTGATTCCAGAATACATCCAGGTCAACCGTAAAACATTAAATAACATAGATAAACGTATGTAAACATGAATTAGACAAATTAAACACATTTAGAACAATTTGAACAAAAGAATAAATTTTCTTAAATAAAATAATGATTTGGTATTATTAAAATAACCAACTCATAGAGAGTTCAACAATCTCCCCCTTTTTGATAATCACAAATCAATGACATAAATGAAGATAGAAGATACTATGTCATTCAGTATGCTCCCCCCTATATTAAAGGAATATATGCCAAAAGACAAAATAGGGTTAGAATAGCAAACAATACTTATATAACTGAGTAATTCACCCCATATAATATAAGTCAGATAAGTCATTTCTCCCCCTGTGTATGAATGCATGTAGTAAAAAGGAAGCATGGGCTTATATGCACATTCAGTTCACCCACTCATATGCATGAGCTTTCTGATTTCTCCCCCTTTGGGATTATAAAAAATAATATAGAAGGAAGATAAGAAAGAAGATTCCTCTGGAAAATTAGATTTGAAAATGAGTACAAAAATCACAAAAAAAAATGAAACAAACAAGAAATAGACACCCTATCAAAAATTGACATAAACTGCTATTTCTCGGGGTGCAAGGGAGATTTTCCTTTGGAAGCTGGAGGAATGGATGTCCTAGAAGGTGGCTGGGGGGAAGGTTGAACTGGTAATATGGTGAAAGGCGGCAGGATGACTCTATGTGGATGAATTGTGGGTTCTAAGGTCACTTGTTGAAGAGTAGAAGATCATTCTGAAGGAGTCTATTGGAAGACTGGCCGAATACTGGAGAGATCTTGAGAAACAAACATCTAACTGGGAGAAACATCTGGTGATTGAAGAGACTCAGCAGTAGGAAAAACATTGGCCTTAGATTGCACATGAAGTTAGGGTTTGATCAAATTGATGAAGTCCTGAATTACTTCTCCACCGTACTTTATAGCCTTTTCAAAATCATATTTATTCTGCATGAAACTTTAAAAAGGAGGATTAAAATCCTTTAACTACTAAACTTGAGCCTTAAAAGCTTCAGTAACTGGAGGGAGTCTCAAATTGTCAGCCAGCACATTAAAATGATGATTCAACTCATTCTTGGTGTAAATCTTAGAGAAATAATGATCCACTTTCTCCTTAATCTCTTCTTGAACCTTGGTAGCATTGTTTGAATACATCTGCACCATTTTATGAATATGATCACTATGTTCTTTCATATTTTTTAAAGAATCCATATCCAAGATCTTTCCAAGAGCATCTAGCTCTTCTCTAACAACATCCTTTAAACTATTAAGCTCATCACCAGTGATCTTGGTCACATTTGAGGAACTAGCCTGAGCAACAACTTGTGTGATATCATCTTTCAGATTCTTCAAATCTGCCTTCTTCAAATGTTCTATCTGATTTCTTAAAACATAAATCATACCGGAGATGGTTTTTCTGAACTCTCCTGATAGAGAAACTATATTACTGCCTAAATTAGTGAGTGTTTGATTCAAAGAGGTAATGTTCTTACCAATCGACTCACAATAATTGCACAGGTTTGGTTTGATAAGGTTACCTCTCTTTGAGCCAAATCATCCATAGAAGCTTATTATAAAGTCATAGGATCATGAGAAGGAACATGAGATAACCCATATTTCATAGTCTCTCTAACTTATTGAATCAATTCAACCTTAAATCTGTCAAAGTCAGATTTAGCAACTGCAGGATCAGGTCTAGCTTGAGACACTCAAGAACCATGTCTAGCTTGAGACACTCAAGAACCAGGTCTGACATATGCTCTTTGCAAAAACTCTACAACTAATTGAGCCTTAACTGAATCACATGCTCCTGAAAGATCCACTTCTACACCTTACTCTTCCTATGCGTAATCTAATCCCAGAACATCAAGACCATTATGTTCTTCCCATGTGGCTTTGCATGAAGGATAAATAGGTTTCACAAACTGAGATCGTTCAGAATTTTCAGGAAGGACTTCCTCATCCTCATCAATCTCCAACTGTTCTGTCCCCTCAGCCCCAGGGTCATTTTCTTGCTCAAATGGTTGGGGTTGAGGATTATCTTGGATCACATTCTGATCTTCTACTATTCGAGCAACAGCGTCATCAGCATCACCACTATCACTATCACTGCTACTACTATCACCACCACCATTAGCATCACCTTCATCACCATAATTTCCTTCATCAGCATCATTATCATTATCATCATTAACTGATCTCTCACTTGAACTGTCTGTACTATCATATTCATACTCCTCAAAGGTTGATTCATCAATCTCACCTTCTTCTTCATCATCTAAAAGAGGTTCTATCTCTGGAAACATGAGAGGAGGGATTGTCGAACCAAATTCCATCCTTCTTTTCTTCGGGCTAACAGTATCAGGATCAGTCCTCTCATCAAGAGATAATTCAGCCTCCTCTTCAGCATTCAGATTATCACCAGCTTCTTCTTCTTCTATGCCCTTATTACTGGATTCACCAGTTTTCTTAAAAACTACATCTTCCTCTTCTTCATCTGAATAAACCACTTCCTCACCAGGTTTTAAACTAGTATCTCTTATACCCTTAGGTATCCTTGGATGATCAGTAAGATTGAAGGACTCATATAACATTTCTTTATCAGCAACCCAAGCATTCTTCCATGGGTTCCAATTGATTTGCATCCTCTTACAAATATATTTTTTGAAATTGAGGCTAATTGAAGAGATGCACTCATCTCCATCATCCACACAGCCCAAGAATTTCAGAATGGCAGAAATTTGAATAGAATAAAACAAAGTAGTAGCTTTCTTTGAATATTTTATCATCTCAAAATATGCTCATAAAAATATCTACACAGATTGATATTTTCACCATTCAACAAAAGTACTAACAGAAAAACATCTTGATAATTTACTGAAGCAAAGTCAACTTTTCTAGGACATATTTGATGTTCAATAAATTTAAACAGGATTCTATTCTCATCATCCAACTCAGCAGTAGTTATCCTCCTCAATTAAGACTTCCCAGTTAATAACTCTAGGGCTAGCTCATAAGAAAAGTAATCAGTACTAGGAGGGATACTACCAACATAAACCTCATATCTTCCATTGTGAGGTACTCTCAAACATTCAGCCCACTATTTCAATGAAAAATTAATCTTTTTCCCTTTTATTATAGAGGAAAATCTAGCAGCCTCTACTCCGTCCAATACTATATTCATGTTTAAAGTGAAATCATGTACCAGCTTTAGGTAAAAGACTCGATTATTATCGCAGAACCAATTATTCCAACCTTTCATTTTTAAAAAATTCAAGAGAACTGACTTCCTAGATAAAACCCATTCTGAACATATTTCCTTTTCAGCTATAACTTCTCATTTTACTAGCTCTGAGTTCACAGACCACTGCGCCGTACTGCTCAACTCACCTTGAGCATGCTTGATAGGTGAATATCCTTATGATTTCATGCTTTGTCCCTTTTTCTTGGCCATTCTGAGGTTTGAGAAAATCAGGTGGCTTGGAATGATTCAAAAGGCTCGGGTTAGAGAAAAGAGAAGAGAGAGTTCAGCGGGAAATGGAAGGTCAAAAGTATCTTAGAAAAAGAAATATATGTGGTTCATTAATTGTATCATTTAGGGTTGCAACATAATAAAATATCTATTAAGTAAAACAACGTCGTTTTAAACAGACAATAATGATTTTTTTTATTTTAAAAATAGTGCAACCCAATTGGTAGCACTAATCGATTTGACAGATCAGTTTGACTGATGAGTTCCACTAATCAGTTTCACTGATCGGTTTCACTGATCAGTTTCATTGATCGGTTTCACAGATTGGTTTGATAGATCAGTTTCACAGATCGGTTTGACATATCGGTTTGACATATCGGTTTCACAGATCTATCATACCCAACACTTTTTTAATCAAGTCTACCCTTTCAAAACTTAAGGGTTGGTGAAAATGTCAGCTAATTGATGTTCAGTACCAATAAACTCAAGAGTAATATCACATTTTTGGTAGTGGTCTCTCAAAAAGTGGTGCCTTGCATCAATGTTTTTTGTTCTATTGTGAGACACAGGGTTTTTTGATATTTTAATTGCATTAGTGTTATCACAGTTGATTGAAACATGCTTAAAATCGTATCCATAGTCCAAAAGAGTGTGTTTCATCCAGGGAATCTGTGTACAACAACTACCAGCAGCAGTGTATTCTGCTTCAGAAATAGATAATGAAACAGAGTTTTGTTTCTTACTATACCAAGATACCAGGGACTTTCCCAAATGATGACATGTTCCAGATGTGCTCTTCCTATATAACTTGCAACCAGTAAAGTCTGCATCTGAATAACTGATTAAATCAAAATATTTTATTTTTGGATAAAACAAACCAAAATTTTCAGTATGTTTAAGATATTTGAAAATTATTTTAACAACAATTAAATGAGATTATTTTGGATTAGCGTAAAATCTTGCACACATACACACACTAAACATAATATCTGGTCAACTAGCAGTAAGGTAAAGTAAGCTTCAAATCATACCTCTATAATTTGTTTGATCCACTTATTTCCCAGTTTCAACAGCATCCAATTTATAGACTATACTCATAAAAGTATCACATTCCTTAATAATATCCAAACCAAAACGTTTTAAAATATCCTTTGTATATTTACTTTGATTCAAAATAATACCATTTTCATTTTGGAAAACTTGAAATCCAATAGAATATTTGAGTTCTCCCATTAAACTCATTTCAAATTCATTTTTCATTCTCTTTGGAAAATTAGTACATAAAGAAGGTTTAGAAGATCCAAAAATTATGTCATCAACATAGATTTGTACTATTAAAACATCTTTAGAAATTCTTTTAATAAAAATAGTTGAATCAGCAATCCATTTTGTAAAACTTATTAAAATAGGAAAAATGCTAAGTCTATCACACCAAGCTCTTGGAGCTTGTTTTAAACCATATAAATATTTAGAAAGTTTAAAAACATTATTTTGAAAATGTGTATTAGTAAATCTAGGTGGTTGTTCTACAATAACATCTTCAACAATAAAACCATTTAGAAAAGAACTTTTAAAATCCATTTTATATAACTTGAAATTCATATGAGCATCATAGTCCAATAGTATCCTAATAGCTTCTAATATAGCTACAGATGCAAAGGTTTCTTCATAGTCTATACCTTCCTCTTGACTATATCCTTGTCCAACTAATCTAGCTTTGTTTATAACTATTTTTCCAGACTCATCAACTTTATTTCTAAAACCCTATTTAGTGACTATTGTCAAGGTGTCCTTGGGCCAGTCAACTAATTACCAGACTTTGTTTCTTTCAAATCGATTTAACTCTTCTTGCATAGTCGTTACCCAAAATTCATCATTGATTGCATAATTGACATTTTTAGGTTATAGATGTGAAATAAAGCCTTGATGTTCAACCTGGTTTCTTAGAGAATATCTAGTCTATCTCCCTCTATCAATATTTCCAACAATAGCATCCAAAGGATGATTCTTTAGAATCCTAGTTGATCTAGTAATGGTAGGACTAGAAATTTCAGTTTCATCTATAGGTTCGGGTTCAACATAAGAAGATTCTGGAATATGTTCGGAAGTTGATGTTTTCATAGCAGGTTCATTAGTTTTATTATAAAGATCCAGAATACTCAAATCTTCTTCAAGATTCTCAAGAGATGGTTTAGGTTCATGTGGATCAGTTTCATCAAACTTGATGTGAACAGATTATTCCACACATTTGGTCCTTTTATTAAAGACTCTATAAGATTTACTGGATATGGAATAACCTAGGAGCATTCCCTCATCACTTTTAGAAGAAAATTTATCCAGATTATCCTTTGTATTAAGAATGAAAACTTTGCAGCCAAATAATCTGAAGTAACTAACGTTAGGTTTCTTATTATTCCATAACTCATAAGGGGTCTTCTTTAGAACTGGTATGATCAAGACTGTATTGATAATATAACAGGCTGTATTCACAGCTTTAACCCAAAAATAAATAGTTAGGTCATGATCATTAAGCATGGTTCTTGCTATTTCCTAAAGGGATCAATTCCTTCTTTCTACTACACCATTCTGCTGAGGTTTCCTAGGAGCAGAAAAGTTGTGACTATAACCATTGTGTGAGAAATAAGATTCAAAGTTATAATTTTTAAACTGACGCCCATGATCACTTCTCAGGGTTTTAATCATATGTTCACTAAGGTTTTCTATAGACATGGAGTATTTAATAAAGTAAGAAAAAGCATCACTTTTGTGATCCAAGAAGTATACACAAGTATATCTAGAAAATTCATCTACGAGGACATAGACATAGTGCTTACCATTTAAACTAGAGAATCTAGAATGTCCTAAAAATTCCATGTGAACCAACTCTAGAGGTTGATAAGTTGATACTTCTTAATTTGATTTAAAAAAACTTTATGTTGCTTTCCCTTTTGACAAGGACTACAAACTTTGTTATTTGGGAATTCAAGTTTGGGTAGATCTCTAACTAAGTTATTCCTAGTAATTTTTCTAACTGAATGTATATTTCAATTTCCTAATGTTCTATGCCAAAGCCATGATTATTTATGAAAATCATTTAGGCAAGTAACATTTTGTTTGGCTAAAGAATTTAAATCAACAGCATAAATATTTTCATTTCTCAAGGCAGAGAATACTAAAACATTTTTAGATTTAAAAACATTGCAGGAATCATTTACGAATTTCACATTAAATCCATCTTCACATAATTGAGAAATACATAACTGATTATATTTATGTCCATAACCAAATAAAACATTAGGAATAATAACTGAATCAGTGTTACCAATCTGGACTAGGAAGATGATTTTTCCTTTATAATTATCACCAAATTTGACATGGCCTCCATTAACTTTGATTAGACTCTTGAAGAATGAGTAATCTCCAAAAATATGTCGTGAACATCCACTGTCCAAGTACCATATCTTCTTGTGAGAACTCTTCAAATATGTTTCCTAAAAAATAGATTTATATGGAAAATGATTTTGGTACCCAGATCTTCTTGGGTCTAGATAGGTTAGTAATCAATGCTTTAGGTGTCCAAATTTGTCTTATTGGTCCCATTCAATTAAGAGATTCAAATGATTTTGAAAGTTAAACTCTATTTTATCTATAATTGTGTGAATATCTAGTTGAAGCATATGAATTTGCAGAACATGAACAAGTACAATTTTGTCCTGATTTAGGAATAAATATAGTCTTAGTAAGCTGTCTTTGTCTAGGTTTATAACCTATTCTAGTAGCATACTTTGGTTCCACTAGCTTTCCTAGCATTTGAGTTAGAGTGTCATTACCATTTGTGAACTTTTCTATGTCCTTCCTTAATTGCTCATTAGACAAATTCAGTTAAATATTTTACTTTATCAGTTGAGCATTCTTTTCCTTTTCTACATCAAGGGTAGATTTAACAGTTGTAGTGAGAACATGTTGTTTCTTTAAGTCTTTGTACTTGTCCTTAATTTTGTTACAGGTTTCTTCTAGCATATTACAATATTCAAATAGTTACGCACTATACATTTTTTCAGATTCAGAATCAGTTCCAGAATAATAATCATTCATCATAGGGGAAACAGGTACCTTAGAGGTATTGGTCATGAAGCACATGTTGGAATGATTCTTTTCAGAATCAAAAACATCATATTCACTTATGATGTCTTCTGAATCACTCCAAGTAGCTTTCATGGATTTCTTATACTTATTTTCCTTGTAGTCATATTTCTTTTTGAACTTTAATTTTGGACAGTCTTCTTTAATGTGACCTTTCCTTTTGCATTCATAGTAGACAACTTCATCATTATTGTCAGGCTTTTTCCAATCATTTTTCCAATGACCCTTGTTGTCATACTTTCCATTACAGTTTAATATTATGAATAATTTATTCTTGCTATAGAACTTATTGAATCTCCTTGCTATTTGAGCCATCTCAGCATCACTTCCATAGTTTGAATCTTCACTTATTGAACATTCAGTTTGTATTTGAAAATTGTCATTGTCCTTGCTCTTTAAAGCAGTAGATTTAACAGATACAGACTTCCTTTTAGGTTCATCATATTCCTCCTTATTCACCTTGAGTTCTTCCTCATACATCATAAGCATACCAATGTGATCTTTTACTGGTAGCTTGCTTATGTCACATGATTCTCTAATTGAAACAAAAGTGCCTCTCCATAGATTTGGTAGACATCTCAATATTCTCATGATTTGATCCTTAGCAATGACAGATTTTCCAATAGAGATCACTGTATTGACAATCTCATTGAACCTGAGATAAATGTCAGAGATACGTTCATCAGTCATCATTTTAAAATTATAATATATAATAGTATATGTATTCAATATAATTTCATTAACATTAGTTGTTCCTTAATGAGAAACACTCAAAGTATCCCATAATTCATAGGCAGTTTTACAAGAATATATTCTATAGAACTCTTTATCTCCTAAAGAACAATTCAGAGCATTCATAGCTTTATAATTATTATTGTAAGCTGTCTTTTTAGATTCATCCCAAGTAGTTCTGTCAGTTTTTGAAATCTTATATTCAATTTCTATAGCAGTCCAGATATCAATTCCCATACTTTCTAAATGAATTTTCATTTTCAGTTTCCACAGGACATAATTTGTACCATTAAAGAAAGTTGGTCTATTGGTACCAACACCTTCTAGTCTATTATCCATAACAAGACTTTAGAAAATAAATTTTAAGAGATAAAATTTAGAACTAACAGAAATTTAAGATCATTAAAATATAACTAAAATCACAGCTGCAAAATAGAGTATTTCAAAACTTTGATAAACAAAACAAATAATCTGATACCAAATGTTTGTTGGGGAGGATACTCAAGAGGGGGGTGAATTGAGTTCCAATTAAAATTTCTTTTAAAAATATTTCTCTTAAAATCACCCAATTTAAAAACAAAGTTAAACTGTAGTGAATTTATACAAATTGTAAATGTTCATTTAGATTCTTAAGGATAGATTAGATCTCAGTCAATTTAATCACAGGATTAAATTATCTTTTGAAGCTAACCTACTGGTTCACAACAAGTATAAAAACTATCTAATTTAACTATCAAAGTAACTTTAAAATAGATTTTTTTTTCAATGTAACAGCAACGGAATATAAAAGATATATGTAGTATACTTTAGACTTATACTAACAAGCACAACAGATATAACCAAGAGGTTCAGTCTCAAGCAGAGACTTAGTCCTCTCAAACAATATATATATATATATATATATATATGATCCGCACTCTGGATCGGGGTTAACAACAGTAAAATACTGTTCAGGTCCTAAGACCTCTACCACAGTTCTTTGTGGGAAAACAAAGACAACAGCACATAGGCTATCCAGGTCAGACTTGACCTCCACCACTATCCTCAATGGGATACAGTATGATGTATATAGTTTGGAATGAGGATTTAGTATCCTCCAGTTCAGTAGAGGAGACAGTGTGTGTGTGTGTGTGTGTGTGAAAGATATATAGAGTACACACACTGCTCAACAGTAAATAAAAATTCACATAGAGAGAGTATATGAAAGTTTAGAAATCTCTAGTGATTGGCAATGCAGTTCTGGACTCGTTGGATTTAGCAGAGATGCTTCTGAGTCCTTCTGTGGTTTTTCTGTTGAAAAACAGAGTATCGTGGTTCAGTTTGATGTCCTTCACAAGTGAGTATATTCTTTGACTTCCATTGTTCTTCGTGTATTCTTCAAGAGTGCTGGATTGCATGTATGAGAGTTCTTTTAAGATCTTGCAATGTCCTCTTTGAGTTCCTCATGAGTTATTATTTTTATGTTTGTATGTATGTGCATGGAAGAATTCTATCTTTTTGTCTTTTCACGCACTTCCTTTTTCTATAGCTCAATATTCATTTTATTCCACATTCTCCAGCAATGGGAATAATTACCTTTTCATAGGTACGAGGTACGGTCCTCTGACATGTCAACAACTAACATTAAATATCATTAATTTCATTAAAAAAATCAAATATGACCGTTGGAATTAAATAAGAGTTTATAGAAATTCAAACCGTTTTTATGACTATCAGTGAGTCATGAGATCGGTGAGTCATTTTGAATTTGCATCGATATCAGTAGCATCAGCATCGATAGCACATTGATCATCGGTATCAGTGAATCATGATCATTGGTATCGGTAGCATCATCATCGATATCTCATTTATCCTTGGTATCGGTGACTCATGATCATCGGTATCGGTAGTATCAGCATCGGAAACTCATTGATCATCGGTATCGGTGACTCGTGATCATCGGTATTGATGACTCATGATCATCGGTAGCTCTTTAGATCTTCAGTAGCCATCGGTGATACCATTTTCATCGGTGCGACTATTGCCATCGGTGCGACCGTTGCCATCGATGTGACCGTTCGATGAGATCATTTTCATTGGTGACTTTCTCTTTATCGGTGCGTCTATTCCTATTGGTGCGACTGCTGTAATCGGTGACTTTCTCTTCATCTGTGCCTCAAGAATATAACTAACGGTGAGAGAAAACATAGAATTTTCACAAAGTGTCTATTTGATTCTAGAATACTTCTAGGTCAACATTAAAACATAAAATAAAATAGATAAACATATGTAAACATGAATCAAACAAATTAAACACATTTAGAACAATTTGAACAAAATACTAAATTGTCATAAATAAAACAATGATTTGGGATTATTAAAAAAACCATCTCACAGATAGTTCCACAAGGATAAATATATAATCAGGCACCTCCCATCACATTCATGACGTTTTCATAACTCATATTTTGAATAATCAATACAATTCATTTCCATTTTCCTTATAAATCAACATTTACCCATATTCAATCAATAATACAGAATATTTCCATAGTTGATGAAATAAAAAATGATCATAAGTTATATTTAAAAATATGGTGGATGATATCATTAGATTATATCCCCCATAAAGAATAATAATCATAAATGGGTTTGAACTGATATGGAAAGAGCTTCAAAATAATATTCTTGGATTTATATTAAAACATTATAAATTCCAACATTTCATTTAAAAACATTTTAAAAAATTTGTTACAACATAATAAAAAATGAATTTATTTTAAAATAACCTTCGAAACATGTAAATTAATCTTTAAATAAATATATTATCATGACTATTGTCAAATTAATTCATACTGTATATGAAAAAAATAGAACAATATTTTCACACTTTAGTAAAAACAAAAAAGATAAATGTTTGGAAAAATAATTGATTGCAATAGATTCCTTGTATATAATTTTAAATAAATAAATCATTAATGAAAATTTAATTTTTATAACCTTTTATGTATAGTCAAAAACATCTATAAAATTTATTTTAAGAGCATGCCCATTGAATAAAAATATTATCACCAAAGAGGAAATCATGTCAGCTTTTCTAAAAATTGTTTTCATGATCAATTTTAGTACCAAATAGAGGAAATTGAATGGAAAACATATAATAATATTAGATGTATATAGTATAAAAAATATAATAATTTTAAAAAATATGTATCATTTAATTTATTTCAATGTAAGTCTAAATATAAACAATCCTAAATAAAAAACAAATTATGAAATAAACACTTACTACTATGTTATATTTTAAATCTTAACCCCATTTAAAATAATAAACTAAATGAGATATTGAACACCATGAACATAAATTTATACATTATATAAATTATTAAATGTTTAGTATAAATTCCACAAAAAAGTATCATGTTATGAAAATCGTATATGCCTATGAAAATCTAAGGTGAGATGAGAAACTATTACTAATATCATAACACTTGAGAGATAATTTATCAATGAAGTTAATATATGTAAAAAATAATTTACACAAAGGCAAAGTTTAAATAAAACATAAAATAATCATAGTTCAGTACACAAATACTCTATCAAAATCATGGATAATGAAGAATTAATATAACCCAATGAGAAGAAATTGAGTTTTGAAACCACTTTCTTCCAGACCGACATTCATCAAAATGTATTTTAAAATACTATATAATAAATTTAAATACATTAATATTATATACTAGGAACATATTAATACCTATAATTCCATGAATATTTTTCTAAAAACACCCTATTAAGCTTTTTTTGATAATATTCCATTTCCACTATCATTCATGGTTTTAACTGCTTCGCATTGCATCTATGTTTTCATTATATAGATGTAGTCCTCACATTTAGATATTTATTCCATGATATATAAAATGTTAATAATGATCTAAATAAAATTTATATTCATTATATGAATATTTATAATCATCCATGAGAGGAGAACATGAAAATAAATCACATGGATTTGTTGACATGGTGATTCACACATACACATGAGTGTCGTTATCATTATTTAATAGGTGTAAGGTTAAGAAATTAAATAATATATTATATTTGAAGAATAATAATTATGTTATAAATATAATATATATCTTAATAATTATTTTTTATACATCATTATGACCAAACATTTAATGATGAAATGAAATAATGTAATACAACATCTTCCTAAGGCAGTAGTCCACATGTATGCATGAAAGATGTTATAATTTTCTATTATATGAAAAAGTATATGAAAATGGTTTATGTAATGGGACAAATAAAATTTTATAATATCATTTTTCTAAATTTTATTATATCATATTGTTTAGGATTGGTTTGAAGTAGGTAAATGAAGAAATAAAAATACAACACTTTCTTAAGAACTATACCTCTTCTTTGAAAAACCTCCTTAGGTCTATAAGTAAATCCTTTATAGGATATTATGCTCAAAATAAGACCTATATAATATTTTAATATATTTTAGAGAAATATTAGGGAATTTATTGGATGAGATAATATGATCTTTATGTGAGGATAAAAGAAAGAGGTTGTTCTCTTTTATATGTGAGGAGAGGATGCATGTGCAATTTTTCAAAACATTATAATATATTAATTTATTAATTTATTAAAATATCTCTAAAATGACTAATATTATAATAGGAGATGATATAGGATCTAAATATGATCATCCAATAGTATTTGTATAATTTTAATTCTATTTTAACACCTATCATTTTAGTTTGAACCCCTTTCAATCATTTTAACTTTTATCATAGTAACTAACTTTTTAACAAAGTAATTATTCATAAAAACAAATAATAAAAGTGGCCACATTAAAAAAATGATTATTCCAAATATGGAGTTCTTATTTTATTGATAAATTCCTAATATTGGAGTAAATTACTATAAAAATATACACACAAAACACAAAAAAAAAAGAAGTTTTCCATATAAATGAATTTGATGAATAAACATGTTTCTATATAAAAATTATTCATAATATTGACATAAATAACATTAATTATATTATAATTAATAAAATTGAAGTAATAAAATTCTAATAAAAATTTATATAAATTGTACTTTCTAAATACTTAGAAGGAAATAAAATTTTCCCATAAAATCGGTAGTTTTCACTATTTACAGAAAAATCAATATTGTTAGAAAAATAAAACAAATTAACCTAAAATAAATTTTATATTTTGATTTAAAAAATTATTTCATTTTTATTATGTATAATCTCTAAATATATAATGATATATTTATAATATCCTTCTAAAAACAAATAAAACAATTTTGAAGAAAACATATTTTTGAATAATAAAATGACTTTATTCTTACTTGAGTTCTATTTTCCTAAATATTAATCATTAAATTTTTATTAAGTAAGAAATATATATATTGTAATTTTATTAACCCTTTTTATACCCACAAATTGTAATTTCTATTCTCTAATGGTCGTATTTAAATAATATTATTTAACGATTTATTTAAGATTGGTGGTACATGTGATACATGTTATCAAATATAGTTTTCTTTTTAAAAGAAAATATAAACTAAAATATTAGGGTATTAAAATATATACTACTTATAGAAATTAAATACATTCAATTTTAACCTTTTTCAAAACTGAAGATAATATAGTTTTAAAATCAAATATAGATTTTATCCTAAATATTAATTTCTAGGTTACGACCATGAAACCTATTATAAATGTAGATTTATAATACTAGAATAAAAAATGAGTATCTAAAAATAATACGTGGTATTTAAGGGTTATATTTAACAAAATAATCAATAGATGTTTCTTCATATTTCATGAGTTTCAGAAATTCTATTCACGTTGGAATTAAAAAATATACTAAAATCAACTTACATGTTTTTATCTTGTATATGTATTATTTATCCTTAGATTTGAATCATCATGATCATGATGAATACCTCACTTTATGACCTAAAAACAATTAATTGATTATAATAACCATAAAAGTTTGACAATTTATTCCCCTATATAAAATTGAAATGTTTACAATAATATAAAATAATAGTCAATGTGAATAAAATTTAATATGAGTAAGTAATACATTAATCAATGAATCCTAAAAAATAACACCCTAATATTAAATTAATTCCTTACATATGTATCTAAAAATAAGACTCTTCAAAAATATTTTTGACCATGTTGAAAATAAAACAATCATAATGATTTGATCACATATTCTAACATTTTCAATTTAATATTAATCAAAAAACTACATTATTCACTCGTAAATTCAAATTCCAAAAATGTATATACCCTTCCAAATAATCTCAAAAGAATTGAAATATTACCCATAAATAACAATATTCACTATGAATCCATAATAAAATCATATATGATTCAAAAAATATAACTCATCCTTTATTCTTAAAATAAAATCCCATATTTACCAAAAATATTTTCATTTACCTTTATCATATAATGTTCCAAATATATTGTCCTTCTTTAAAAATAATATTAATCACTTAGTCCCAAAATCACTTTTTAATCTAATGATTATATGAATGATTAATCATATGTCCCAAATTTTTAATAACCTGTTATCCCAATTCACCATGTTAACATCAAACCTTATATCAAACCTAATGGTTATCAATTCCATTCATCTTATGTCCAAATATTATAAATTCCTTCTTTTGAAAATAAATGTTTCACTAAAACACATACTAAATCAAATGGTTATATTCCTATAAATGGCTATAAAAATATCGTTCATCATCTTAAAATACCATAGTATAAAACCTCCAAAGGGTTATCTATGGAATTAAATGTTTGATCAACCTCATTCTTATCAACCCATTACACATTATTCTTATATTGTATCACTATATAATATCATAGGATTCTATATGTTATGTACTCTAATTCATTATAATGGTTCATAAATAAAATATAAAATATCCAAATCATATACCCTAATAGTGTCTAGATATTTGTATAGGCTTAGGCCCACTCATATAGAACCGATGACTATCAAGTTAATACTTTATTAGACGCATCCATAGTTATTACTCCTAGCTATATTTTTTCAAAACCACAAAAACATTCCCTAATACATATTGGGATATATTTTTTAGTAAAACCGCACAATCTCTACATTAAAAAATCACTTTTATATTACCCTATTCTAATATTTATCTGTATAATATATCATAGGGTAATGTTATCAAATATATGTTTTCTTAAATTTTGTTATCAATGGTCTTGCTAGTCTTTATTTGTTAACAAGGTTAACACCCAAAATCCAATAATCCAAATCTTGTGATTATATTACTACATTTTAAAAAGAATGAAATTGATAACAAACCAAAGGATTGAATAATTTAGTAGTATTTATATACAAGATACATACATGATCCTCAAATTACATTTTAAAGCATGAAATATAATTAAAATTTAAAGTGAGAATTATATTATTTATTATATTATATCCTTTTAATCATTCATATATCCCTTTTTATAATCCAATGGAATCGAAAACATAATAAAGTGTGAGATTATATTATAAATAAAGGAAATAATACAATATAAACTATCATAAAATAAATAAATCCAAAATAATATATAAGATAAAATAAAAATAAAATATTCCATATTAAAAATATCATAAAAGGGGAATATATCCATTGTTAATGTAACATTATAAATAATCACATAGATAAAAATAACTAATTTTATAATTATAGAATTCATAATGTCAAACATAATAATATTAAAGTCAAGTCCATTTATTAAGACATCACACAAAAACAAGTATTGTATGTCCAAAATACCCAAATATGTTAATCTCATAATACATATTGGTGTATTGAGAGGATGTCTATAATTCTAGCCTATCTATCACATTCATGTCCTATAAATTTCTCATTTCATGAATTATCAATAAAATTATTTCTCAAAATACGTCATAAATCAATATTAACCCCATTGAATGATGAAAATGGAATACCTCTCCAATAAATGAAATAAACAAACCTGATCACAATCTATTTAGATAAATAACGTTGTTGTTTCTAGAAGATTTTATCCCCTATAAATAATGAGAATTGTCAAATGTTATTGATATATATGGGAATACATTTAAATATATATTCAATTATTTATTTGAAAACATGGGAAAAATATTCTATTCATTTGAGAACATTTTAAATAAATGTTTCCAAAATATTAAGAAAATACATTTTTTTGAAAATAACCATCGAAACATGTATGTGAAGCTACAAAGAAAATAAATTTATTAAAGAATATAAAATTAATTCATACCATATATGTTAAAATATAAAATTCTTTTCACACTTTTGTTAATATTCAAACTATGGATTTTTATTTAAAAAATTCTTTGAGAAGATTTATTATTATAAGTTGTAAATAATGTAAAAGGTAATGAATATTAACTCATTTAAACATTCCTTATATTGGTAAAAATTTCCATAAACCAATTTTTTAGACCCTAGAAATTTAATAAAAAATAATTAACTAAAAAAATTTCAATTTTCTTAAATACATTGTATCGATCATTTTAAGTACCAATGAGAATAATATTAATGAAAAACAAGTGAAATTAATAGATAATAATGGGATATGAATATATTTGGAGTTTAAAAGTGAAATAGAATATAATTTCCTTTACTAGATATTTAAATATAAACAATTTTGTACAAAAGTTATATTCTTGAATAAAAACTTACCATATTGGTAACATTTAAATAATTACATGATTAAAATAAATAACATAAAATAGAACAATAAATACCATTAATATAAATATAAAAATTATATAAATTATAAAATTTTTATTATAAACACTACACCAAATAAATAAGTGCTAAAATATGAAATATGTCTCACAGAATAAAAAAAGAAAAAATAAACCTTTACAAATATCATAACATTGAATTGAGATTTAATAAATTAAGGGAAATATATTTCCAAAAAGGAATAAGGGGAAAAAAATAAAACAATCATGGTTAAGCACATTCATAATCATCATATATATTAGATAGTGATGAAATTAAATAACCCCATGAAAAGAAATTGATTTAATGAACCACATTCATTTGGTCTAATTGTCTCCATCATGGATTCTATCACAATTTATGGTAAATGTAAATACATTATAATTTAAAAAAAATAATATTACTAATTATAATTTGATATATGGTTTTTTGTAACATCTTATAACTCATTTATTAATAGTCCTTCGTTATCATTATCACTTCAGGTGTTAATTGTTTTATTTTCCATGTAAGCTTCAATTCGATAGTTATAGTCATTAAATGTTGATGTTAATTAAATAATATACATAATTATATCATTGATATAAATATCATATATATGAATTATATATATATATATATAATCATATTTAGAAGGAATTCATGAAATAAATAAATCACATTACCCCATGGAGGTCATAACCCACATAAACACATGCGCGGAATTATCATTTTCTAATGGGTTGACGGGCAAGAAATTGAATGATTTATTTTATTTAAAAAATCATAATTATGTAATAAATATAATATATATCATTTTTTGGATCTATTTTTATTAATGACCCGAATATGCAGTAATTATAAATATTAATACATCAACTTCATGAGGTGGTAGTTCACATGTACGGATAAAAGAACTTATCATATTCTAGTAGAGTGATATATAGATGATAAAGGGTTATAATATAAGAATAATAATATTTAAGTTTATGTTAGAAACTAATTTTGTTATATCACAGTTTTTGGGAGATCTTTGAATAAATTAAAAGAGGAAATAAAAATTCAAAAACTCAGTTATAAACCATTCATCTTTTTTAGACAAAAACAATGCGTTTATAACTAAACACTTCTTACTATAATATTATGGTCCAAAATGAACCCCAGTTCAGAGGTATGGATTTTAACAAAGGATATGGTATGGTATTGGATGAATAGAAGATTATCTGGAAGTGTTTAGAATAGTTGAGTCCTGGTTTCATTTAATTAGTGAGTGAGATGACACACATGGAAGTTAACAAAAACATAAAATATAATAGTATCTTACTCAATCAAAATTGTTTCAAAATGACTCAAATATGAATAAAAGATTATATATGCTATAAAATGTATTATCAAAAAAGATTTCTACATGTTTTAAGGTAAATTTAACCATTAAAATTTTTATTTTAACCCTATTGGCATATTTTAACTTTTACCATTGTAACTAACTTTATTCCAAAGACAATTCATATTGAATGAAATTAAAATGGCCTCATTAAAAAATTTATAAATGATTATTCCAAATATGTTTTCCATTTTAATAGACTAAATTCCAATAAGTAGAATAAATTATTACTATTATCCATCCAAAAACATTATGGAAAAATGGTTCCCCCAAAATATTCATTTTAAATATAAAAATATTTTTATAGAAAAACAATGAAAAATGATGATTTAAATAACATTAATTATATTATCTTTAACCAAAATTAATTAATTAAATTTCAAATCTAATTAAAATGGAATGGTACTTTTAAATACTTGACAATAAAAGATAGTATTCTCTAAATTAAGTATTTTCACTATTCACTAAAAATCAATCTTTTCAAAAATATCCCAAAATATCACAATTAAATAATATTGATATACTAATTTCAATATTTTTAACTTTTTTATCTAAATTTTCTAAAAGTTTTAGTATTTAATTATAATATCTACTAACAGAAATCTATAAAAACAAATTTTTGAAGATAACATATTCATAAAATAAATTTATTAAAAATAAATGTTTATTTACAAATAAATAACCAATAAATGTGTACTGAATAACAACATTATGTATATATATATATATATATTATAATTTTGTTACTATAATTCATAATTTTCAATTCAATGTCTACGTTATAAAAGGATTATTTAAATAATATTTTTTTAACTCATTGTTGTGTTTGTTACGAAATATTGAGTGTAGTGTTCTTTTAATAAAATATATAATAAACTCTTATGATATTATAGTAGTGTGTGGTTTTTAGTGAGATAATCCAATAAACAATGCATTATGGTTTGTATTCTTGACTTTTTATCCTTTTAAATCATCTTCTAAGGATTGATGGACAATGTCTAATTCGTGGCTTTATCGGTTTATTGGATGATAAATGATTGAAGTATGAATGGATGGATTGGGTTTTGTAAAATATTGAATTTTATACATCTAATAATTATAGATGTTGGTGTCATGTCCATCAGTATAGTGTGACAAACACAAAATCCTCTAATGAAATTAGACTTTGAAAAGTTGATGGCATTCTTTATGTTGACTTATTTTCTAGGTATAACCTCTACTCATTTCAAGAAAATTTTGGTGTTGGTAAGAATAAAATTAAACTACCATTCTATACCTTAAGAATATTTTCCCATGGAATTAATTACCAATATGTAAAATGGATTAGGGTGTTTAGTGATGAGTAATAACTTCGGGGTTGATCAATGAAATTGGTATGTTCTCAAAAAGTGTCACCCCTTATAGTGAAATCTATGAAATCTTAAGTCATTTATTGAAATATGTAATTAAGTATTCTAATTTTATGGAAGTTCTTATTCCATTTCTAGTGAGAATTACATGATTCTGAATGGTCTTCATTCATTATAGTCAGGGTATCCTATCCTATTATGCTTACTTAGGGAATCGCATCAAAACCTAATTTGAAAAGGATATTTTGGGAATCATGGTCACCATAGTGGATGATATACATTGCCAAATGTAGAATATACACCATCTTGGATAAATCTAATGGATGAAACCCTTATGAGAGGTAATCCAGAATTATGGACATCCTTTCACTGGTGGCATGAGTTTTTAAGGATATATCCTCTTCCCAGTCTAGTGTTTCATTGAATTCCTTAATATTCCACAAATTCTTCATTATGAATAGGGAAAATATGCTAAGGTTTGTAATATATATATATATAACCATATCATACTAATTTGTGACTTCCTTGGTGGTCGATAAATTAACTAGGGCATTGTAATATTCATTTTTCAAACGCATATTGTGCATTAGGGTTAGATCAAAGAGAAACTCTACCATTATCTCTCAGACATAACAAACTAAGGGGATTAATTTCTACTTATTAATGGAAAATGTTTCAATAATTGTTATGATTAACTACTCTAAATCACCATTAATGTTGAGGTGATTCACTTGTATCAAGTGGTATAATCTAAAACCAGTGATGGTGGACTGATACAATACTTTATAATTGGTGCATTCTTCTTACAATAGAATACAATAGAGTCATACTTACTTATTAGGATAAATAAAATATAAAGATAACCTTATTACCTTTCATACTCTTTGTTCTTGTAAAAATTTATCTTTGTATAATTACCATTAATATACAATTCTCATTTATAAGACACAATGAAGAAGAATTCCCCATAAAGGAGATCTAATCATAATGGTATTCTTTTAGAAGTTAGGTATTTTAAAAAATATTCTCTATTTCCATCTCAACAGGTAACTTTAGTTTCATGAACTAGGTGTGAAAATATTTCAAAATGAATTCACATCATTCCAAATGTGAGAGCAACTTTATGTGAGAAAGGATATACATGACACAATATACACAAGATGCCAAATAAATCTTGTGATGGTAGAGAATGTTCCTCAACTTATAACCTAAAAAAAAATTCTTATTCTTATTCTCAATATTATAATAATGATTTCCATTATTCAATATTTTTTGACTGACACGATACATACTTCTTTCATTTCCCATATTATTCTATATATCCATGAGCATGCTTAGTAAACACACCAATGTTTCAATATATAAGATGAGTGGATTTCTTATAATAGGTGGAATCAAACATATTATAATGATAAGATACTTCTATAAGTCATCAATGTCACTCTATCAGTCCTCACCCCACTATAAGAGACCCATATTTCATTAATATTGTGAAAAGTATGCATTTTTCAATGAGATTAAAAATAAACCACCTTATATAAGAAATGTGTCCCTAGATTCCTCTCAATTCCATCAGGTTCATGGAATGAAAATATGGATTATGGACTAATTTTTTTGGGGATTAATTTTTTTCCATAATGGAGTACCATAAATATAATGAATTTTCATGATGTTAGCCAAAAAGTGCACTTCAGGAGATTCAATTTTAGGTTCTGCTTCCAAATCATGCTAAATAATACTTCATGGAATGAAAAAATTTCATAGTGAAACTAATATTTGGTTAATAGGTCATCCACATAGTATTCCATCATTATAATAAATAAATAATTAATGATATGACATATATCATGTTGATATTTAACATTGTCATTATTTAAAAAAATTGGAATTACATGATAGAAATATACCCCATGGATGACAAAGAAGTAGTCCCTTTCTACTCATCATGGGATATTTGAATCTAGTTGTAACTTTTGTACCCACAAATAAATTAATGGTTATAACATCTATTCATCACATCGATTATAAATTCCTTGATCGATATGAAGATGTTATATTTTGGGTTATACCTATTTTGATCCCTAAATATGATAAAGACTCAAATCTAAATACTCTTCTTCTTGTTGTAGAAAATGTTATCTAACAGTATTGGATACTAGAAATATTTGATAAAGATGTATTATAGGATTATATAAATAACATATTCTATATTGGTAGTATGATTTAAATGTATTTGTCTTTATTCGTACGTGTATCCACAGTGGTCATCTAGTAACTCTGTTAGATGGGTGGCCACCAAAGAATTAAACCCTATAATTTCTGTATAGAACCCATAAAACACATAAAAATTACTTTTTCAGTAGAACATATAATCTTATTTCTCCTAAAGAGTAATGGTCACATTGATCAATGTTTACCATACCTATGTACCAAGAATAAATTACTTGAGAGCATCATCAGTGACTATGTTTCAATACTAAAGTGTTATAGGGTCAAATATGTGGTCATATTATATCTATTTATCTACCTCAATATTGTAGGTAATAAAATATAATGGGGATTTTTTGGATCTAGAAGAAAATATTGTGAAATTTTAATCTCCTATAAATGATGAGGATCCATTTTTTGGATCTCAATGGTATTCTTGTAGGGATGTTATTATTAGAAGAATCCTTAATATCTTATCCTTCATCCCTAATATCATAAGTTGTAGAATTAGTTTTGATCTCCTAAAATTTTAGTTTTTATATGAGTATATTTTTGAACTCTATTGAAGCTGATGAAAATACATCATCTTGTCGAGAATTTTTTATTGGTTTAATTTTCATTAGATAACACATGATCATCTTCTGGTAATATCACCATATGTGACACAACCTCCACTATTTAAATAGTTCAACGTAATATTTTAGAAACCTATTGGATCCTTAAATAATGTATATTTACATAGATTCGGATGATGTTACATATTTAATCCCCATTATGTATTATCTAATCAATTACTAGAGTATTTCTTGAGATGTTCTGAAATAAATGATGTTGGAAACTATGGGCTATTTCCATATCAATTATAGAATCATGTATTATTATACAATGATTCACTAGAATAAAAGGGGAAGTTGTAACCATAATTACTTCCAACCATTCTATTTCTAGGGTGATTTAGGCATTGATATTATATTAAGGATATCACTACCCTCATATGGAAACATAGTATCATCAAGAGAACAATAAATTTTTTGTCTTCATAAACCTCCATAAATACAAGGTATGGTAAATTCTTTTGAAATGTGTCTATGTGTTTTATCCATCTAAGATTCCTTGGTTTCCCTATTCTATACCCTTGAATGGTCAGTTATGAGGGACACATATCATCCTCACTATAACCAATGAATTTAAAGTTCTAAACCTAGATAAGATTCATCCTTGAAGTATTTTATTTTAATGCTCAAGGAATGTCAACATTTCAATCCATTATTAAAATGTATAGGTGCATGATGTTTACATATAAAGAGATCTCATGGTATTTATCTCTAATGAGTTAACCATGTGTAATTATTTGGAGGTAGTGTCTAAATGATTTACCCCGGTCATTGAATCCTTAAACTCAATATATTGTTGGAAACCAGGGGCCTCTAAATATGTTTCCATGATATCTTTTGAGAGATGACGTTCATCCAGGATTTAATGTTTTGTTGGAAAATTTTATAAATATTAAAAGATAACATTCCACCTCACCATGTGATGATTCTTTCTAATGTATTGAGTTCCTTGCCTAAATATTTTAGGTCAAGGCCTTTGACGTTAATGGATATTACAAATGACTAGAACCTGATGTCATGTTTTTTACTGGGGGTTGGTCTGTGCATGAATACCCACATGTCTACACTGATTGGGTTGTTTTACACCATCCAACTGATCTTCTAAAATAGTTGGATCCGAAAAACCATTTATAATTACATGGGTGTCTTGGTGTTCCTGGTATGCTCTCTAAATCGCATAAATTTTATCTGTGTGCCTATATATATCATTGGAGATGATATATACTTAATGTTTATACCTACTATGACTACATATTCCCCGAATACCTCAACCCCTATATCCTCCTCCCCTATCACCCTAATTATGGTCGAGGAACTTTGGGTTATAAAAGACTTCTATTTTAGATCAGGGATCTATCAAGTGAGATAAATTAATAGAGTAAAAATAAGATTCTTCATTCCATAAGGATATTATTTTATATAGAATTTTTCATTTCTGAATTTTGGATGTAGAAAATTTGTGAGGGTCCATAACAGTTTGAAATTTAGTTAAAACACCACCTCTCACAACCTTTTTCACTTATACCAACTATTTATGCCTCCAAATTATATAGTCAAAGTATTATATTTAGATGGTGTAGCTAAAATTTTGGAACAAACTACATGATCTTGTCATTCCCGAAGAATGAAATGATATTGTTTTACTATATTATGAGTTATAATGGCATCAAAAAAATTTGAAACCATGTCAAGGAATTACAATCATTATTCTTCTTCCCATGATTAGGTAGTGGACACATTTTCCACCAATTCTAGAGATTTTCCAAACATCACCTATCCTAAATCTGTATTTTTTTAGAATTTCATTAAAAATATTAAGTAATTAATCTTTTTTACTTTTTTTTGGTGATAAAGGAAATATTTTGGAAAATCACTAAGTAATTTTTCATCAATCTTCTATCCCTCAAACAGCATGAGTAAATTATTTTACATGACTTCAATGAAGGTGCTTGAAAACTTCCAATTTTGGAAAGAGTTTTTTCTGTTTAATCAATACTCAAATCATTGAAATTATTTTAATTTTGTCCTCTAGATGAGGGTGGGATTGTCTATATTCTCTCTCTATGGTTGGAACTCAATGGTATTGAGATTGTTTGGGTGTTTCATCAGTTTTTATTCATGTTTAAGCATAATCATAGTGATTTATTCTTTTCTAATGAACTACAAATAAGAAAAATATGTACGTTGATATTTGGATTTAGTTATTTAAATTGACTCGTTTAGTTTTTATTCCATGTCTCTAAAATCTTAATATCTTACTTAGTTCATTATTTGTATTTAATGATGTTTAAAAATTATCCTAAGTATTTTAAATATAAAAATCATTTTGTTTCTTCTATGAGAGATTTTTTATTTAGAGAGTATTCTAATACCATCCATATGGTGTAAAAATATAATAATATCCTTTTCATACTAATTTAAATATAAGATATCAAGGATTATAATCATCATTATCATTGAGCATAATTGTTAAAAAATGACCAATTAAGGTTTTCTTAGTATGCAATTGATCTGGGTGGAAGCTTATTGTACAAGATAAATTTTTCCTCGTAAAGGGTATTCATAGAAAATATCTTTTTCCTATTATTATTCATGTGTTTTTATAATAAGGCTACACAGGGACATGAAATGCGTCAATTTTTTTATGGATCTCATATTCCTTTGATGGTTGTAAATACATAATTATCAATGTTGGGTGGAGGTGGAGTGGAATCCACCCTTTTATGGTAGTTTGTATTCTAAGGATATATTAGGCCACATTATCCATTTGTAGGATCCATTTCAGAAACAATATACTCAGTGTGGTGTGGTTTCTTTAGAGTTAATTTTATATGAACCACTAGGTTCAAATAGATTGGTTATTGAGACCCAGGTCTTGAATTATAGATATAATATTCTCTTATGGTTTGATTAAACCAATATTGTTTTAAGGGGATTTGTAGGTGGAGAAAAATTATAATATATTTTAATATTTTAATCAGAATAAATATTTAACCATGGTAATTTATTATTCTCTATTTCATAACATTTTCCTCAACATAAAATTGCACCATCATCTCATCTACGGAAATAATTTTCATCTCTTTAGGTGGTGAGTGGGATATAGACTTGATATTACATTTATAATTATCTAAATATCATCAATTGGGTGGTAAATAAATAAATTGACCTTCTAGGTTCTTACTCCACCTCTAATTTTAGGTGTTCACCCATTCATTTTAGTGTGAACTATTTTTCTAAAATATAATTCTTCATCACATCCCTCTATATATAGGTCTCGACAGATATCCTTTACTAAATTAGAAATTAAAAAATACATGTATTAATATGAAGGAGTAATTATAATCATCATCATTATAGTAATATGTTGGTTCTTTATCCCATGGTTCCAAGTCGAGGAGGAAACTGGAATCCTCTTTTGTATTCCCTCTGATAGTGATCCACTTTGTTTTTTGACCTCTATATGGTTCAGTATCCCACATGGAATTCTTGAGGGGGGAAATATAGATAGTGATTTTAAGGGAATTATAATCCTTCATTATTAATAATTATCTAAACTATAAGGTTATATGACATAGAAAATGAAATGGAGGGGGTGCACATTACTGGAGGTCCCTTACTAATCTTGTATTGATTATGTTCCTTGCATGAGGTGGAGGAGGGGGTGAAAATTCCATTGTCCATTGGGGTTATGGTTTACTTGAATTTTATTCCTTAAATAACTTTTCCCTCTATATAATTGATTAGCCCTAGGTTGCTGACAATCATAAAATATTTGTAAGACTAATGGGATGGGGATATTCTTTGATAAATTCCATAACATATTATGATGTAGTCCTAAATCCACAAGAATTCTCTTAGCAATTAGTCAGGAGTAATTTACATTCTGAATGTGATAAACTCACTACTAATGGTTTCCAGGTTTCCATGTATATATCCCTACCAAATTGAGAAGTCCATGCGACCTTAATTAAATCATTGCACAAGATTCTTTCAATGGAATGTTCCCATCAGTCATGTAGATTTTATGATTTATACATAGAAGGATTTTATCATGAAAAAACCCACAATATATATAATATGATCCCAATAATTCTCCTATATATATAACATTATTGGATTTCATCCTTGGATGACTCTTCGTTCATGAAAAATTTGGAAAAGATAATTATTCATACTCACCTAATCCTATAAAATGTACAATAGATGGGGAACTAGATATTATTTTTTTATGTACCTTCATACTGTGGTCAAAAAATGTTATGAATTATTGAACTTCTTATTTGATCTCAAGTTCTAATTCACTGAGAAATTATTAAAGTAAATATTTGGATATATCATATTTTCCACCTCAAGATGATTATCATTCCCTTGTTAGGAAAACACATTTATTTTAGCTAAAAAATATATTCCTATAAATTCCTATATAATTAATCAATTAACACTTCTTTTAACACGTTAATGATGTTATAATAAGGTGTGTAAATTGTCCACAACATCATTGAATGATTATATTCACTAAATTTGTCCCATATATCCATGTCATCCTCATTATAACCTAGAGAAAACACTGCATAGTAATATGGTGATGGTGATTTTTTTTCTTGGCACCTTATGGAGATTGGGGTTTTCTAGATCCCTTTCGATAATTATTTTTTATTATATAAGGTATTCACTATCAAAAATCATCATAATAGACCATCTATTAATGATAATAAAATATCATTAATGGGTGTTGATGTTATATGGGTGAAATTAGCCTTGATCCATCGAGTTCCACTGAGTATAAGAAAATTATCAAAGTTTCTTCAATAAGGGGAGATTATTCTTTTCATAATGAATTGCAAATTTAGGATGTATATTTAAATTAACTTCATTTTATAGGTATTCAAAGTCCATGGGTCTTGATCCTTCTAGTAGGGACTTAATATTAACTAATAAATAAGCCTTTATAGTGATAGACTATATATTCATTTATCTACACACCTGTATAATTTATTTCATAGCTTGTATCATGGGCGTGATTCTGATCAGTGATATCACATTTCTAAAGGGAGATCCTTTGTGGAGTGTTCTCAAGGGAGTATATCTATAACACCTTATCATAATATCATAAGTAAGGCTTTAATATAATATATTTATCTCCCTCTCTGGTGATAATTTTGAAGAATCTTGAGAAACAGTATATAGGTGTTGTAGGACCTTGAGAACAAAATTGTTAATCAATGTAGGGGATTTACGCATATTTTGGAGATTTTTTTACCTTTGGGGATATCACATCTTAGATTCATTATTTTGGGTAATTAGATGGAAATCATTTGTGGGAATCCTCCTATATGGCCCCCAGGTCATCAGTGAAGAGATATGAATATAGTTTTTATATTGTATTTTAATAAGGTCTTATCCTTTTTTCACTAGAATATCATGATGGATCCCTTTAGACTATGTGAGAATGTTCACTAACCTTTCAAATACCTTAAATATGTGTCATTTCTCTTCCTCATACTGAAGGGTGGACTGATTGAGGGCCTTCTTCTGATCCTCTATAAGTATATACTATAAGAACTATTGAATGGGTACGGGTATACAGAACCACTCATCTATTTCAATTAGAATATATTTATGGTTGTCCTGGGTATAAGAAAGTTTATCTTCCTAAATGAGGGTTCTTGCTGGGAGAGAAGGAATATGGTAATGTCCCTCATTGGTAGCCAATAGAGATTGATAAAATTATTTTGATATTGGGATATTGTCATTCCCACATCCTTCTTTCTTTGTTGATATTTGTTGGATATCCTCTAGATTGGGAGATAGGATATGTGCCCACTCCCAGGTGGTGGTATCTGAAATGTATCATTGTGATTACATCATGATGGGGGATGGAATTTATGCCTACAAATTTATACTTTTTAGAATATACTAATAAGCCTCTTTGGTTATATTATGGGTATATTCTCAACCTTGTTCCTCATTTATCAATGCAATATTACTCCAACAACTCTACTAGGGTGGAGTGGTAATATATTACCAATCATGAGCTATCATTAGGTTGTAATGACAATCATCTATGTACATTTACCTAATATATTAGCATAATTGTTGGATATGAGTGGGAATATGGACCCACTCATATTGTGTTTCTAGGTTTAATTAGTGGACCTACTTTATAGGGATAGGAAAATGGGAATATCCCATTATCATTCAAAAATTTGGATGTGTTCTACTATGAACCCAATTTTTAATTTCATGGGAATGGGTCTCCAATGTTACCTCATTAATCATATATTTCATAGTTAAGAATGTGTTGGGTTAGTTATGGTCCATTGTTGGACCCCTTCTAGGAATATTTTGAATAGTCACAAAGTAATTGGTGAGCCCCAATAACATCATGAAATATAGAATTTTTCCATGTTACAATATCAATAGATACTACCATGGATATTTTAAGAGGATACTAGAGCCACATGCATCATTGTAGTCTTCCTCTAATGGGGATGGATGTGAAACACTACATCCAAGAGGCTCTCCTAAGATACCTTTATATATTGGATCAAATAGTCGAGCCAGTACTCCCTCTACATTTATTAAATCACATGTCACTAGAGATTCTATATTAAGAACCATATTCCCCTATTCATAGCAAAAAAATATTATAAAATATTTGAATCATAAGAATTTGTTTTGGATAACGATTTCATGGATTTTGATTAAAGAGAGTGAATTAAATTATTTTCATGTCTTTTAAGAATAATAAACAAGAATAATAAATAAATTACCGAATCATCATTAGTAATAAAATGTTTGATCTCTCACTTTCATAGTTATGGGATTCAAATCTGGCCCTTCTTTTTTATTAATTGGAATCTCTAACACACTTCTGTGCTTGTGATGTTTTGAGTCGATTCAAAACATCTTTCTCAAGGAAGTTTACCAAATTGAATTTTTCTAGTGATTCTTCATAATGAGCATTGGTTTAGAGGATAGGAATAATGTTTTATTTCACCCCATTAAGAATAAAAATTAACTACTATGATAGTTTCTTATATATTTATTTCATCTTCATGATTCTATCTGAAATCCAGCGTGGGACTGGTTACCCCTATAACAACGACTCATTCAAAATCATGAATTTATTTCAACATTTGTCTATATCAGTGGTTATCCATTGATATGACCCACTTTTTATAAATACTCCCCATAATTATTTGTAAAAATTATTAATATTATAGTTTAAAGTAACACAATTGGGAACTCAAGAATTTAACATCTTCCCTAGAGAGTGTACTTATTTTAAGGACAATATTGGGACTATAAAAGTGTCATCTTATGTATCCTTATGATTGAAAAAATCTCTCATGGTATTCTTTTGATTAATAAGAAATATTATATCATTTAATTCTGTGTGATAAACGTCATTGTTGTTCCTTTTAGGGTCATACCAACATGATTGTTTCCAATCAGTTTAAACTTATGTGGAGTGGACCTCTAGGATACTAGTTCCTATAAATGTTTTGTGTGAGACTTAGCCATAAGAGGTCCATTTGGATTCCCTAAATTTGAATATGTCACAATAAGGATATGTTTGTTTTATGTGGAATATAGTCTTGTATGATATACTATTGGATTGACTCAGGGGGATATTACCAAATGATCATGATATGTAATCATCAAGAATATACATGGATATAAATACATCCAAATGAATATAAGCCATGTGAATGGATTTCTAGTATCAAAAGGAATATAGCATAGAGAGGAAGGATAGATTTGATTTTATGGGGAATTTGGCCCCCTAAATATGGATTGATAGGGAACATGACCCTATTTATGTTTAATATAGACTCTGGTGGAGTATGGTCCAATGATAAGTGACACCCAATATCATAGGGAATATGTAAAAGTGTGGGAGGATGTGAATAATTATGATATTTGGTTTTAACCATTTTTAGTATTCTAATGTACCCTGGTGAAATAGTAATCAATGCCCATGTTTTTTGTGTTTCATAGTTTAAGGTCACGTGTATGGACTATAACCATCTGGTAAGTAAATTTTTATGAACATTTATGTTATGAGGCTAATAAATAATATGAATTATGTCTCTAGTGAAGGAGAATATGGACCTTAGTGGGGAATATATCCTAGTGAGGAAATAATAAGAAATCATATGAAATATGGCCCACTGAGTATAGACATATAGTTTCACAAAGAATATAACCTAGTGGGGAAGTACATGGTTAGTTATGGTATTGGGTTTGAACCCAAGAGACAAATCATATATATTCTATTGAAATGGGAATAAAATACCACATTGTTTCAGTTTCACAGTCTATGGTCATGTGATAGAACCATAACTGTGTAGTTTAATGTCATGTAGCAAGGATATAATATTATAATTTCTTGTTATTAATCTATTACTCCAATTCCATTAAAGAAGAATAAATTGAAATTTTATTGAGTATTATTCCTAAGAAACCCATATGTCTATGGATAATTAGTATATTTTAATTACCAGTAAAATAATGAGGGAATATTTTGGTATTACACCTAATAGAAAGCCCAGGGATACATGGATCATTTAGAGGACAATAGAATCCACTAAGAACCGAGTCAGAATAGTCTCATATCGATATCAGAAAAGTTTAGTTTCATGAGTGAGTATATAATAATTTATTTTCCTTTTGATTTTTTCTTTCATTATTAGGGGTATACATAGTTCTGGTCATTATAAGTGTTTTACCTATCTGGTATGAACCTTTTGGAGCTGCCTTTTATCAATGCAATAAATTATTGGAAGCGTTCACACATGGGTTAACAATTAGATTATGTATATATGGTGGTTTTGGAGAAAGTCTTAGTTTATCCCCTTCAGAGTATTAACCATGTAACAAGAAATATATAGAGGTTATTTTTATTAATATAACCCAATTAAGAGACTTTATTTATGAATATGTCTTGTAAGATGTCTAATTACCCAATATAAACATTTTTAATGAATTTTTCATGGCGAACTAGATGTTATGAAAGTTAAGGGAATTATGAAGACTGTGATGGGAAACAATGAGGTTGTTGATTTTTTTGGAGGTTTTCTATATAATGGGGATGATCAAAATAGGAAATGGGCTTAAATAGGATTAATGAATGGTTTTTCATGATCCCCCTCTCTATGAACTTAGTTCATAAGAATATCCGACATAGTAACCCCATGAAGTGTGTAGCTCACAAATGTTCTTCATGAATAATCTCTATCAAGAAATATTATCTTATTTATATATGAGTCTTAACTATGGATTTACCTAGGATACCCTAATGAATTGAATATGAGTATTTCATCCAAATTTCTATAAGAATTAAACCTATAATCAGAATATTTCCTTTTCATTCCATACTATGACTGTTTTGAGTGAGGTGTAGGGTATTTATAGGTTATTATAGTAAATAGTTTTTCTAAAATGGGAGTCCATGGGATCGTTCATGAAGGAAAGTCACAACGATACTGAAATCACCACCTCACTTCATCATCTAATTTGAGATCCCAAAATGATTTATGGTAACATAGGACCACACCTCAACTTCGTGAATGATGTCGGTTTTATAAAGACTACATATTGATATTATAATTACTACCTCATAACTAAATGTGATGATCATTAATGACATCCTTTATAGTATAAATATGGATTTTTAATAACCTATATAAATCAGGAGGGCTTGTGATAAATTTACATCATCACTGGCCACTGACTCTCATTAGAAATAATGGCTTTAACCATGATGGGTGGGTAATTATTTTCAGAAAATATTCCTTTTCATATTTTAACTTGATATTGATTCTCTCTTTAGTACTTCGTCTTGTTTGAATGTTTATAGGGACTTTTTGGGCCTCATAGATATCAAAGATAAGGCTTAGATGTGGATTGAGGTTCTCGTGAAGGGTGTGATAAATCCTTATCAGTAGGGTCTGAACATGTACTCATAATATAAGAAATAATATTCATGTTCTTTGATAATGAATATAAATAATAAAAATCAATGGAATAAAAAAATATGTGACATGTTATAATGGTAAAACTAGGACGCCATGACTCGCAACCTTGTCTGTATCAACCCTTGTGTGAGGGATGTCACCTCATTCCAACACCCGACCTGTGACATAATATTTTTGAAAGGGACTCATTTAACATACAATCCAAAAACCCTCTCTCTTATGTTTATATATTATACCAATACATAGCCTCAAATATAATCTTTCACCTTAACTCATACCACAACCCTCCCACTCTAGGCGTGGTCACTTAGCTTATCTAATGAAAAAATACAACAACCACTCCCCTCTCACTAAGGGTGACTCTCATACCATGTCACATACTGTAAAAAATGGACCAATCCCCTCCTACTAAATGGTGTTCTCAAACAATGTCATATTTTTTAACACATTGGCCACTCTCCTCTCATGTTTGATTGTTCTCATTCGATGTTACAACTCATAACACATTGATTTCTTCCCTATCACTAAACATGGGTCTCGAAAACAAAAACTAGACAAGAAACCCCTTACTCATAGAAACCCATGACAATATCTTCTCAACAATAGGGAAAGATATCGTTAAGTCTCATTTTCAAATACATTACCTCCTTTAAAAATAAACAAATATAGAAACATCCATAGGAACATAATTGTCCCAAATGAACTCTCTAGACCATAGCGGAAATACCGAACACACGATTAGCTTCACATAACATCATCACATTTGAACCCAATCTCACAACATTGTTTTAGTGAAACAACAATAATAGGGTTTTCAATATTGTATTTATTTTCCTATTACAGCATAGTGGCTATACAAGGAAATATCACTAGAGAATATTTTATATTCAATCACTTCTTGTTTATAAAAAATAAAAATAGAAGTGAGGATTTCGAATTAAATTGAATGAAATAGAAGAAACATTAAACTCAATACATACACAATGAAGGAAGTTTGAAATAAATAACATGGTCATATTAGTTGGAATCTTGGGTTCTTCATTATTCAAATGTATTATTTAAATTCTATTGATAGATTATTCCACTATATTTGGACTAGTACCCCCTTATTTTAGATTGAATTGTATCATGCCTAAGGAGATCTCTAGGTCACAAAAAATATCACCAAATATAATGTTCATGAATGATGTAAACACTATAATCAATAGTGTGACACCGTATAATACTTGGCTCCATTGAATGTTGTTTCATCCCTCACACACACTCAAATCCATAGTATAAAGAGTGTTTTGGGGAGAATGTAGGTATTTCGAATTTTGTACAGATTGTAATGAGTTTCTAAAACATGTCTTGGAGTTTTTGAAAACCTCCCCAAAAAACCACAACACACTTCTCTCACTCGCCAAAAATATAAAATAAATCACAATGATTTAAAAGAGATAATTTGGGAAGATACCTAAAAACTCCTCCATGTCTAATAGTTATGTTATCCACACACCATCTGGAGTTTCTTATATCATGGAGAAGAAAATGGAAGAGTAATAGATTGATATAGAACAATTTATAAACAACATGCAAATTGAAAAAATCATAGTGTGAGGGGAATGATAAAAATTTTGAAAAACATAATAAAAATGAACAAGAAAAATATAATACATAAACCTCTCTATCCAAATATGAATAATATAATTTATAAATTAGATGAAAGATTGGGGATACAAAAGTATAAAAAATGGAAGGTAAAAAAAATTGACAAAATAAATCCCAAAATATAATCCATGTCATTGACAATCAAAATGATCCAACTAAATATTTCCATAGTTGAATGAATTTTTTTAAACCAGTAAGTTTTTAAAAAAAAATCTATGTGTGGATAAAAATGCATGGTTCATACATTGAAGTGATGTCTAGATTGATGAATCCATGTAGGGATTTATGTCAAAGGACATAACCACCATGAGAAATTTTAATCCATATTGAGGTACTATATATGAGTATATATCCCAAAATCATCATAATTATTTCAAAACAATTAAATAAAAATTCAATACATAGAAAATTTTATGATTAAATAATAAAGCGTGGTTTTAGGGGGAAAACATGAATTTCCATGTAGTATTAGAATTCAATGTAAATTTATAAATCCCTATTAAATAATCAGATAAATATTTTGAAATTAACAATTATTGTATTATATGATTAAAAAAAGTTTGAAATCAATAAATATTCTATATTTATAGCTCAATTAAAATTATTCCATTAATCCAAATATGTGGTAAGTAACCTTAAATAAACAATTTTTTGAGATTAATAACATTAAAAATCAATTTAAATTATATGAAAATATTTTTTTTAAATAAACCCATTCTTAAACATTTTACTTATAGAAAATAAAATTAATATATTAAGTAGAGATAATTTTCCTTCTTAGGATCTAAAACAAAAAAATAAAAATAAGTTTGATAAATATTTATTCATCGTTGAAAATATTATGACTCTTCAATAGGTTTAATAAACTATCCCAATTCAATTTTATAAAAAATTCAATTGTCAATATTTTAAAAAGAATAAAACTTAACATAATTAAAATTTTAAGAAGTTCAACAATAATAAATTATTAAATCAAAATTTCCTCATACTAAATATCAATTTTATATATACATGAAATAACCAATTTGAATTTTAAATAAGTCAATTTAACCCATATTTATCTAGTGTTCGATATTACCCTCATCTAAATTCATTACTTTTTTATAATTAGGCACTATATGTTTTCTCTCCTTATTATGTTTTTTTCTTTTTCCCACTGTATATATATATTTTCTTTTTTCAATTTTGCATGTGCCAAAATATCACAGAATTTCATCTAGGAATACAATTTACAAATATAATCTAATTCTATGGAACAAATATGATTGTATTTATAATTATCTCTTTATGGTGTTATTTTTCACATTAAATTTATTACTTATGTTAGAGTCCAAAATTTTATATTTCCGTTATTATATTATGATTCTAATTATATATTTTTCTTTTACAATACATTTCCTAATTATAAAAAACAACAAATGTAAAACTCAATATTTACAAAAAATATATATATCGAATAATCGTAAGATCAATTATATTCATAAATTTGGAATTTTAATTTTCACTAGACAAGACAACATTTAAGGTTAAAATTCCTAGTATATAAAAATTTGAAAAATAAACAATATATAAAAGAATAACATATGTAGTTCTTGGACATAATAAAATCACTCCTCAATAATTAATCTATTTTTACCCCAATTTGATTAAAAATATTTGTTCATCCTTGCATGAAAATATAAATTTTGTTCTAAAATAATAAGTAATGGGATGGATAAAAATAAATTATTTGAAGTGGAAATTCTGATTTAATATTTAAAATTACAACCACTTTTTACTAAAAAGTAAAAAAATTTAAGATGCTTTATTATATCAATGAATAATTAAAATAATAGAAACAAAACGGTAAATAAATTATAGATTGATGTTTATTTAACCCTCATATTGGTACTGGGGTTTTAAGTTCCCTTGACAAGAATATACAGTTCTAATAAAAAAATAAGATGGTTTGGGGGAGTTTTTCTTTAGATAAACTACCATATAGATTCCATACCAATGTTTACTATTTTATATTTCTTGTAAAGTAACCCATACATATAGTACATCATATTCTTCCCTATAGCTATTATAAATAACTTTTACAGTGGTGATAGGAAAATAGTTGGTCATACTATTTTCTTTCCACTTTTTATGTCACCTCTACTTCATTCTATTACGCTTTCTCAAATGTTTTTATATAAAAATTTTAAACAAAGAGAAATGTGGAAAAAATTATTCTAATAACATTGTAACAATTGGAATTAATATTATATACTATCAACATATGTGGGTAGTTCATGACTTGGTTTCATCTTCTATAACAATTAGAAATTTTTCCTTTTCTCTACCAAGAAGATATTACGTTGTATCAGGGTGCTTTATTATTTCCATATTAGGTGTATCTCAAACATCTCCTACACAATCTAAGATAATTAGTGGATTTGATAAATATAAAAAAATTCTATTATAGGAGTAAACTCTAAATTATATTTCAATTAAATTTTATTAAAATGAATTTAATAATAATATATCACTGAGTTGATTCAAATTCATGTTTATATTCTTCTTGAAATAACAACAATATGATAATAGAATAATATGTAAGAGAATGTATGTGACATGTAATTTAATATATCATGTTTTATTCATGTAAAGTTGGAGGGATAGGTTCTTCTTATACACTAACTGACTGGGAAAAAAATTATTGTAAAGGATCATGGTGGGCACAAAACCCCACCCAACCAATAGTTCAAGGAGGTCAAAATGGTGTAAACCAAATCTTATAAACTGACCACTTCATAATATATCTCTATAATGAGTTGTGAGAATTCAATGTGATTCTAGGATAATACTTATAAGATAGTTTCAAGATCCCATTTCATGTACTCAATGAGTTTTTGTAATTCCATCTCTCAAAATTTGTATTTCCATACTCCCTCCACCTAATTATCTAAAAAAGAGGAAATATTATCCATTTGGAGGGTGAGTAAAATAATATTTTAAAAAAAATAAATTTTGAGAAATTATTTAAAAATTGGGAAAATAAATAATTAATGAATACATGGCGAAATTGAAAGGATTATATATTTTGATAAACCTATCACAGGGTTTGAAAACTATTATTTGTTTCCAAGAATAACACAATGGTAAAACAAATCTGTCTCACTTGAGTAGATTTTATAGTTAATCACTAACTATTCGTAAGAATTTATTACATTCATGGTTCTTTTAAATTTATGAAAAAATATAATATTATATGGGGTTGAAAAATATAATGCATGATATAAAAGAAACAACCATTTTAATGATGATAAGATAATGTCTATTTGAATGGAAGAACATGGTCCAAGGGGTTAGCAACTCAGGTTTCTTCGTTATATATAATTGTTGTCTATGTTTTAGTTGATAGTAAATTCCACCATATATGGATTAATACTCAATATAATGGGTTTCAAATTTACCATTCCCAAGGGTTCTCTTTGGAAACCCAAACATCGCCTCTTCTAATGGTCAAGAATAAAAAACACACCACACTCAAGACTATAACACCATCCAATACCTATCTCCATCATATGTTGTTTCCACCCTAAAACACACTCAACTCAAACAAATAAAGAGTTTTCCTATGAAAATGTATGTATATTATATTTATTATGAAATAAAATAAACTATATAATAATATTAAGGATTGTTGATTGATCTTCACACCAAACTGTAACCCTCCTCTCTCCCACACCAAAATAAGAAAATAACCCTAAAGAGTTGGGAATCAAGGTTTTGAAAACATAAATAAAACCTACAAAAAGTCAAATCCCTCAAGTTATTCACTCACCATCATGTGTATTATATATAATAGTGAAAAAATTGAGTGAGAAATGGATACTATAAAACGAGAGAGAGAAAGGTGTAAGATAGAGAGTGGAAGATAAAGAATGAATATGAAAAAAAATTGAAAATAATATACAGTGTGAAAATCATAGTGTGGTAGGAATGATAAAAAAATAGAAAATAATAATCTTCAAATTTAAAAGAACTATCTAATAAATGTAAATATTTCTCTAAAATTTTAGAATTTATATTTATAGTGTTAAGGGAAGGATAGTTTTATAAGAGTTTTAAAAATATAAAATAAAAAAATCATTCCAAAACGAATCAAAAAATTCCACATCATTGAAATAATATATTTAAATAATGGTTTCTAAATTTGAATGAAATGTATTTTTGAGTCATCTAACTAGTATCAAAATTTCATCCCACTATGATTATATTTAAAAATTTTATGCACTGAACAATGAATTGATTTCTTCATTGATGAATCATCACCCAAATTTAATTTTAGTCCCCTGATTTCCACAAAATGTTTTGATCTAACAAGAAAATATAAAATGGAATTTGTATCCAAACTTATTAAAAATACAATTAAAAACATTCAAATAAAAATTTTACTCCTTGAATATCGTTGGATAATAATACTAAATTATAGTTGGAAGATAAAAATAGAAGTTCTATAGATATTGAAAATTCATTTTTAAATTAAAAAATCATATTATATCAATTATTAACAAAATATGACATTACAAATTGATCTAAAATAATAATAATAAGACATAGAAATCAATAAATATTCGATTGCCACTATTTAATAGTATTCTTTTGTTATGAATATGAGGAATGTAACCTTAGACTAATAATTTAGTGGGATTTAAAATATTAAAATGAAAATTAAAATATATGAAAATATTGGATTTATAATCTAGTATGTAACACACTTTCCTAACACCTAAAATCAAAAACCAAAACATATATAGACTCATGGGATAATATCATAACCCACACTTTACAATGGAATCTTGATTAAAAAACCATTTTCATCACCATCTCTCGTAGAAGGGAATCCATTATGTCCTTCATACCTAATATAATATATACCATTTGATAAAAACTCTTACACAATAAAACACATTTATCTCAAGGCTCACAGGACCTAAAAGAAACAAGATATAAAATATTCAGTTAAAAACCCTTTAAATTTTAATTTCAATGTATCAATTCTAAACCCCATGGTCTAATCCTTTTCAACACCATTATGAACATTTTGAAACTCATTTTCTAATAATCGATCAAATTAACATAGTCGTTCATTGGATAGACTTGCAACTTTCAAAGAAGTTATCTAAAACCCACCATCTATATAAACCCATCTAAGTCATACCTTAATAATACATAAAGGTCCTAACCTACTCATATCATACACTAAGACTCCTAACCATGCTCAATAGTTTATTCCCAAAAACAATGTGAGATATATTGATATCTAACTCATCATCCTTATGACTAATCCCCACATTCCTACTGATTACCTTTTGGAAGAAACATTATAGTATATCAACACATAATCACATACTTGTGACTTACCTCAAGCCTCTCAAAAACACAACAGTTATCCATGATTACTTTGGAGACATAGTATCTAGGTTTTACTAAATTAAAAAAAGCACAATATAGAATATTATATAACTCTAAGATGCTCTATTCCACCATATGTCTATACCTGGAGTAATATTAGCCCATATTAAATACACATAAACCCAAATTTCTGTATAGGTATGACTAATCGTATATTTACGTGCATATTATTCTATGTTATAGGGACCACCTACATCATTTATTGAATTACCCTCATTATTTCATGTTCTACTTATCCTCAACCAAGACCATCCCATTTCAAGTAAAATCTCTTGTCCCTATCTCAAACCATTAGGCTCACACATCTAATTACAATATTTTATTTATCTTGGTTAACAAATTAACCTTAATATTTAATTACTAAAGACTCACTAAGAATCCTCAAGATACCTAGACCATATGTAATAACTCTTAAAAGGTACATGAAACAACCCCAACTCCCCCATGATAAAAATTCATATCAATCAAAACCCATTCATTCATCATTTTAATCAAATTAAATTATAAATTATAAATAAATTCCCCAAAAAACATTACTCAATCAAATAAATGAATTTCAATTTTTTTTCATCATTCCGGGACACCGTCTATCCACTATATGAGGAACCAACATCATTTGAGATGCATTTCACATCATTATGGTGAACAGTATCCAAAACCATAACCCAAAACTATGAAAATCAGTTGAAGAAAAAATGCAAGAATAAGGGATAATTATTTGCTAATATTTCACCATAAGAAGCCAAAAAACACCACACATATCACTCCTCTTAAAAGAGAATTTATGGGGTAATAGGGATTGAATAATTAGGGAATGGACAACCAAAAATGGATACTCTAATGTTGACCCTAGAAGAAGAACCAAGGGTGATTGACTGTGAAATTATATACATAACCACACTAAAAAAGAAACTAGGTACCCACTAAAAACATAGTAATTCATCACCTAGTACCCTACTGGGTGGATAAGGGAGTTCTTCTAAACACTCCATAGAACTCTTGGGTCAATAGGACATATACCTAAGCTTCCTAGTTTTTACTAGAACTCTATTATGTGCCCTATGTGAATTATAGAAATACTATGAATCCCCACCCAATTTTTCCCTCCTATAAACAACCAATAAACATCCCAATCCTCCTAAAACCTTAAAAACACATCCCAAATGAACATCTAGAGATATAAAAATACTCATATTCTATATTCCAATCCATATTCACAAATCACCCCTGATTGGGAACAAAAAAATTCTACTTCCTCTAAATTTCACAACCCATAATAATTAATCCATTAAAACCCACTATAATACTTATGTGGATCTATCCCTCATACATTATACCCTCAGGAAACAGGATCTCCATAAAATCCTTGGTACATTACCTAAGACATGAAACCAAATACAAAAAAATGTACTAAATATTGTTTACCTATCATTACATCAGCCTCCATATAAAAACTTTGGTTGATCCTCCTTTAATCAGACCTTCCCAAAATTCCAAAAAATCACCCATGGATATATCATCCCACACGCTAATCATGATTCCTTAACTATGATATCTTTTGTGAAATAATTAAAATTCATACCTTAAATATCATTCTTAAAACACTATGAAATTAAATAGGTGTCACATCATCCACCCATATTCATTATCATACACTACCCATGAATTATGAAGTATCTCTTGTTATAATTCACTCTTGAAACCCACTAAATTACATTTCATTTTATTATGCCAAGTCACTAACCCTATCTAAATACCATATCTAAATTCTAAATTCTATAATTCTTTAGGAAAAGGAAACAATTTTCTTCCAACACACCTTTTCACAGGGATTAGTCTCAACCATCCTATCACCTATTCCACCACATCCAAAACCCTTATAATTTGAGGCATAGATGAAAAAAAATATAACCAATTCTCCCCACCATATCAGTATCATTATATTTTCCCCACATAACCAAAACACTTGATTCACAATACCCATGCACTAATTATTCTCCAATGTAATGACTAGAAATAACCACCCTACTCACAAATGAGTACCAACCAAACACAATAACCACCACCAATTTTAGATATATCAAAATCAGAATCCTTGATGCTTGAAAAATTCCCATAATAAGGGTTATACCCTACATCATTCTAAGGCTATCTCCCAACCATAGGGATTCTATTACACCACTTCCCCAACACTAAAAAATAATGTTTCTAAAATTAAACATGTTTTTATATTTCAAATAACCACTCATATCATCCCAAAAAACCTTCACCATCACTCGTTCCTGAGACTATAACCTCATATTATTGTGATACATGGTCATACAACTATAAAGATAGATAAATAGCTTCCCATAACACCTTGGTTTATGTATTCTATATTGAGTGATTTCAATACCACCTATATGCCTCATGCATCACCCCATAATATAATTTATCATATTATGATACCTTACAAATTTTCATAGATATACCATATTATTAAAGAGGGAAAATATCCCATTCTTATCAAATCCCCAGGTCATTATTCCCATATGAATCCTTCCCATTATATTATTTCACTTCCCACAACTGATGTCAAAAAATAGAATCCCATCACAGATCCAACATTATGGTGATCAAATAAAAAACCCTTTATGTCCTCTAAATCAAAAAATAATTTAGAGAAAAACGAGTATAAACCATCTTATAATCAACACTATAAGAAATGAGTTTACTTTAAACACACATAATTCTATAAAAACCCATACAGGACCCATTATGACTTTTCAAAACTAAATAGGTACTATATACAACAAATGTGCACCCACATTCACTCATCCATAATTTTCTCATAATTGAAGGGAGACACATAATCTCCTATTTAAATTAAGTTTTATAATTTATTGAACATTACCTTAGGTAATTACCCACCATACATCTCAATAATATCTGAATCATAATAGTTACACACTTTTGTATTACCCAATCACACATCCAGAATAATGCTCCCAAAAGTTGCATCACATCATACTTAAGATCATGTTCCCAATCAAATTCACATGCATAAATTACATACCAATATTATTTTTTCAGAATTACAATTTTTTATTCCTATACAATGAACCTAAATAATATCTTTAATTCCAAATTAAACAACATTTCACTTGATACTTGAGAATCATTCATAAACCAAAAAGAATCTACCCACACTCTACTCATCTTAGACCTGAATATCTAGGATAACTATCCATCATCCAATAAAATATCACACATGAATCCTATAGGGATAGGAATTCAACTGACCATCTATGACACCATTATTTTAGACGTATTTCTATTGAAAGTAACTTGAAATATTCAATAGACTATTTTATATGTATCCTTGAGTCTAAATGAACCATAATATAGTATAATATTGTAACCTAGCCTCTAAATGGTTAGTATGGATAGTATTAACTGAATTGTGAAAAATATGTATAATTAAATTATTTAATAAAAAATTTTAAAAAGTTTATTATAAATAATTTCATATTTTACTGTAAATACATTTTATATTTCACGGAAATATTTTTTCTTCAAAAATAATGTTTACTAAATTTTGTTCATTGATAAAATAATTAATATTAACAAATTTTAGAAATATTATTTTATAATAGGGTTATTATTTATTAAATAATCATATCTAAATTTTCATATGATGTAATTTTTGTAATTTTCTAAAAAAATTATTTTTCAGTGAATAGTGATCAAATACCAAAACATTACAAAGTTTTCTTTTTCATTAATGTATGAAATAAAGTGTCATGATTTTATAAAACTAATTTATTATTTTCATTATTTCCTTTTTATTGAAAATATTCAAACTAATCTCATTGTAATTAAAATTATGATTAAATTTTGTATAAAAAATTATACATAGAAATTCATTTTTATGGAAAACAATTTATCATCACCTTTTTCTAGTTTTTTTTAAATGTAATTTCTATAACTTATAGAAATTGAATTGGATAAATTTATTACATATTTTTTTATCATCGTTTAAATATTTTTAATTTAGGTCACATTCAATTTTTTGTTATAATGAATAGAAAAAATTGTAAAAAATAATATCACCTCTACTGTTAAAATAGATTTACCAGAGTTGATAAAAAATGATAAGGGAAAATATACAGTAAAATTAGATTAAAAATGATTTTATGGAACTATTTAGACCCTTTATTATCATAAATTTTCATCCTAGTCAATTTGGAAGAATTTTCTTGAGTTGGAAATTATAATTTCTTAATCCTTTAAATATTTCAACTATGTTTTCTCCCAAAAATAAAAAAATGAAACCTATACACTATATTATTTACCAACTTTGAGCCAAATGGATTATAGTGACATGGACCTAGAATGCCCAGAGCTAGTGTTATACAACTATTATACTGTCATAAGAGATAATTAAATATTATCCATAAGGACTGACCAGTTTAGTAGTCTTGGAAAACTAGATACATACCTGAGTCTGGTATTAAATATTAATACAAAAATTAAAACAGAATTTCTTTATTTTGAGGATAATAACTTGATTACATCTTGTAAGTCCTTTAATGTATTTATTAGTAAACTTCATTGAATCATGGGGAAAGGATGAAAAATAAAATTTTTCTCAAAGGCTTGGTAAGGGTAAGTACAGTGGAAGCTATAATGATTTAATGGGAATAGTCGATATGGAAAGGTAATAAATTAATACAAAGGATGTGTAATCAAAAAGATGATATGTAAGTGGAAAATGACTATGGAAAGTTAAATATTTGAAAAAAATCCATTTAAAATAATTGGAGAAGTAATAATCAATATGGCATGGTATGAATCTAAAAACACATTACATGTAGTCAATGAACTAAGAGGAAGGGGGATAAATTATATGGAAATTTAAATAACTGAAAACTATATTCATTTAAAATAACATGATAATGAATAATTAATATGGAATGTTAAGAAAATGAAAACTAATTCCATTTAATCTATAAATTGAATATGAAATGCATCCATAGAAATGTCAAAGCAGAATATCATGGATAATTAGTAATTGTGTTTGAATGATATAAATTTCTAATTATTTGTTACCATGTTTCTTATGTACGTGGTACCTTTATTGTTAATATATTTCACAATATGATTTTTCATTTTGGGTAAAAACACATCTAAAGATATCCAATTAATTCATCCCATGAGAATACTAATTAATCTAGGGGAAATCTATAACTTGACCCCACCCATGTGGTACCTATCCAAATCATTCCTCAAATATCAAATAATAAATTTATAAATTTTCCATATCAAAATATTCTTATAAATTATGAGATACCTATTTAAATAAGAAATGATGTCAGGTAAATCCATACATTTCATATAAGGTAAAAAAGAATATTCCTTTTACATGGTAAAAAAGGATTCAAAAGTTTATTGTTCCCAAAGTGATAAGAATATTCCATTTAAACATTTTTAAAAGAAAAAATTTGAAAATTATTTTTTAATAAATCAATTTATAATGTTTATAAAACTAAAAACCTTTTTATAAAATTGGGTTTTTGAAGAAAATAGATTATTAGACCAACATGAGAAATGAAGTCGTGTTTTCTTTAAGAAATTCTAATACATTTTAAGTACCAAAGTGTATAAAATAGTAATATTACATTTAAAATCCATGAATAACCATAGTATAGTTAAAGTAAATACTTTATTACAAAATTATTGAATAATTTCCTCTGATGTGCTTTCAAGAGTAAACAATCCCTTACAAAATGAGATTGGCATGTAAACCCTTGAAAAGACCATAATATTGATGTGTGAATAAATGAATGAATATATTGTGTGTGTAAAATTTAAATTCACATAAAACAAGTGGAAATATATATATATATATATATATATATATATTATCAATTTATTACATATATAATATTATATTATAAACAATAATGAGAAATTAGTATAGCCCAATGAAAAGAAATCTAGTTATGAAATTATTTACCACTTGGTAACTTCTTACTCAAATCTCATTAGAATAAAATATTAAAATTAAAACAAAAAATTCCATGAATATAAAATAATTTGTGATATAATATATCAAAATGGGTATTATATAAACCCAAAAAAAATTAAGCAGTTACAATGTCGTATGCCTCAAGAAAAGAAAAGTAAGACAAGAAACCTTTACCTGGTATTTACATTTGAGTAAATGTCATTTAACCTCATGTATAAGGGTTTTAATAATATTAATAAATTATTATAAAACTATAATCATTTTTTAATAGTTTTTATTAACTTCTAATAATATATTATTACCTATTTGTAAACAATCATTCATTATCTTCGCAATTTCTGTTGTTAATTTACTATATTTTTTAGTATGTTTTAACTTCTTATTTGTTGTTATTATTAATTTAAATTTTATATTATCATCACCAGAATGTAAAAACTGATTTAAATATCATATAATCCTGTAATACATATTTATAATAATCCATAAAATTTGGAGATGACAAATAAAATGCATCATTCCTGGAGATAGTAGGTCGTACAAACACATGAATGCAACTTCCATTTATTATTCATAAGTAAAAGAATGAAAATTAAATTATATATATGTATATTATAATTAAAGTATAATTTATATTTCATATATTTTACATTGGTTTATTAAAACCATAATTTATACACTCCAAGTATGACTTAAAAAATCACATTGCTTTGAGGAGGTGGTGTTCCGCACTACCACAAATGATGTTATCATATTTACACAAAATTAAAAGCATTAAGATATGTGTTATATAAAAAAAATAATCATAAATAAATTACAGGTATCATATATATAATATATAAAAATAAATTCTATCTTAATTACCAAACATGATAGGTGGTAAAAGAAAAATGAACGACATCGTTTTACGAGGTGGTTGTTAGTTGTACACAAAAATGATAAGTTCGTTTCCCATAGATGGAAGTGTGAGGATGTATAAGTTGAACCCCTAAAAATATAAGTAAATTTATGATAATTATATTATTATATAATAATGTAATAATAATTTTTTAATTTTTGGAGAAGGAAAATAAAACAAATGATCTTGTGGATGCATGTTACCTTCTTTTGGGATTACTCATTTTGGTTTATAAAAAAAGACTTACATGGATACATTTTTGAAAAAATTGAGTTTATAACATTTGGTTAAAGATTTGTTTAAATTATCTGGGTAGATTTTTGGATTTCAAAATGGCATTATAGTTGTGTATAAGTGGGAGGGGTTAGTACCGTTTTATAGTTCTATAGGGGTGGCATTCTTCTAAATTTTTGAAATGGGAATTCCACCTACATATTTTCTTAGGAATAGTGGCTTAAATAATGTTCCAAATTGTATAAAATGGATGATAGGGTAATAATATGAGAATAAAATGGATTTTTTACATGTTTATAGTGCATTGTTTCCCTTATGTTTATGCTTTATTCTCCTATTAAGCTAACTTTTCTCTTAATCAATGTAATTAATTTCGATCACATTCGAAAATATTTTTATTAAAAAACTATGTTGAATATATTATGAATTATAATCTATTTTGATTGAAAATATGGAACTAAATTTTCCAAATTCCAATCATATAATTGATTGAAAAAAATCAAATTTAATCTCATACACAGGACGACAAAGATGTTTTTTAATGTAAAAATGTTCAAAAAATTATATGATTCTATATCCAGTTTTAAATGGAAATTTATTCCAATGCAATAAAATAGACTAAATGTTTCATAATTGAAATATTTTTTCTTCAAACCTAATTTAAAATATAATTAAACTTACAAATAAAATATACTAAAAATTAATAACTAATTAAAACTCTGTATTTTTTACTATTCTTTAAAACATGAAACTTCATAGAAAAATACTAAATATAAAACCTAAAATAATGTTGCTGTTTTTATTTAAAAAATTAACTTTATTTTTTGTTCATTATTTTCCAAAAAAAATTAATTTGAAAATGTTTTTCCATCAAGAGGTAGTAAAAGTGAATTTATAAAAAAAATAGGTTTTTATATGAACTATTGGGTTTGCTATTATCTTAGGACTATAAAAAATATTCGATGAATTTAAGACTATTTGATTAGATTTATAATATAAATATTCTCATAATTTATATAATACTTTTCATAACATCCAATTTAATGGCTAGGTTATATCTTATTATACTAAATAATAATATTTTAACAATATAACGTTATTTGGTAAAAATTGGTCTTGTGTATAATGAAAGATATTGATGAAAGTCATTGTTCCATGTAATGAAAGACAACATATTATTTCATGGATTGTATTATATATTAGATATTGAATTTATTTAAAATATTAAATATATTGAAAAGTCTTTTTGTATTATATTCCATTACGTGCTATGTGTTGTGTCCCATACACACTATTGAATATAGTGTTCTTACATTAGAATTTTGGGGTGTTGCATTCTCACCACCTTAAATAAATAACATCCTCACAATTTAATATAGATCTTGGTTATATGTTTTTTGATATTTCATATGTTAAAATATAACATCATGGTAAGGGTTTATAAAACATCCTATAGGATATATAGATTGGGGAAAACAATGGTCACATAGACTAATATATAACTAGGTTCTTTCATAGGAGAACATTAGTGGAAAGTGAATATACGGAATTAGAATAAAAGTGTAAATATTTTTAATGAGTGGTTGAGGTAATCAACCATAAACAAGTAAATGATTGATGGAAATTTTAGGGTCTCAAAGTTATAAATTTTTTATGACTTAGAAGAAGATTTGTTCAAGGAAAAATATGGTATTTGGAAACATTTATTAATCAATTTTCTAATATTGAGTAATTATTTTACTTCCTAGGAATATAAATAAATATCCTTACTTGAATTATTTATATAAACATAATTTTGATCCTTTATTTTTTCTTTGATCAATTTCTAATTTATTCATTACTTCATGAAATGGATATTCAAAAATTAAATTTTATCACTAAAGCACTAAAATTGATATTTAAGGCATCGTAAGGCCCATTAAATATTGAAAAGTATAAATATTTGTCTCCAAATATTTTACAATGCAAATATAGTTAATCTATAACCCTAAAAAATAAAAACTACAGGTTCATAATTAATTTTTATTCATTAAATTGTTTGACTAAATAAAATTAAAAATTAACTGGGACATTGTGTAGGTCGTTGGTTTCCATTAAACCCTTATCATGCTTTGGTCATGAGTTCATGTCTCGAAACCTTTCTAGACATAATGGGAAGTCACCTGGAATATGGTTTGTCATTTCCTAAAACAAAATAAATATAATTTCAAAATTAACTATGATGTAATTCCATAAAATAAGGTTATTCACTAAATATCCATTTAACTGTGGTTTTCAATACAATCCCAATACATAAATACTTCGTAAATTTATTTCCACATAGGAACTTATTGGGTCTATATTTTATCCTTCAAAAGTGGAAATTTTATAAAACCAAAAACAATAGGGTGAGCATCAATTGTCATTTTGGAAAAACCATGTAATCATTTTTAGGATGTCTAAATATTAAAACATTATTTTTAATCTAAAACACCTCGGGTTTAAACTAATTCATCCCTAATTATTATCTATTCTGGACCATGATAATGTCTTTAATGAAATTACGAATCATCCTAAGCATATCCCTTATGAGTGCTGGACCAGGTGTGTAGAAAGGCTTTTTTTCATTTACCAGGTTATGAATGATTCTTGCCTGAGGCACCTTTTTAGAGTTTTTACCCCTAAGTATATCTGTGACAGAACCATGAAAAAAATTAGTATCCATAAAGTAATTTATTTTAAGAAAATAGATTATAATATCTATATTACCAAAACATTATGGTGTTCTTCTATACTTATCCCAGAATTTTATCATAGGGTTATGTTCTCAAATCTCTATTTTCTAAATCAAGTTTCCAAGGTTTATAATAAACATTATTTTAAAACGATTGTAGAAACTCATCCCTGGAAATACATAGTCATTGTCATTATAACAGTACATTGGCATAAGATACATGTAAATCGTGTCCCAAAGGATTGAACATTTTGGTATTCTAGGTAAACTGGGTACATACCTGATACTTCAGTTACAAATTAAAATAAAAAGTATATTATAATTTTTTCATAGGATAATAAATTTAATCCATCTAGTATACCCTTTCATATATTTCTTAGTACACTTATAAGAATATTTTTGAAATTAATTAAAATTAGTTTGATCTCATGTTCTCAATAAGTTAAAGTATAATGGATGAAATAATAAATCAATGAGTATAGCCATTATTGTCACGAACCAAATCTGGTCGCCACCAAACCCGGCACCAAACCCAACCCGTGACATGGCCCGACGGGCGTTCATGATCCCCATGGGATGTAACTAGTGCCCGGTTATCATAAAAGGATAATTGGTAATTATTTTAAAATATTTATAATCTTAAAGCAACAAAAGAATCCAATAAAACATATCTAGATTTTTCAAAACAAACAGTCTTATACAAAAATTCAAAACTGAGTTACATATTTTAAAAAAACTCAAAAAGACTAAAAATGGTAAAAATCAAAATTAAATAGCCCAAGAACCCTCATGGAATGAGGCACCTCCCTCAAGCCATATCCACAAGACTTCACCACCAAAGACCTGCTAGAAACCCGAACCATTGTAACTAATAAACTGAACCCAACCTGTGACAAAAAAAATATCCAATTATACTTACATCCAAGGGTGTAAGTAGGGTGTCAAAAAATTACTAGTAGGATAAAACCACTAATAAATTCCAGGTGATAAACAGTCAATGACGGAAAGCATGCAAGTTTTCAAAAACATGTAATTTCTAGTTACAATTTCTAAATGATGCAACTAAAAAAATCAGTTTTCAAGTGGGATAATTTTAAGAATCAACACTATTGAAATAAATTCCAAAGATACTTATTTTTCCAGACAAATATATTGTATGTCTATGGTAAGTATAAATGATCTAATTAGCACAAGAAATAGGAAATAACCTCTATGAACTAGCTCATTGTGGGTCCCAGGTACCTCGTATCTCAGTGAGAGTAACCATCACAAATATTCGTTCTCATGCACGAGCCACTAGTAGGGAACAAACCCATAACCTAGTGGTCCCCAATAATCAACATCAAAGTTTATTTAGAGTTGTAATTATCAATCTTTCTAATTGAAACTAAGGCCAATCCCCACAGATTCACTAGCATACAAGTACACGTCCACCAACCTAGATACCCAGGTTTCCCCTTTGTGCTCAATCAAGTTCAACTAGTCATGAAATATAATTTTCACATGAAAATATCATTTCCTTAGAAAACATTCACCAAACAGACCACATGTATACCACACAAGTCATAAAAGTCCACTTTTCATTCAAATTGATATGAAATCCTACTCACACCAAAATATCCCACAACACTCCACAGTTCTTTAAAACTTCCACAAATCCATTAAACAATTTTATAAAACCATTCGAATATATTAAAACTCACATAACATCTCACTCACATAATACATAATACACTTTTCATAAACAAAATCAATTTTTTACATCCCACTCACACAAAACAACCCACATCACTTTCACATCTCTTACACAATGTTGTAAATCCTTCAAACATTTTTATAAAACATTTACAAGATGGAACACATCACAAAACATCCCCTTTCACATTTAAAATGTACCATTTCAAAATATACACACTCGAAAACAGTTTTCCAATATGGTTTCACCTCTTACATAAATCATTAAATCATTAAAATCTTTCGTAAAAAACATTTAAAGAGTATACCCAAAATTTTCTGATAAAACTCATTTCAAAATAATATTTCAAGTAAAAAACCACACCAAAACACTACCAATGGATAATTGGAAGCCCTAGAGAGATTTATAAAACCACATTCAAGTGTTATAAAATAACCTTGAATAATGAAACGAAAAATACAAATGAAAACACTCATTTTCATAAAAAATATTTCAAGAAGTATAACAATGTTTTACACACAAAATGTATTCCAAAAACACCCTTCCAAGGCCCACATGACACTAAGGAATTAACAAAAAAAAATTACATCCCCTTTCAACAAGTAATAAATTTCATATCTTATAAAACTAACACAAAAGATACCACAAGTGTTACATTCGAAAAGTTCACAACTTCAAAAAAATCCATTATAAAATTAAATTCTTAACCAAATCCCTAAGAAATGGTTTTCGCACCACACACAGCATATGGGGAACATGAAATCCTAGTAAAACAAGAAAACTAACTCATTATGGAATGGTTAACCATGGAATCACCTACCGAAATTGTCAAATCCCTTTAAACATGGTGAAAAAGATAAACCACAAAACCATCGCACCACAAGAAAGATAATCCCAGCCCTACACCACAATAGTAGACCAAAAAGACACCAAATAAAACACTATGTTAGACCCCAAAATTTTGGATATTTTAGAACATAATAAAATAGAGAGGAAACCCTAAGGGAAAAGGAAGAAACCAAGAAGGAATCACATTCCTTGAAAATTATTGAAAAAATCACCCTAAAAAATCATGAATGGAAATGAAATGAAATTTAACTTTAAAATAAGTCATGTATGTGATAATTCTCCGCACCATGAAAACATTATGTCCCCAAAAATCCACATCAAGGCCAAATAAAAAAACCAAACCCAATCAACAATTCTCTAATGACTCAATGTCTAGACCCCAGAGGGGGAGGGAATGACATTAGGTTATGACATGGGTATATGTTCCTCCACCAATTTCCACGGAATGGGATCAACAGAAGAAAGATGATGAAACTTGAGGTTTTAAACTCTTCTTATCTTTCATATTGAGTAATGGACATTGTATAAGGATTTAAATGACCCTGGTATTTCCCCTAACTATGCACCAGCGTATCTCTGAGACCTATGGCTGGAGATCAAATGATTGATGCATCTTCAGCCTCATAGTTAGGCTTTGGAAACCCCGTAAATGAGAATTCTTCATTTGGTGCCACCAACAGCTACACTAAAATCCCCAATTACATTTCAAAGACATAACACATTCCAAACTCACTTTACCCTAACCCGATATTTCACTGAAACAAGGGATTAGAAGATGCACAGACAACACACCTTGTTTCTTCAAGTGAGAAACAATATAAGTAAATAACACTTATACTCACCTTCCTCTAAAATTGAAGATTTTGAGGTTTTTCCTAGTGAGAAATTCTCCCAATATAACAGGGACTCTTAGAGGATTGCACAACTTTCACATTTATAGTCAATTGAACTCATAACATCACAAGGCGATACCGAATAGGATCATGGTGACGGATATAAACAATGCATGGAGAGGGCCCTTATAAAACATCCCAAAACACTACACAATTCAAGATAGTGGCCACAATATCCTCTCGTGACAAGATTTCCCACACTTTTAGTTTAACCTGAACTCTTTCTTCTAAGAGACTACGGGCAACTGAGAGGACCTCTTAAACACCATCCAGATAATCATCCATGCTAACAACCCCAGACCAATTCCACATTCTGAAAATCAAGAAACATAAGAAGCTAATGTTTTTTTCAACATTCCGTGATCACTCTCCCTCTACAAGAGGATACAAAAAAATAACGGAAAGGGTGTATACTCATTCTAAAAATCTCAATAAAAAGATTTCTTACATAGATTAATTGGAGGATCTTCCAACGATGAAACAACCAGGGCTGCACATCAGTTGTGCACTGACCCTTAATTGGGGCGTACCTAATCCAACGAGAGAACCCGAGGACCAAACCAACCTGGTCCATTGTCCAAGACATACCTAAACCATATCCAAATATATGTTGGGAAACACCATAAAGTATTCCCAAAATATTCTTAGAGGAGACCACTAACCATCCCTTCAACGCATCTTACCTACCAAACACAAAACCAAAACATTGTTCAAACAAGAGGGTTTCTTAGACTCAAAAAATTCTACAACATGAACATTTACAAAAAAACATATAATACACAACATACCAAAACAATCATCAAGTCTTCATGTTTTCCATTTAAAAATATCATTTTTACAATAAACGGTTCAGCGGTTAGCATATCCACCAATGGTACCCCATGGGCCTCACATATGCATGTTTCTAGGCCACACTGAGAACCCCCATCATATCCATCTCAGAACTCATCCATCCATGACATAAAACATCCATAGTCTCATATAACCCCATGCATGTGGTTTCTAAAGGAAATACCAATGTTTAAAATTAAAATTATTTCCACTTTTCAAAACCAAAATAGTCAACCAATACCTTATTTTTCTCAAAACCGCTAACCACGAAATCAAACCCAAATTACAGCTTAACAAAATTTTCAGAAAGTAATAATCATTTAAATTAAAACACACTTTTAAGTCATACAAATTAATTTCAAAACATCTAATCCCATTAAAACACCTTTCAATGGTTTAGAATACTCTATTGGAAACAATTTTTCTAAACCAACTTTAACACAATTATATGCTTTCAAAAGTGGTGTAAACACACTATTTTCCATTTTAAAAAAATTCTGAAATTTCAGTTCTAAAATTTCACAAATCAATCCATTCCCAAATTTTCAAAAAAATCATCTCTCAAAACATTACACTTCTTCAAACCATAAAATTCTTCCTTTAAAACTGAACTTCAATGATTTCAAAACTAAAGGACACAAGACGATGCGGGGGGAAACTACCTTAGGTGGGTGATGTGGAAATATGGTTGGCGGCCATACTCCAATCACATCACCATAATAGATAGTTTTCTAGTGAAATATCCCTGAATCCACATGGATTTCCAGGTCCTGAATGCTCACTAAGTCTATTATCTAAACACACTTTTCATTTCTCCTAATCAATAAGTAACCAAGGAAATTAAAGGAGTCAGATAAGTCCTAACATCACCTGGTGACTCGAATCCCATTAATATGGGTGGTTATTAGGAACACTACCCATAATAGAAATACCAAGTCCCAAAAATCCTAACTCCAGACTATCCCAACTGGTCCCTAAATAACGTGACCCAAAGAGTTAACCAGAACCTCCTTTGATACAATTTTGTCACGAACCAGATCTGGTCTCCACCAAAACCAGCACCAAACCTAGCCCACGACATGGACCGAAGGGAGTTCCCGATCCCCACAGGCTGTAACAGGTGCTCGGGTATCATAGAATGAGAATTCAGAATAGTTTACTCGAGTTTATAATCATAAAACAAAAAAAGAATCAAATAAAATGAATCTGGATTTTTCAAACCAAACAGTCTCTTACCAAAATTCAGAACCACATTATATATTTTTAAAAAAATCCAAAAGAGAATAAAAATGGTACAAAACCAAAATTAAATTTCTCAGGAACCCTCATGTCAAGGTGCACCGCCCTCAAGCCATCTCAACAAGACTTCACCACCAATGGCGTACTAGAAACCGAACCACTGGAACTAAAAAAATGTTCCCAACCTACGACAACAAAAATAAACAATTATACTTACACCCAATGGTGTAAGTAGGGTGGTAGCAAATTCCTAGTAGTATAACACCACTAATAGATTCCATGAGATAAACATTCAAAGTCAAAAAGAAATCAAGTTTCCAGAAACATGTAATTTCTAGCTACAATTTCTAAAAGATGCAACTAAAAAATCATCTTTCAAGTGGGATAATATTAAGAATCAAAACTTTTAAAATAAATTTCAAAGCTACTAAATTTTACATCCAAATATAATGTATGCCTATGGTAATTATAATGGATCTAATGAGCACAAGCAATAGAAAATAACCCCTAGGCACTAGCTCGTTGTGAGTCTCAGGTATCTCGTGTCTCGGTGAGTGTAACCAACGCAAATATTTGTTCTCATTCAAGAGCCACTAGTAGGGAACATACCCATAACCATGTGGTCCCAAATCATCATGATAATAGTTTATTTAGAGTTTTAAATGTCAATATTTCTATGTTAATCTAAGGCCAAACCCCTCAGATTCACTAGCATACTAGTACACGTCCTCCCACCTATATACCCGGGTTTTCCCATTGTGCTCAATCAATTTCAACTAGTCAAGAAATATAATTTGAACATGAAAAAATCATTTAATCATCAAAAATTTACTAAATATCCTACATTTATACAACACAATTCACAAAATTCCACCTTTCATTCAAATTTATTTGAAATCTGACTCACACAAAAAGAGACCACAACTCTTTTCACGTTTCATTAACACTTCCACAAGAACCAGTTGGTGAGGTATCCTTAATTTCATCCATAAAACTCTGGTTCCAAACCAGGTAGAGGAATATTTTCTTGTACTATAGTAGTACTACATGAAAACTATACATTTTGGGGGGTACTATAGCAGACTGTACATTGTACAGGTACTATAGCATAATTGCACACTGTGCGGGTACTATAGCATTCACTATAGCAGTTACTGTAGTAGGTACTATTCGATATAGTAGTAGCTAGAACTATTCACCTTGGGCCACCATTTTGGGGTTGGAGTCCTTAAGGTTTTTGGGCCACCCAGGCCTATGGGTCAGTTTGCCTTTCGGGGAACGTTTATGGCCTTCGAGCACCTCAAGGCCTTCGGGCCACATGCAGTTGTCCCAGACAAACTCTACAAAAAAGGAGAAGCCCAAAAAGAGGATCCAGAGTAGGTGAACTCGCTAGAGTTGATCCAAATGGATTTTTCAAAATGAGAGGGTATAGTTATGCCATTGGGACAAGCCTGTGCATGCACAGAAAGCCTAGCCAGACAGCCACGCGAAGGTAGAGAGCTACTATCATGATGTAGATGTTGGGGAGGGGTAGTTCCTTGTAGATAGTCTGGTTGAATTCATTATGACCTTCGGGTCATGTAATTCATTAGCCTAAGGTCCATGTAATATCTGAGCCTATGGGCCTTGTAAGGGTTCCCCCTCATCCCTTGAAAGGGGGGTTATCCAAAATCAATAAAAATGATGGCCTTTGGGCCATTCTGGCCCAAATCCATAAAAAATTTTATAAAACCATTAAAATATATTATAACTCACTTAACTTCCCAATCACCTGTTATATAATACCCTTTTCATAACCAAAATCCATTTTTCACATCACACTCACACAAAACATCCCACATAACTTTCGCATCACTTACACACTTTTGTAAATCCTTCAAGCATTTTTATAAAACATTTCCAAGATGGAACACATCACCAAACAGCCCCTTTCACATTTAAAATATACCATTTCAAAATATAAACACTCTAAAATATTTTTCCAATATGGTTTCACCTCTTAAATAAATCATTAAATATTTTCAAATCTTTTGTGAAACAATTCTAAAGAGTATACCCAAACTTTTCTCATAAAACCCATTTCAAAACAATATTTCAAGGACAAAACCACACAAAAACACTACCAATGTAGAATTGTAAGCCGTATAGACATTTATAAAACCACTTTCAAGTGTTATAAAATGACCTTGAATAATACCCTGATAGATAAAAATGAAAACACCTATTTTTAAAAAATTCTCTCAAGAAGTATAACAAAGTTTTACACACCAAAAGTATTCCAAAAAAACCGTTCCAAGGCCCACATGACAAGAATTCATTAAAAAAATATAATTTTCAGCCCCTTTCAACAAGTAATAAATAAATTTAATATTTTATAGAACTTCCACAAAAGATACCACATGTGTTACATTCGAAAAGTTAACAAATTCAACAAAAATGCAATTATAAAATTAAATACTTAACAAAATCCATCAAAAAGGGTTTTTGCACCACACACAACATATGGAGGACATAGAAAATTGGTAAAACAAGAAAACGAACTCATCAAGGAATGGTTCTCCATGGAATAACCTACCGAAAGTGTCGAATCCCTCAGAACATGGTGCAAAACATCAACGACACCACCACCGCACCATAAGGAAGATAAATCCATCCCTAGACCACAATATTTTTCCAAAAAGAAACCAAATCAAACCCTATATTTGAACCCTAACTTCTGGATATTTTTCAACATAACTAAAGAGGGAGGAAAACCTAAGGTAAAATGAAGAAACCAAGAAGCAATCACTTACCTTTAAAATTATTGAAGAAATTACCCCCCCCCCCCAACATGAATATAAATTAAATTAAATTTAACTTTAAAATAATTCATGTATGTCAAAATTATGGAAAGGTAATAACTAGTGACATATTACATGTAATAAATAAACTGATAAGGAAGTTGGAAAAAAATACAGAAGGGTAAATAATGGAAAATTGATTCCATTTAAAATAACTAGATAAAATATAATCAATATGGAAAGGTGATAAACTGAAAATAATTGACATTTTATCAATAAACTATTGATGAAGTGGATAAGAAATATGGAAAGGTAATAAACTAAAAATGTATTCCATTAAATCAATAAACATAAAATTAAATGCAACCACATATATGTTGAAACAAATCATGGATAAATAGTAACTGGGTCTGAATGAGGGAAATTCTTAATTGTTGGATTCCATTTTTCCTAGTTACATGGAACCGTTACCTATAATATATTTCACTTGACTGTTTATCTTATTGGTTAAAAATCAATCTATGTCTTTTTAGAATACTCATTCCATGATACTACTATGTATTTAGGGGGTTTCTATAACTATGCCACACCCTTGTAGTACCTATCCAAATCATTCCTCGTATATCAAATTGTTGATTTAATAATTTTCCTTCCCAAATATCTATATGAATCATAAGATATAGAGTTAAAAAATTTACCTATATAATCAAATAAATTTAAACTACACACTGTATATAAAAAATTTATACATTTTAGGTGGTATACATATCCTTGATAAATGACATAGATATTTAGGGGAAACTTAATGTTCAATTATCACTGGAAATTAAATATTTCAGGGGGACTAACAGAAAACTCAAGGAAGTTAATTTCATAACTATTATTATAAAAATCATTCAAAGCCATTTATAGGAAGAATAATTATTATATTAATATGACATAAACACATTGGAGTAAGAATAAATATTTTTTTCACTGATGGAATAGAAGAATTTTAAAAGCATTCTTGAGGAAAATATACATTTATTTTGAAAAATCATTCCATTAAAAGTGACATTTAAACACTAAATTTTCAATAAAAATAATCTTTTAAACATTATATTAATTATTTGATTTAACGAGGGTGGGTAAATCCGTAAATTCTACATTTGGTAAAAAGAACATTCATTTTCTATAGTAAACAACTTAGAAAAGATCCATGTTCAGAAGAATACAAGAATATTAATTTTAAAGAATTATTAAAATAAAAAATGAAAAGATTTACTTAATAAATTATTTTGTAAAGGTTAAAAAAATGGAAAGCCTTTTCAGAAAATCGGGTTCGAGAAGAAAATAGGTTCTCCAACCCAAGGGTGAAATGAAGTCGGGTTTTCTTAAAAATTATTTTCTAAACAAATTTATGTACCAAAGAGTCAAACAATGGTACTATTACATGAAAAATTACACGAATAACTATAGGATAATAAAATTAAGGTATTATTAGAAAATGGTTAAATAATTTCCTCTTATGGAAATTCAAGTGTAAACAATGCCGAACAGAAAATGATTGTGAAGTAAACTTCTGAAAAGACCATAACATTGATGTTATAATCAATAAATGAATGGATTATATTTGTCGACTCTAATTACACATAAATAAAGTTTAAAAACAAAAATATATAGTATAAAAGTGTTTATATATATAATCATAGAATATTAACAACAAAGAGAATGTAATGTAACCCAATGAAAAGGAATCATGTTTTGAAATTCTTTACCACTTGATGACTTTTAGTCCAATTACCCTTATAACAAATAATTAGTATTTAAACTCATAATATAATGAAGATAAAATAATTAATGACATAATATATCAAATGTGGTAGTAGATACACCCTAGAAAAGAAATAAGTGGTGATAATGGTGTATGCCTCACTTAAAGAAAAGTGAGACAAAGTATCTTTACTTGTGTTTTATTTTTGTTGAACATCCATTAAGCTATGGTATAAGGTTTTAAACATGTTAAAAACTTATAATAGTACCATACTAAGATTTATAATATCATATATTAACTTCTTATAATTTATTATTACCTATTTCTTAATAATCTTTCATTATCTTCACTATGTCGGGTATTAGTTTCCCAGATTATCTTGTATATTTTAATTTGTTACTTATTGTTCTTATTAATTATATCATGATTTATTCATAAAATAATTTAAACATTATGTCAATATAATTTTTAACCATTATTTTTGTATTTATACTAATCCATAAAATTTGGAGATAATAAATGAAACGCAGGGCTTATGGAGACGGTAAGTCAACATACACATGAACACTACTTTCATTTTCGTTCTATATTTAAAATAACGAAAAGTAAATGATATATATATATTATATTTAAATAATAATATATCTTACATATATGTTATATAATTTTATTAAAATAATACACTATACTTTCCATGTATAACACGGAAGAATCACATTTCTTTGAGGAGGTAGTTGTACACACTTCCACAAATGATGTAATTGTATTCACACAAAACGGAAGGCATTAATTTATTTTTTATATATAAATTAAATATGAATAAACAAATTAAAAATATAATATATATCTTATATAATCATATTGTACATCAGAATTCCCAACCATGGGAAGTGGTAAAATAAAAACGAAAGACATAGTTTCGCAAGGAGGTTGTTTGTCGTACACATAAATGGTAAGTATGTTTCCAGTTTTTTTGAAGTGTGTGTAATGTTAGATGGAAACCTCATCATAAAAACATATAATAATATTTAGGATAATAATTTTATTATATAATAATTTAATAAGAAGATTTTAATGGTGGTAGAAGGAAAATATTACAATGGATCTTGTAGAAGATTATCACTTCTTTTTAAGATAACTTCTTTTGGATCACACAGAAAGACTTCATTGGATACCATTATGCCCAAATAAATCCTTTTAGTATTAGGGGAGGAATTTTGGATTCTTATTTGAGTAGATTTTGGGAGATATAGTGGGATTTATAGGTTTGAATAAGTGGGAGTGTTTAGTACCTTTAATAATAAAGAAGGAGTTATATTACTGTAATGTTTTTAAAAGAGAAATCCACCAATGTTTTAACTATGAAATTTGGGTCAAATAATGATTAAAATTAGAAAAATCGTTTATATGATCAAAATGTGAACATTCAATAGATTTTGGATGATTTTATATTTCATTTTCCCTTATGTTTAATATTTTCTCCTTTATTACAGAAATGTTTTTCTTAATCACTACAATTAATATTAATCACATTCCCCAATATTTTTGGTCAAAATTAAGGTAAAAATATTAGAAATTATAAATTATTATGATTCCAAATATAGAATACATTTTACCAAAAGCCAATCAGATAAGAGACAGAAATTAATTTAAATTTTATCCTGTAGACTGGATGATAATTCTAGTTTTTAATGTAAAAATGTTCAAAGGATTGGTAAGTTTATATATCCAATTTTAAAATGAAATTAATTAAAATTACCTTAAATGGTTTAATTTTTATCTAATTTATATTATTTAACATTATAACATATTTAAAAAATAATTTATCCTTATTAATATATCATTTGAATGCAATCGTTTTTAATTTAAATTTATAATTATTTATTATTCATCAAAAATGAAACGTCATAGAAAAATAGAAACAATTCACACAAATACAATTTTTAGGTATATCTTTCAAAAATAAATTTTATTCTGATATATAAAATTTAAAAATGTTCCAAAAAATGTATTTTAAGTAGGTTCTCTATAAAAAGGTACTAAAATTGGCCTCATAAAAATGTAGGTTTTTTGTGCAATGTTGGGTTTTCTCTTATACTATGACTATAAAATATACTGGATGAATGTAAAAATATTTAATTGATTATATAATATATATATATATATATACTCATAAGTTAGTTAATACTATTCATAACCTCTAATTTTATAGTTAAGTTATATCTTATTATATTAAATAATAACATTTGAATAACATATTTTTGTTCGCTAAAACTCGTTCTTGTGTGGCTTTATCAAAGAAAGTATTTGTTTCATGTAATAAAATATAACTCAATATTTATTAAATTGTATGATATATAATTGATTGAATTTATTTAAAATAGTAAATATATTTATCATATTGAGATATTATATTCCCTTATGCGCTTGGTGTTACATGTCATACACACTATTGAATATAATGTTTTTAATTTACAATTTTAGAGTGTCACATGGATTGAAAATCCCCTAAAAAATTATATTATAAAATTACTTATCCATTAATTATAGGTTTTGTTATTCTTGAAATACCAATCCAAAGGACATTACTAAGGGTAAAGGAGGTCCGTTAAAGAAGGGGTAATCTTCCTACCCAACCCCTTTCAATTTATTGTTTTTACCTCCTCTTAATATATGGTATTAATAATAAAGTATTTACTTTAGTTAGCTCAATGTACTAAAATGTTTTTATTATTATATAACCGCCCTTAACCACCCTCTATTTTATTAAATGGGAAATGATTTTATCCCTTGTGTGTATGTGTGGACTACCACCTCAACATAGAGATACAATTATTTTCTCATTACAACAATATTGGTTTTTTAATATAATAGACTCAATGATTATATATTATATTTATTATATAATTGTGATTTTAATTATGATAAAATATTATTTATATTTCATTGTTTATTTTCATTAGAAAATCAATCCATCATACATACATAAGCATGGAAAACCATCTCTATGAATGGCATAATTACTTTTTTTATCTCTACCTTTTCTTGATTATTATAAATATTAATATAAAGAATAAATATGATATTTATTCCATGATAAATATTTTGAAGATGATGTAACCATGATTAATATACAAGGGCTAGAACTATCAAACTGAAACTTTGATGAAAAATGAAATAGTTGACACCCGTAAATTGTGGATTGAATAAATAATTTTTAATAAATGGGTGTTGAAATGTTTTATTAGGGTAATATATGAAATTATAAGTATTTAACTTACTTTTATATGTATTATAATGGGTTTTAATTTATTATATTAGAGTTTATACTACATTTGGATCAACTAAAACATGGGTTAATAAAATTATTTTTAAATATCATTTTAAACATTATGGTTTATGGTTGAGTTTACATTAAATAACATTATAATCTTTTTATTAGATAATATAATTTTATTTTATTCTATTATGAATATTCGTGGAATTATGAATTACTTCTATGATTTTCCTCTCTTCTATACTTAATGTTATAAGGAAAATGTTTTTAAGATAAATAGACTTTATTTCATCTTTGGTAGGGAATCGTTTTCTTCCACGCCAATGTTTTCTTTAAAATAAATTAAAGATTATTTTTATTATTCTCCTATAATTTTTTAATGTCATGTTTACCCATGTTTTAATTCAAATAAATTTTTTTAAAAGGAATCTTATTTTTAATATTCAAATATGGTACTTTTGACTTATTTCCAATAATGTGAGAGTAATATTTATTTTAACATGCACCACATGAACTGAACTTCCCATTAAATATAAAAATAAATGATTTAAAAATTTATTTACAAGTTTCCATTATAATTTTAATAGAAATATTTTTCCGTAACATTTATAAAAAAATTATATTTTTAATGAGTGACTTCAAAAAAAAGAATACTCCTCAAGAAATATTTTCATGATTTCTTAATGTTATTTTTTATCTATGCTAACATACTATGATATTAATTGTGCTTTATTGAATATATAATCCAATGATACCACTGTTATTATTTATTTTTATGGTTTTGTTTTTGATGATGATATTTTAAAAAAAATCATTTATTTTCCACAGGTTATGATATGATGACGTATCAATTTTATATGATCTTGTATAAAATATATGAATAGATTATGAATATGTGATTGGTTGGCCTATAATAATATATCCATTCGTCATATTAAAAATATATTAATGTTTTATGATATCAAATAGTACAATGGGTTTTATCTCATTCTTTAAATATGGTATATATGAGTTTATCCCAAGCCCAAATGAGGGTATATGGGAGGTTATCCAAGACCATAAATAGGGTATATGGGAGGTTGTCCCAAGATCCAGAGAGGAAACATAATATTTTATCCCAAGCATGAATTAAGTACATGGGAAGTTATTCTATTCCTAAAATGTTGCTAATCTCTTATTGGGTAACCATGACATTTGGCTATTATGATTATGATTATGCCACACATTATTCCATAATTTTTTTAAATGATCTCATGTCAATGCCTTTTTCTCATGGATCATTATCATTGATTCTTATATTATTTATGCCTAATAAACTATATATTTTTATCTCATCACTCAACATTGTGATCTATCATTTTTTTGATATGGTTTTGGAAGGTTGATATAATGTTATCATACATGTATGTTCTAGTTATTCTTAAATAATTATTAATATCTCATTTGTTTACCCATTTTTAGAATCTCATATCACCCATAAATAAGTTTTCTATTCTCTATGATATGAATAAAGTTAAATTATGGTATGACTAAGGAGGGATTTAATTTTTAATAACGCAATGGGATATAATTTAAATCTTTTGTATACGTATTATTTATCAACAATTGTTTCTATGGACCATAAACATTTACATTTTGGTATGTATTATAATGTTTTTTAATGGACCATAATCTTAAAATATGTAATATTATAGAGGCCCACTTTAGGATTTTATTAACAAATGGAGGGGGTGAATCAGTGGAAATGAATTTTAACCAATTATAAATTTTTATACCTTTACCTATTAGATATGTTAGGATATTTATTCCCATATTCCCTCTTCTTTAATATATGCAAGAATACTATAGAAAAGAAATGATATAACATTATTCTTTTACAAGGTTTTTTATACAAAAAAAGTATAATGTTATTTTTTCTATGTTTATTAACAATATATAAAATCTACACTATATTTCAATACTTATTTATAGTGGTTTGGATAAAAAAAATATGAATCCAAACTATGGTTCCTTGCTCTTTAGTAGGGGATAAAAAAAATCCTAAATACCTACACCAGTAGATACTATGTACATCTTATAGAACCATTTTTGTTCCTAATAATTCATGTGAGGTAAGTCTTAAACTTTATTAAGTTCCTTTACATAACTAATAAAGTCTTTTACCAATGGATATATTGGTTGTTTCTCAATTATGCTTTTACTTCTTCCTCTTCTCAAACATACACAGTAGTGTGATGGTAACTCTTCTTATACAAAGTTGAAAAACAATAATTCTCCTTTTATCTTATTTACTTCAATCCATGAAAATATTAATTTGGTAAAAAATTATTCATATGATACCTCCCATTAATTATTGATTGTCATATGATTTTCACCGGGTAAAAATTTGTCAAATTCTAGTTCATCCAATTCATTTTTCTTCTATTGGTCCATTCACTTCATAATTAGAAAACTTACTAATTTATTTGATTATTTAGCTATGTATTACACCCCATTCTCCATCTAGAACAACTTTTTATATGATTTAATAGAAATTATAATTTCTCTCAAGATTTTTGGGTGGATCTTCCTTAACGTTTTTCACTTATTCGTAAATATGCACATCTATAAAAACCTTTTTTAATAACATCTATGAATCTCATCATATATTCTATTTCTTTATCAGTAATGGATATCTGAAATCATAGGGAGAAATGAAAATTTAAAATATGAATTTCATATATATAGATTTCAAATTCCCTCTCAAACATTAAACATTAAATTCCTTCAAACACCATAAAATCTAGGAACATTCTTTAAGAATTGTTTTCAACAAACATCTTCAAACCGTACTCAAATCTTAGCTTGGATCATAAATATTCTTTTATGGTTTTTCAGTTTTTTACCATGTATCTCGTCGTATTTACTTATATTAATTTAAAAATTATTTTGAATAACTTATAACTCTTCTTATATTATTTATATATAACAACTCCAAATATCTAATTGTTTTTTTTTCTAATGTACTTCAATAGATACGAAAAATTCCATCTTTCTGATGAATTCTTGAAAGTCAGTATGTCTTATTTGGTGTAATTCACCCATTATATCTCTTCATCCCTAAACATTGATTTCTTAATCATGATTCTAATTATTTTTTATATTATTATTTTAGGTCAATTATTCTTTGTATATATCCCTCAATCAGGAAAGACTCTATCTAGTGATCCTTTACAACATACTTATTTTTCTGGAAAAATTGTCCGCCCTTTTTCAAAATAATATCAAGAAAAAAATCATAAGGATCTCCATCCATTTTATGGGATATGAAATGTTGGTTTGTTTTCCTTTTCTTGATGAACCCTCATAGGTTTACCAAGATCATTATGTACGGTGACTTTATAGAACTCCATTAGATGAATTTGCAATACCTTTTATATTTTTTATGTAACTCTTTCTTATCATGACATCACTCAATGAAATTTGTCTAATTCCAGGACTCAAAAACTTCTATCTTATGGAAATTACCAGGAGACATTTGTTTTTTGAATGTTAATTAGGGACTTATGAATGATGAATCCATGATCTCTTGGAACATCTTGTTAGACACCTCATATATAAAACATATGTCAAACACCTTATCCTAGAAACCGTTATCTATTATTTTCATAAAGAAATCTGTCTAATTACTTGGAAACATTTTTATGATTACTCAAGAATATTTAGATTGATTCATTTTAAAATTATTTATACTATTTTCACCACATTTTTCATATATCTAATGAATTGGACAAGAAAACTCTACTTTATAATTATAAATATTCAATCAAAAAGTGTCTATCTGATGAATCATGTGTTTGTATAACATACTTTATACATTGTTTCATCTTATATTACCACATATTCAGTTACTATAATTCTTCTCAACATGATCTTTTTACAATCTTGACATTATACTTTGTATAACACCCGTTATTATGTATATAAGAAAATATATTTTTGATCGATGAACATATAAGAGTTTTTTGATGGACTCACAACCTTTTCTCTAACTAATGAACTGATAAATTTTTTTTCTTATGAAATATAAAATATGACTTTGTAAGAGGTTATCTAATGGATTTTCCCTAATGAAAATACTCAAAGACTTATTTAAACATACTATGATTAAAATTAATAGTAGTTTCATGTCCAATTACACATTATAAAAGTATAAATCCATATCTTTATAACCCAAACACTAATTATGACAACCCTACTTTTTATTACAACTTAAACATGCTTTATTACATAAAACTTCACATAATACAACAAAGAAGATCGATAGGTTTAGTGTATTTGGGTCTTAGGATCATTACATAAAAACTTTAAACTTGAAATACAACATCTTTATTGAAAACTTCCTTTACATGACCACTACATTCCTTCGTACTTAGCATTGCCTGGGATAACCTGAGGACATGCATAAGAAAAGGGTGAGCTATAAATCCCAGTAAGGGAGTACACAATGAATAACATGAGGAGTACAATACATGTTAGGCAATAGGCATATCAATAGAGCATAAGAAAAACATGGACATAAAGGAATGATAAAGCATGATAATCATAACATGGAAATGTGGCAACAACACTTAACATTGAATTAGCATGAGCCAAGGCCCATTGCACATGGAGCATGAGTAAACCCTCATTGCACTTGAAGCACGAGTAAACCCTCGTTGCACTTGAATTGGCATGAGTAAACACTCATTGCACATGACATATCATGATACTATACTTTAGCCAATGCATTAGAGCACTATAAAGGGCGCACCCTTCTTAAACATTTCATTTCATGCATAAGTGTGCCACATGGATCATAAAACATGGATTCATAAAACATAATCATTTATTCCATGATAAAGGAATGTGGAATTAAAACATGAAACTTTATAATCAATAATTAAATGTTCATAAAGTTGAATAACCTTGATGGAGAAATGGGCATGGTATTCACTACACAATGACATTGGCTTAGAAAATCGGTGTGATTTCGGCAACGTAACGGCGTGACACAAGAATTCATAAAAAATGGTTGATGAGAGAGAAAGGGGTTCCTCATAATATTTACATGTAATGGAAAGTAAGGAGGTCATATAGATACATATTCCAACAATTGAAAAGGAATTTAGATTCATGATACAAAAGTATTGCTTGAATGTAAAAGAAGAGAGAGAAGTTCCTTTCAGAATTTCGGCATAGTAACGGGTGTACATGGGAGGCATTTAATGAGAAAGAAAGGGTTCTCCCATCATTCAAACAATAATAGGGCAGTATGGGGGAGGTGCAAAACCATACCCCAACATTCATAATTGAAATAAAAAGGGCAATACAACTTAAAGAAAATTGACAAAAATGAGAAAGGATGAAAAAACCCTTACTTGGAAGTGTGCTTCCAAAGGCTAGAGAGACGCTTGTGAGAGGCTTCTTGGGAGCTTGGGGAACCTTGGGAGGATTCTATAGAGAGTAGGGCAGATGTTGGACGAACCCCAAGGTATATTACTGAGGATGAAGTGGGATCTTGGGTGGGTTTATATAGGAAAGTTGAGAGAATTCTTTATTATTTAGGTTTGGGACCCCTTATATTAAAATAATCCAAACCACAAACCATCCCATGGTATTTGCCCATGGTTTCTGGAAAAAGAAAGAGGAAAACAATATTTTACAAGGCCAAGGTCCGAACTTATTAAAAAATTAGGGTTTCTTATGTGGAGGTGAGTCACACTCCCATGGAAATTAATTTAAAAAGGCAAAATGTTGAATAAGTCTTGAGGGCTCCATTAATGCTTTGAAAAGTAAGTCAAACAAACCCAAAACCTCATTATTTTAATGATAAAACACATATTGGCCGAACATAAGGATTATGGTATTTTATTACATCACCATTGGGTCATTATGATGTCATAAAACACATTATATATTTAAATGGTATTTAATTTTTACCAAAACATTTGACTGTCTTAGAAAATTATGAAAACTTCACCGTTGGATAATTTCGACGTCCTGATTCCAAAAATAATATTTATTTTATCTAAATAATTTTCTAAATATGTGAATTTTCACTTTTAAAATAAAAACCGACATTTATAAAAAAATTCACGGGTTTTGACAGAAATGGATTTCAAACTTTAATAAAAATTTTAATTGCATTCATAAAATTATAAGATCATTTATACTTAGTAAAAAATTATTTTAATATTAATAATAATATTTTATTAAAATATTATTTAATTCAAAAATCCTTTAATTTAATAAAATATAATTCTTAATTAAATAATAACTAAAAACACCATTTTTACTTTAAAAACTAATTACAATGTATCAAAAATGACTAGAAATTATATTCATTATTATATAAAAAAATAATGTACATGAACATGGTGCTACTTATTTGTTACATAACCCCTTAAAATAGCCGCATAAGACCTAAGGGTAAGGTGTGCGATGGTGACAGACTCTTGGGGTTGCTCGGATAACATCGCTCGAGTTGTAATTTCAATCAACTTCCACTTTTCCCGTAGACGATCACGTTCGAGCTTGACTTGATGAAGCTCAGCTTGGGCTTGGTCAAGGGAAAAGCCCAAAGAGGCCACCTCTTTTCTGAGCTCCGACAAATGGGCTTCAAAAGGGTCAATTCTACTGGATTATGCCATCGCTTCCTTTGTCTAAGTAGAAAATTGATTCGTTAAATCCTTATATTTATACTACTCAGATGATCACTGTTCAACGGCTATAAAAGTAATGGTCACAAATCTTAACGTAAAACTAAAGAAGTTGACATCTTATAAAAACATTTTTCATAAAGAAACATTTAACCAGATCAAGAGGTATTTTCTATTAATGAAACTTTGGGTCGTTACAATATTCCCCCCTTAAGAAATTTCGCCCTCGAAATTTTCCTTTTCCCACACTAAAACAAATGTGGGTAACTCATCTTCATCATATCCTCCGACTCCCATGTTGCTTCTTCAAACTTGTGGTTTCTCCACAACACCATGACGAGGGGCATTGTCTTATTTTGTAGAACCTTTTCTCTACGATCTAAGATCTTCACTAGTTGCTCCTCATAAGAAAGATCATATTCCAATTGTACCACCTTGGAAGAGAGTACATGTGAAGGGTCTGGTATGTACTTCCTTAACAGGGATACATGAAAGACATCATGCACCTTGGCCATAGTAGGTGGAAGTGCTAGTCGATAGGCCACATCCCCAACACGATCAAGAATCTCGAAGGGGCCGATGTACCTTGGACTTAACTTCCCATTCTTTCCGAACCTCATGACCTTCTTCCATGGAGATATGCGTAAAAACACCATGTCTCCGACTTTAAACTCAAGGTCTCGTCGACGATTATCTGCATAACTCTTCTGTCGACTTTGCGCTGCCTTGATATGCTGCTGAATGGTTTTCACCTTCTCCACCATTTCTTCGACCATTTCTGGTCCAAGCAGCTTATGTTCACCGACCTCATCCCAACATGCCGGTGTTCTACACCTTTTCACATACAGGGCTTCATATGGTTCCATTTAGATGCTCGAGTGGAAACTATTATTATAAGAGAACTCAACCAGAGGAAGATGTTGATCCCATCCTCCTTTAAAGTCCATTGAGAACGCTCTCAACATATCCTCAAGTGTTTGGATAGTCCGCTCGGATTGGCCATCAGTTTGAGGATGATAGGCCGTACTGAAGTTTAGTTCAGTATTCAGAGCATGTTGAAGTCTCTTCCAAAACTTAGAGGTGAATCTTGGATCTCGATCAGAAACAATATATAGTGGTACTCCATGCAACCGTACCACTTCCCTGATATATATCTGTGCCAGTTGATCCAAAGAGAAATCCTCTCGAATAGCAATGAAGTGTGCAGTCTTTGTAAGACGATCCACAACAACCCAGATTGCATTTTTGCCTTTGGATTTCCTTGGAAGTCCGGTGACAAAGTCCATGGTGATGTTCTCCCATTTCCATTTTGGTATGGGCAATGGTTGCATCATCCCCTTAGACTTCTGCCTCTCTGCCTTCACTTGCTGACACACCAGGAACTTTGATGTATATTCAGCGATCTCCTTCTTCATATTATCCCACCAAAAGTTTTCTCAGAGATCTCGATACATCTTTGTGCTCCCTGGGTGAATAGAGAAATTTGAACTATGTGCATCATCCAAAAGTTCCTTCTTCAGCTCTGAACTTGATGGAACACATAGTCTTTTCCCAAACCGCACAATTCCATCTTCATTAACATTAAACTCTGAGGATTTTCCCTTTCTGATAGCTTCCACTTTTTCTTGGATTCCCGCATCATCTTTTTTAGCATCCTTTTACCTTTCCAAAAGAGATGGTTGAGCAATCATTTGTGAAAGGATTGATGATGTTCCCTTCTTTATGATTCCCATGTCCATCTTCATCAAGTCTTAGAAGATTGGATCCTTCTCAATTCTCATCATTGATAGAATTGATGGATCCTTTCTACTTAGGGCATCTGCCACCTTGTTTGCCTTCCCATGGTGGTAATGTATTGAACAGTCATAATCCTTGATGAGCTCTATCCATCTTCTCTGGCGCATATTAAGATCTTTCTGTGTGAATATATATTTAAGACTTTGTGGTCAGTATATATCTCACATTTCTCTCCATAGAGATAATGCCGCCAGAATTTCAAGGCAAAGATCACTGCCGCCAACTCCAGATCATGCGTTGGATAGTTTATCTCATAGACTTTCAACTGCCTTGAGGCATAGGATATCACTTTATCATTCTGCATCAGCACACATCCTAAGCCCTTCTTCTAAGCATCACTGAATACCATAAAAAGCTCCCCACTTGTGGGTAAAGTGAGAACAGGTGCAGTGATAAGCCTCCTTTTCAACTCTTTGAATCTTTCTTCGCATTTATCACTCCAAGAAAACTTTACTCCCTTTTGAGTTAGCTTGGTAAGTGGTTTGGACAATCATGAGAAATTTCTCACAAATCGTCGATAATATCCAGCTAACCCCAAGAAGCTACGGATATCAGTTACCGATGTTGGCCTCGGCCATCCCTCAATTGCATCTGTTTTGGAGGGGTCTACAGATATCCCATTGCTTGTGATGATATGGCCCAAGAATGAGACTTCCTTCAACCAAAACTCACACTTGTTGTACTTTGCATAGAGATTCTCCTTGCGCAAAGTATCTATTACAGTTCTTAAATGCTTTTCATAGTCCTCCTTGGTTTTGGATTATATTAGAATATCATCTATAAATACTACCACAAATTTGTCAAGGTAGTCTCTAAAGACTCTATTCATAAAGTCCATGAATATTGATGGAGCATTGGTGAGTCCGAAAGGCATTACTATGAATTCATAGTGCCCGTACCTTGTACGAAAAGCAGTCTTGGGGATATCTTCCTTCTTCACCCTTACTTGATAATATCCCGACCGCAAGTCCACCTTGGAGAAGTATTTTTCTCCACGCAATTGATCAAACAAGTCATCGATTATTGGGAGAGGATACTTTTTCTTTATTGTGATTTTGTTAAGTTCACGATAATTGATGCAAAGCCGCATTGACCCATCCTTCTTCTTGACGAAGAGGACGGGTGCCCCCCATGGTGATGCACTTGGGCGTATAAAACATTTATCCAGATTCTCCTATAGTTGTTTCTTCAGCTCTTCAAGCTCAACAACAACCATTCTATATGGAGTCTTGGATATTGGTAGCGCCCCAGGTATAAGTTCAATTGAGAACTCAACATCTCTTCTTGGAGGAAGACCAGGAAGTTCCTCAGGAAATACTTCAGCAAATTCCCTCACAATGGGCTTTTCTTCAAGGGCGGTTTCTTCCTTGGACTCAATAATCTGAGCCAGATATGCGTGCTCATAAGGCAGAAATATCCATGCTTGAGATGATGGAGCTAAAGGAGATTCATCTTCCTCCTGACACTTGTAAAGAATCGGGGGTCGATTCTCCATATGGAGTGTGATTTCCCTCTCCCGACAATTTATGTTGGCTCTATATAAGGAAAGAAAATACATGCCAAGAATTGCATCAAATTCCACCAAAGGGATTATGACGAGGTTCACCGGGAAATTCAATCCACAGATTATAACAGGGGAGGACTTATACTCATGGGATGCAATGATTGCCCCATTTGTCGTACTCACCGACATCTTTACTTCCATGATTTGTGGTGGTGCAGGGATTGTTCTACTAAACATTTGAGATATAAAAGAATGCGTAGAACCTAAATCAAAAAGTACGTTAGCTATTCTTGAATGAATAACTAGCGTACCTGTCACCACTTCGTTGTCGGGGTTCACTTTGGCAGAAGTGATGGAAAAAGTTCTTCCTTGCTGTCTTGGAGGTTGCTGGTTGCCTCCGATAACCCTTGGATTAGGGCACTGATTTGCAAAATGACCCGGTTCTTTGCATTTGTAGCATTGAACAACGCGTTGAGGTTCGAACGGAGCATTCCTCTCCTCTGTCGTAGTCGTGGGTCCTTCTTGCTGACAGTTAACAGCTAGGTGCCCTTCTCTTCCACACTTGAAGCATTTTCTGGTCCCCCTAAGGCAATTTCCAGGGTGCTTCTTTCCACACTATTGGCAAGTGGGGTGCTGGAACTTCATAGCGTTGTTGGATTTATCCATCGGACCACCAGCATTGAAGTCCACCTTACGCTTCTTGTCCCTATGATACCCCTGTGATTCTCCAATCTCCATTTCATCCTTGAGGGCACATCGGACAATTTCCTCATAGCTGTCGAAGTCACAGATCGCTAATGCTTTCCGAAAGCTAGGCTTCAGCCCACCAAAGAAGCGGTCAACCTTGCATTCGGGGGTATCGACAAAGCCAGAAGCGTATCGTGCAAGCCTTGTGAAATTTTCCTCGTACGCTCCCACAGATTCTGCATATTTCTGGTTGATGGAAAGGAAGTCCCTTTCCGTCTTAAGACGGAGGGAGCGCGGAAAATATTTATCGAAAAACATCATCCGTAATTCCTTCCATTCCAAAGCCTCGATATCCTCCTCAGGATTCGTATTTTTGATCAACGTCCACCATTGATCAGCTTCACCCTCCATTCGATAAGCCGCCATGAGAACCTTCTCTTTTTCAGAGCATTGGAGGAAGGAGAATAACTTTTCAATGGAGTTGATCCATTGTTCAGCGATCGTGGGATCGGATGATCCACTAAAAGTAGGAGTCCTTTGTCTCATGAAGCTTTCAATAGAGACTTGTTCTTCCTTAGGGGGGGTTGAACGTTCCTCTTGAGCAGTGTTTATATTCAAAACTTGTGTTATCTAAGAGAGAAGCGTGACAAAGTTCGCGATTCCCACTCTCATTGGATTGGGCATCTCATAAGTACAATCATCACACTGATCTTCACAACGATTGTTAGCCCGAGTTCTCCTATTACCGGCCATTTGCTGGAATAAAAGGAAAGTTAGGGGTAACACATAAAGGGTAATCCAAAGACAAAAGTTTTATGACTTGTAAATAAACTTTAATCTCAATAACTCATGAGTCTATAGGATTCAATCTAGGCTTTTCATGATCTTCCTTCTAACATAAATTCTTAAGAGAATTTTTCCCTTAATAAGGGTTCATACTAAGATTGTGAAATTATCAAAACATATCCCCTGGGAGTGTCATAACCAAGAGTGCATCAAGGCCCGTTGTCGTGCACCAGTTCCCATTCGATTCTAGCTCAAAGCGGTGTTTTCGGGTTTTACCCCTAGGATACATCTGTGCCAGAGCCGCCTCTACCTGCTCGTATCCAGACAGGGATGTATTTGTTTGATAAACCACTTACTTAGTATTTACCAAAACTTAGGGATGTTTTTATTATTCTTAGTCTTGTATCTAAGGCTTTTCTAGGGTTTCCTAATCCCAAAAATAACTAAACCTATCCTCTGATACCAACTATGACAACCCTGCTTTTTATTACAACTTAAACATGCTTTATTACATAAAACTTCACTTGATACAACAAAGAAGATCGAGAGGTTTAGTGTCTTTGGGTCTTAGGATCATTACATAAAAACTTTAAACTTGAAATACAATATCTTTATTGAAAAATTCCTTTACATGACAACTACATTCCTTCGTACTTAGCATTGAATGGGATAACCTGAGGACATGCATAAGAAAAGGGTCAGCTATAAAGCCCAGTAAGGGAGTACACAATGAATAACATGAGGAGTACAATACATGTTATGCAATAGGCATATCAATATAGCATAAGAAAAACATGGACATAAAGGCATGATAAAGCATGATAATCATAACATGGAAATGTGGCAACAACACTTAACATTGAATTAGCATGAGCCAAGGATCATTGCACATGGAGCATGAGTAAACCCTCATTGCACTTGAAGCATGATTAAACCCTCATTGAACTTGAATTAGCATGAGTCAACACTCATTTCACATGACGTATCATGATACTATACTTTACCCAATGCATTGGAGCACTATAAAGGGCGCAGCCTTCTTAAACGTTTCATTTCATGCATAAGTGTGCCACATGGATCATAAAACATGGATTCATAAAACATAATCATTTATTCCACGATAAAGGAATGTGGAATTAAAACATGAAACTTTATAATCAATAAGTAAATGTGCATAAAGGTGAATACCCTTGATGGAGAAATGGGCATGGTATTCACTACACAATGACATTGGCTTAGAAAATCGGTGCGATTTCGGCAGTGTAATAGCGTGACACAAGAATTCATAAAAAAATGGTTGATGAGAGAGAAAGGGGTTCCTCATCATATTTACATGTAATGTACAGTAAGGAGGTCATATAGATACATGTCCCAAAAATTGAAAAGGAATTTAGATTCATGATACAAAAGTATTGCTTGAATGTAAAAGAAGAGAGAGAAGTTCCTTTCGGAATTTCGGCATAGTAATGGGTGTACATGGGAGGCATTTAATGAGAGATAAAGGGTTATCCCATCATTCAAAGAATAAGAGGGCAGTATGGGGGAGGTACGAAACCGTACCCCAACATTCATAATTGAAATAAAAAGGGCAATACAACTTAAAGAGAATTGAAAAAAATGAGAAAGGAAGAAAAAACCCTTACTTGGAAGTGTGCTTCCAAAGGCTAGAGAGAGGCTTGTGAGAGGCTTCTTGGGAGCTTGGGGAACCTTGGGAGGATTATAGAGAGAGTAGGCTAGAGGTTGGACGAACTCCAAGGGATTTTAGTGAGGAGGAAGTGGGATCTTGGGTGGGTTTATATAGGAAAGGTGAGAGAATTCTTTATTATTTAGGTTTGGGACCCCTTATATTAAAATAATCCAAACCACAAACCATACCATGGTATTTGCCCATGGTTTCTGGAAAAGGAAATAGTAAAAAAATATTTTACAAGGCCAAGGTCCGAACTTATTAAAAAATTAGGGTTGATTATGTGGAGGTGAGTCACACTCCCATGGAAATTAATTTAAAAAGGCAAAATGTTGAATAAGTCTTGAGGGCTCCATTAATGCTTTGAAAAGTAAGTCAAACAAACTCAAAACCTCATTATTTTAATGATAAAACACATATTGGCCGAACATAAGGATTATGGTATTTTATTACATCACCATTGGGTCATTATGATGTCATAAAACACATTATATATTTAAATGGTATTTAATTTTTACCCAAAAATTTAAATGTCTCAGAAAATTATGAAAACTTCACCGTTGGATAATATCGACGTCCTGATTCCAAAAATAATATTTATTTTATCTAAATAAATTTCTAAATATGTGATTTTTTACCTCTAAAATAAAAACCGACATTTATAAAAAAAAATCACGGGTTTTGAGAGAAATGGCTTTCAAACCTTAATAAAAATTTTAATTTCATTCATAAAATTATAAGATCATTTATACATAATAAAAAATTAATTTAATATTAATAATAATATTTTATTAAAATATTATTTAATTCAAAAATCCTTTAATTTAATAAAATATAATTCTTAATTAAACAATAACTAAAAACACCATTTTTACTTTAAAAACTAATTACAATGTATCAAAAATTACTAGAAATTATATTCATTATTATATACAAAAATAATGTACATGAACATGGTGCTACTTATTTGTTACATAACCCCTTAAAATAGCCGCATAAGACCTAAGGTTAAGGTGTGCGATGGTGACAAACTCTTGGGGTTGCTCGGATAACATCGCTCGAGTTGTAATTTCAATCAACTTCCACTTTTCCCGTAGACGATCACGTTCGAGCTTGACTTGATGAAGCTCATCTTGGGCTTGGTCAAGGGAAAATCCCAAAGACGCCACCTCTTTTCCGAGCTCCGACAAATGGGCTTCATAAGGGGCAATTCTACTGGATGAGGCCATCGCTTCCTTTGTCTGAGTAGAAAATTGGTTCGTTAAAGCCTTATATTTATACTACTCAGATGATCACTGTTTAACGGCTATAAAAGTAACGGTCACAAATCTTAACGTAAAACTAAAGAAGTTGACATCTTATAAAAACATTTTTCATAAAGAAACATTTAACTGGATCAAGATGGATTTTCTATTAATGAAACTTTGGGTCGTTACACTAATAATAATAAAATATCATTACTTCACATAAAAATTATTTCATTACTTCACCTTTGTATGATGTAATCAGTCTGGTAATCATTAAAAAAAGTAGCATAGCATGAAATTTTTACAGTCAAACCTCATTATCCACCATTGTAATCATTTTTGTATCATTATAAAATTAATTAATAATGTTGTTTGATACATTAGGAACATAAAATTTTCTCTAGATATTTATTATCGAATATCTTAGTAGGATATACATTATATTTAAAAGTGGAAAATAATACACTTCATTACTCCATTTAGAAATACTCTTTATGTAAGATTTATAATGTCGATTTGAAATATTCTTCTCTGGATAGAATAAAACATGTTTGGGAAAATAATATCTTCTCACCAATCACCTGAACTAAATCAAATACTCAAAAAATCTCCCACCTTCAAATGGTGAAAATATTATAATTCTATAAAAGTAGATAATGCAAGGTATCTTCATTTAAGAAAACATGACATGGGACCTTTTTTTATTATTCATTCAGTAATCAAGGCTTTATTAACTTCATTTCAATGACTATATAATAATTTAAACCAATTTTAAATAAATACAACTCTCACAAAAATATGGATTATCGAATTTTTCCATTATTTTTTTTAGAAATACCATCAATGTGTCTTTAAAATGAATATATCAATATGTGATTTTGTATCTTCTTTATCTCTCCTATTTATTTTCATAACTTCAAAAGATTCATTTCACATTCCCTCATTTGTATTAATGTTAAATAAAAATAAATTGGGAAATGGATATCAATTAATTTTTAATAAATTTTTTATCAATCATTTCACTCTAATTCTATGTTTAAATGCTTATTATAGAAATCAACACGATTTTATTTAGAAAATAATTTATTCTTTCACCAACTGATCATGATACCTAATTAAATTAGAAATTTAACTCCCATATATTTTATTATACATCCATAAATAAATATATTTTTTGAGAAACCTTGTGTTATACACAACACTTAGTTTGAACAAGCAACAATATACAATTAAAATATTATTATATAATGTTATAGTTATCACCTACTTGTTTAATAAGAGGGTTTGAATAGTACTAAATAAATTATGAAATATATATGTTTTACATAGGTACTAAATAAATATATTATTTAACAATTAACTATAAATTAAAATAAAAAATTATTTGAAATAAAAGGTAATGTTTTTCTGATAAATTTTATTTTTTTGAAAAGTTCATTTCATCGCATTTTGAACATTTATTTTAAAATAAATTAATAAAATTTTTATTAAAGTTAATTTAAAAAATAAACATATTTTTTGAAATAAATATGTTAAAACTGTATTAGAGTTAATTCTTCAGAATTTTATGAAAATATTTATTTCTCGATAAATAGAAAAAAACAGATTTTTATTAAAGACAACATTTTTTATAAAATAATTTTAAATGTTTCAATTTTACATAAAATATTTTTAAATTAATATTAGTACATTTATATTATTATTAATCTAAATAATTTACTTTTAATCAATTTACTTTTGTATTTTTGTTTAAAATCTTTTTATACTTTTGATTGTTTTTCTTTAAAAAGTTGTTTTTCATCTGGTATTTATGTTCAATTTTAAATTAAATTCTACAAATTAATTGAATTGAATTTTTAATGTTTTATTTTATATTTTTAATAAGAATTATAAATATTAGGTAATATTTTCGACTTAAGCTTTTCTTAATGAATGGTAAAATTAATAAAAAATAATTATCACGGTTAAGGTTAAAACGGGTATACTAGGGGTTATACTAAGAATTTCAGGGATAAAATAGTTTAAAACTTTTCCAATTCGAATATTATTTCCATTTTTCAACCTTTTCTCATATATGGTTTAATAATTATACACATGTTATCCTTTTCCATGTGATTTGTTGGTGTACAATTTATTCTTTTCAAAAATTACAAGTATGTACATCCCCCAACTTATAAAAGTGAACCCCCTCTCGCCTCCACTTGAAAATTTTAAATACCTTTTACTCATCCATTTACAACCCAATTATTTTCCTTCAATCCCTTCCTATGAACCAGATTCCAATGGTTCATCATAAAACCATTACAGGAAGGCATTATATATAAACCAAAATTGGTTATCTAAAGAATTGGTATACTATTAAACCATGTGTTTTCATCTTACTTTTTTATTTATCTCTATAAAATATAAATAAACTATTATAAAACAATATAAATATTATCAACCCTATAATTATATATTATTATGAAGATACAATGACCTATATAATTCTACATATCCAAAAAATGGGAAACCAAACTACTGATCTTAATTACAACGGTCAATCTCCTCACGAACCGATGTAATTCATTTCCCATCACTACCTATCCTGACTGAATATAATTATGGACTTAGTTTATATATATTACATGTATGAATGAACTAAATTTCAATAATAATAATAATAATCTACCTTCATACCTTCTAATACATTAGAAAATGATAAAGATGCTCAAGTGTGATTGTGTATTACCACATCCAAGAAGCAATATGAAACATTATTGATTTTACATTGAGGTAATAATGAAATATTAAATGAATATTTACGATATATAAAACATAATAATGATTATTTGAAGGGTATTTTTTTATATCTCTTTATTTCCATCCATTCAAAAAATTAAAACAATGTTCATGCGTTCGTATGATATGCCATCTCTATGAATGGTGTAATTCATTTTTTATCTAAAAATTAGGGATTACAAAAAATACATAAAAAACTAATTTATATGATATTTAAATCATTATTAAAATTTTGGACTTTTTGGAAACATTATCAATTCCCAATTATAGAAATTACCAAACCAAAACATACATGAAAAGTGAAATAATTAATACTCTAAACAATAATTTTAACAAATAATTATTAATAAACGATTGATATAAGAATATATATATATATATATATAATAATGTTTGATATACATGATTATGGTTATATAATAACTTAATAACAAATATATTTCTATTATATTAGAGGTTCGAACACATTTGAAGTAAATTAGACATGAGTAAAGGCTTTCTCGTCTCACTTTTACTTTCATGAGACATATGCCATATTCAACACTTATTTATTTTTTTCATGTATATACTGGCCGTTTTATATTTTATATCAAGAACGTATTTATATTAATGATATTTATAGTTTAATTTTAAATTATTTCTTTCATGGGCCTTATGATTTAAGAGTTACCAAAGTGGTAAGGGTTTATTTCACAATCTCATCATTATTCGTTATTGTTTATATATATGCCTACCTTGTGGGAATTGTGTGATATTTCTATCTTACGTATAAAACTCTTTTATTCTACTAAATTTATTTATGATTCTTTCATGAAATATTACTATTTATACTCTTTGGTGCTTATAATTATTGAGAAAATCGATATATAAAATGATGATGTTATTTCTCTTTTTGGTCAAAAATCGAATTTCTTCTCGATCTATGTTTTCTAAAAATATTTTTAAAATTCTACATATTATTTATTAAAAATATTTTTAGTAATTTTTTACTTTTAGAAAAATGTTTTTAAATTATTTTAATTTCCATTTTTTTAATGAGGTACATTTTTACAATAGAGTGAAAAGTGTGTTTTTTATAGAATATTACATATAGATAATTACTCACCATCATAACCACTCATTTCATTCATTATTAGATTATATTTAAATAAGGTTCTTTTTAAAGAAAATATTTTTAAAATTATTCTCTAAATTTTTTACTTTTTAATGTGATATATAATTTCGATTAGATAATTTCCCCAAAAATATTTTTAATGGAATTTTTATCATATTAAAAATCATCAAGGAATTCAACCCTCATTTTACCTTATGATCCATTGAGAATATTTTGTAATAATTAAATCCTCATTATTTATATGGATGGTTTATGATTAGATTGACTTGGATGAACTATTTTGATAGCATTCTCCGTAGTACCCTAGATGGTTTTGATTATGTTTATTTATTAGGGAAATTATTAACATTTTAATGCTAGTCTTCCAATAATAATTTTTATATTTATCTTTTTTATTGATTGAAAAAAATTAACATATTGTATAATAGTTTCTTAATGTCATTTTTTATATTTATTATTTTTCTCCACTTTAATATGAGTAATGAATTAGACATTGTGAGTGATGGGTATGACCCATTATATCCCATCGATTTATGAGTAGGTCTCACAAGTCAAACAGGAATAGAATTTTTGATGAGGCCATACACATATATGTAAGATATCTTGGAATAAGGCCTTGATGATTTGGTTGTTATGTATATAATTAATAATTCCATCATTATGCTATTATTTATTGATTCTTATGTTATTATTCGAGTAGTTAGAATATATTTGGATATGTTTCAAGCTCTTGTGATTATTTATAAGGAATTATTTTATTCATAATATATTCATTCCATATTATTCTTCATGTTCATGTTTTTTTTATTAAATGAAATATTTATCGGTTACTTACCATTCAATATTTATTTTTAATTATGTATTCAGGATAGCTTTTATTATACACATAACCTTACTAAGTATTATATCTGACCACTTTCTTAGGTTTCCTTTCCCCAAGATGCTAGGATGTGTATTATGATTGATATGTAAGGATGTGATAAAAGGAATAATGGGGTTCTAAAATGAAATTTTATGTTTTATTTTATGTATTCAAATGAAATTTTATTTTCAAGTGTGTGTCAATTTTTTAGAGACTACTAAACTATGTGATCACTTATATTTGGAACTAAATAAATAATGTAACAACCGATTGTGGGATACCGGGGTTATCATTGTTGTATATTTATATTAGTGAATGTTTTTTAGAAACCTTGGAATCTATATTTAGGAAAACATATATTAGAGAACATAACCCTATTAAGGACTTTGAGGGCCAATCAATGTACTAATGTTTTGGTTGGGTGGATATTATGTTGATATCCTAGAAATAAATCTATATTAGGATATTATAATTGGATGTGGCTATAGTATAACAGAACCTTGGGGTGATAACTCTTAAAAGGGTTCAAATGTATTTAACACGATCATCACCTAGTGCATCATAATAGGCCTTTTTTACCACCTATTTTGATACTCCTATAGGATATACTAGGTTTAATTAACATTTTCCATATAAACTATTTTTATGGATTTAAAATTATTTTTATCACATGATAATATTCCTGAAGATACCTATTTTATGATTATGAGATTAGATATGAATAATGTTTTCAACTTATTTTCAGTGTGTCATTAGTTTAGAAAGTATACATTATGTTTCATTATGTGATAATCAAATCCATTATATCACATTGTTTATAAATAGAACCTAGTTAAAGGAATGGAAACTATATAAATGCATTTAATCAATGTAGGTATTTTTCTCCAGGGCATGATAAGGAATATATAGCTACAAATTTAATTATAGTTGATCAAATTATTAATATATTGGGATAGTTAACTCAGGTTACTTCTAATAACATTTCCCATATGGTGTATCCTACTAATCCAAAATATGGTGAGATATCATTAGACTGCTTTATGAAATAGAAAGATTTTTCATTAAAAAGCTCTAGAAATACATTTATAGTAGAGTGGTGCATAATTTTCTACAACAAACCAGGTAATAATAGAATATATAATATTCATATTTATAATTATTCTTTAATTATATAGTTATATTCATTATAAATATATTAATTAATTCTGATATTCAAAGTGGAAGTAGCTTTATTAATATATTCTCTTAAATGATTTTTTTAATATTAATTTTAAATTTAGAGAATTTTTATTTTAAAAAAATTAATTTCATTTCAGATTTCATATTGCTAAAATTATTTTGGGATAATATTTTTAGAATATTATGAAAATATTTATTTTTAATGAATACTGAAGATAATGAATTTTAATTAAAACAAAATTTTATTTTAAAGTATTTACATAGTCAAAAAATTATCTCGGATTGTTTTTAAATTCATATTAGTGTCTTTTTATTATTAATAATCCAATTATCATTTTTTAAATGATTTTTATGATTCAATTTGGTAAAAAATATATCTCAATAAAAAAGGGAAATTTGTTTAAAAAAATCATCGTGTTTCACCACTTTAATTTTAAATTATCTATTTCCAAAAAAAACTTTTATTGAATTTTAATAAATTTATTTAGTATTTGGAATAAATATGTCTAAATATAGCAAATAGATACAATTTTTCAACATGAATAATATCCTTTATACTTTTTTTACCACTTAAAAGTGTACATCGGGTAATTAAAGATAAAAATAAAATAAAAAGGACCATAAAATGAATATAATACAATCTATAATCTTATTGAATTATTAAATTTAATCCATATTTATCAAAGATTTAGTTATATTGCATTTTATAGCCATTTGGATGAAATTGTGACAATTATAATATTTTATTTCCAAAAATGTAAAACATGACACACTCTTGTTTTTAATAACGATAATATTCTTAATACCAGGTTATCTAGAAGATATTTTTTTTTACTATAAATGTTATTTTTTTCATCAAAATTATTTTTCTTCATCAACATAATTTATTTTAAATTATATTCAAGAAATAATTACATTAAATTCTTACACAACATTTATGCGGTAATGATTTAATTAAACAAATAATCAAATAAATGATATTAAAAATATTAAAAGTACTATATTTTGAGATAATAAATGAGATACAAGAATTTTATATATTTCCTTGAAATTATGCAGATGTTTTAAAATATTTATTTCAAATTATAAGTGTTGTCTTTTTATTATTAATGTCAATGTAATGAATGGTTAAAAAAATTAGATTTTTTATATTTTATAACAAATAATATTATATTAAATGATATAAAATTTTAAAAATATTATATTTGGAAAAGTTAGTATGTTATTGTTTATAATATCAATCAAAATCTATTAATGTTATTTTTTTCAATTTAAAGCAAATATCATGACCATAAAAGAGTGAAACACCTTGTTGTCATTTTTAGATTAAATACTGTTAACGATGGTTAAAAAAAGATTAGGATATAAATATCATCAAAAGATATATAAACATTCTTATGAGAGTATTTAGACCCATAATTATCATATATATTAAATAAATTATTTTTTATAAATTTTTAATTGAATATGAATTTATAATAATTCAATATATTGATAAATTCCAAATGTGCCCCACAACTCTCTCATAAAAGGGAACCACTACTTCTCATTTGTTAAAAAATTAAAACCCAATTTGATTGAAAAAAAAACTTACTAAAACCACTACTAAAATTACTATCCAAGTTATATAGGCCTTAGTGATGGCATAACAACAACATTAGTTTTCTTATGGTATCAAGCAAAGGAAGTGGTCTAAATAAGAGGTAACGCTCTTAACTGAACACTTTTGTCTTATTTTTTCATCCACTTCTTTAAAATTTTCATCAACATGGAAAAAATAATAACACCAGTATACAAGATATAATTATATTTTATTATTTTAATATCATAACCTAAATCCCCCTTTATCCTCTATCAAATGGGAGATGAATTCAGCATTCGTCTGTACGGAGGACTACCACCTCGCGAGCCGATATAGTTCATATTCCATTACCACCTTAATAGAATGGTTATAATTATGTAAAATTTTTTATATAGGATATTAATGACATATTTTTAATTATAAAAAGGTAATATAACATTCATATTCTTGAATTTCCATTCAATTAAAAATTATTGCATCGTTCAAGGGTACATGCATACTACTACCTCTACAAAGAGATGTGATTCATTTTTCATCACCAAGTCACATGTATGATATATATTACTATATTTAAAGCATTAAAATGACATTTATAAAATTATGGTGATCATATAAAGATAAAATAATACATACCATCTTTCCATAATGGTCATTGAAAAACGGAAATGCTAATCATGTGTATGCATGGCCTACTACCTTCATGATTGTAATGCATTTCATTTATCATAACAATATTTAATGGTTTGATTTAAAAGTTAAATTTATTTATAAAAAATAATTATTTCATAATTATTATTCTGTAGATGATGGTTTAATAACCTCTTGGACTATATTCAACATATAGAAGTCATTTCGTATATATAACTCGAATATTGTCAAAACAACTGAAGTGGATATAAATTATTAATTAATTGTATATAACATGATAAAATATTATTTAAAAGGAATAATAAACATGATAAATGTTATCAGAGAGTAAATTATAAACCTAAATTTTTTATTTTGAAAAAAAAATGATTGTATGTGATGAGTCAGACTCGAGGTAAGGCACTTTTTTCTTAAAAATCAACATTTAAGGTTTCAATTAAAACTCTGTTTTTCATCAATATCAATATTTTTTAAAAATATTTTATAAATTTTTTTACTCTTATCCTATTATTTTCTGAATTAATTATTACGCAAGTTTGGATTTCTTTTTCAAAATGATTTTAATGCAATCATTCTATCATTATCTATAAAATGTAATTAGAGAATTATTTAACAAATGAATGGAAGGAATGTTAACATATATGACATGATAAGCCTTTCATACCATAAAGAATAATATTTTATTTTAATCATCCTTAACATTTTTATAAGGTTTTTTAAAAGGGAACTTTTTTCCATCATATTTGTTCAGTTTAAAGAATGTGATTTAAAAATCATATGGTTATTTTTGATAAAAAAAATGTTACCAATAATCTTTAAAAATCATTTTATATATAAGATGAAAAACTTTGACATTATTTGATGTTGATTGATTGACTGACAAGCCAAAAATTACCTTTTCATTATTTTTACACACACTTGAAAAAAATGGGATAGATCTCAAATAGTAAACCTCTAAAACATAATAAACTAAAAGGTATATTCAAACCATTAAAAACAAGTTTGAACCTATTAGAAAAATTATCCCTATATAAGTTCCATTGAAGGCCATTTACCTTTGTCACTAGGTCATCCTTGAACATGACTTAAAACCAATAATCTATCTCGTCCTATGTTTGAATGACCTCCTACAAAGATCTATTCCTTCTATTTAATCCTCATATCAATATATGGTCCTTCTTTTTGATCTAATTACACTGATCTTTATTTTTTTTCACAAATATCAATCTCTCATAAATTTTGTCTGTAACCACATTAGGGTCTTTATTTAGAAAGGTCTCCTATAATATTTCTTACTCTAGAGGGTTGATGAGCTCTTATGTTGTTCCCAAAGAATCATCCTCCTTACCTACTTAATTTATCTAATATTTCATCCCAAGGAAAGCATTGTTCCTAGAAAGATCCACCACCAGAGGGTCACCCTATAAAACATAAGAGTCATATGTCACACCATTTCCATTTTATGAATCCATAGAGACTCCACCTTTAGATTCCTTCATAATATAAATAAATACATTATTTCCATCATGGACTTATACTTCTAGAAATATCTTATCTCTATGGTCTTGGGATGGTAAGAATAATCATTTCTCCCTATTTATTTTTCCCTTTGACAAGAATGAATGTCCTCGAGTCCTTGGAGTCCTTATACCAGTTCTTCCTCCCTAGACTATGAATCTCTCTTTCCTTACATCCCTCTACACTATCTCAAGAAATAAAAGCCTCATCCCTTGACTCTACTCTAGATAGTACTTGCCCCTCATTTGGTGTAGCTACCCACCCAAGCTAACTTTGTTCCAAAATCATCTCTTTTGTCCCAAAGGCTTCAAAACTATTACTCTGGTTTAAGAATATAGGTTCCTTCTGGGATTGGTCCCCTTTTTAGCATCCAATGAAACTTTATAACCATTCAATGATTTCTCAAGGAAATAACACTGAAGTGGATATACAAGACAAAAGTGAGGGAGGTTCAATAGCCTATAATATCCTTGAGAAATCATTGAATGGTTATGAAGTTTCATTGGATCGTGTTAAACACAATTTCATGTTTGTTTGATAGTAGTTATTCATCGCAACATCGAGTGTACATATATATATTTATATATATATATTCAATGTATATATGAAATATTGTTGGATTTCGTTATATTCAATAACAAATTAGTCTTTCACTACACTCAACCCTTACTTGGCTTGCATTATACGCAATCGCGACCTTCCTCGATAGCATGTGTTGTACGCAATACTGGGTGTCACTAAACAACGATATATTGTTATAATATTATTATGGACTATTCGTTATGAATAGTATTAACTACATTTTAAATTTTATAACATTATTATTCATCTTACACATTTTCTAGAACATGGTATGATAACAAAATAAATTTTTCAGGTAAAATAAGTATTCTTCAAAAAATGCAGTTTTGCCGCCTTTTGAAGGCGCACCCACATTAAATCTTTTTTTTGACATGTTTATAAGTTCAATTTGAAAAAATAAAATTCTTATTTGGAATCAGGATATAAAAATTTACATTGGATAAATTTTTCATATTATTCTGATAACTTTCATATTTTAATGAATAGTAAAAACATGCTATATTTTAATTAAAAACAACTTTTTTCATCATAATAATTAATATGGTTAAATAATAATATTGAATGGTTTCAAAGTATAAATAAAATAAATTTTAACCATTTAATATAAAGTATGTCATTAGCATTGATTTTACATTGAATTCATAGGTGAAATCATTTCAATCTTTTGCAATGTTTAGACTTTTAAAACACATTTTCTTAACAACGAGATTAATTTTAAATTAATTTATGGACCTTCTGTGATTTGAATTAGAAAAAATGGATTCCATATTTGGAATCAGTAGGTCCAAATTTTTTTAATAGACTACTTTTTATTTTAGGGCACTATGAATAGTAACTACAGTAAATTTTATTTACCATAGTTAAAGGTAAATCGGGTAATTGAGGGTAAGTACAATATAATAAATTTACCCTAACACTTGTCTTAATATAATTGTACGATTATATTTCTTCATATGGATATTTTTTCTAAATAGAATCCATTGGAACCCACTTGGATGTGATTAAGACCTTTAATTTATTTTATTTAAAAGAATGTGAAATATGTCTCACTCAAACATTAATAATTAAACTATTTTTAATATTAGGTAATACAGAATATAAATTCAGTTATAAATACTCATTTGAAACTTAAAATGTTTTTCTTTATCATGGTAATTTATTTTTAATTTTTAACACTTATTTATTTACCTTATTATCTTATACATTAATGATACAGAAATTATTTATTTACTGAAAAATCAATAATATAGTTTTTATTGAAATAATAATACACATCAAACGGTCAAAAAACCTGAGGAAGACGTATTGGTAGTGTAAATATCAACCCTAAGCATCCAATGGCCGAATTGGTGACCATTTGGATGCTTATAAAGAATATTATGGCACGTATATTATTTTATTTTAAATGATTCCAAAGTTGTCACTTTCATAATTTAATAAATATAACAATTTACATGTTGTGATTTTAAGATGATAAATTAGAGTAAAATTATTATTATGAAATCTATGAGAATTATCTTCATAATAGGATTTTTTTTAAATTTTTATTCAAAAATAAATATATTATATAATTATAAAAAAAATGTTGTTCTAATTATTTTATTAAGAGAAATACCGAATAAATGGTTTTAAAAATATTAAAATAAATATTATATGAACTATTTAATGTGCTCCACGAATTTTATAAACCAATTTCACATGTTATAAATCTATTAAATATTTTTGTTAGAATATATAATCTGTGTGGATTTTATTTAAATTAAATAAATGAATAATGTCAAAATTGACACTAATGTTATTTCATAAAAATAACATATTATAAAATTGTTTAAAAATCACAAAAATATTTAAAATTTATAAATTGAAATTAATATGGTCTAAAATTTCATAAATGATCCAATTATGGACAATTAACAATACATAAGTAATAATTCATAACAATTTAAAAATTAGAATCTTATTACCACAAATAAAATTAAATAAATTAAATAAGGATAAATATAGTTGATAATGTTTAAAATAAATTCCCAACATTTATAAATTTTATTGGTTGATGAGATTACAACCCTATATCATCTAATATTAGGATTTGAGTCATTTTTTGGTGGTTTTTAAGTGAGGTTGAATTTATTATAAATTAATATATCTTATGTTACCAAAGGTGCCCCTCTCCTCCATTATAAAAAGGGCACCCCTTCCCTCTTCTCTTCACTCCCTTTTGAGCCTTGAAGCTCGGTCAACTCCTAAAAATTCCTCTTCTAAACCTCTCTAGTTATATCATAGAGGTTCGGGTCTTCTCAAAAGACCAACTCTAGTTCCCTAAGAAGAAGTTTTAAAGAGGTGTGTCGAGGAAGAGGTAATCTCTTCTACCAACACTTTCAAGTTTATTTATTATTCTACTTCCTCTTATTTAGTTGTTTCATTATAAAGTAATAACATCAGTATTAATTATATACTGATATGTTATTATAAATATGAAAAATCCCTATTTCACTTTCTATCCATCCTACGGAAAATGAAATCATCGTGCGTGCGTATGTACGGAATACCATCTCCACGCTGTGGTGTAATCTGTTTTCCACCACCACCTTACTTGGATTTGTATAATGCTGTAAAGAATAACTATATATGATTATTATAACATCACACTATTTCTAAGATATTATATCATCCACTCTAATTCCATTCAATAAATATGGGAACGATATCTTCGCTCGTGCGTACGTAAAGATTATCGTCTCCACGACGCGATGAGATTAATTTTCCATGTTAAAAATTAAAGAATGATTAAAAAGTATATATAATAATTAATCATGAAATATATGACATATTAATGACACTATATTTATTTATATGTTATTTACTTACATCTATTAAATTTAATAAGGAAACAAAAACAGCGTTCATCCGAACGTACGGCCTACCGTCTCCATGAACGGTGTATTTCGTTCCATTTATCGATCTATTATATATATGTATATTATATATATATTTTTTATAAATCATGTTTTATATTTTTTAATTAATTAATCATGATCTAATTAATCATATGAATAATTAAAAGTCAAAACACGGACGACAAATGAAAATATTTTACCCAAAACGCATCTTTAACATGAAATTGACAAATGAACGGATAATATAAAGTCCTAATTGAATCATTTATGATATAATAAATATTATTATGGTTCTACTACAAGTTAATAATATGTTTAAACTCAATATACATGAGTCCCAGACACATACGGAATAAATTGGACAAATGGTAAGGGATAATTTTTCAATCTCATTTTTATCTGAGATTGCTTATACGTAAGTATTTACTGGGGTTATATTTTTCATCCATGTTCATAAAAATGTTTTTCATAAAGTGTTTAATAATATTCCATGTATGTTTAAAGTCATGGTTACCCTCTATTTTACTTTTACATTTTGTTATGGAAGGAATCGTTCTCTTATTTACCATTCGAGGAACTTTTTGACTTTTCTGGAAAAAGTACGAGGAGACTGTTTTTTAAACTTATACGGCGTGAATGGATTTTTACGGTTTCATAATGCCTTATTTTCATGAATCTTACTGTAAAATATTTCATGACAATTTTCAAAAAAAAATCCTTTTCTTTTAAAATTTAATGACATTTTGTGAAAAGAAAATGATTTTGAATAAGAAAGCATGCTTTCCTCAAGAATTTATTTCAATTGTTTTACCAAAACCATTTTCCATATAATATGACATTATTTCATATGTGTATCTCTATGATTTAAATTGTCTAACTTATCTTATGATGAAATGATATCCATTTTTTTATATGGATTATGTTATGATGTGATGATGTTTATGAAACCCATTTTATTCTATGGGTTATGATGAATGATTTATGTTTATGTTGTGGCACACGTAAGAATGATTTCATTATGAGATGGGTGGGACCTATATCTCCCTCAAATGCATTGGGTAATGATTTATATCTCATGAGATAGACATGTCTGGAAAGGTAACTTAATCTGGTTCAGTGATATAGGACTAGAATGATGAGTGAACTCGATTCTGAAAGGGACATTTTCCACTAAGATGGTCTTGGAAGCAATGCCTTGGCTACTATGGAAATAATATAATGTTCTTAATGGGTTTCCTCAATAACATGATTTATTCCAATGCTATTTTATGATGATTGATGTTCCATTATGATTTGTGCCCTACGTACTGCTATGATTTATGTCATTGGTCAAGATTTTGATGTTTAAACATTATGTTCATGTTTTTTAAGTTCAAATTTATATGGTTGGTTTTATTTTCTCCATGCTTACCCTTACTGAGCATTTGAGATCACCCTTTATATCTTTTCTTTTCCACAGGATATAAATAAGGGTTTTAGGTAAGAAAACAAAATGGGGAGATCTTTATGGGAGATGTTTAAGATCTTTCACCATGATTAGAAGATTATGTTCCGAGTTTCCAAAGACACTAAACTATTACGGTACATGAGTGTTAGTTTTTGTTATGTATTAAGTATTCCAAAAAAGTAATGTAAAGTCCATGTACATCATGTGTGGGGTCTCTACAGTTGGTATCAGAGGAAAGGTTTAGTTAACATTTGGAAACTAGGATGTGAAAACTTTAGTGATATCCCAAGATATATTTCTAAGTTATGTATAAGTATGTCGCTGAGGTTTTTTATAACTATATTTTATAGTCCTATAATTATGTTGGCGATCATGAATAACCTAGGGTGAACTTAAGGTGTCCTGGATTAAAGAATGTGTTATAAGTTAGACATCCCATAAGTGACTTTTTATGATTATGTGGCTCCTCGTTATTTTAACTGTTTCTTACACCATGGATTTTGGTTTTAGTCAATGGAGGGAACCAGAATTAATTGGGTCAACATTGCATCCAATGGAAAAATTGGTAAATATGAGTAATTAAATTGTATAATGCTTAGAAAGAAAGATTTTTTTGATTATGCTGAATCAGTCATCGCGATATATGATTAACAAGGTGAACCTTAGTGGCATTCCTAATCCATAAAATAAGAGGAAGATGACCTTTTATGCATGTTTGCATGTTAAGGATCATGTACGAAGGAAGATTGGGATTTCTAAATAAGGGAAGAATAACCTTGATGAATACATGAAATGGAAGGGAAGAAGTTATCTTTGTGGAGAAAAGGGCCATAGAGTGACAGACTGTGATGGATTTCAATGTCTTATCTGTGGAGAACATGGGCATTACACAGCTCACTGCCCTGACCTAAGTGGTTACTTCTAAATCAAGGAAGGACTTATTCCATGACAATCATTGAAGAGTATTGATTAAAGTTTTTATGTATTGGTATTCAAGAATAATGTTGTTGAGGTACTTTTATAGTATATTGGAATATCTATGTATTGGTCCATTGTGGTTTTCCATAAGAATATGGCATCAGGAACCACGAAAAGTGATTGAAATATTTTTTGAAAGCAGATGATATGCTCATAATTAAGGCTTAAAGAGAAAATAATATGTTTTATTTTATTCATGATCTCATGACTGATATAAGGACAAAGTTATATCATGGTTTGAGAATATAGAAATTTTGGGATTTTGGTATGTGGAAAGAGTTAACTATTGAAAGCATTCATGTTTTCACTAAGGTTCTATGGTAGTTTATGTTTCAAGAGAATACATGATTAAGGTATTAAAATGTTTGGAAAGCAATCAAAAAAATATCTGGGATAAATGATGGTATTCACATGCTCGATAGATGAAATTTCTAGTAATTGTTTTCTTTATACTATAAGCTTAGACAGAAGTATTTTGGATAAGCCTAAAGATTGTAATGGATTATGTTGGACATAAGTTATTATTTTATAATGCTAGAACATTTTTCGATATTATTTTATGGGATGTTATAATAATGTAGTTTTAGAAAAAGGGACAACCTGTGGGATGAGAGACAACCCATCGCGTCGGACAGGGTTGTGAGAATATAACACACAACTGAAGTGCGACAGGCCTTTATCACCTACCACTGGCCTACAGGAAGCCCCTGGTTAGTAGATACTAGTTTTATTATATTAAGAGGTATGATATATGAATTATAAGTCCATTTTAGGAACCATATATGATTTGTCTCACTATAGATGGGATTATGTATATTTAATAACTTTTTCTAACCTTTTTTCTGAGACAGATGGAATGACCTATCATTATACCACATGATCTGATAAAACTTCATGAAATAAAAATTCAACTTCATTTCTTTAAGAGATGAAGTGGAAATTGATCAAAGAACAAACAACAGTAAGATTATACCAAAATCAAGTAAGTATTTCTTCTAATTCAAATTGTTCAACTTTAGGGAAATGATCTCGAAAACCAAAAATGGTGTCCTAGTGTCCTCATATACAATGAATCATTTGGTACCTTAAATCATCACAAATTTATGGCGTTGTGATTGTTGGATTTTTTATATCTATGTTCTCTACCACTCTCTATCAGAACATGATGGTTAGGTTTCTCTTCCATATCCATATTTTCACCTATGTTTTCCTATGTGGAAACACAACGATGAGTTAATTTGGGTAACCGTTATGTTTCTTACATCAATTTTTAAAATTATATTTTAGTATTCCTTTTTACGATGTGGGTTTTTATGAAATAAACTTTTAAGTATTAAACCATTTATAACCCCCGACGAATTTCGAAGACGAAATTCATTTTAAGCGGGGTAGAATGTAAAACCTTGAGATTTTATAAGATATATTCTTTTTAATTTCTTTCATGTCTTCGGTTGTACTCTACACCAAGATTATCTTGCCGTATATACAACACCCATTAGCTTGCAGTATACGCAACACTAATCTTAGATCGTGTTAAACACAATTTCAAGTTTGATTGATAGTAGTTATTCAACGCAACAATGAGTGTATATATATATATATATATTAAATTTATAAATGAAATATGGTTGGATTTCTTTATATGAAACAACAAATTAGTCTTTCACTACACGCAACCCTAACTTGGCTTGCAAGACACGCAGTCGCGACCTTCCTCGATAACATGTGTTGTACACAATATTGGGTTTCACTAAAGAACGATATATTGTTATAATATTATTATGTACTATCCATTATGAATATTATTAACTAAATTTTGAATTTTATAAAATAATTATTCATCTTACACATTTTCTATAACATGGTATGAAACAAAATAAATTTTTCAGGTAAAATAAGTATTTTTCAAAAAATGCAGTTTTGCCACCTTTTGATGGAGCACCCACATTAAATCTTGTTTTTGACATTTTTATAAATTAAAATTGACAAAATAAAATTCTTCTTTGGAATCGGGACATAGAAATTTACTTTCTATAAATTTTTCATATTATTCTGATAACTTTCATATTTTAATGAATAGTAAAAACATGCTATATTTTAATTAAAAACAAAGTTTTCATCATAATACTTTATATAGTTAAATTATAATATTGAATGGTTTTAAAGTATAAATAGAATATATTTTTACCATTCAATATAACTTACGTCATTAGCATTGATTTTACATTGAATTCATAGGTAAAATCATTTCAATATTTTGCAATGTTTTACCTTTTAAAACTCGTTTTCTTAAAAGTGGGATTAATATTAAATTAATTTCTGAAAATTATGTGATTTGAATTAGGAAAAATGGACTCCATATTTGGAATCAGTAGGTCCAAATTATATTAATGGGATACTTTTTATTTTTGGTCACTATGAATAATAACTACGGTAAATTTTATTTACCATAGTTAAAGGTAAATCGGGTAATTGAGGGTAAATATAATATTATAAATTACACTAACACTTGTATTAACATAATTGAATGATTATATTTCTTCCAATGGAATATTTGGGTATAAATGGAATCCATTGGAACCCACTTGGATGTTAGTAAGACCTTTATATTATTTTATTTAAAAGAACGTAAAATATGTGTCACTCAAACTTTAATAATTAAACTATTTTTAATATAAGGTTATATAGAATATAAATTAGGTTATAAATATTAATTTTAAATCTAAAAGGTTTTTATTTATCATAATAATTTATTTGTAATTTTTAAGAATTATTTATTTACCTTATTATCTTATACAATAATGATGGAGAAATTATTTATTTAGTGAAAAATCAATAATATAGTTTTTTTTGAAATAATAATAGACATAAAAAGGACCAAAAACCTGACCAAGACTTATTTTTAGTGAATATATAAACCCTAATAATCCAATTTCCTAATCAGTGACCATTTGTATCCCTATAAAGAAGATTATGACACTTATAGTATTTTATTTTAAATTATTCCAATGTTTTCACTTTCATAATTTAATAAATATAACAATTTACATGTTTTCATTTTAAGATGATAAATTCTAGTAAAAGTAATATTATAAATTATATGAGATTTATATTCATTATAGGATTTTATTTTTAATTTTTATCCAACAAATAAGTATATTAAATAATTATACAAAAATGTTCTACTAATTATTTTATTAAGAGATATACCAAATAAATGGTTTTAAAAATATTAAAATAAATATTTTATGAACTATTTAATGTGATGAAAGAAATTTCTAGACCAATTTGAAATGTTATAAATATATTAAATATTTTGGTTAGAATATATCCTCTATGTGGATTTTATTTAAATTAAAATAAATGAATAATGTCAAAATTGACCATATTGTAATTTTATAAAAATAACATATTATAAAATTGTTTAAAAATCTCAAAAATATTTAAAAAATATAAATTGAAATTTATATGGTCTAAAATGTCATAAATTATCCAATTATGGACGATTCAGAACACATAAGTAATTATTTAAAACAATTTAAAAATTATAATCTTATTACAACAAATAAAATTAAATAAATTAAATAAGGATAAATCAAGTTGATAGTGTTTAAACTAAATTTCCAACATGTCTAAATTTTATTGTTTGATGATATTAAAACCCTATCTCATCTATGATTTTTATTTGAGTTGTTTTTTGAGGTTTTTAAGTGAGTTTTAATTTATTATAAATTAATATTTCTTATGATACCAAAGGTGCCCCTCTCCTCCCTTATAAAAAGGGCACCTCATCCCTCTTCTTTTCACACTCATTTGAGCCTTGAAGATTGGCCAACCCCTGAAAATTCCGCTTTTAAACCTCTATAGTCATATAATATAGTTTCTGGTCTTCTCAAAATACCAACTCTAGTGCCCTAAGAAGAATTTTAAAGGAGGTGCGTCGAGTAAGAGGTAATCTCTTCTACCGACTCTATCAAGTTTCATTCTTCTTATACTTATTCTTATTTATTTGTTTCATTATAAATTAATTACATAAGGATTAATTATATACTTATATGTTATTATAAATATGAAACAACTCTATTTCATCTTCTATTCATCCTACGGAAAATGAAATCACTGTGTGTGCGTACGTACGGAATACGGTCTCCACGCTGTGGTGTAATCTGTTTTCCACCACCACCTTAATTTGATGGGTATAATGGTGTACAGAATAACTATATATTATTATTATAACATCATAATAATTCTAAGATATTATATCATCCACTATAATTCCATTCAATAAATATGGGAATGATATCATCGCTTGTGCATACGTACGGATTATCATCTCCACGACGCGATGAGATTAATTTTCCATGTTAACAATTCAAGAATGATTATAAAGTATATATAATAAGTAATCATGAAATATATGAAATATTAATGATACTGGATTTATGTATATTTTATTTACTTACATCTATTAAATTTAATAAGGAAACGAAAACAACGTTCATGCGTACGTACGGCCTACCGTCTCTATAAACGGTGTATTTCATTCCATTTATCGATCTATTATATATATGTATATTCTGAATATATATTATATATAAATCATGTTTTATATTATATAATTAACTAATCATAATCTAATTGATCATATGAATAATTACAAGTCAAAAAACGGACGATAAATGAAATGATTTTACCCAAAACGCTGCTTTAACAAGGAATTGACAAATGAACGGATAATATAAAGTCATAAGTGAATCATATATGATATCATAAATATTATTATGGTTCTGTTACAAGTTAATAATATGTTTAAACCCACTATACAAGAGTATCAAACACATACGGATGAAATTGGACAAAAGGTAAGGGATAATTTTGTAATCACATTTTTATCTGAGATTGCTTATATGTGAGTATTTACTGGGGTTATATTTTTCATCCATGTCAATAATAATGTTTTTGATAAATTGTTTAATAATCTTCCATGTCTGTTTAAAGTCATTTTTCCCCTTTCTTTGACTTTTACATTGTGTTATTGAAGAAACCTTTCTCTTGTTTACCATACGAGGAACTTTTTGACTTTTTCGGCAAAAGTACGAGGAGAATGTTTTTTAAATTGTACGGCGTGAATGGATTTTTATTGTTTCATAATGCCTTATTTTCATGAATCTTACTCTAAAATATTTCATGACTATTTTCAACAAAATCCTTTTCTTTTAAAATTGCATGAAATATTGTGAAAAGAAAATGATTTTGAATAAGAGAGGATAGTTTTCCCTCGAATTTATTTCAATTGTTTTATCAAAACCATTTTCCATATAAGATGACATTATTTAATATGTTTATCTCTATTATTTACATGGTATATCATCTCTTATGATGAAATTATATCCATTTGTTTTTTATGGATTATTTTTTGATGGGATGATGTTTATGAAACCCATTTTATTCTTGGGGTTATAATGAATGATTTATGTTTATGTTGTGGCACACATAAGAATGATTTCATTTTGATATGGGTGGGAATTATATCTCCCTACAATGAATTGGGTAAAAATTTATATCTCATGAGATAGACATGGCTGGAACGGTAAGTTAATCCGGTTCAGTGATATAGGACTAGAATGAGGTGTTAACTCGATTCAGAAAGAGAATTTGTCCACTAAGATGGTCTAGGAAGCAATGCATTGATTACTATGGAAATCATATCGTGTGATTGATGGTTTTCCGCAATTACATGATTTATTCCCACGATATTTTATGATTATTGATGTTCCATTACGATCTGTTCCTTACGTACTGCCATGATTTATGTCATTGCTCAATATTTTGATGTTTAAACATTATGTTCATGTTTTCAAGTTCAAATGTATATAGTTTGTTTTATTTTCACCATCCTTAACCTTACTGAGAATTTGTGCTAACGCTTTATATGTTTTCATTTCCCCAGGATATAAAGAAAGGTTTTAGGTAAGAAAACAAAAGGAGAAGATATTTATGGGAGATGCTGAAGATCTTTCACCATGATGAGAACATTATGTTCCGAGTTTCCAAAGACACTAAACTATAACGGTCCTTGAGTGTCATTTTTTGTTATGTATTAAGTATTACACAAAATTAATGTAAATTCCATATACGTCAAGTTTGGGGCCTCTACAAGAGACCAGCACAGAGGTTGTTGCTGTCTGGATAGAGTGGGGGTCTCCATTATGGGAACCATGCACTCAGACCCTCCCATCATATTTTATGATCTATTCGTTTATAATAATCAATATTTTATTATAATAAAAAACCTATATCAATTTAATTGGATATTTAGTTATAAAAAATAGGTTTGTTAATATAAAGGGATATTTTAATATATTTAAATGCTATATTAGGTGAGTAAATAATATTTTATATTGGAAACATAAATTTTTATTTGATTTTAACATTGTTATTTTTTATGCTCATTGTTTGTAATTAAAGGTGGTTCTATTATAAATCATGAATGGGTGGTTAAACTATTAATCAATTATATATGGTTATGTTATTAAACAAGGAGTGATGTTTACATTATTATCCAATTATGGATGGGTATATTATATCCACCTAATGCAGTGGGTACTTTAGTGATTAAATATGACCATATTGGTAATTCCATTTGTAAGCGTGATATAAAAAATGATGTCTAAAGTTATCATAACAATATTATATATTCTTTTTAATAAGTTTTCATGAAAATAATTTTATTTAAAAAAATGTAATATATTGATGTCTTTGAAAAATATGATACAATTTTATAGGTGAAAAGAACTGTTTTTAGGAAAAAAAATTTCATCGGTTCCCTTGTATTTCATTGGACTAATAGATTTATTCCTTCTATAATCCTAAATAACATTATTATCTGAATACCACAATTTTAATAAATTACACAAGGTATAACATTTTTTTATGTAAAATAAGACACCAATTTTAATATCGTGAATATTGTTCATGAAAATAAATCATGTTTTATTTTAAATGTCTTATATTGTGAAAAAAATGGATTATGAATAGAGGTGTCCACTTGTTAATATAAGAGTTTCATATATATATGATTGAATTAAATATCTAAAATTATAAACCAAAAAAATATTGGGGAGAATTAACTGATTTAAGGTTTAAAATAATCATAATTTGTAATGTTTAAGGTTTCATTCACTTAGTTGGAATCAGAATCAGATTTAAGAGATTTTAGTGGTTATGAAAATTTAATTAGAAACATTTAATTATTTTAACCTAGATTTATCATGTTATATCATTTAATAATTACCAAGTTTTTTTTCAAATCTATACCTTCTTAAAATGTTTATTTTCAGAGGAAATTGGGGAGATAGAGTAGTAATATTCAAAGAGGAATATATTCTTCCAAATAATCAGCTTAAAATGGTTGGATTGGAAAGGAAAAAATTTTCAATAATGGAGAAATTAAAATAGGCTATAAAGTGTGGTGTAATATATTCTATAGAGTTTCTAGATCTAACTCATAGGAAAAATAAAATTATGGAGCATCTTATGAGACAACATCCACTATGTTTCCATGGAACCACATATCTAATTGTGAACTAAGGATACATCGATTCACATGAAAATTTATTTGAATTTATGTTATGTTCATAAAATCAAAAGGTAACCCTTTTATTTTATATGTTGAAAGTGAATATGATTGTTGGTGGTATCTATTTAAGGATAACATGGAAAAATATGATCTTGATTCAATGAAATGGACAATTTTTCAAAAAATGAATATAAATATTATTCTAAAACTATTCTTATTATAATGGATAAATTATTCATTGAATTAAAGCCAAAAATATTATTATTTGGTGGAAAAATATAACGAAATATTTATATATCTATAAAGGAATGAAACATATTTTATAACATTAATAGTAAAATTAATATATCTTAATATAATTTGAAATGATATTTATGAGGATATATAGAAGATAAGAATTCAAAAAGTTATGAGAAAGGTTTTTTGTGATGATAATTTTTTGATAGAGTTTGCTGACATATATTCTCCTCGCGATTACAATAGAATCAAATGGTTGTGGTGGATGGTAAGAGAGAAGAAAATATCTATGAAATTTGGGTGAAATAATTCCAAAATTTTCAAAGTGTTCTAAACAACAACTCAAGTAATTTTTAACTATTCTGGAAAGTGTTATCAGTGTTGTAATTTTGGTCCTAGGGATCTTGGTTACAAGAAAAAGAGTTTGGAATAATTAAAGAATGGGGTAACTGATAGTCATTAATCATGGAGATGTCTTATTATCATTTATTTGGGTTACTATGATAACAGGTGTCCAAATTTAGTTAATCAAGATGGAAATATTCATGATTAGAAATGTAAATGTGTGTAATTTTTTTTCTACCACGATAGTTGATGTTGGTTGGTCAAATGAAGTGTGGAATGGTATTTTTTATTCATATTATTGAAATACATTGTTTAATTTTGGATATTTTCATACTATTATTTATAATAAATTTTCTAGTAAACATAGAATATAACCACATGAAATTAAGATAAAACATTCTATTAAAACTCTAGTTGTATGTATTAATGTAACAAAGATTTTGACGAATCATTCTTTTGTTATTAATATATTGGTATTTCCTAAAAATCTTATCAAACATCCCCTTGTATAATTTGACAATATATTGGGTATGGATTGGATTTTATATTATCATGATAATATGGATTTCATATCCAATGTTGTTTTTTTTCAATGATTTATACATTTGATGTCCTACCATGATGTTAATAAAGTGATTAAGGTGATATTGAAAGTTACCTATTTTATGTTGTTGAAAAGAAATAAACAACTAAAAATATTTATTTGTTAGTATTTAATTAATATGTGGATGTTTTTCAAGATGAATTTACTAGTTTTATTCATAATTAATTGGTCAAGATTACTATTGACTTAGTTTTATAATTTAATAATATTTCCAAGCTACTTTTTCAAATAGATTAAATATAACATTTGAAACTGAAAAATTGATTGATTGATTTTCTATATAAAATTTCCCCATGAGGTTATCCTATTTTGGTTTTGTATAAAACAAATGTTATTCAATGAGGCTTTTTATTGATTTTAAATCATTAAATAACATCATGGTTGAGAACTGATACTCATTGAATCATATCAAAATTAATTGATCAGCTTGAGGGAGAACAATATTTTTTTGAAGATTGATCTCATGTCATAGAACCATCAATTCCATTTGAATGGGGAAGATTACCTAAAGATCACATTTCAGAATAAATATGAGTATTTTTAGGTTTTAGTGATTCCATTTTGGTTGTATATTGCGCTAACTATATTTATGGATCCAATGAATAAAAGTTTCCATGATTTTTGGATAAATTTATATTTTTTTTATTGATGATATACCAATATATTCTAAATTTCATTAGGAAAATGATGTTATGTCAGATAATGTAAAGTTAGATGGTCTATTTAGTTGGAGAATATACCAGATTAAAACTTTTAATCAAATTAAATGATTATTATAGTTAATTAATATGGTTAATTATAAATGAAAATAAAATAAAGAAAACATGAATTTTTATACTATTTCGGTCTAAAGTAGAACTAGTATGTTCATATATCTCTCTACTCGATGAGATATAAGTCTGCACAACCTTATTTTTAATACGGAATCATAACGAGTTACATAATCCTTTTCTTGTAGACGGATGACCGTGACACTAACATTTTTATGGGGAGTTGAAACCCTTAAAACTCTAACTTTAGATATAGGGAATCACAACCCTCGGATCCTAAATTTAGAATTAGGTAGTCACAACACAAGGAATAGTGTAATGAATGATTTATAATGTAATTGAATAAACATATAAATTAGAGAGTGTGTGTGACAGATGGGAAATAGTGATATAAACTGAAAAACTAGATGAAAGAGACGATAAACAGTGAAAGCTGAGGTACTGGTTCTTGAGCAACATGGACGTCTCATCAAGGAATTAGTTTTCATAGAATATTTCGATTAGCTAGAGAGACTGTTTACCAGGTAAAATATAGCATCATATAGGGCATTAGTTTTAACAACACATTAGACACTCACATATTTTTCTTATGAAGAAATTGAGAATCAGATATGTTAACTGGTGTGTTCGATTCCTTTCAAGGCTTCTCCACAACCCCTTTAAATATATATATACAAAGACAAAAAAACTCATTCCCCAGGTAAAAAAATTGAATTCAAATAACATTAATCTGGGAGATAGAATAATAATATCAATAATAGCGATAAAAATAAGGATTTCAATTAAAATCATAAATACCATTTCATACTAAATTAAATACCCCATAAATGATAACAAATTTTGAAATATAATCCAAGAAAATTCCTAGGTTAATATAAATTTTTTAATTCAAATATAAAAAAAAATAATGCATGAGGTAAATTAAAAATTAATTATACTACTTTAAATAACAGGAAATGTTTTTGAATAAATTCAATTTCATTGAATAATATTTTGGAAAAGAATAAATTAAATAAATTAACACAAAATATTAAAACCCAAAAATAACAAAAATAATGTTGTAGGTGCACAAATGAATAGAGATTAAATTAACACACATTCTTTAAATCAAAAAGTATATATTTAACACAAATCTATTTGATTAAAAAATAAATACCAATATTTTAAATCAGAAAAATAATTAAAAAATTAATATAACAATGAAGTTCATTAAAATATAAAAACTAACGAAAAATAGAGTATTTGATTTTTTTGGAAAAAATAAATTTTTTACTGAAGGTAGAAAGCATATAAAACCATTTAAATAAAACATTGATCCATTGTTGAGATAATAATTAATTCACCATTATAAAATGAATAATTTTTATTAATAAAAAACTATTTCACTAATATAAATGTAAATATTTATTCACAATTATGAAAAAATAATAAATTCACCACAAGAATTAAATAAATAATTCAATATTACTAATAAAAAATTAATAAATGGTTTAAAAAAGTTACGGTTTAAAAAATTTAATTTATGAATGGAGAATCATTTAACGTACAAGATGAACATGAAAAGTTTTGTGAATTTTTAATCTAATTAAAAAATGAATTAGAAGTTGGTATTGAATAATTAAATAGATATAGTTTCAACATATTTATAATAAATCTATAATTTCAAAATTTTGATAAGTATAAATTGAGATATAATAAAAATACTATGAAAATAAAAAATTGAAAATGAAAGAAAAAACACTAACATTTGGCCAGTTTTAGTGTATTTAAAAGACATTTTCTGAGATTACATTAGTTTAATTCAAGGAATAAAAACTTATTATATTTATAATAGAAAAAAACTTCAGGTGATTCTAATTATAAATTAATGAGATATCAAATAATCCAAACATATTTTCAATTCTAGAAAATTATGGCATGTGGGTATGTTTCATGATCTTCGGATAAATAATGAAAATCATAAAAAAAAGAATCAGACCATAATTTCTTCAAATTAAATTAATAAAAATGAGTTTTATTTCAAATTGGAAAAGTATTGAAGAAATATTATTAGTATAGTGTAGGTTATAATAAAAAATAGACGAAAAGTTTAATGTAGTTTTTACTAAAAGTATTACTTGATAGAAAAAACATGAGTCATGTTCGGACATATATGTGAACATTCCATATAAGTAGACTTTTTATTGTTTCAAAATAGTTATATTAACTTTTTATCATTCAAATGAAAAAATGTATTATAGAATTATGATCATTAAAAACTGTGAAATAATAAAAACACATATACATTATCAAAATAGGTTTTCCCATGAAATAATAAATTATTTATGGATATTTAATGATATAAAATAATATGCTATCTAACAAAACAGAAATACATAGATGGACATTCACAACAATTCACCCCCTTCTTGTTTGATTATAAAACCAAAAAATTTAAAAACAATTTTCTCCCACTTTTTGTAAATAAACAAAAAGGAAAAAAACTCTCCCTAAAAAAATTCAGTAATAAAGTAATAAAATTTCCAAAATTCCATGTTCAAATTTAATTTTTCCAAACTGGTAAAATTATAAAGGCTTAGTAATTATTTTATCAAGCTTATTTTCAGTAGGGATAAAATTTAAAAAAATATACCACCCTTATTCACATGAACACTAATAAAATAAAATCTAAGATTATTTTCTTTATTCAGAAATAATGTTAGGGTTTTAAAAGATAGAAATTGTAGAAGCATTATCAAAATAAATAGGTATCTTATCAAGTTGAATTACAAAAATCACATAATGTTTTCATTATCAAAAATTTTTGGGCACAAATACTTACAGTATATATATACTCATCTTCTACGGTAGATATATAAATAGATAGTTTCTTCTTATAAGACTAAGAAGTTAAAATATTTTACAAAAAAACGAAACATTGAAGATGTGCTTTTGATATCAATTATACCATCTCCAAAATGAGATTATGAATAAGATATTAAATCCAAAGCATAATATTTTGGATAAAATTATTCAAATCCAATAGTTCTATTAACATATCAAGTTATTATTTTTATATCTTTATTATGTCTTTCTTTAGGACCGGCTTAAAATATATCTCAAAAACAAAAATTAGACATGAAATATGGTCTAGATGTAGTCAAATATAGAAATCTACATATCGTGCCTCTATAAATGTTAATATCAATAGATTTACCAGATTCATCAATATCTAGTTTAAAATTATTTATCAAAGGAGTTTTATATAATTAGAGGACTTAAGTCTGATTTATTTAACTACCTCTTTATCATACTTATATTGTTTAATGAAAATTCCATCTTTAATTTGAGAAATTTTAAGTTGAATTATAACATAAATTCTCCCACTAAACTCTTGCCAATATCATAAATATTCACATTATAAAAATCATTACAAATCTCTTCATTAAATAAATCCAAAACTATATCATCAACATAGATTTTTACAATTAAAATATAATTATAAATTATTTTAATAAAAAGTATTGGATCAATATTACCTCACTTTAAACAATAATTAAATAAAAATAAATAAATCATTTAATACCAATCATAAGGTGCTTGATTGGGACCATAAAGTTTTTAGATAATTTAAAAACTTGATCAGAAAATTTTTCATTTTCAATAATAGAAACATGAGAATAAATAACATTTTTTATAAAGCTGTTTAAGAAATCAATTTTTTCATCAATCTGATAAAATTTAAAAATGTGAAAACAAATACAAATACAAAAATATATATATAACACCCACTAACATAGAAGCATGTGAAAATGAATCTTCAAAATCTATACATTATTCTTAAGAGTATCCTTGAGTAACAATTCTTGTTTTTTTATAAGTCATTCAGGATTTCTCCATCTTATTTAAAATTATATGTGTATTACTAATTACATTCTTATCCTTGGTAAATTCTATTAATTAATAAATTTTAATTTTAAAAAAAATATTTATTAAGATCATCATGTATTGGAGGAATCTAGTTAAAATTATTTATATAAGGATTAATATTATTAGCAAAAAAAATTAAAATAACAGTGGAATTGAAACAAAAATTTAAAATAGAATTTCTTGTTTTAACACTAAAATCAACATTTCTAATTACATTTTTAATAATATTATATTTATGAATTTTCCTTTACATTGGATCAAGTTGAGAATTAGTATGATCCCCATTAATTGATTTATCCTTATCCTATAGGTTTTCTTCATAAATAATAAAATCTCTAAACTATTCATAAAAACCATTAGAATCAAAATGTAATTTATCATAATTTTAATCAAACATAACAAGAACAGATTATTCGATAACCATAGTTATTTTACTATAAACTCTACTAGATTTACTACAATTAAAATATCCATGAAAAATACATTCATCACATTTATCATCAAATTTATCTAAATTATCATTTGAATTTAAAATGAAAACATACAACCCAAAACTCTAAAGTAACAACCTTTAGGATTTTTATTTTTAAATAATTCATTATAATTATTCTTTAAAAAACATCTAATAATAATTATATTTTAAATATAAAAATAATTATAAATGGACACAACCCTAAAATATCTTTTAATCTTATATTTACTTAACATAGATCGGGCCATTCGAATAAGAGTTCTATTTTTCAATTCTATAAAAGCATTTTTTTATGGTGTTCTATGAGTTGAAAATTTATAAAAATAACCATTCTTTTCACAAAATGTTTCAAAATATTAATTATAAATTTCACCCCCATTATCACTATTAATCGAAACAATAATATAACCTTTTTGATTTTGAACAATGTTAAAAAAAGCAGTAAATCTTGATAAAGTACCATTTTTATATGCCAGAATAATACCTAAGTAAATCATTTATAATTTTCAAAAATGACTAATGTATATTTCTTGTCACCAAAGATAGAAATTTTCATCTCGAATAAATCAATATGTACTAACTATAAAGGACAAGTTGTTCCTATCTATTATATTGGTCTAATGGAAATTTTTTTCTTCTCTTTTATGCAAGAATCATAGACATAGAGATACTCTTTATTTATGGAAGTCAGTTGTAACAAATTCTCAGGTTTTTAGAGATTATATAACATTTTGTAAATGTCATGACATAGACTTCAATGAAAAATGATGCTTTCATTCTAAAAACATTCTTACACTCGACATTTTGAATAGTTAGTTTAGTAAAATCAATACTATAATCATTTTATTTTCTATTAGAATAAAATAATAAAGAATCATATTAAAGAACTAATAATTTGTCGATTTAAAAATTCACTTCCATTCCACCATCGTATAATTAGGATATAATAATTAAATTATGTTATAATCCTTCAATATATAAAACCTTATAAATAAAGTTACAATTTGAAATACCAACTTTTCCAATACATTTTACTTTTCCTTTGGAATTCTCTCCAAATGTAATAGGGCCTCAATCAAATATGTTGTAAGTGGTAAACTTTGATAGGTATCCATTATTATTCATTGAGAATCATTTTTCAATTTACAACATTTCATTCATGATACATCTAAGACATTTTTCCTATAAAATTAATTTACCTGACAATTTTTGTAACCAAGATAATTTGGGTCAAATAGTATTAGAAATAAAAGTTATAGGATCCCATAAAGATTTTAAACATGTATTTTATGGTACTCTTGATAAATATGATTTAATAATATTATTTTTCCTCAATCCAAATGATTTTTTAAACTAAGAGAATATTAATTTTCATAGTGGCCTTTCATTAAAAATTTAAAACAAGTAACAGTATAAGTATAACCATTTTTTCTTCAAACAAAGTGTGTATTAAACATTTTAAGTAGTATTATATTATAAAAAACATATTTATTTTTATTTAATTTATTCAAAGAAACAAAATTATTATATTTCTCATATCCTTTAATAAAATAATATGAATTTCATTTAAGTCATTCAACTTTATTTCCCAATTTTTCATTTAAATATTGATTACAATTAAATTTTCATAAACAATAGAAAGAGTGTAGAAGTAGTTTTTCTAAAATTTTTATTTCCTTATTAAAGTCATTTATTTTTGGAAATAAGTTCTATTTATTTTTTCTAATATTATTATATAAATAAAAAACTCTGGAATATAAGTTTATTTAATCTATATATTAATTATTTTAATTAAAACATGTATGGGTTTTCATAATCATAATCATAATAAGAACAACTAGAAGAAAACGAGAATCAGAAACCTTATATAGTGATTCTATGAATCATAAGTGATTATTTTCTTTTTCATTTCTAGATTATTCACTGTAATTATATTTTTTTCTACAACTCCAACCGGTGGTCAATTCCATATATCCTTATTTTTGTATTTGTATTTATTCATTAGTTTAGAAAAATCAGGGTTGATATTTTCTTTCTTCCAACACAAATAAAAAGCTACATCTAAAGCATTTTAATTCACAAAAACATTCTTATCTCCCTTTTGTTTTTCTTATTGAGGGCTTCTTCCAAACCCAAATTTGAATCCATAATATTTCATTGTTTTGTAAACCTGAGTAATAATCTAATCCATGTATTCTTATTCACTATCATGTATATAGGAGAGTATTTAAAAACATCACACATATTTAAAACTATACATTTTTTTCTCTCTTCTTCACCTATATTCTTCAGTTCCAGTTCATACCGATGTAGTGATCCAATCAAATTATCATGGGTGTACTCTTTTATGTTCTTTCTTTCATTAATGGAGAAATTTATTCCATTCCATTTCGTTGTTAATGATTATAGAATAACTTCAAAAAGAACTTGGTATTCCATATATTCTCCAGGTGAATTAATTCTATTCATAATTCTTATTAATCTATGAAACATTTAGTTTTCTCTTTCATCTTCCCCAATATAAAAGTGTTGGTACTCGGCATAAATCATTCCAATCATGGTTTTATTTAATTTTTTAGTGCAATGGAGACTGACTCATATAATCATCTAACTTTCACAAGATTCCTTATAAGTAGACATGTCACAAAAAACACTTCTATTAATAGCACAATACAAAATATTAACAAGTATTTAATTTAATACATGTCTAGTACCATCACTTTTTGAAAGATTATTCATGTCTTATTCTGGTAACGTGTACTATTTTGACATGATGGACTATTTGTCAATGCTAAAATATTTAAGGTATGCCTCTATTTTGGATATCTAGTAACCATATTTGTTTTCATCAAAGTATGAAGTCTATTAAAGAAATCCAAGCACCGTTTGGATTCAAAATTTTTATCTTAAATATATTTATCCTTATATTATAAGGTCTAGGAATAGGTTTTCACAATAAAATAAATACATACTCCAAATATGGATTGTCTTATTACAGAAGGAACAATCTATGATACCAGTGTATGGTAATAAGAAATATAATTAAAGAGATAAACAATTTTTAAGAAGGTTGTCCTCTAATAATAATTCCTAGGTCATATAGGGTAAAAGAAGATGATCTAGAGGGGTTGAATATACCAAATTAAAAATTAATCATATATATTTCTTAATTAAGTTTATTATTAGTGATAATTATTATTGTAAATTAGAAGAATAATTAAAAAAATAACACATGAATTTTATACTGGATTGGTACAAAGTATACCTAGTCAAGTGTTATATTTCTTTACTCTGTCATAGATATGTGTACACTGCCTAATTTTTAATGGGGAATCATAACTCGTTTTAGAATCCTTTTCTAGTGGATGGATAACCAAAACACTGATTTATGTATGGTGAGTCACAACCCATATAATATTGAATTTAGATACAGGGTTTCATAACACTAAGATCCTAACATTATAATCCATTAGTAACAACAAGTTTAAGAGATTAAAAAATTATTTTAAATGAAAATTCATAAGAAAATATAGAGTGTTTGATATGTGGTAAATAGTGTTATAGACATTGAAACTAGAAGAATGGGAAGATAAAAAATGAAATAATAGGTACAAATTCATATGAAATGTGAATCTATTTTCATGGAATTATTAGTCTTATAATATTTAATTCATCTTTAGAGACTTTCTAGTATGTAAAATTTATTATCGCATAGGTATTCGGTTTGTACATCACTTCAGAATCTCACAAATTTTTCATTTATAAAAATAAATACTTGAAGATGCTAACAGTTGTTTTTTATTCTTTTCATGTCTGATCAATAACCCATTTAAATATATATATGCATATACTAACAAGAAACATCCATAGATAAAACTATTTGAATACAATTAACAAGAATCCAGAAGATAAAATAATAATATTCATAATAATCATAACAATGATGATTTGAATTCAAAATTTAAATACCTAGTCAAACTAATTTAAATAGACCATTAAATGATAATAATAATTTAAAGGTAATCCCATAAAAATCATAAGTTAATTTGAATGTTTATATTCAAATATAAAATATATTTTAATTTAATGCACCATGTAAATTTAATGTTCATTACACTTCTTTAAATACCAATAACTATGTATGAATAAATTCAATGTCATTGAATAATAATTTAGAAAAACAGAAGTTAAATAAATTAACTCAAAGTATTAAAACAGAAAAATTATAGAAATATGTTTTAGGTATATGTATAAATAGAGTAAATTAATAAAAAATTAAAATAATATATATATACTTGAAAATCATCGTTTTATAAAATATAATATATATTAATTCTTAAAATAAATAATATACTTAAAATAATTAATATAAGGTTTTAATTAATCCAAATATAAACAATGATAAAAATAGAGTACAAAAAAATTGAACAATAAATTTTTCACTAGTGTGAGTTAGCATCTACAACCATTAATAAAAGATGATCAACCATTGAAATAAATAAAAAAATCAACATTAGAAAAAAATCATTATTTCTAGAAAACAATTAATGCACTACTAAACATGATAAATTAATTTATACTTATAAAAACTAATTCACTATTACAAATAAAAAAAATTAATTCAATTTTACTGATAAAAAGTTAATTGATAGTTTAAAAAAATAATTTATGGTTTTAGAAAATTAATTGATGAATGGTGGATCATTTCATGAACAAGCTTAAAACATATATTTTGATGAATATAAAATCTATCTAAATAACTTAGTAAGAATTTTCTAAGAATACATAAATAGAGATAATTTTAATATCTTTTCAAGTACTCAAGAATCTCTTAATTATGATAAGTAATATATCTGAAATGATCAAAATGCAATAAAAATATGAAATAGAAACAGAAAAAAAAGTGAAAACATTAAAATATATATATATATATATAATTAATTTTTAGAGTTTCATATAGTTTTCTTAAATGAATAGAAACTATCTATCTTTCAAATAAAAATCATTGAACAATTATGATTAGTAACTAATTATATATCAAAGAAACAAAAAAATCATTTCTCAAAAGTTCTGAATAACAGATCTATGGCATCATCTTCAAATGAAGACTTCACTCATTAAAAAATGAAATAATACATGCATTTATTCTAATCAAATTATGATAATTGAGTACGATTTAAAATAATAAAAATTTTAAAACAATTATATCAGTTTTGTGTAAGTTATATTTAAAAAATAGAAGAAAACATTAAATAATTTCATACTGAAAATATTACGTGAGGGAAAAAATAAATGTTCTTTGAGATTAAAATAAAACATTTTAGATAAGGAATTATACTTCTTTTCCATTTAATATAAGTTAGATTAACGTGTTTCTTATCAAATTAAATGGTATTTATATATGTACAATCACTAAAACTAATATTATAATAAAAATACAGATTGTTTTCTGAAACAGTTTTCACCAAAAATAATAAAAATAATTTCGATATTTAAAAACCTAAAATAATATGTTATAAAAAATATAAATAAATATATGAACATGAAAAAACACAGGAAATACACCTGATAATTAATTTTCAAACCATTATAGAAAATAAAATCTAAGGCTCATTTATAAAATGTGAGTTTTGGTTCTAACAAATGTCTTTCCATGAATATATTAATTCAAAATATGGCATTAATATAGACTCTCATAAACCAAAAGTTATTAAATAATGGAAAATAACCAAAAATTCCATAGTTATTCATATTTTTCATAGATTGGTTGGTTACTAATAGGTTTTTCATGAAGACAGTTCCCAATTTTCTAAACCGCTAATTAGGTTAGCATATAGGTAAGACAATTTTATCTGAAAAAAACAATGTGATGCTTTCATCAATTATTGAAATTAATATTTGGGAATGATCTAGTTTTGGACTTCCCTACAGGAATAGTGACTTTTGCATCTAAATTGATTATTCAATGAAAGTACATGTCTATGTCTTGATGCATAGTAACAAATTAATTACATTTTTTAATTAGGTCAATTAAAACCACATGACAAAATTTTCTTACACATGATTTGAAATTGCCGATTGTGGTTTCTTCATTATAAAATTATAGGAATCAATTATTTGGGGAAATGTTTGAAATATATAATACTCATAAAATTATGAGGAATATATTCACATAGATATAGTTTAACAAGATGAAGAGTTGATTGTTGGAATTTATCATAGATTGTGACTTCATGGTTCTTTACTATCCTAGGAATGAAAAAAAATGTTGATGATGCTTTGAGTAAAAAAATCATGCATCATTTACAATGTTATGTTTAGACTATGAAACTTTTGTTAAGAATTTGTTGATTTTTCACCATGAGGTTATAGATATAAAAACCTCATCTATTTTATTTCAAGTGTCAGTAAAAGTTTATGTGTAATAAATTAGAAATCAATTTCATAAATAGGATCATGTTTTACATAAAAAAATAGAGATGGAAAACTATTGTATGTTTTGGAATTTAATGTGGTTAAATAAGTTTCATTTAGATTTTTTAAGAGATTACGAATTTCATGTGACTCTCAGTTGAAGAAATAATTGTTATATGAATTTTATAGTTCCATGTTTTCTGTTCATCGAATAATCCGTTAGATATATAGAGACCTTGGGATTTATTACTTGTGGGATTGAATAAGAAAAGATATTTCTAACATTACCATGAAATTTTTTAATTTTCAATTTGTTAAATACACTTAAAATTTACTACAGGGGATGTTTCATCCTTCCCCATTGCCAGAGTGGAAATGGATAAATATGCCCCTTAATTACACTACTGGGTTACCAAATTAATCCCGAGGTAATACTACAATTTGGTTCATTACTAATTGACTAACTAAATCTATTAATTTCTTTCTCAATAAAGATAAAATGTATTGGGATCAACATTATTGATTGAACCTGAAGGATGTAGTTAGGTTAGATGGAGATCCTCTCTCCATTGTACTTAATCATGATCATAGGTCCCCTTCAAATTTTATGAAAGGAGTCAAAATCCACTGGGTACAAAATTAAATTCTATTACATATTTTCATCCTCAGCATGATGGATAGTATGTCCAAATGATTCAAAATTTACAAAAAAAAATTATCATTCCTTTTCAATAGATTACCAGTGATGTTAGTATCATCATCTTTCATTGATTTAAATTTCTTATAATAATAGTATTTATTCAAGTATAAATATGTATCCTTTTGATGAATTATGCAAAAAGCGATACATAATCATGATTTCTGGGATGAAATGATTGAATGAAATTTGATGAGACTGTAATTCCTAGATGAAGTGGACAAGAATGTAAAAAATGAGTCATCAATATATAATGATAGATCTAATTGGGTACAAAAGTTACACACATAACAAGGAGAAAGAGATTTCATTCGAAGTAATTGATTTTGTCTTTTTAAAAGTGTCTCCATGGAAAAGTGTTCTTTGATTTGGTAAAAATGATAAATTAAGTCTATTTTTCATCGAAACATATGAAATAATGGAGGATGTCTTATTAGTTTCCTACAAAAGTGCCTTAGCTCCGAGTTAATCCTATGTAAGCAATGTATTTCTTATTTTAATGTTAAATAAATATGTTCGAGATTCAACTCATATTTTGAAGCCAAAAATAGTTTAGTTGGAATATGACCATTCTTATGAGGATCACCCTACTTATATTCTTGACCATAAAGACCATATATTATTAAATAGGTCAAATTCTATTATTATGGGTTTTTTTAGAAACCAAATGATTTAAGAAGCACCGTGGAAATATTAAAATGTTATGATGGAAAGATATCCCCATTTGTCTGATCAGTCAATAAAACATTGCGAGGAGAAAATTTCCAAGATGGGGGGGGGGAATCTAACAACACGGGTAATGGTAGAATAAATCATTTTAATAATTATTAGTATTATTTAATTAGATAAATGTATTCATTATAAATATATTAAGTAATTCATAAAAATAAGAAAGAGATTGTTTTATTAATATCATTTCTTTTAAAATTTTATCTAAAAGTATAATATTTAAATAATAGTACATATTTAGTAAAATTTCATTTCATTTATGAATTCATAATTTAGAAATTACCCTGGGTTGAATTTTTTAAATTTTTTTAAATATAATTTTTATCCATCGAATTGGGAAAATTATTTCTTTATATTGAATGGTTTATTTTATTTTAATGTACATTAATATTAAAATTTGTTTTTTATTAGTTATTGAACTGAATTATTTTATTTTTATTTAAAATATTCAAATTACTATTTTTTAAAAAAATTAATAGTTTAATTTGTTAAAAAATTGCATTAAAATGGAATTTTTCTAAAAAATAGTTTTCCATCACATCTTTGTAGTTAAATATTATGTTAAATAATCTCAATTATGTGTTTTGAATTTTCAAAAATGGATTCCATTTTTGAAATATGATTTTCAAATTTAGTAAATAGTTTCATTTTATTTTTTATCTATATAAATAGTAACATTAGTAAAACAAATTACAACGGTAGAGGCTAATTTTTGTAATTAACATTAGAAACAAATTATATTGAAAATAAAATGACTTTAACACATGTGTTAAAATTATTTGATGAATATATTTCATAAATAGTCGTAAAAATTTATTTTTTGTCAGATTTTTTGGCCATTTGGATTGGAAAATGACCTTCATAATATTTAATTTCAAGAAAATTTACAAACAATCCACGCTCTATTTTTTAATAATTATAATTATTTTAATATGGGTTTATCAAGAGGATATGTTCAAATATAAAAAATTTTTTACTCTATAATATTTAACTTCACCATAGTAACTTGTTTTAAATTTTTAATTAATAAATTGTTATCTCAAATTCTTACACCCCCATGACGTAGTAATTATCCAATTAATAGAGAACCATAAATGATATTAAAAATATAAAATTATTAAAATTTAATCTAATTAATGAGATCAATTAATTTTATAGATTCATGTGAAATATTATGGTTATTTTAAAATAATTTTTATGATTTATATGTTTTATATTCATATTATTAATGTTAATGTAATGAATATTTATAAAAATTGACATTAATGATGTTTTATAATAAAATATATTTTAATAAGTGATATAAAATTATTAAAAATATTTTATTTGGAAACATGATTATGATATAGTTTTTAATGTCAATCATGATATATTTATGGAATTTGTTACAAATTATATTATCTATCATGATTCTCATATAGTGAAAACCAGGGATGTCATGGTATGTTTAAAAATGGTTAACGATATTTTAGAACCATAATATAGGTATAAAAGGCATAGTTAAAAAATATATAATTTTTATTTTATGATTTAATTATACCATGTCTTATAAAATATTATAAATAAATGAGTTTGGGTATATTTGGAACTGAATTTTATTCTATATTTTTTAATATTTTTTAAAATTACTAGAGTTCCCCTCCCCTCTCTTATGAAAGGGAAACACATCTTTTCATTTTGTAAAATAAACAAAAACTCATTTGGATTGAAAAATATCTAACCTAATACCTTTATTACTTAAATATCTAAACTTTATAGGCCTTACGTAGGGAATAACACGAACCTTAGTGGTCTTAAGATGTTATGCAATGGATTTTGTTTGAAGAAGATGTATCATTCTTAACTGGAAGATTTTATTTTATTTATTCATCCACTTATTTAGAATCCAATTAAAACAGGATAAAATAATTACACCAATATCCTAAATATTCTTATATTTTTTTATTTTAATATAATAAAATATCTTCATCTACATCCTTCATAAAAAGGGATATGATTTCGTCGTTCGTCTGTAAGACGGACCACCACAACACAAACCGACTTAATTCATTTTCCATCACCATATTTCAAGACTGGTTATAAAAATGGAATTAATGTTTACATATGATATTTATGAAATATTTATAATTCTAAAAATATAATATATCATATAAATTCATTCCATTTCATTCACTAAAAAATGATAACGTCATTTATGCGAACGTGTGGACTACCACCTCCATGAAGTGATGTGATTTTTTTTGTCACTACCTCACATTGATGAAATATATATGTATATTAAAAGGGTTAATATATCATTCATTATATTTTTATCCTAAATGGAGGAAAATATAATAATTACCTTATTTTCATAAATATCATTCAAGAAATTAAATGTTACTATGTGTATGTATAACCTATTGTCACCAAGATTGTAATGTAGTTCATTTTCATGACCATATTTAATGTTAGGATTTAAAAGAAAAATTTATTTATAATAATTAAAATTATTTCAGGATTACTATTCTCGAGGATATTAAATGATGGCTACTTTGACTGTATTCAAACCTACCTAACTCATTTATGGTGATAAATTATACTATTGAGTGGTTTTAAAGTATAATTATAATATATTTTTATCATTTTATCCAATGGTGGTCATTAGAATTAATATCACTTAGAAATTGGACATAAACAATTGTCAATCTTTTGATATATATTTTTTCTTAAAAACACGCTATTTGTTGTGATAGCGGGAATTAATCATAAAATTATTTAATGCAACTTATATGTTTGTAATTTTGTAAAATAGACATCATTTTTGAATTCTGAATATCAATTATAGCTTAGGGTGAATTTTTGGCATTGTTCTGAAAAACTTCAATTTTGATGAATAGTGAAACCACTAAGTGGTAGTTAAAAACTGATTTTTCGTTTAAATGAGACATTAACACTTCTGTGATTTGATTTTCAAAAATCCAACATACATGGTTGTCATTAAGATGTAAAATGTGGTTCAATGAGATTAAAATAATTTTTTTGGTGAATAGTAACTTTTAGGTTTTATTAATCACGATTAAAGGTAATTAGTGAAATTTAAGGTAAAAATGATATTATAGAAATATGAAAATACCTTTACACTTGTCCTAACCTTATTGTATTAGTCATGACCGACCAATACAATCCATGGGTCAACTTGGAGACCCCATGGAGCCACATGGGTAACAAAATGACATTAATAACATTTTATTTAAAATAATAATAAAATTGTCACAAACATGTGTAGTTTTACTAAAACAATTTTTACATGGGGATATATATGTTAACATTTAGACTATAAATATTCATTGGAAAGCTAAAAATCTTTCCTACATCATGGTAATTGTTTTATAATTTTTGGACATTAAATAAATTAAATTTTTAATGACACCATGATGATGCAGCGATTACCTCATTAATTAACGATTTAAATAAAATGAAAATATAATGTACAATCTGAGACATACACTTGTAAAAAACCTATTGGATGGGTATATTTCGAATCCTTATCACCTTATCCACTAAATATATAATTTTGGGACCTTTAAAATATGAAAATCACTTCATAATAATGTAACATTTCATGACCTTCCAAGAGTGCCCCTCCTCTCCTCTTATAAAAGAACCCCACCTCTACCACCTTATTCACACCATCAAAGCCATTTATCTCGGCCAACCTCTGCCCAAATACTCTCCCAAAATCCCTATATTACTCCTAGAATCCTCACTTTGGGCATAAGTCTTCCCAAGGAATCCTTTCTCTCAAATCAAAAAGATTTACCCGATTTTAAGTTAATATCTTCTCTTATGTTATTTTGTTTTCTTTTGATTCTCCAAACCCTTAAACTCTTTTTATTCCTTTATTTTGTAACAACACCAGTATATTCAATATACTAGGATTTTTTTATGATAATTATTTTATTTAAACTTACACACACCTTCGTCTAACGGTTAAAGAACATACTGTTTTTGTGGGTGGCGAATTACTGCCTCACGAAACGATGATTGTTCAGTCATCTTTTAACACCTCTCATGGTGGCCATTATGACGAAAATATTTTTATATATGATATATATTTTGTTTTTTTTTCTTATGATTCTGTATTTCTAATTTATGGAATACCTTTATAATTTCCATTATGGGTAAACGCGATAATTTTATTTTAGGAAGTGCGGACTACAGCCCCCTCAAAGTGATTTGAATCGTTAATGCCATATGTGGGAAGTATAAAGGATGGAGTAAATGGTATTATACATTATATTATACTGGAATTATATTATACCTTTACATAATTATAATTTCATTCCATTAAATACGAAATAGAAATGAAAGTATTGTTTATGCGTATGTACGGCTTACCGTCTCCATGAACGGTGCATTTCATTTCTTACCTCTAAATGTTATGTAATAATATAAATGCGTGTATATACTGGATATATATGATATATATGATATATACATCATGAATATAATTCTGGATATAATGGATATTTCACCACATGAACAAATTGTAATTATAAGACGTTTATTTTTGACTCAAGTACCAATGATCGAAAAAATGACCGTTATTAACTTAAATAATTACATAATGTTCATAACATGGTAATAAGTGACATAAAAGATAAAATGAACATGAAAAAGGTTCTTAAGAAAATAGAAATTTACTCTAGTTTATTATTTAGGATATTAAAGAATGATCGAGTCAAGTCGGACATGAGGTATGGGAACTTCTTAACCCAATTTCCGTTCTATGGGTTAATCTCCTACTTTAAAATTATGATATGATATTATTAAGTCCTATCTTGTATTTGTACTTTCTTTATGTGTATTTATAGTGAATACACATAATAGATCTATTATATTTAAAAAATGATCTTTGTAAGGGACTTTGTCTCAATCTCCTTTCATTGAGGCATATTTTGTTTTATTCACAACTTTCTTTTATACGGTGTATAAACCCCTTTGACTTTTACTTTTATTCAAAAGGAATATTTTTATATGAAGCGGTTTTACTAAAGGACAAAAGGAATGTTTTTTCTTAAGTATGTGGTGAAAATGACTTCTCCGCCGCCGTGACCATTATTTGAGTTTCGGTTTCCTCTACAAGCCATAACTTTTTTTTACCATGTTATAATTTTCATTTATTTTGGTATTGAAAATGGTTTTGATAATGTTTTATTATATCAATGTGTTGTATTAATATCTTGTTATTGAAATGTGGAAATGTTATGTTTCATTTATGTATGTTTTATGTTATACTATTGTGTTATTGTTTATGATATGTTTAAACCTATTCATATGAGGAATGAATTGGACTTAATAAGTGACGGGTGGAGCCCGCTATAGCTCCTCAATGAATTGGCAGGTCTCATGAAACAAAATAGTGTCTTGGCATGAGTCCTTGACAAAATCTTATTTGTAGTCTTGGCACGAGGCCTTGGCTATGTGGTTATGATAGTCTGGCATTATGCATTCCATCATTATGATAGTGGTTATTGATATTGCATGAGATTATTCGATGAGTAAAATATCCATGTGAATAAGTAAATGGAATTATTTCATTTTATTTTACCATATTATGCAGAAGGTCATGTTTAAAAGGCTTTTGTTTAGTTATAAATTGCCTTAAATGTTTATGTTTATTTATGAAAGCTTCTGCTATATTGTTATCCTTACTGAGCATCTGATCTCACCCCTTTCAATGTTTTAATTTTTCTAGGATGTGAAGAAGTATTTTATGAATGACCTGAAAGGATAATATGAGGGGATATGAAGACAATATGTTTTTGTAGTTTTGTGTTACTTTATGATATATTGTAAAACTTATAAATGTATCTACAGTTTCAAGGCTACTAAACTAATCGGTCATTCGAGACTTGATCTTTGTGATCCTGCCAATGTTACACAATAATGCACCAACTCTGGGTAACTGGGGTCGGGGCGTGACAGCTGGTATCAGAGGCAGTTTAGTACTAACCTTGGAAGCTAGATTTAGATAAACTCTAATTAGAGCACATAGCCCAAAGGTAGACTTTGAGGATTAGTATAGAATAACTTCCTAAAATTTTTGTATTATAGAGATTTTGTGGGTTTTCTGAGCAATACATCTCTGTCTGGATACGAGCTGGTAGAGGCAGCTCTGGAACAGATGTACCTAGGGGTAAAACCCAAAAACACTGCTTTGAGCTAGACTCGAATGGGAACTGGTGCATGACAACGGGTCTTGCTGCACTCTTGGTTACGACACTCCCGGGGGATATGCTTAGGATAATTCCCATTTTATTTACAAACCATTATGAAGGGTTTATGAGTATATAATTCCTCAAAGAAAACATTTCTTTTTATGATTATGGATTATATCCATAAGTATTTTAATTTATGTTAAGTGTTTTATGTGTATGGAATTATGTATTTCGATTCATAAACTAATCTAGTTTATGACATTGTTTAGAAATGGCTCCTAGTGGAAGGAATGGAAACCGTATCAATACACGCACTCCATGTAGGGATTTCCCTCCTGCTTATGATAATTATAATGGATCTGGTGATACAACTGGTGCTGATCTGCTTATCACCATACTGGGAAAACTCACTCAAGTTATGAATAATAACCTTACTTCTATGGAGCACCCTGATCTGCAACATGGAGGATCAATGTTAGACCGCTTCATGGAGCAAAAAACACCAACAATTAAAGGGGTTAAAAATCCATCAGTAGCTGAGTAATGGATAAACTCGTTAGAAAAAATATTCCATGCCTTGGGGAGTAGTGAAAGGGAAAAGGTTATCATGGCAGTTTACTGCCTCACTGGAGATGTTGATCAATGGTGGTCATTGATTCAAAACACAAAAAAAGATGATTAAGTATCGAATATGGAATGGTGGGAGTTCAAAGATATTTTTTTAGAAAAATACTTTCCTCATGACCATCGAGCAGATATGGAAAGGCAATTTCTAAGTCTGAGTCAGAAGGAGGATGAGAATATTGCAATGTATGAGTCTAACTTTACACGGTTAGCGAGGCTTGCTGCAGATTATATACATAACCCAAGATGTAAGAATGATAGTTTGTTTGATGGGTTAAAATCATTTCTCTGTCGAGCCTTAGTCTCACAATACATATCATCATATGAAGATATTGTCTCATGTGCTATCAAGACGAAAAAGGAATTCTCTAAATCTTATAACAATAAAGTAAAGCAAGAGAAGAAGATAACAGTGGAACAAGAGACAAATAAAGGGAAAAAGGGAAATAAGTATTTTCCATTATGCGATAATTGTTGGAAGAATCACCCCAGTTTTTGCCTAAAAGGAATGGGAGTTTATTATAAATGTGGATAAAAAGGTCACCAGGCTCATGATTTCAAGGGAAAGAAAGAGGCTATCAATGTTGAATTCTATAATTATAGATAAATGGGGTATTATGAAAATGAATTTCCTAAGCGCCAGGGAAACTTACCCTAGAAAAGGCCAAGGGATCCAGGCCAAGCTTATGTTGTTACTACAGTTGAAGTGGAATAATTAATGTATTGATGATTTTGGACTCATGGATTATATTCTGGTTATAAAAATAATGTGATATATATAAGGATTGTACTGCAGTACTTGTTGTTTTCATTAGGGTTTTAATATGATAAAGGTTATCATATTTTTAGTATGTGACAATAAGAGAAGCTTTACCTTGTTTGGGGGATCTGATGTTACAATTGATTATGGAATTTAGAGTCCTTTTAGAGAAAGTCTGGATAGAGGTATTTTGGATAACAATAAACATTGGAATGGATTAAGTTTAACCTTGGATAGTATTTTTTAAGGTTAAAACATTTTTGAAGATTATTTTTGGAATATTATAATACTATAGTTTTAGGAAAAGGACAACCTGCAGGTCGGGGGGTAACCCGTCGCGTCCGACAAAGCTGTAGGAATCGAACCCACAACCATAGTGCGACAGGACTTTATTACCTATCACTAGCCTACATGAAGTCCCTGGTTATTACAAAATAGTTTTCCTAATCTAAATGATATGTGTTAATATTTGGTACCTTATACAATTAGGATAAATAGAATATTTTTGAGTTCGGTTACCATTTGGAGTGAATGATGGGTTTGTGGTAAAAATTTATTAAAGAATGAAACTCTACCTGAAAATTAAATATATTTCCTTACATTATTAGTAAATATCTTAAATAAATTCCTCAGCATTATTAAACGTAACATAAAACAAAAACGTTGTCGGTTAAATTTTCCAACTGGGGATTCAATAACCATTTAACCTATCACAAGTTTGTGATTTTCTTGTGGTTAACTTTCTCCTAATCCTATTTTCTATAACTCTCCATCAGACCTTGATGGTTTTTTTCCTCCATATACATATTTTCATAGAATCCTAGTATGGGCTATCTCGGGTGACCTTTGTACTTCTCTTTCTTTCTTTTAATGTTATATTTTTATTAACCCTATTTTTGTTGTGGGTTTTACCCAAAAGTATTTTCTATTTTCAACCTTTTATTTTCGAATAACATTTTCAAATTGTGAGGACGAAATTTATTGAAGGTGGGTAGAATGTAATACCTCAAGCTTTCACGATACGCTTCTCTTTCAATAATGGTATAGCTTGCATTGTACGCAAGTTTGAGATTCTAACACACCGTGACCAATCAAAGTAGCAGTTATGAATAGTAATACCTAATTTTGGAAATTTTATAAATTTTATCTTTCAAAATGGACTTCATTTTTGGATTCTTAATATCAAAATTAGCCTATGTTGAATTTTTTGTATTTTTCTGAGAACATCAAATTTTCGATGAATAGTGAAAAATACGTAAAAACTTCTTTTTTAATCAAAATAATTTATAGTGATAAATTATACTATTGAGTGGTTTTAAAGTATAATTATAATATGTTTTTACCATTTTATCCAATGGTGGTCATTATAATTAATTTCACTTTGAAATTGGAGATAAACAATTGTCAATCTTTTGATATATATTATTTCTTAAAAACATGCTATCTGTTGTGACAACAGGAATTAATTATAAAATTAATTAATTCAACTTATATGTCTATAATTTTGTAAAATATTCATCATTTTTGAATTTGGAATATCAATTATAGCTTAGGGTGAATTTTTTGCATTGTTCTGAAAAACTTCAATTTTTGATGAATAGTGAAACCACTAAGTGGTAGTTAAAAACTGATTTTTCATTTAAATGAGACATTACCACTTATTTGATTTGATTTTCAAAAATCCAACATATATGGTTTCCATTATGATGTAAAATGTGGTTCAATGGGATTAAAATAATTTTTTGGTGAATAGTAACTTTTAAGTTTTATTAATCGTGATTAAAGGTAATTAGTAAAATTTAAGGTAAAAATGATATTATAAAAATATGAAAATACCTTTACACTTGTCCTACCATTATTGGTTGAGTCATGGATGACCAAAAAAAATCCATGGGTCAACTTGGGGACCCCATGGAGCCACATGGGTATGAAAATGACATTAATAACTTTTTATTTAATGTAAAAATAAAATTGTCATAAACATGTGTAGTTTTACTAAAACAATTATTATATGGGGTTATATAAGTTAAAATTTATACTATAAATATTAATTGGAAAGATAAAACGATTTCCTACATCATGGTAATTTTTTTATAATATTTATACATTAAATAAATTAAATTTTTCATGACACCATGATGATGCAGTGATTACCTCATTAATTAACGATTTAAATAAAATGAAAAGATAATGTAAACTCTAAGACATACACTTGTAAAAAACCTATTGGATGGGTATATTTCGAACCCTTATCAACTTATCCTCGAAATTTATAATTGTGGGACCTTTGAAATCTGAAACGCACTTCATAATAATGTTACATTTCATGACCTTCTAAGAGTGCCCCTCCTCTCCTCTTATAAAAGGCCCCCACCTCTACCACCTTATTCACACCATCAAATCCATTTGGATCGGCCAAACTCTGCCCAAATACTCTCCCAACTTCCCTATATTACTCCTAGAATCCTCACTTTGGGCATAAGTCTTCTCAAGGAAGCCTTTGGCTCAAATCAAAAATAGTTACCTGATTTTAAGGTAATGTCTTCTCTTATGTTATTTTGTTTTCTTTTGCTTCTCCAACCCATTAAACTCTTTTTATTCCTTTATTTTATAACAACACCAGTATATACAATATACTAGGATGTTCTTATGAGAATTATTTTATTTACACTTACACACACCTTCGTATAATGGTTAAAGAACATATTGTTTCTGTGGGTGGTGAATTACTGCCTCACGAAAAGATGGTTGTTCAATATGGTTTTAGCACCTCTCATGGTGGCCATTATGATGACACTATTTTTATATATGATATATATTATGTTTTTTTTCCTTATGATTCATTATTATTCATTTATGGAATACCTTTATGATTACCATTATGGGTAAATATTATAATTTCATTTTAGGATGTGCGGACTACCGCCCCCTCAAAGTGATTTGAATCATTAATGCCATATATGGGAAGCATAAAGGATGCAGTAAATGGTATTATACATTATATTATACTTGAGATATAGTATACCTTTACATAATTATAATTTCATTCCATTAAATACAAAATAGAAATGAAAGTAGCGTTCATGCGTACGTACGGCTTACCGTCTCCATGAACGGTGCATTTCATTTCTTAACTCTAAATGTTATATAATATTAAAAATGAATTTATATAATGGATATATATAATATATATGATATCTACATCATGAATATAATTATGGACATAATGGATATTTCACCACATGAACAACTTGTAATTATCTGAAGTTTATTTTTGACTCAAGTATCAAAGATCGACAAAATTACCGTTATTAACTTAAATAATTACATAATGTTCATAACATGGTAATAAGTGATATAAAAGGAATAATGAACTTGAAAAAGGTTCTTAAGAAAATAAAAATTAACTCTACTTTATTATTAAGGATATTAAATAACGATCGAGTCAAGTCGGACACGAGGTAAGGGAACTTCTTTACCCAATTTTCGTTCTTTGGGTTAATCTCCTACTTTCAAATTATGTCATGATGTTATTATTTCCTATCTTGTATTTTTACTTTATTTATGTTTAATTATAGTGAATACACATAATAGATCTATTTTATTTAAAAAATGATCTTTGTAAGGGACTTTGTCTCAATCTCCTTTCATTGAGGCATATTTTGTTTTATACACAGCTTTCTTTTATACGGTGTATAAACCCCTTTGACTTTTACTTTTATTCAAAAGGAATCTTTTTATATGAAGCGTTTTTACTAAAAGAAAAAAGGAATGTTTTGTCTTATGTATGCGGCGAAAATGACTTCTCTGCTGCCGTGACCATTATTTGAGTTTCATCTTCCTCTACAAGCCATAACTTTTTTACCATGTTTTAATTTTAATTTATTTTTGTATTGAAGATGGTTTTGATTATGTTTAATTATATCAATGTGTTGTATTGATATCTTGTGATTGAAATGTGGAAATTTTATGTTTCCTTTATGCATTTTTTATGTGATACTATTATGTTATGGTTTATAATATGTTTAACCCTGTTCATATGAGGAATGTATTGGACTTAATAAGTGATGGGTGGAGCCCGTTATAGCTCCTCGATGCATCAGCAGGTCTCATGAGACAAACTAGTATCTTGGCACGAGGCCTTGACAAAATCCTATTTGTAGTCTTGGAACAAGGCCTTTGCTACATGTTTATGATAGTCCGGCATTATGAATTACATCATTATGATAGTGGTTATTGATATTGCATGTGATTATTCGACTAGTAGAGTATCCATGTGAATAGGTAAATGGCATTATTTCATTTTATTTTTCCATATTATGCAAATGGTCATGTTTAAAAGGATTTTGTTTAGTTATAAATTACCTTAAATGTTTATGTTTATTTATGAAATCTTCATCTATATTATTATCCTTACTGAGCATCTGAGCTCACCCCTTTCAATATTTTAATTTTTCTAGGATGTGAAGAAGTATTTTATGAATGACCTGAAGGGATAATATGAGGGGATATGAAGACAAGATGTTGTTTTAGTTTTTTATTACTTTATGATGTAATGTAAAACTTATGAATGTATCTAGTGATTCAAGGCTACTAAACTAATCGGTCTTTCGAGACTTGATCTTTGTGATCATGCCAATGTTACTCAATAATGCACCGACTCTGGGTAACTGGGGTCAGGGCATTATAGTTAATCCGAGATATAAGGGTAATATTAAAAATTAACAATGTATAAATCATATTTTAGGGCTATATTTCAACCTTATATTATCATTAAATCTATTACCTTCCCATATGTAATAATTTATCTTGAGTATATAATTATTTTATTTTATTATTTTATAAAATTCTATGTGTGTCCTCTCCCCCACCTATAAATGGACACCCCACCTCTATGTTCATTACACAACTTTAAACCAAATATCTCATCCAAAATGCAACGCCCCGACCCAAAATGCCCAGAGTTTGTGCATTATTTTAATACATTACTATGATTACAAGGAATGAAATACGGATGGACCAATCAGTTTAACAGTCTTGGAAAATAGATTAATTACAAGAAAATTGCATAACTATTTCAAACATAAATTACAACATAGATAATTCTTTGAAAATGACATTATTTTTCTAGATTAACCCTTTATATCAATCATAAAAAACTTATTGGTATCCTGGGAAAATAAAACATAATAAATGTGAGAGCTCATATGCTTAATATTTTTAAACAATATAGTATAAGATTTCACAAATAATCAGAAACTTTTAAGGAAAGTATAAAACTGGAACACAAGCCTTTTAAACATAAACATGAATATAATAATCCATGAATAAATCAAATAGTTCAATTTAAACATTCACATGGATATTCTACTATTTGAATAACCACATGTAACATCAATAAAAAATCTCATAATGGGGGAATGCATAATGTCGGCCATCATAATTATACCATTAAGGCCTCATGGTAAGACCATACATTACCATACTAACAAGGCTTCATACCAAGACCATACATAACTATGTTGTCAAGGCCTTGTGTCAAGACACTAGTTTTTCTCATAAGACCTACTTATGCATCAAGGGGCTATAACAGGCCCCTCTTATTACTTACTAAGTTGATTTCATTACTCAAATGAAAGGGTGAACATGAAATAAACATTTTTACTAAAACTAGCATATGAATTTTTAATACTTTAACCACAAACCATGAATGGTATCAAAATAACACATTCGTAGTCAATCATATCATAAAACCTTTCATACAATATGGAAGATTTTATCATAGTATCTCGACCTCAATTAAGCATAAAATAAATTAATGGATGATTAAATAGATAAAAATAATCTAAAAATAGTTAAAACTCTTTAAGTGAAATACTCTTTTTCACTTTGAAATCATATAAAAGTCGCAAAATTATAAAATTAAGAATATCTTTCGAAAATAACCTTGTAAGCTTGTAAGGGAAGCATCAAATTTTTAAATCATAATAATGGTGGAAAATATAAACTCCCACCATATATGTTAAAGAACATTATTTCCTTTATTTTTCAACAAGGTTATAAAGTAGCTCATTTGGAAAATGATGGAAATATTCCTTTCAAAACAATTTATAAAAGGCCAAACATAGGTAAAATTGAATTTAAAAAATTGTCGATAACATTTTGAAATATATTTTATGAAACATGGACATGGATTATAAAGATGTAAAAGTAGATACTTACATATAAACATCCTTGGATAATAAAGATATTGGGAAATTAACCCTTACCCTGTACATTCCTTTAGTCGACGGTGCATTAACCCCCTCTTCTTCGAGTGTCTCCTTTTGATTTTCACAAAAGGAATCCTTTGGTTGGCTTTCTAACCAAAGTGTGACCTATAAAATTAAGTTAGGTAATTTTAGAGGAGAAGTGGGAAGGTTTTGTACAAGTCAAAAGGCTTCATAGATTTGAGTTAAAGAGAATGTGAAGATCTCTTTTATAGGAGAGGTGAGGGGCACTTCAAAACATTATAAAATATTAATTTATTATAAACTTATTTTAGGATTCAAATGGATCAAATGTGATTTATGTTTAAGTAAAAATGAGAATGGGTCAAAATCCCATCAAATAATGAATTTTAGACATGTTTAGGTCCTAAAAGTAACCTTGTCTTTTGGATTTAACCCTTAGATAAATAATTTAACTCATAACATGTATTCTGGTATTTTTACACTATAGGGTTAATATAGTGACAATAAAATGACAAAAGAACCCCAATTGGATAATTTATGATATATTTGACATTATCCATGTTATATTTCCAATTATTATATTTTTATGACTTTTATATGATTTAATTAAATAGTGTTTATTTTAAAATATCATTTATGTCAATTTTAATACTATTCAATATTTTCCATAATAAAAATATAAAACCAACATGATAACATAGAACTAATACTTAAAATATGTCCCCAACATTTCTAAGTTCTCTATGAAATTAGTTTATGTAATTAATTAATTCAGATTATATTTATTTTAATATTTTTATTATCATTTATTTAATATTTAAATTAATAAAATAATTTATGCATCACTATTATATCATCATTAATGGTAATTATATAATCTCTAAAATTTATAAATAAATATCTATGATGTAGGTATATATTTTATATTTCTATATAACATTTATAATCGATGTTATATACTGTATATATCTACATTAAAATTATTATACTTGTAAGAAATGAGAGTGTGAAATTTTTTCATATTCATTATGTTTAATAATATTAATGTCATATTAATGGAAAAGGTACCATAAATGATTAAATTTCGAAAAATAAGTGATAAGGGTCGAATTTAGAATAATATTATAACATTATTTTTACCTTTAATTACCTATTTTACCCTTAACCGTGATAATAAAAAAATTACTAAAGTTATTATTCATAACAACCAAAAATAAAAGGAAACTATTTGCATAAATTAGACCCACAAATTCCAAATATTAAATCCATTTTTAAAATTTTAAAAACCAAAATTTTATATAATTATGTTTAAATTAATCTCTTTGATGGAATGAAAAATGGTTTTCAAAAGTTAGAACATTACAAAAGATTGAAATGTTTTTACATCAAAATTCATGGTAAACATAATGAAAATGACTAAAATTATACTAAATGGTAAAATTATATTCTATTTTTACTTTAAAACAATTTAATAATATAATTTATTCATATAAATTATTTCAATGAAAAAAATTCAACTAAAATTTAGTATATTTTACTATTCATCAAAACATAAATTTATTTGAAAAATATAAAAAATTCATCCAAAGTTTATTTTTATATCCCACTTCCAAATTAGAATTTTATTTTTATATATATAATATATAAAAGTTTCAAAAACGATATTTAAAATTTGTGTGCCATCAAAAGGCACCAAAACTGTATTTTGTGAAAAATATTTCTTTTCTATGAAAAATATAATCTTTTCTTATTTCATTTATGTAAAATAAATAAGATGAATTTTAAAATTATATTTAACATATAAAAGTAAAAATGTATTTAATACTATTTAAATATTATAATAAATATAATATTGTATTAATATATTGTGGTTTGGTAAAACGGGGCCTTGCATGTAATGCAAGCCAACTCATTATTGTGTGCAGCAAATGCATAAAATGGTGATGTGTAAAAATAAATGAATGGAAAAAAATTAAATTTACTTATAAATGAAAATATAATAAAGTCATGGGGTGTTATATTCTCTCTTCCTTCAATAAATTGCATCCTGGCAATTTAAACTCCTGTTCAAAAACTAAGTGTTTGACATTCCAAAACATATTTTATAAAATCCCACATCGGAAACGGATTATTGTGATCCCCACATTAAAATAAATAATTGGAATTATCAATTTCACTAGAGATAACACATAATATTGTACAATATAGGAAAACATGGACATGAAAGATAAATCTAACCATCATGTTCTAAGGAAGAGTGATAAAGAACATGGTGAGAAGAAAGCTAACAGTAACAATGCTAGAAGTCGATGATGGTCTAAGTGACCATTTGATTAATAAGAGAATAACATAATCAGAAAAAAAAAACTAAGATCCTTACCCTTTATTTGATGAATTAATTTACTTCATAGTCTAATAAAAAAAGTAATCATACTTATTTTACAAGTAGAGTTTAATCATTTAACTAATTTCAACTATAAATAGATATTTCTCTGTTAAAGTTAATAAAATTAAAAAAATATTCTATTTGTCCTAGTTGTATATGGTTCCATAAATGAATATATACCTTATCATTAATATCATTTAAATAGAAAAAAAAAACTATTTTATACAAACCTGAACATCACGTAGGCCAGTGGAAGGTAATGCACCCTTGTCGCGCTTAAGTTGTGGGTTCAACTCTTATGGCCTTTCCTGATGCTGCAGGTTGTCACCCAACATGTGGGTTTCCCTTTTCTTAAAACTATATTATTATAACACTCTAAAAATAATCTTATTAAATGTACTACGATTAAAATAAGACTATCCAATGTTAAACTTAATCCATTCCAACATGTAGACTTATCCAAAATACTTATTCGCAAACACAGAGTCCAAAAATTTAATATTAAGGTCACATAACAAAATGCATATTTTTTGTAACATACCGAACATGTGAATTCCATATTCAGGTATTCTTTTAAAAAATTGTAATACCTTGAATTACCATAGAGCCATATTTAATACATTCATGCTTCCTTATTACATATATAAAACATAGAATATTGGATACACTCCTTAAATCCAAAAATTTTGTAGACTCTAACAATGAAAGAATAAAAAAACGATTAATTTGTTCCAAGGTAGTAAATATTATCCAGTATACTTCACCCAAATCAATCATATCTTTATTCCAATGTCATTATTTCAGTATCAGAAACATATTAACGGTTATCTTTCTATCAAGCATCTATTTTCTGAAAAGTTTTACTTGCTACTATGTTACTTTAATTTGTACCATAAAATCTCATATAATTAATGAAATAGTACAATAGTACAATCCTTATATACTCCAAATTTGTTATAACCATTAAACTGATAATAAAGTATTCAAATAAAAAAAATCTTAAATTAGAATATTAATAATTTCACTTAATATACGGAAGTATCATAACTTGATCATAGTCCAATATCATCATTTGGGGTATATTCCTTTGACGATTTGTAATTTTATTTGTATAGTGTCCCATATCCTTGTAGTTGAATCATTGTACATTGGAAACATTTTTCATACCCTTCTAATCTTGAACATGGTGTACTTTCTCTACAAACTTATAATAAAATCCATTTCCCTTCAAGAATTTACCAGGGTGTTTCTTTCCCCAGTTATCACATGTAGGGAAATCTTTCCTTCCCTTCTTCCCATTATCCATATTCTTCTTTTTATTCCTCTTATTCTCTTACGTCCCTTCAAATCGATAGGACTCAGATTATTATTTAATTATTTGATTAACACATGAAATTATTTCCCCGTATAATGAGAATACATTGGAGACTATTTTTCTTCCAAATATTGGCATATGACCATGAAAGATATGATCCTTCTTACTATTTGGTTCATTTTCATTAGTGGAGTTTTCATTCCATTGGCTATGATCCATTTATATAAGGTGGAATATACTGGATTGTAAAATAAAGTTATGTAATTTGTATAACACTAAATATGGTATAGAACCTAACATAAATTTATGCATCATAAATCCTAGAATAATAAACTTTTGTTACTTTGGGGACAACTTAACTTTTAAATCCAACGTAACGGTGGGTAAATAAAACATGAATTATCTTATGAAGATCCCCCTAGAAGTGTTAAACTAGGTGCAGAGTAAGGCTCGTTGTCATGTACTAGGTAATCCTGAGTAATGCCTAGAACAACTTATCAGAGTTATTACTCCTAGGAACATATGTACAAGAACCACGTCCACATGTACTATCCATGTAGGGATGTATTTTATAGGAATACCCACATAATCTCTACATTATCAAAATTTTTGTATGTTCCTCTATACTTATCCTCAATGTTTATCTTAGGGTTATTAGCCCTGATCTATTTTTTATAAATATATTTCCATGTTTTTTTTCTAAACTTCCTATGATACCAACTGTAAAACCCCGACCCCAAATGTATGTAGCTGGTGCATTATTTTATAACATTTTAATAATTATAAGGAATCAAATTCCAATGTACTAATCAGTTTAGCAATCTTGGAAAATATATAACATACATGAACCTTATATTACAATTTCAAAAATAAAATACAACATAGATAATTCTTTGATAATTCCATTGTTATCCTATATTAACCCTACCTATCAATCATAAAGCACTTTCTATTGTCTGGGGAAAACAAAACATAAGTGTATCCTAGGACAATAAAAAATAAGAAAAGGGTGAGTTCAGAAGCTTAGTAAGGATAAATAATACAGTAAAATATTTCATAAATAATCATAAACTTTTAAGGAAAGTATAAAACTAAAACACAAGCCTTATAAACATAAACTTGAACATAATATGACAAGAATAAATCAAAAAATTCCATTTCAACATTCACATGGATATTCTACTAGTTCAATAATCACATTTAATATCAATAACTAATAACATAACAAGGGAATCATAATTTTGAACATCATAACTATATTGTCAAGGCCTCATGTCGAGACCAAACAAAACCATACCGTCAAGGACTCGTTCCAAGACCATACATAACCATACTATCAAGTCCTTTTTCCAAGACACTAATTTGTCTCCGGAGACCTACTGATACATCGAGGGGTTATAGCGAGCCCCCCTCCTATCACTTACTAAGTAAAATGCATTCCTCATATGAATGGATGAACATGACATAAACATTCATATTAAAACTAGCATATGAATCTTTAATACTTTAACCACAAGTCATGAATAGTATTAAAATAACACATACACAATCAAACATATCATAAAACCTTGAATACAATATAGAAGACTCTATCACAATAAACCAACTTCAATTAAGTTTAAAATCCAATAAATTATATAGAAATACGTGAAAATAATCTTACAAAAATCATTAAAACTCTTTAAGAGAAATATCCCCTTTTTTACTTTTAAATAATTTAAAATTCATGCAATTATAAAAGAAGAACATTCATTTTTAAAATAACCATGTAAGAATGCAAAGGAAGCTTTAAAATGTTACGGAATCATGATTGTTGAATGTAGACACTTGCACTTTATAAGTTAAAAAACATTTTTTCCTTAATTTGTTAAAAAGGTCATAAAGAACCACATTTGGAAAATGATGGAATGATTCCTTTAAAAACGTTTTATAAAAAGTAAAACATGGGTAAAATTGATGTTAAACAATTGTAAATAATATTTTGAAGTTCATTTTCAGAAATATGGAAATGGATGATAAAGATGTATTAGTATATATTTACATATAAACAACCTCGGGTAATAATGAGATTGTGAATCTAATCCATACCTTGTACTTACCATTAGTCGACGGTGTGTTAACCTTCTATTCATTGAGTGTATTCTTTTGATTTTTGAGAAATGAATTTTTAGGTTGTATTTAAACCCAATTTGTAGACCATTGAATGAATTGAGGTAAGTTGGGATGATAAGTGTTCAGTGTTCAGTGTTTCGATGAAGTGAGGTAAGTTGGTTTTCTTCTTGTATTTTAACAATATAGGGTTAATATTGTTACTATATAATGCCAAACGAACCTAAATTGGTTAATTTATGAAATCATTGAAATTATCCAAGGTATTTGGATCAACCTTATATTCTTATGGATTTTATATCATTTAATAAAATAGTGTTTATTTTAAAATATCATTTATGTCAATTTTAATACTATTCAATATTTGCATTTTTTAAAATGTAAAACCAACATGATAAATTAGAACTAGTACATCCAATATGTCCCTGACATGACTAATTTATCTATAAATGTACTTTATGTCATTAATTAAGTCAATTTATATTTATTTTAATATTTTTAGTATCATTTATTTGATATTTCTATTAATAAACTAATTTCTTCATCACTATTGTGTCATCATTACTAGTACTTATTTAACATATAAAAATTATAAATAAGTTTATATAGTGTAGTTATTTATTTTATCTTTCCAAATACTATTTTTAATTTTTTTTTTATCTACTAGATATATCTATGTAAAATTTATTATACTTATAAGAAATAAAAGTGTGACATTTTTTCATATTCATTATTTTTAAATATATTCATGACATATTCATGGACAAGGGTCCATTAAATGATTCCAGTTTACAAATTCATGATAAGGATAGAATTTAGTCATACAAGAGGATTTTTATAGGTGTTAGGGTGATTTTATAATATTTTTTACCTTTAATTACCGGATTTACCCTTAACTACGATAATAAAAAAATACTAAAGTTATTATTCATAATCCCCAAAAAATAAAAGGAACATATTTACATAATTTGGAACCACTAATTAAAAATATGGAATCCATTTTTCAAAAATCAAAACACATAAGTTCATTAATTAGTTTAAAATTAATCCCATTTTCAGAATGAAAATGGGTTTTTAAAAATTAAAACATTGGAAAAGATTGAAATGTTTTTACATCAAAATTCATGGTATAATTAATGCCATGGACCAAAATATTATTAATTTGTAAAATTATATTCTATTTTTACATTAAAACCATTCAATAATATAATTTATCCACATGTATTATCTCAATTAAAAAAGTTTTTTTCAATTAAAATTTAGTATATTTTTACAATTCATCAAAATATAAAACTTTTTAGAAAAATATCAAAAATTAATCCAAATAAACTTTTTATATCCCTCCTCCAAATAAGAAGTTTATTTTGTAAAATATAATATATAGAATTTTAAAAAAATAAATTTAAAATGGGTGTTCCATCCAAAGGAAGAAAAATTTAATTTTTCTAAATATACTTCTTTTATACTAAAAATGGAATCTTTTTTTATATAATTTCTTGAAAACACATAATATGAATGTTAAAATTATATAGAATATATAGAAATTCAAATTCTAGTTAATAATATTCATTACCAATTATTTAATGGCAAGGATATATATTATATTAACTAATAATATTTTGTTAATATATTTTTGTTCATTAAAACTTGGTTAGGCATGTAATGCAAACCGACTCATTATTGTGTGTAGTGTAAGCTTAACATGGTGTTGTGTAAAAAGAAAGAAAGAAAAAAATTAAATTTTTTTATAAATGAAAATATTATGATTTCTTGGAGTGTTTAGAAAACCTTCCCAATTCTATTATCAAATTCTTCATACAAAAATATAAGCTTTTTTACTTCTTAAAACACCTCTCAAACCATTATTAAGTTGGGATATAAAGGATGTCTACCGATGAATACATAATCATCATACCCAACTTCTTTTGATTTTTTTATTCTTTTAAATCTGCAAAATATATGATATTCACAATAAAAAAATGAATTATATATCGAAAATATTATTATATTTCATTATTTTTATTATATAACCACTATTATCCACTATCTTTTTTATCAAACGATAAATGAAAGTATCACTCATTTGTACTTGTGGACTACTGCCTCCACATAGCGATATAATATTTTCTACAACAATATCAATCATGGTTGGTTATTATAATATATTTAATTCTTATATATAATATTTATGATATAGTTATGGTTCTATATTAATTAAATATTTTTAATAATTATTTTTAATTTTAATTTTAAATTGAAAATAGTATTTATATATACATACAGACCGTCATCTCCAAGAACAGTGTTATCCATTTTTAATCTCTGAATTTTATAGATGACTCTAAATATTTATATAAGGAATATATATATATATATATATATATATGTGTAATTATCAAAATTATAGTGATGATGTAACCCTGATCAATATAAAATGACTGAAACCGCCGATCAAAAACATCCATGAAAAATGAAATAGTTTATGCATGAAAATGATGATTTTAATAAATAATTATTAATAAATGGGTGTTTAAATGTTCTAAGTGGGTCATATATGGAATTATAAGTATTTATATTTTTCTATTATAGAAGGAAAAAATAAATCTTAACTTATTATACTGTATTATATAGTGCTTTCAAAACTAGTTTAACATCAAGTAAGGGGTTTATGTTTCAATATCATTTTAATTGGGATTGTTCATTCATTAATTTACATTGAGGAAAATTGTAAAATTATTTTAAAATAAATCAATTTAATTTTTAAATAATCTATTTATTCAACGAATATTCAATTAATACTAACATTTTCATTTGTTTGGTATATAAATTTATTTGAAAAATGATTTTAAGAGAAACATGATTTATTTCCTCTTTGATCTGGAATATTTTTATTCCACATCCATGTTTTATTTAAATTATTTTCAATAATATTTTGACTCTTATCCTATTATTTTTTAGATTATTTTCAACCCATGTTTTTTATTCTTTTAAAAAACTAAAAGTAATCTTCTTGTAATTTTCTGAATGAGGCACATTTGAATTTTATGGGAAATGAGAAAGGGATATTTTTTTAACTCACATGGATTGATAAAAAATTCCCACCATTATGAATACTCAATTAATAGAAGATACCTTTCCATGTTTCCAAGTTTATTTTCAAATAAAAATTTTTCACTTCATATTTTATAAAATTCAGAATTTTGAATAAGTGATTTCAAAATGAAAAGAGTATTTTCCTCAAGAAATATTCGAGTGATATTTTTAATTAATTTCTCATCATTGATGAAATAATTTTATGTTTCTTATGTTTTAATATAGATATAATCCAATGATAGAATCATTATTATTTCTACATTTTTTTAAGATGAGTAAAAGTTTAAAAAACCCATTTATTTTCCCTAAGTCATGCAATTATGATGTATTGAATCTTAAATTATCGTGTGGAATACATATTATTGGATTTGGAATATGTGATGTGTGGGCCCAAAATTTTATATCTTTCTAATGAAATTTTTAAATATTAATGTTTTTTTATCATAAAGGGTAAAGAGGTATATATCCCAAAATAAAAAGACTATATACATATGGTTGTCCCAAGCATAAAAGAGTTTCCTTGGATGGTAAACCTAAGGCCAAAATAAGGTTTATTAAAGGTTTTAAAAATACAAATGGAGGGTTTATGAGAGGTTATCTGAAGACCAATGTAGGTACTAGGGGTTTGTCCCAAACCTAACATGTGATGAATGTCTTAGTGGGTTTCCTTGACATTATATTTCCCTAATTATGATTATCCCATACATTAGATGATTCTTTTATGGCATTATCATTGTATAATGTTATGGTCTCATGCATCAAGTTATTTTATTCCATTATGATTCAAGCCCTATAAACTACCAAGAATTTTTCCATGAATCATAATTATGATCTATGATTGGTTGGGTATGGTTTTCAAATGGTAATATCATTTTCTCATACACTTATTCTCATGTTATTATTAAATGATCATTGATATATCCTTTTTTATCCTTACTAACCATGAAGGCTCACCCTTCATTATGTTGTTTTCCATGAGATATAATGAATGTTTTTAAGTATGATATGTCTAATAAGGGTAATATTTGTAAGGAACTAAGTGGGAGTGAGGAAGAACATTTATGTTCTAGTTTTTTATATATGAATGTTACTAAAGACACTAAACCATTAAAGTTATATTATGGGTCATACTTTTATATAATTAATATTGATCTAATAAGATGTGATATTTATTTTTTTAGTGTTTGTGTTTCAATATATCATTCCTTTCTAAAGCATCCATGATACCAAGACAAATTCATGAAAAATAAATCAAAATCGATTCACCCATAATGCCATTATTTACCCATTAAAGTATTCTCACATTCTCAAAATAAGTAATATTCATTTAAAAACATTTCAAGAATCCATTTACACATTAAAACACCACCAAGGTATCCAATTCTTGACCCTACCAACCAAAGGTAACTATACATCCCTTGTACCCAAGGATTGTATAGACATTGATTGAAAAAAAAACCTAATAATATCCACTTGACCTATCATCATAAAAATCCATGTTTTAATGGGGTAAAATTCCACTAAAAGGTTATAAATGAAAACACTATATATATATAGTTTTTGAAATATTTGAAAATTGAACCATTTTTCATAAGAAAAAATAACAACACCCAAGAACATGAATGTGATATGAATACTTAGTTCCAATTACGATTCATAAACATATTCATCTTTCCAAATTGATAAAAAAAGAAAGTCGAAAAAATAAATATCATATAAACATATCATACATGAAGAAACATCTCAACTATAATCATGAAAAAAAGAACGGTAGTCTAATTAACCATTTAAATTGGACTTCCCCTGAATAGATCTTCATAAAACACTTGAGGTATTTCATAATCTTGTACAAAATCTTATCTCCATATACCAATAACCAAATAGTAAAAAAATAAAATATTATTTGATGCCACTTTTTAATGTGTTGAATAAAATCGATCAATAGTGCCCTAGACGGACCGCCAAAAAGTCTCAGGTGGGTATCCCCCTTTTCCAAATGATTTAGATTGGATTTTTGATACTATAATAATATTGGGAGACTATACACTTGATATCATTACTATAAATAAAAATAAATTATAAAATATAATCAAATGATTGGAATATCAGAGTATGCATAACCAATAACAAATGATGTTATAAAAAATGAACAATGTGATCATACAGTTATACATTACAAATGATTTTTCACTGAATTTATCACATGCATCAAGATAAATAATAATAAAAGAACAATTTGGATCCCCTATAATATCAATCTCAACCGAGTCTATGTATTTTTGGAACTACGGGTATTCTCTCTCTTGACCCACTATACAAAATTTTCTCAATACTATATATTAATCATAAGGTAAGCATGCCCACCAGGTTTCTTGCTAAAGGTGTGAGAAATAAATTTCTATAGGGTCTCATAAATCTCCATTAATATTCTTTATCATATATATATATATGTATGTATAAAATAAAATAAAATTATATAAATTCAGGGAATAAAATCATTTTTGCTCAGGTATCATGAATAAACCAAGAAACCATGACACCCAAACCTACCTTATTCATCAAATTCCATATAACTTTTGCCTCACACTGCATTATAACTCATACCTTCAGACAAAGGAAATATTGCCATACCTTTTCTTGACCACTGACCTTTCACTTAGATCAATGTTCTATTCAAATCCCTAGTTTCATATCACATATCGTACTTTAACTCATACCACCACCATCTCATTGATGTTGAGCTCACAAACCTTGTCTCCTAATGCAATATAGTGGTTTCTTTACTCTCACCCAGTGAGGGTCTTGTATCATGTAACATATCACAATTCATTTAAAAATTAACTCTCTCCAATTATATCCCTCATATAGTGTCACATATAATGACAGATCGATCTGACCTCTCTCACTTAGAGTGGGTTTCATACCTATGTCATAGTTGTCCAAACATAAAATAACCCCCTCTCACATAGGGTGAGTCCCAAAATTATATCTTAGACTAGTACCATCTTACTCATTGTTTTCCCAGATAATAGTCTCTCACTTAGTTGGGATCCTTGAATCAAGTCTCATCATCATCTGTAGGACCAAAATTGAGCACACATGCATAATTAAGGATGGAAACAAAACCATATTTAATGCACACTCTAGATCACATGGAAAGTAATTACCCCTAAACTAATCTTCCATACCAACAACACGTCTCAAATTTATCTCATAAAGTAGTGTTTTTAGATTGTGATCTGCCCTAGAACCTCAAAGAGAAACACATAACTCACATTTCCGTCAAAAATAATTTCAATAACTAGAATAAACCATGAAATATCAACATGTTTAATTCATTTACATCCTTATATCACCTGTAATGGAATCCTCTGGGTTCTCCTAACATAAACAATTTTTAACCCATTAATACTAACCCACACTTTCTATAACATGGTGATACCATGTCCATCTATCTTAACCTATCCCTTCCATCAGTAATATGGGTTGAATACACTCTCAATTGTCACCTAAAAGTTCTTGTCTCAATCCCTATGGATCATGTTGAGAAAAAATCCTTAAGGACATTTTAAAACTTGTTTCATGTTCTGTATTGACATTACTACAACCAAAATTAGGACAATCTTACATATCCCATAGGAGAGATCCCAACCCTATCATCTATAAGAAACAATCCATTTCAAACCCTCTTGATTTTAAAAGTACATAACCGACTCATCTTATACAAGAAAACCAATACACCTTTAATATGGTATTAACGACCGTTTGTGAGATGTATCATAATCTCACATGCAATCCCTAGGATAAAACCCATCATGCCTACATACTATCCCTAAGAATGATTATCCAAAGATATTGATTACTTATCTCAACCTTGGGATGTATCATGAGCTTCTCATAAACTCATTCGGTATCCTCATCCCCTTGATGACATATTCACTAAGTGATTCCAATTTACACAAAGAATGATGGATCACTTTCTCCTACTCCAAAATGCTTCCTCTCACCCTTTGTATCTACCTAGGGAACCCTTTACCCACATACAATTCACATATACACACATTATAAATCATTCATCGACAATCATAAAAATACAAGCATATTGTTAACTATTATAGAGACCACCTACCCCATTCATAGAGCTACAACATTTATACCATTTAATAACTTTTCCTTATCCATTCCTACACTTAGTTTTGCTAAATATAAAGACACTCTCTCTTATAATAATGGAAAAAAATTAATTATAAACTTTTATAAATTATTTAAAAAAATAAGACCGAGTGGTATAATGTAAAAAAATACACAGATATACTTCAATATATTCATACCATGAAAAGTGAAACCTATATGGTTAATAGATCACTATTAATACCAAAATAATAAAAATTATTATCAACTGAAACTCATTCAACCATACATTTAATATAATTAAATTAGATACTATAAATAAATTCACTAAAATAATACTTAAAATGAAATGGAGGATACATGTATGTGTCATCATTCTAAGACACCATTTATTCAGCACATGGGGAAGACACATAATTAGAATAACATTTTACAATGGTCCCATAAAATGTTAAAAAAACACCAATATCATATACCATAAAATTAGGGACACAAAAAAAAATTAGGAACAATAGAGAAATAATGTGGAATACCACAACACTGAAGACCAGAGAAACACCAACAATATTGCCCCTCATCGGGGGGAATCCAATGGGTAAGATAGGGTATCGAATGGTAGAATGGATGGCCAATAATTTCCATTCATGATCCCTCCATCACTAAAGAACTGAAGGGTTTAAATGGTTAAATAGATAAGGTACCCTTTCTAAAAATTATTATAAGATCTATCAGGTACCTGGTCAAATAGAATTTATTTCCCATTACCCTAACAGATGGATAATGGAGTTCTACCATCCACTTCTAGGATCCTGGGGTCCTATAGGCCATCTATATCAACCACCAAGTACCTAGGGGATCACTATTGGGTACTCAGTGTGAACTATAATAATATAGATGATCACCATCAAATTTAACAATCCCACAAATATTCAAGAAACATTTAGGAAATAATGAAACAGTCTAAACACATCCAAAATAAACCTTTAGGGAAATCCAAACACTCAAATTCCTAGACTAAATAAAATTCACAAAATCACCCCTAAAAAATTACTAAAAATTGATATGTCCATTAAATTTGACATCATATAATGACACAGGTATTTAATCTTCCCAATAAAATCTACTTAGATCAAAAAAAGATCCATATATACTCTTCATTATGAAATAACATGTTAATGGAATTGAACATAAAATACAAGAAAAACCCATACAAAAGAATCATCCCACATAACATATGACGATGAAGTTATTCTAATAATATCCATAGATACTCAAAATATTTCACCCAGGACATGTAATAATCAATATTTTCTCGAATTTGTAAACATTAAACAACCAATAAAAATAAATAAAATTAAACTAAAAAATTAAACCAAACAATTATTAAAAAAATTTCATAATTGATTTAAAATGTTTATACAAAAGCCTAAAGAATAAAATAAGGGGACAAATCAAAAAAACTAAAGAACCACATCATGGTAAGGTGTGAATCTCCCTCAATCCATATCCACTACATACACTAAGAAGGACCGCTAGAACCTGAACCATAAAATATAAAATCTTTACCCATGATTGAGACAAACATTACAATGTCTACTTACACCCAAGGGAGTAAGTAGGGTGTGAGACTAAGCCCAATAGGATTCCACCCAAAAAGGTTCTATGTTATAAACATTATAAGACAAAAATCATGAATTTTTTCATAAACAGGAAATGATAGTAACAATTTTAAAGGGGTAAAACTTTAAATAAAAACCATTTTTAAGAGTGAAACATTAAATAATGAAAAATTTTAAATAAAACACACATGATAATAAAATTATCATCAAACCCGACCAAATTTTTATGGTACGATAAATATAATCAATTATCGCTAGTCATGGGAACAGCCCAAGGCACTAGCTATCTATAGGGCCCTAGGTACATCGTATCTCGGTGTAAAAGTAACCATGACCAATAACTTTATCATGAATGAGCCACTAAGAGGGGAGACCCCAATAGCCTTGTGTTCCCCAAGAATTATCAAAGGTTGGTTAGTGTTTTCACCATCAATCTTGATAAGTAAAATAGGGATGAACCAACTACTGGATCACTAATATACTAGACTAGTATGCCACCAAGATACGTGGGCATCCCATTTGTGCTCAATCAAGTTCTACATGTTATAAAATTCCATTTTCACATAAAAATTAGACTTTTGAAACATATAAACACAAAAATATACCACAAACATGTTCCTAACCTTCACTATAATTTAATAAACCCTTTGACTACATTAAAAACCATTTCAAGAGGTGCCACAAGAATTTGCACAAAAAATCCATCCAAAAATCTTATTTTAAGCCCAAAAAACCTAAATTACCATACCAAATCAGAATTGGAAGACCTAAAACCATTTAATAAATCAATTTCGTGAACCATAAAATAACCCAAAATTACACAACATGGAATACACATGAAAAACACCAAATTCTATGTCAAAATGAAACTTTAAAATTAAATACTTAATCAATGCCTCCAAAAATGTTTTTAGCAATTTTTATAAAACATTTCACATGTCGTACACATCAAAAATAGACCATAAACTTCCAAAATAACCATTTTAAAAGATTAAACCTACGAAAATAGTGTTCCAAGAATATTTTTACCTCTTTTATCATTCAATAAAACATTTTGAAAACTTATATAATAAACCCAAGAAACACAACATGGACTGAAGTGCCCAGATCAGTGTGAATCACTGAGAGGGGGAGGGGGTGAATCAGTGATCCCTTAAAACTTTTTACTAATTGATTCTTAATCAATTAAACCTCTATGGCTGGTTAAAGCCTCGATCCACTCTTCTTGTATCTCTCAGCCTTTCCTCGAGTGATGCAGTAAATGTAAAGGCACAGGACACAAGGATTTACAAGGTTCGGCACCAAAGGCCTACGTCCTTGCCATGTTGGTTATACACCCCAACATGGTTTCTTCCATTATAATCTGTTAGTATTACAATGGTCGATACAGAGTCCCACTGTATCTCTCCTGAGTCCCACAGGAGGGTCTTTATACTGCGTCCCACATTGTTACCAGAGTCCCACTGGCCTGCTCCAGAATCCCACTGAAGACTTCTTCCACCCTGAGTCTCACAGGGGGCTTCTTCTGGCTCCTCGAGTCACACGAGTAGCTCTTCTCCTCTGTTCATCTCTTCAAGTAACTTCAGCAGCCTGGGATAAAGGCTGTTGGCCTTGCTCTTCTCTTCTGATCTCTTGTGGTTGATCAGGGCTTCTCGTCTAGCTCAGGATTTATCTCCTTCTTCTCAGGATGACCTGGCTTCTCTCTCCAACTACTGAATACTCAGACAACTGATATCTTTAACTTAAGTCTGGTCCAGTCTCACTTCAAAACAACTTCATGCACTGAATTCATGGAAACTCTGAATCCCCATGCACTGACTGCATGGCCTTCTCAATTTCTTCAAGATCTTCAATTCTTGGACAACTCAAATGCACACAACCAGATTTGGCTTTGTTCACGTGTTCACGTGCATGAATGCAAGCATGCACTCCCCTTCTCTTGGTGCAATAAACCCTCAAAGGGTATATTCTCTTTGAGCACACACCTTCTCACTCCTTCACACGTTTAATTCCTTTTGATTACACACTCACAAGTGTGTTGTACTTTAGTGTGAGGGTCTCCTCTTTCTTCCTTCTTCTAAGTGTGTTCACTTCACTTAGTTCACACACACTAGGTTCGGCCTTTTAGTTCTTTTGCACACACAAATTCCTATGGCCTTCTTCCCTTCTTGTACTCTTCCACTTTGCACACAAAGCACTAAGGCCTCGGCCTTCCTCTTGTTTTGCACACACACAAATGTGGTGGCCTTCCACTCCTTCTTGCACACAACCCGTAGGTGTGCACTCACATAAGGGCTACGACCTTCTTCTTCAAATGCACACACAAAGTGTGTTCTTCACATTGCACACAAGAGATGCAAGTCTCGGCCTTCACTTATTCTTGCACACACAACCCGTAGGGTTTCTTACTCCACCGAAGCTCCTGCCTTAGTGAAGGCGCGCAAGGCTCTTGGGTGGCTTCGCCGCGCAGGGTTCAAAGACCACAAGCGCACAGGGTGCAACACCACTGTGGGCGTGCAAGTGCAATGGCACAAGCAGCCACGCAATCACCTCCTGCCGCGCAAGTCTGTGGGCAGAGAGGGATGCAACCACGGGCGCGCAAGGATGCGGCCACGGGTCTTCCTGTCGCGCAAGGAAGGCGCACAGGGGACTCCCTTTCTTCTTTCGTGCAAGGAGTGCACAAAAGGAACACAGTCGTGCAACTGGGTTGCGCGGGGCTTCATCTTCGCGAGGCACAAAGTGCTCCGCGGGACATCAGGTTTTTCAATAAAACTTCAGCAAGCAATCCAGAGGTCTCGGCCTCTCTTTATATAGGCAGAGGGCCTCCGTTCATCCGCGTGGGATATAAATTCAAACTCCCGAATATCTCGGGTTTTCAAGATTTCCAAAATCTTGTTTCGCCTCTGTTTCACGCGGCTTAACTCATTTTTAATTTCCTTTTTCATTCCTCCTCGTGCATGCGATTTAGAACGCATGCACGGCCTCTGTTTTGGCCATCCCATGCAAAAACACGAACACCACATGGCCTCGGCACCTCTGGTTTGCCTCGGCCGAACTTCGAATTCTTTCTCGATGCATGCATGCAACATTTTAATGCATGCATGAGTTCGTTATGGCCTAATGATCACAAAGGAGGTATCGGTTTGCTCGGTGGTGGCCGGGAACTCAAAAACTGTCATCGGGATGCATCTGGTTCGAACGGAGGCTGCGGGTGGCAGCGGGCGAGCTCGAGGAAGTGGACGACTCCTCAACCATCGGATCCGGAGTTTGAAATACATCGGACGGCTGGATTAGATCGCGGCGCGCGGTAGATGAGATGAGCGGCTCAGATTAGACGCGAGATTGCTTGGACGGCTCAGATCTGATCCGCGGCGAAAATCTTCGTCCCACATCGAATCGCCTCGCGGAATCTCCGCGGTTTATCAACCAGGCGCTGCCACAACCCCTCGATTGAATCTTCTCCCTCCACGGTGCCGCCCCGCACCGTGTTCTCTGCGGGCGCGCTCTTGCGCCCACCCCTGCCCCTCGGGCGCGCCACTGGCGCCCACTATGCGCTCTTCCGGGCGTTCCCCTGGCGCCTACGCTGTGTCCTACGGGTGCGCCCCTTCCTCAGGGCTGCTGCCTTAGCCTAGAGGGTTCCCCATGGCCATGGCGCCTTTGGCCCATATGTGCCTTGGGTGATCCCTCGGCTGGCCTCCTTGGTGGCCATATTTTTTGCTAGTGTAAAACACTAAGTAACTTTGTATAAAAACAAAGTACCAAGTGTAATATTCCAAATGCCACTTCTCCCTTCTTCATTTCTTCTCTTCTCTTCTTCTTAAGAATTCCACAAATGCCCTCAACATTTAATCATTACTTAGGAATGGAATTCCCGAAGGTTCTTCTTCTTCAACCGAACTCATGAATCACTTAAATTCTTCAATGTGCTTCATTGATCTAATCAGAGATCAATTGGATCTTCTTCAAATTCTCATGCACTAAGAAATAGTACATGGACTTCATTAATCCACTTCATCCACTTAGAGATTGTGGATGGATCATCGTCAACTCCTCATGAATTGTTATGACAATGCATGGTCTTCAAACATTGTTGTGACATTGTATCATCAGGATACAAGTTCTTTGAACTTAAAGAGCAGCTCAACAATCGTCAGATTTACATAGAGAATGTTTCAACCACAACATCCTATGTCACTTAGTGAATCTCCTAAGTGACATGCATCTTAGTACCATGGCCATTCTCCATTCATCACCAACACCATCACATCCTTTGTCATTCACATATTGAAACTCCTTGACATCAATCCATTCATTCCTTGACAACAACATACCTCATTGACAACAAATGCAACACAGTGCACTTCAATCTCCCCCTTTGTATTTGTTGTCAATATCACAACTTCAGCACATATGAATGGGTCAATATGTGTGCCCAATCTTTTCTCCCCCTTATTGGAAATCAAATGCAAAGGTGTGGTTTGGATCACTTTCACAAATATCTTCCTCCCTTTGAATAGAATCTTCTTGAAAATCACTAAGAGAGGGATGATGCCACATGTTCTTCTTTAGAAAAGAACATTTAGTAAATCAACTCTAAGTCTACTTGGGCTAACCCGGTGTAGAAAACAAGAGTGATGTAACCAAGGTACTCAATGCTATCCAACATTCACTATACATGTGAGATCATGCTACAGGGGTTTGAAATTTTTCAGATATATCAATGAATTTCTAAATCCTGCACATGCTTCACAAAACTCGTTAGAAAGTTCAGTGCAAAGATAAAGCTCCCCCTTTCATCCATTTGCCTTCAATCAATACTCCCCCTTAATTGACATGATGAATACAAATAAGAAACAAGGGATGAAAGTATGATTGGAATACCTTCACTTTTCTCAAGATGGTATTAAATCTCAGAATCCCATCTTCTTCAGATAGGCTCCCCCTCAAGGGGTGCACTCCATTCTGTCCAAACCATCCTCCAGTTGAGAATGATCATCATATTCAATTCCCTGTAATGTTAGCACATGTAAATACAAGTGATTAGGGAATAAGATGGAACCTCCTTGGTTCATCAATGTGAACAACAATGTTGAGAAGATTCTCTCAACCGAGATGTCCCATTTTCACCATTCTTCACACTTGCACATTTGATCTTCAATGATGTTTGTGCTAGTGTGGATCTCAACACCTCTTTAACTTCTTTGTGTGTGACTCCTGTATTTCTAGGTGCCTTATGAGCACTAGAGTCTCCTGGTGCAATCTTCATTCTTTTGAAGAATCCCTTCTGAGCTGGAATGAATATCATGCATTTATCACTAGTATGTCCAGCTTGATTGCACCTCACACACAGAACTTGATCTTCATGTGAAATATTTTTCTTTCCTTTTGCCTTAGCAATTGCCAGAACTTCATCTTCAGCTCTTTGCAGATCTTTGGCAAGTTGCAACTGATTAGGCCATATGACTAGTAAGTCGTTTTGAAGTGTGGCCTCAGTTCTGGAAGTTCCACATGGTTCTTTTGATACTTTCAAGCTACCTTTCTTAGGCAACTTGTTTTCAATCAATCCCTTCTACTTCTTCTGGATTGATTGTCTGTTTGAGTCCAGTCTGCCTCTATTGAATTTCATGGCTTCTTTACAAAGATCCATGGTATGTCCTTTCTTTCCACAGTAGAAGCATTTCTTCTTGGTGGTCCTTCTGGATGCATCACCCTTCTTGGATTTAGACTCCAAGGACTTATTTTCCTTTTTCAAAATCTTCTTGGGAGAATCTTCCACTTTCTTATGCTTGCTTCCCAAGGATTCTTTCTGAGCCAAGTTCTGTGATCTTTTCTTCTTTTGAGCTCTGGATATAGTTAGAGATTGACATGTATCTTTTTGACCACTTGCAATCATCCCAGATGTTGTCAAGTAATCCAAATCTATTTGCAGTAAACAGATGTCTCTGGACCTGTGGATGCTGCTTCTTTTCTTCTGGCTTTCTCCCCCTTGGCATGGGCTTCCTTTGTGCTTTGACATTCAGTGGATTGTACCAACAATCCTTTGCACAGTGCCCATACTTATTACAACACCAACACTGACCCACAAATCTTGACTTTTTTATTCCTTCTGATTGTAGGGTACTTGTCTTGAATTGTTGTGCTGCTTCAGGAGAGCTTTCTTTCTTCATTGTCTTCATCCATACTTGTTTGGAATTATTCTTCCATCCTGCACTTTTTGTGGAAACACAATTAGAAGCATTAGTACAAGATGGGATTGATGGTACCTTCCTTTTAGAAGTTATTTCCCTTTCATTAGAGGATGTCTTTATTTTAGAATCATCCTTCTCAAAGCTCACTTGAGTGGAAACATTTCTTCTTCCAGCTGTCCGGGAGGCTTTGGCTTTGGGTGATTGCTGATTTTTCAATATCACCTCTAATTCTAAACACTTCATGTTAAGGGAGTTCTTCTCATCCTCAATAGTTCTTAGATTTCCTTCCCATTTCTCTTCCAGCTGTTTCATCTGGTCTTCATGCACCTTATTCATTTCAAGCATTGAGTTGTCAAGCTCCTTCACCATTTTTACTTTGTCTGCAAGTTGAGCATCCTTAACAACCATTGATACTCTATACAATTTTTTCAGTGCATGGAAAACTTCTTTGATTACTACTTTAAAGAATTCTTTCTCAGAAAGGCTTCTTTGCAATTCTTTAGCAGTGTCTTCATATCTTTCATTGCAAAGAGAAACGGTTTCATCTTTAGCCTTCACCAGCTTTCTGAGAGTGTTGGTTATGCCAACCCTTTTTGCCAATTGATCTTCCATTGCATTGGCTTCTTCTTCTAGCTGTAATTTTTCTTCTTGAAGATCAAGGATGCCTGTACCTATACACATTGCCACTTCCTTGGGGACTGTCTTCTGAAGATATTCGATTGCACCTTGAAGATCTTTCATTGTTCCAACTTCATCACAGCTAGGACAGGATTTCTTCATCTTCTTGGCCTGTTTCTTCTTTCTATTTTTCTGAGTCTTGGCAGATATCTCCATTTGAGGCTGGTCGCTCATTTCCTCAAATCTTCACTTCATATAGTCTCCCTTGGATATTTTAGAGGTAACCTTCCCTCTGATACCAATTGAAGTGCCCAGATCAGTGTGAATCAATGAGAGGGGGAGGGGTGAATCAGTGATCCCTTTAAACTTTTTACTAATTGATTCTTAATCAATTAAACCTCTATGGCTGGTTAAAGCCTTGATCCACTCTTCTTGTATCTCTCATCCTTTCCTCGATTGATGCAGTAAATGTAAAGGCACAGGACACAAGGATTTACAAGGTTCGGCACCAAAGGCCTACGTCCTTTCCATGTTGGTTATAAACCCCAACATGGTTTCTTCCATTATAATCTGTTAGTATTACAATGGTCGATACAGAGTCCCACTGTATCTCTCCTGAGTCCCACAGGAGGGTCTTTATACTGCGTCCCATAGTGTTACCAGAGTCCCACTGGCCTGCTCCAGAATCCCACTGAAGACTTCTTCCACCCTGAGTCTCACAGGGGGCTTCTTCTGGCTCCTTGAGTCACACGAGTAGCTCTTCTCCTCTGTTCAGCTCTTCATGTAACTTCAGCAGCCTGGGATCAAGGCTGCTGGCCTTGCTCTTCTCTTCTGATCACTTGTGGTTGATCAGGGCTTCTCGTCTAGCTCAGGATTTATCTCCTTCTTCTCAGGATGACCTGGCTTCTCTCTCCAACTACTGAATACTCAGACAACTGATATCTTTAACTTCAGTCTGGTCCAGTCTCACTTCAAAACAACTTCATGCACTGAATGCATGGAAACTCTGAATCCCCATGCACTGACTGCATGTACTTCTCAATTTCTTCAAGATCTTCAAGTCTTGGACAACTCAAATGCACACAACCAGATTTGGCTTTGTTCACGTGTGCACGTGCATGCATGCAAGCATGCACTCCCCTTCTCTTGGTGCAATAAACCCTCAAAGGGTATATTCTCTTTGAGCACACACCTTCTCACTCCTTCACACGTTTAATTCCTTTTGATTACACACTCACAAGTGTGTTGTACTTTAGTGTGAGGGTCTCCTCTTTCTTCCTTCTTCTAAGTGTGTTCACTTCACTTAGTGCACACACACTAGGTTCGGCCTTTTAGTTCTTTTGCACACACAAATGCCTATGTCCTTCTTCCCTTCTTGTACTCTTCCACTTTGCACACAAAGCACTAAGGCCTCGGCCTTCCTCTTGTTTTGCACACACACAAATGTGGTGGCCTTCCACTCCTTCTTGCACACAACCCGTAGGTGTGCACTCACATAAGGGCTACGGCCTTCTTCTTCAAATGCACACACAAAGTGTGTTATTCACATTGCACACAAGAGATGCAAGTCTCGGCCTTCACTACTTCTTGCACACACAACCCGTAGGGTTTCTTACTCAACCGAAGCTCCTGCCTTAGTGAAGGCGTGCAAGGCTCTTGGGTGGCTTCGCTGCGCAGGGTTCAAAGACCACAAGCGCACAGGGTGCAACACCACTGTGGGTGTGCAAGTGCAATGGCACAAGCAGTCACGCAATCACCTCCTGCCGCGCAAGTCCATGGGCAGAGAGGGATGCAACCAAGGGCGCGCAAGGATGCGGCCACGGGTCTTCCTGTCTCGCAAGGAAGGCGCACAGGGGACTCCCTTTCTTCTTTCGTGCAAGGAGTGCACAAAAGGAACACAGCCGCGCAAGTGGGTTGTGTGGGGCTTCAGCTTCGCGAGGCACAAAGTTCTCCGCGGGACTTCGGGTTTTTCAATAAAACTTCAGCAAGCAATCCAGATGTCTCGGCCTCTCTTTATATAGGCAGAGGGCCTCGGTTCATCCGCGTGGGATATAAATTCAAACTCCCGAATATCTCGGGTTTTCAAGATTTCCAAAATCTTGTTTCTCATCTATTTCACGCGGCTTAACTCATTTTTAATTTCCTTTTTAATTCCTCCTCGTGCATGCGATTTAGAACGCATGCACGGCCTCTGTTTTGGCCATCCCATGCAAAAACACGAACACCACATGGCCTCGGCACCTCTGGTTTGCCTCGGCCGAACTTCGAATTCTTTCTCGATGCATGCATGCAACATTTTAATGCATGCATGAGTTCGTTATGGCCTAACGATCACAAAGGAGGTCTCGGTTTGCTCAGAGGTGGCCGGGAACTCAAAAACTGTCATCGGGATGCCTCTGGTTCGAACGGAGGCTGCGAGTGGCAGCGGGCGAGCTCGAGGAAGTGGACGACTCCTCAACCGTCGGATCCGGAGTTTGAAATACATCGGACGGCTGGATTAGATCGCGGCGCGCGGTAGATGAGATGAGCGGCTCGGATTAGACGTGGGATCGCTTGGACGGCTCAGATCTGATCTGCGGCGAAAATCTTCGTCCCACATCGAATCGCCTCGCGGAATCTCTGTGGTTTATCAACCAGGCGATGCCACAACCCCTCGATTGAATCTTCTCCCTCCACGGTGCCGCCCCGCACCGTGTTCTCTGTGGGCGCGCTCTTGCGCCCACCCCTGCCACTCGGGCGCGCCACTGGCACCCACTATGCGCTCCTCCGGGCGTGCCCCTGGCACCTACGCTGTGTCATGCGGGTGCGCCCCTGCCTCAGGGCTGCTGCCTTGGCCTTGAGGGTTCCCCATGGGTGTGGCGCCTTTGGCCCATATGTGCCTTGGGTGATCCCTCGGCTGGCCTCGTTGGCGGCCATATTTTTTTCTAGTGTAAAACACTAAGTAACTTTGTATAAAAACAAAGTACCAAGTGTAATATGCCAAATGCCACTTCTCCCTTCTTCATTTCTTCTCTTCTCTTCTTCTTAAGAATTCCACAAATGTCCTCAACATTTAATCATTACTTAGGAATGTAATTCCCGAAGGTTCTTCTTCTTCAACCGAACTCCTGAATCACTTAAATTCTTCAATGTGCTTCATTGATCTAATCAGAGATCAATTGGATCTTCTTCTAATTCTCATGCACTATCATTAATCCAATTCATCCACTTAGAGATTGTGGATGGATCATCTTCAACTCCTCATGAATTGTTATGACAATGCATGGTCTTAAAACATTGTTGTGACATTGTATCATCAGGATACAAGTTCTTTGAACTTAATGAGAATCTCAACAATCGTCAGATTTACATAGAGAATGTTTCAACCACAACATCCTATGTCACTTAGTGAATCTCCTAAGTGACATGCATCTTAGTACCATGGCCATTCTCCATTCATCACCAACACCATCACAGCCTTTGTCATTCACATATTGAAACTCCTTGACATCCATCCATTCATTCCTTGACAACAACATACCTCATTGACAACAAATGCAACACAGTGCACTTCATGGACTTACACCAAAATCATTCCCAAAATACCCCTTTAGAACCAAACACACACTAAAACCAAAAAAAATAGAATTTTAAACCCTTGAATTATTTAATATACAATTTTTACAAATTATAAAACACTACCACGTGATTTCAAGTGGTTTTACATCAAAAACACACCCCATTTCACATAAAAATGCCACATAAAAATCAAACACATGGTAATCTCTTTTGAAACAAATTTCAAACCCAATATATAATTAAACAAACTTGATACATAAATTAATCATGAAAGTTAAATCATGGAACAATGTTTATATTTGGAAGCACCTACCTTTAATGTCTAATACCCCCAAAACTAGTGCAAACTTCAATTGCAACTCAACTGCACCACAAAAAAGTACAAATAAACCCAAACCAAGAATATTTCACCTAGAAACACAATGTTAGACAACAAGGATGAAACCCTAGGTGGAAGAAACATGAAACCACAAGAAAAGGGGGAAGAAAACATAAATAGAAGGAATAATATAGAGAATACTCACTTACATGTTGTCTCTGGATGTTTCCCCACCAAATCCCCCTTTAAAAGTGGGTTTTAAGGTGGATTGATAGAGATTGGAGATCTATTAGGGATACGAGGGGAGAATGGTTGAAGAAATGGTCACATTAGGTTTATTTTTTGAAAGGAAAGATGGTCAAAAATATATTTTTTATACCTGGACATTGTGCATGGTTTGTCCGCACTGTTTAGTTTTACATGCGGTATGTTCTGGACACCCAAAACACCCTTAGTTTCTCACAAAATATAAGGGGGCCTTGGAGAAAACGAGGGGAAATATATCCCATTAATAGAAGGGAATAATTCCATAAAATTTCAAACCTGTCACACTAGATTTATGAGAAAATAATGAAGAACCAAACCCAAACCAGGATGAAGTAGAATTCTAAAAACCCGGGTGTGACAATTCTCCCCACCATAACTCTTTCTGCCTCTAGAAAACCCTGAAAATTCCAGCTGTAAAAACACAACTGATACCATTTCCATGTTTAAAGGGGGATTCCCGATGAATTAAAAATTAAAATACTACAAGGACACTATAAGTGGAAAACGAGGGATACAAGTTAATTTTTGAGACCCATATGGACTTCCCCAATAAGGTTCACCCACCCCGAAAAACCAAAACACCTCATGTTGATTAAGAAAGGAAAATATACTATCCCCACACTCAAATCGACATCTCAAGACAAGCTCCATAGATATTCCCAATAAGTTCAAATAGTCCACCTAAAAATAACAACTGATTCGAATGAGGTCACCATAGTGTTACATCAACAAAACAATTGGGTGTGCTCCAATCCAAATGTTTACCCATGAAGGATGTTTTGGTTAGATATACCCAAATGGGAATACCTAACACTAAGCCAACACGAGGAGCAAAAACAAATTATTAATAAATCGACACCCAATGGACTTACCTTATAAGATATAAACTAACATCCAATAATAAACCAAAATACCAACATGAGGAGGTCCAAACAGACTCCTCTCCATAAAAGAACTTAATTTCCAAAGACATAATAGGGACACCTATAGGGGGAGTCCTGGATGGACTCCCCACCATAAGGGGTAGAATAACATTAGACTTATTCCAAAAGATCCAATATAAGACCCATGGTGGGTCTCCACACTATGAGAACTAACCATTTTAACCAACTAACATTGGCCGACAAACCAAACCCGATATGGTCTAACATATGTGTTTCTCACATAGCTTATTCTCCCATCGCAAGAGGCCCATTAAATAAAACACCAAACCAACAGAGACCCTGCAGAATTCACCACTCCAATGTGCATTACCATCCTCAGATAAGTCCCACCAAAATATAGATTGAAAAGGATCTACAAGGTTATTCATAAATTAATAACCATACTAATAGTTTTACACAAAAGGGTGCAAGCACTGGGGTTTTGAGAAGACAAAACCGCCCTACTTCCTTGTAACCTAGGTGGGGAACCACTACCAACATGGATTACAACCATGAATGATAAGTTCTACATGACCCTTTCCACCACACCTAACAAATTGAAATAAAACATCCTTATAAAAACCTTGAATCTTCTCCACCTACCACACTAAAGATAGAAGTTAAACAAAGATCCTTTACACCCATGGGATTTTCCTGACTACACACCAGCTTCAATCCAAGACTTATGTCTGGAGCTTAGAGGATTGAGGCATCTTCTAACTTGTAGTAAGTTATTGAAAACCCCTCAATCCAAACTTCTCCTTCTGGTTCCACAAGACACCACATCACCTCTTAGATAAAACCACCGGGACACAACACATTTTTAAGCCCATTTTACTATAAAACATATCCCTTTTCAATATAGGGGCCTCGATGATGAATATGCGTTTCCCGTCTCACCCTGAAAAATAAAAAATATATGAAATAACACAAGGAAGAAACCTTTATTTAGGATAGAGAATTTCAGGAATTTTCATAAGAAAACATGCTTCAATTAAAGGAGAGGTCCTCAAAAAGATCAGCAAAAACCACCTTTGACCCTAAAATCTGACCCAAAATAGAAAGACATCACCGAACATGAAAATAACAATCAACATAGACACTACAAGGAGTGTGACCTTGAACCAAGTCCAAGGATTCATGAGAGTACCGAAAGCATCCAAAATTTCCTCAAACAACCATAATTTCTACACGGGTGGCCTATCATGAATCCTTTTCTTAGGAGAAACCAACGAAAGACCAAAATTTCCATGAATAATGTAGCAAAACATATAAACTTTGTATTGATTTACCTTTCCTCACTATAATTTCCCCTTCATTACTTCAAGATAGAATCTACAGACATAATGTTTTCAAACATCACCTTTAACCACCAAGAAAAATTAATGGACTAAGGTCTATTTTAACCTTCCATAATCATTCTCCAACTACAAGAGGATGAAATTAACCAAAAAGGAAGTGGGGGAAACTCAATCTCAAATCTCAAAAATAAAGTCATTATGTCAATCAATAAGAGGATTTTCGAATGATGAATCAACCTCGGCTGCACTTCAATCACGCATTAACTCTTTATCGGGGCATACCCTAGCCAACAAGAAAACCCAAGGTCTTAACCAGGCTAGTCATTTAGTAAAAACATACCCCAAACTAGAACCAAACACAATAGGGGAACCACCACAAATGCTTCCTCAAAAATATCTTATAAAATACCACTAACTAACACCTCAACCCAAATTAATGATGAAATGAAAACCCAAAATATCCTTCAAATCCGAGGGTCTCTCAAACTCAAAAAATCCCACAACAATAATCCCAAATGCACATAAAACATAACACCCAAACACCAGTTTTCAAAAACATCAAATTTTCCTTAAAAATTATTTCTTTGAAAGTAAATAGGGTTTATGGTTAGGGAATTCACCATTGGCATCTCATGGGCCTCACACGTGAATTTTTCTATGCCACACCGGGAACCCTCCCCTTATCCACCACAACACTCATCCAGTTTATCCATCAATAATCCATATTTACATGTAACCCATGCATGTGGTCACCTGAGAAGATACCCAAGACCAAAACCAAGCCTTTCCGCTTTTCAAAATCAAAAACTTTTACCCACACTTTCTATTTCTCAAAACTACTAACCACAAAATCAAAACCCAATTTAAATCTAAAAAACCTTTTCCGAAAGTTACCAACTATTCATATAAAAACTCACATTAAAGTATTACAAATTGATTTCAAAACATTTTTCCCCATTTTAAAACACCTTTAAATATTTCATTAAATTTTATTTGAAACAGATTTTCAAAACCCATTTTAACATAATTTGTGATTTCCAAAAATTCAAAAAAAAATCATTTCCACCCTTTCAGAAATCAACCAATTTTAAATTTTATTGGAAAAAATGTCAAAAAAATACACATATCTTAATACCAATTCATTTTTAAATTAAAACTATTTCTTGTTAATTCTAAACTAAGGGATTTTCAAAATGATTAAAAAACACCGAGAGACATAAGAATCTTCTCAAAATAAGGGAACTAGTGTCAGTGGGTGACTCAGACATAAGGTTGGTGGACATACCCCAATCACTCCACCATTACGTAGAGTGTTCTAACACCATTTTCGTACCTCTACATGGCTTTATAAGCCTTGCGAGCTCACTGGTACTGTTGACCCAACTCCCATTTTATTTCCCAAACAATGAGAAACCCTATTGATTAAAATAATTAGATGGAAAATGAATTCCCCTGGTATCTCAAGTACCACCATAAGGTGTGATGTATTAGAACCTCACTTGAAACCATAATATCATGTTATAAAAATCATAGCTCTTGTCTATCCAAACACATTTTCAAAATGGCATGACCCAAAAATAGTAAATCATATCTCGTACCAATTTGTCATGAACCAAGCCGGGTGACCATCCGAATCGATGCCCAACCCTCTCTATGGAATAACCCAAAGGGAATTCCTGATCCTCACACCCTAGAATAAGTACTAAAGTATCACAAATAAAGGTTGGTAATGGTTTAACAGAATTTAGAAACATAAAACAACAAACAATAATAAATAAATCGAAACAGAAAATTTAAACCAACAAGTCTTAATAAAATTCAGAATTTAGTTGAATGGTCTATAGAAAATCCTAATTACTACCCCAATAGAATAAATAAAAAAAGAATTTCCCATCAAAAAACACATGGAAAATGGAATCGGCCTCAAGCCATCTCCTCTACATCACACCAAGAAGGTCTACTAGAACCCAAACCACCAGCTCTAAATCATTACCCATACCTGTGACCAACATTACCAAGTCTACTTACACCCAAGGCTGTAATTAGGGTGTGATCCTAATCCCAGAGGGATTCCAACAAACAATGTTCCATTCTATAAACATTATAATAAAAAATTATTGTAATTTTTCATAAATAAAAAATGCTAGAAACATTTTTAAATGGGTTAAACTTTAAATAAAAATAGTTTTCAAGAGGGAAACTTTAAAGAATGAATACTTTTAATCAAAACACACATGATGCGGAAATTACCATCCAAACACATGGTATTCCAAGGGTAAGTAAAATATAATCAATGAGAACTAGTCATAAGATCACCCCTAGGCACTAGCTAGCTGTGGGGGCCTAGGTACATCGTATCTTGGTGTAAAAGTAACCATAATCAATAACATTCTCATGTGAATCCACTAAGAGGGGAGACCCCAAAGGCCTAGTGGTCCCTAACCATCATTATAGTTTAGTTAGTCTTTACATTTTCAATATTAAATAGTGAAATTGGGATTAATCCACTACTAAATCACTAGCTTAAAAGCCCTAGTCTTCCCACCTAGATACTAGGGCTTCCCATTTGTGATCAATCAAGTTCCGCATGTTATAAAATAAAATTTTCACATAAAAATTCCATTTAAGAATAATATACTCAGAAAAAAGTACCCCAAATATATTCTAAACCCTCAATGTAATTTAATAAACCCTTTGAAAATCTTATATTACAATTTCAAGAGGAACCACAAAAATTTGCGCAGAAAATCCATTCAAAAATATCATTTTAAGGACAAACACATAAAATTAACATAACAAACCAATAATTTTAATCCCTAAAATCATTTATTAAATTAATTTCATGAACCATTAAATAACCCCACATAAAAAAACATGGAATAAAAATTAAAAACACCAAATTCTATGTCAAAATGCAACTTTAAAATTAAATACTTAATCAGTGCTACTAAAAATGGTTTTAATAATTTTTCTTAAACATTTACAAAGTGGTGCACTTCCAAAACAGCCCATGCACTTCAAAAATAACCATTTTAAAAGAATTCACCTACCAAAATAATTTTCCAACAATCTTTTCACCTCTTATATCATTCAATAAAACATTTTGATATCTTATAAAACAATCCTAAGAAACAAACAAGTAATTACAATAAACTATTTCCAAAAACCCACCTTTAGAAGAAACACACACTAACACCACACCAAAACATAATTTTTATCCCTTTAATCATTTAATAAACAATTTTCACAAATTTTAAAACACTACCAATTGACACGAAATGGGTTTACATGAAAAACACACCCCATTACACATAAACATGACACATAAAAATCAAACGCATGGTATTCTATTTCAAAACAACTTTCTCACCAAATATATAATTCAATGAACTTATTAAAGAAATTAATAAAGCATGTTAACTCATGAAATAATTTCTATAGTTGCATACACCTATCTTTGATGTCAAAAAACCCAAAGAACTAGTGCGAACTCCAATCACAGCTTCACTACACCACAATAATGTAGAAAATAACTCTAAAAAATGATTCTACCCAAAAACCCAAGTTTATTCCATAGGTATAATACCCTAGGAACTAGGAAAATGAAACCAAAAGAAAAGGGGGAATAAAACCTAATGATAAGGAAGAAACTTGAGAGTAACTCACTTACTTGGTGTCTCTTGAATTTTCCCCAACAAATCCCCCTTCAGAAGTGGGTTCCAAGGGAGATTGTGGGAGATTGGAGGCCTCCCATGGCTGCTAGGGTTGAATGGGTGAAGAAATAGGTGCATCGTGTTTATTTTTGGAAGGGAAAATGGTAAAAAACACTTTTTAACACCTGGACACTAGCCACGGTTTGTCTGTACAGTTTAGAAAACCATGTGGCTTGTTCTGGCCACCTAAAACCCTCATTTTCATCCTAAATTCAAGGGGTCCAAGGGGAAACCTATTAGAATTATAGGAAAATAATATAAGGGAATAATGATCCAAAATTTCCAACCTGTTACCCCTGGTTCCTGAGAAAATGACCAAGAACCCGACCGAAACCAGGAAAAGTAAAAGTCTGAAAACCCTAGTGTGACACTCTGTGTGGAATTAAAAAAAATTAAAACACTAAATTATACATTAAAATTAAGTCTACTTAATATTACCCGCCATGAACATAAATTGATGGTGTACTAATCATAACTCTATCATTGTAAAGAATATATCCTCCTTTAGTTACTTAAATATGTCATCAATCCTTAGTAAGACGTATCAATTTTATATTATCACATTGTTATGTCATTTCTAAAAAATAGACAACCCTAAACATCCATTATTATTTTTAGAGAGTAACAAAGGGTAACCCCATTGAGATATTTGTGGTTGAATAAAAATCCACTAAAATATATCATCATACTAGATTCATATCTCCCACAACTCAATATGTATTATTCAATATATAACCATCTATATGGGATTAATAAAGGAGTATAGAAATTTTCCAAACATTATCTCCAACCTCAGAGGTAAACGGGAAATTTTCATGGGAATAAATCAATAAAATATTTTATCCCCCTTGAAAATTCTTTCACAATGGTATTAAATACATTCTAATTTGATTTCTTATTTTTAAAATGATACATTTTAGGATTTAGTGTCAACTCTCACATGTAACTATTTTATACTGAACCACCATTTGAAAACTCAAAAAAACAAAAAACTAAAACAAATATTCCACTTCCAAAAAATAATCTCAAAATTGAAATTCCATATTCAAAATTGTGGTCATATTTCACCCAAAAATATATCTCTATGGGGGTAATATGAGGACTATATGTCATATTTCATCAAACTATGCACCTTGAATCACCTAGGGTAACATGAATCCTTATTTAAATGCACAAATGAACCTAGGTTGACACTATCAACATCATATTCACTTTTAGTGTCATCTTTATTTATAGTAGTGAATTGTCATAAGAGGCATCAATGTAGAACATTCAAAACCAGATAAAACCAACAGATGAGCCACCAATCCAAGAACCATTTCAAAAATAAAATAAATCCTTTAGCATTAATATGACATCCATATAAAAATAAAATTATAAAAAATAACTAGAAAGCCTGCATAAAGATATTCTCCATCATTATGACTAGTAATTCTTTTTATCATCAGCATCAACCTATGTTGCCTCATTTAAGGTTATCACCTTGTTATACATGCTACCCCCACCAAGAACTAAGCTACATAAAATATGACTCCTAGTTTCCTTAAAATTAGTTTAGATGGATAAGATAATATAGAATCGAGTAAATGGAACCTAGGAATGGAGGAAATATAAGAACCAATGTTGATAGACTGGATATGAATTAAGATCTAGCTAATGTAAAAATATTAACGAATTGGGAATCAAATGTTTCTACTAGAAAAATCATTATCCACTATAAGTAAATTCACATGAGAAAAAAATTTGGGTATCATGTGATTGGTTGGGTACAATGATTAGAGGAAGATCATGAATAACAGATAAGGACATGACCAAAATAAGGAGAAGGCCATAAAAACACCATCAAAAGTGAAAATTTAATGAAGAGGCCAGAAATATGTGAAATACTATGAAACACTCAAGTATATTATCCATTTGATAAAGCTCTCTCTTTTACTACCAGAATAATATATCCCTGAAGAAATAATCCATCGCCAAATCAAGTGATATCAGCCAGTATATCTACGGGGTAGAAGTTCTAACACACAAACACAAAGGGAACATCCTAGTAACTTCTTTAATGGACCGAAAATAGGATCAAATCTAAGAAAATCACTCCAAAACTAGTTCAAATCAGGAATAAAAAAACCATTTGATGAAAATATCATAGATTTATACAACCATGAGAGAGTATAGATAGAATAAACTATTCATGGAAAAGTTATCATGTTAATTAAAATAGGAAACCAGTAAATGATCCACACCAAATTGAAATAATATCGTCCTGATAAACAGTGAGAACCTCAATATAATTATCCTCATGAAAGAGGTGGTGGAGAGGATATGGGGGAGAGGATTACCAATTCTTTGGGTGGTGATGAAGAACATAAATGAGAACACCAAAGAGTGATAGAGAGAACTATCTGTGAATAGATCCCTCATTTTTTGGATTCTTTGAATAAATTCATGGCCTTAAATATAAAAATCCCTAAACATGGAAGTTTTGATATCTTTCTTTATAGTTTTGGTGAACCATAATCCATTTATTTGGTCCTCCACTCTAAGGAAAACCATAATATCATCTTCTAAATAAGAATAAGTCACCCTTTTACAATATTGATCGATATATCCTTTATCACACTATAAATTATTAAATACTAAGGTATTATAAGTAGTAATAAAATATTCAAATTCACATGATTATTCTTATCACTAACTCCTATCCAATAATAACTACATCGAATCTCAACCAATCCCACAATAGAGTAGATTACTCAATAATTAGTTGGAATTTCGCTATGGGATACTCATGTACAATTATAATACGTGGAATAATAAATTAATATGAAATATATATATATATATATATATTGAAAATATATTTTCCATACCTCATAAAATCTCAATCCTCCAAACTCATCAACTTAAATTGGCTAAATTTAACTATTATAAACTAAAATACCATGTTATCCAACTATCCTAATTCCACATCACCTCTAATAAATCACTAAAATCTATATAATATTATGGTTTCTTGTTATACCATTATAAATACTGCCCTTAAATAGTGATTTCATGGTTCATTGATATAGCTTTGTTTAAAACAGTCATGGTGGATATTTTTTGTTATAGGGAATCTCATCCATCATCACACTATTATCGATTTAATTCTTACCACCTAGATATGATATAATTATGAAATAATGATTCCCTAAACCTTTATTAGAATATACATATCACATTAATATTCAATGCTAATATTTTAAAAAATTATCTATTAAGAATCATGAATATGTTGGTTTATTCCAATGAATTGAAAACTCTAACAGTGTAGGGTGTCTTATTATATATCCACAATAAACCTAGATATTATATCAATATTAATGCATAGAAATAGCATTAACCAGGGTTCTTTTAATAACCTCTATACTAAATAAAACATAAATATGTACTATTATATTTATTGTAATTACCAACTATTTTTTATATGTTCATAGCACCTTGTCATTATTTTGGGATACACACTCTCACATATACATAAAAATATAGGAAATATTGTAATAGAAATAAAAAAATTACAAAATACTATGATAAACTAGAATTACATCAACAAGTATATAATATATCCTACGGATGCTTTAATAAAAGAGTACTAGTGAGGTAATCCTCTCAAAAGTGTTCACAAAATTAACTTCACTTACTCATGGAATCATCATGATCACCAAGAAAAATATATAATCACTGGATTTATCATCCAAAAAAAATATTACAACCAATTTAACATAGTTCTTATCAACTTACTAAATAATATAAAAAAATATTTGATATTCCTCCAACCACCACACACTCTCTTGGTCAAAAATTTATTTCAATTTCTTATATAATCAATGTTATTGGGTCTCTCTTGAAAAAACTATTTGTTCCTCAGTAAATGTTTCATATACCTAATGATGAAGTGTTATAGGTAATTCATATATAATATCCTTATCTATGTCAAAGATTGTACACAAAACATCTATTTGTAGATATAATTATCCTTCCATAAGGAAAATATGGATGTCTCTACTTATGTTATCTATTAACCAGTCCTAAAAAATCAATTCAATATATTTCAAAACAAAATAATCATGATCCAATATTAATGATACATAATATGACACCTATATAAATTTTATGTTATTAGTAGTCCACAAATAAAACCCATGTGTTATAGAATTCAATTATTAGAGTTACAGAAAAACTAGATATCCAGGTCAATTTCCAGGGAATACATCACATTCTAGGTTCATGTAATGAAATTTAATTACTAATTAATGAAATACAAATGGGTTCCTATTATTAACTATATACAATAAATAATTCTCTAATATATTTAAATTAGAAAAAACATGTAAGTAATTCACCTTATATTGATACATGATAAAGATTTACCCTCAAATAAAATCTCCTTTAGGCAATGGGGTGGTGACAAGAACCATAGATATTGAAACCAAAATAATGTAGGAATTACCCTAGTATTTAATAAAAACAAATCAACCACATCCATAATAGAGTCTAGGAATATTCCTAATATAAATTAATGATCACATATAGGAGTATGTCATACAAAAAATAAAAAATAAAATAATATATTGATAACCTAATTGTTACACCCATTCTATTTTTTAATATAAGATTGTTTTGAAAACATTGTGTTGTCATTATTTTTTATTTTTTTAGTATTCAATATATAGACACTAAATAATATATAGTGGTATAAACATATTTATATATATATATAAACAAACAAAAAACTACAAATGTCAACCATAATAGGTTATTGCAACAACTGGGTATTATTATTATATTTTTTGTCAATGGGGTGTTGATTGGAATTCATGTTAAGGGTATTTGTGTTTTTGAATTCATGAGAAGTTAATATGACTAGAGGAGTTTTAGAAGTAACACGTATAAAATCACAATAGGAGAGAGTAGAAAACATCCTGAATATAGTTAAATTACAAAAAAAAAATCAAAACTATTCCATCATATCGCTCACATAGGAACAATTTATGAGGAACTCACACTTTAAGAAGCATGGTCATGTCGTGAAGGATATTTTGGAAAGATCAGTGGATTTACCAATTTGAAACTATCCACACAGCTACACGAGATAATTTTCCAATGAGAGTAAGGAAATTCTAGTTGTTTTAGATTTTTAGAGGTACCCTTATCATAGAGGAAAATTTATGCCTCAATGGACTCACATAAAAAGTACAATCGAGATATACCATGCTACAAGATAAATATTTCTGTCTAAATGAGGTTTAGGTGATTTTGGTGTCACTAGAATTTTCGAAACTCCCATTTTTTGGAGGTGTTTGTACTCTATAACTTATCTAACGGTTGATAGTATAAAAATGACCATTTTATAGTATCTGGATCATTCAAAAAATTCTATTTGGGTCGAGAAGGATTTATAGATATCATGATGAAATTTTAGTGCCTTGAGTATAATTTATAACCAAATATTGGGGATCTATTTGAATGTAAGAGACTAAACTATGGTAAAGGAACTATTATTATAATATTTATCTCTCAAAATATTACATTCCAAAATATAGTTTGTTTTACTATGAATATAGTTAACCCTAGCAGTTCCAGCTGCTATAAATAATTTTGAAATTTATGGGATTTTTCTAACAAAAAGTGCAATTAACTGATGATTTAAAGATAAATTTAGTGGTATACATATGGAAAATTAATAGAAAACGTTTTTAAAGGCAATTATTTAACAATTTATGGTTTAATGGGTGGGATGAAAGGAAAAATAGTATGAAAATATTGATTTATAGAAAAATATATTAAGAAAATAATATTAAATATTATCATTAATATCCTTATCACACTGTTATTTTTATTTTATAAGAAAGCATTATAAGTAATAATTATACGGCATCACTATTTTATTAATTATCTCAAAGTATTACACAAAGAACTATAATATATAGGGACCCCAAATCAGAAATGTATCATTTTAAAATAATTTTAATACGTAGAATAAACTATATTATTCATAGGTATTTCGACACACCATCAGTGTATACTCAATGGACAAGACCATTGTGGAAAACCATGAAACATTTATATGGATTTTAATTAATTTCTACATCAATATATAACATGTGTGCATAAATAATGATAGTTTTATATTGTTATTTTTAACATGAGAATAATATATGGTGAGAAATATGAATAATTGAAAACCCCAATTCACCCTCCCCCTCCCCATGGTGTATTGGGAATGTGGTTCAAATATTTTCTATCAAATAGATTATTTCATGAAAAAGATATCACTAAGTAGGTTTCTAGTATATGGAATGATGTTAATTCTAAATGTTTTCCTCTAATTGATGGATATAATTTCCATGTATAGAATAATCACATGAGTTCTCACATATGATCTTTCAGGATTGATGTTTTCACTACTAAATTACATGGAATGCACGTTAAAATTCTATGGGAATTTCAATTAATAAATTTGATAAGAAACTATGTAGAATTAATGAAAAAACACAAAATTATTTATGTGGAGTCCAATCAATATAGATCTATATTAAAGTGATTCAATTTGAATTAGAAAAAGTTGTTTGGAAAAAGATAGGGAATATTTATGTTTGGTGAAACAAGGTGATTAAAGATAAATTCAAATTATGACTCAATAAGTTCAATAATTTTAAGATGATCCTAAATGATATCGTTGATTTCTTGTTAAATTATCTCATTGAGGATGTAGGATACATCCATAAATTTGGTGATCTAATGAAATACATTGATATCATGAAAAAAGGTTCATAAAATATTTCTTTTCTTATATAATTCCAAGGTATCATCTCTAAAAGAATAAGTTATCACAAATCAGACTCTTGATGATCTTCTGGGTAATTTAGTGGCTTATTTGATCCATGTGAAACCATATATCACATATAGTCAATCATAAAATGAGATATATTTTAAATTATTTAATAATCTCGATATACATGAAGATAAAATCCATGATAAATATATTTTTGATTTATTTTTTATTAATATAAATCTAGTTAAATAGTGTAAAATAAAGTTAAAATGGTAAACATCTTTTTTATTTTCAAAATTGGTGAAATATTGGACATAGTGTATTAAGATAACCAAGGAAGGTAAAAAAAATGGATCCAAAGAAGACATGGAATCAAAAATTTGAGAGAGGTTTATTATGAGAAGAGAATTTATATCAGGGAGTTTAATTAGAACGAGATTCTAAAAGAAAAAATCTACTAATTATAGATGAAGATAATGAGGTGGAGGAATCATTCAATGAATAAGTTAAAGTTAATTTTATTTAATCTCTGGAAATTTTATTGATGCAAAAGGTTAAAGGAAACAAGTCTGAAGAAAAAAAATATCGATCTAAATTGTTTTTAGCTTCCAAATAAAAATCAAAGGATCTATTAAAAAATGGTACATTCTACTCAATAAAAACCAAAAAAATATTTGGTTTAATTGAAGAATAAATAGAATGTGTTGATTAACATGTGTTGGAGTTACTTAGTTGGATAATTAGATTGAATAAATTGAGTATTATTAAACCATATGTAACATCTTGACTTGGATGCCCCTATTATAGTGATCTGGTCTTTTTATCCATGAGGGATCAAGCACACATACCCCTATTATAGAGGCTACTAATTAGTAGTGAGGGAATATGGGGGGATAATGGGTAGACAATTCCCTAATATCATTGTAAGAAAACAATGTAAATATCTAAGTATCATACACAGCAGTAAATAAATAAATTATAGAAATAGTAAATAAACTAAAATATAAAATTTTGTAATAATAAATAAAAATTTTTCCAACCCTAAACATCCATGTCATGAATACAACACTGTTCACATAATGGGTTGACCATACATACATAAGTACAAAAGAAACTGGAAAAAAAGTATTGGTATTTTCTACTGAATATGAGCCAGAAAACATACTTAGTATCCAAACACTTTCAAATTGTACCATCCAAATCAAAATATCCCATATGAGTAGCTCTAATTTATCATGGAACACTAGGCTTCATCTCTATCCACCATGTGTTAGTGCTCAACCTGAAAGGTAGACGTAAGTTTTGTATGCACACTGAGGTTCATGTATAGGGGTGAGAATATAATATCAGTTGGACACCCCAATAATGATCATGTAAATGTGATTCCATAATTTCCTGCTCATGTAATATGATCATAATAGCCGATACATAACATAAATTTATTTAAAATAAATAATTTAAAACTGAAATCGAACCCTTGTTCTGTTATCCATGTCAATTTGTAAAGTTCCATCATAGATATCTATGTATTATGAGTACATGTGTATAGTATCATACCTTTATATATATACATAAATATGAATATACATTATTGAGGATAAATAAATAATATAAAACCAACAGTAGTCAATCCTTGGGTCTATAATCATGATCCCCTGTATATCCCATGAAAGAGAATTTAGCTAGATGTTTTTTCACTCAAGTCGTGTATCATTAAGTTGATCTCTAGGTTCGTAATCCAAATCAACATATACATGCTTCACCCAGTGCAAGAAATTTTTCTGAGGATGATATTTCACTATAGAGGGATAATCATCCTAACCTTGGGTTCACATGTACTTGCCTCCAATCAATTTAATGTAGGATTGCATGGAATTGCAGTGGGATATCTTTCAAATGGCCAAAATGTATATGCCATTCATCTCATTCCAAGTATGTCCAGTATAATTTCTGAGCCCTAGGTCTCGGTCTATAAAAGTTAAAGACATTGATACTCATATGAACCCTAAGGTTCTGACCCTTAGGTGATCTTTATGGAGATCTCTCTAGTGAGATTCCATGTACACCCCTTGAGATCCAAATGTGGGTATCATGCCCAACATAAATCATAGTTGTGATATGAAATTCTCAATCACCATGATAAATTAAAGGCTCGTAATCTATATCCGAGATGAAATTCAGGGGCATCCTTATCATAAGAAAAATTGAAGAGAGCTTAGTCATCCTACATAATCCACTGGTCAATGAAATAGTACTCAAACTCTAAATACCACAAGTCGAGGAGAGCATAATCATCTACCGACAACCCTTAGTTGATGAGAGATTAATCATCCTCATTCAACCCATGATCCAATAATAGTGTAATCATCCTCCTCATATATCAAACTGAGGAGAAAAAAACATCATCAACACTCATATGATCATAATAATTCATGAGAATTGTTACTAAGGACTCCATTCTCATATATCAAAATCATATGCTCAATGGACAATTCCCAGGAAGTAGCTTGTTAAATCTAAGTAATATAATATTAAAATATTACACACATTATAAATGCAAATATCCTAGGTTTTACCTCTAGTTACAAAATTTGTATGAGAAAAAACATGGACCAGAATTTGTATCTATAACACCCCGAGCTTCCACGATACGCTTCTCTTTCAATAATGCAATGGCTTGCATTGTACGCAAGTTTGAGATTCTAACACATCGCGACCAATAATTTATAGTGATAAATTATACTATTGAGTGGTTTTAAAGTGATAAATTATAATATATTTTTACCATTTTATCCAATGGTGGTCATTAGAATTAATTTCACTTTGAAATTGGACATAAACAATTGTCAATCTTTTGATATATATTCTTTCTTAAAAACACGCTATTTGTTGTGACAGTAGGAATTAATTATAAAATTAATTAATGAAACTTATATGTTTGGAATTTTTTAAAATAGACATCATTTTTGAATTTGGAATATCAATTATATCTTAGGGTGAAATTTTGGAATTATTCTGAAAAACTTCAATTTTTGATGAATAGTGAAACCACTAAGTGGTAGTTAAAAAAACTGATTTTTTGTTTAAATGAAACATTATCAGTTCTGTGATTTGATTTTAAAAAATCCAACATACATGGTTGTCATTAGGAAGTAAAATGTGGTTCAATGGGATTAAAATAATTTTTTGTTGAATAGTAACTTTTAAGTTTAATTAATCGCGATTAAAGGTAATTATTGAAATTTAAGGTAAAAATGATATTATAAAAATATAAAAATACAGTTACACTTTTCTTACCCCTATTTTATGAGTCATGGCCGACCAAAAAAATCCATGGGTCAACTTGGGGACCCCATGGATCCACTTTGGTAGGAAAATGACATTAAAAACTTTTTATTTAATGTTAAAATAAAAATGTCACAAACATGAGATGTTTTACTAAAACAATTTTTAAATGGGGTTATACAAGTCATATTTTTGACTATAAATATTCATTAAAAAGATAAAAATATTTCATATATCATGATAGTTTTTTTATAATTTTTATACACTAAATAAATTAAATATTTTATGACACCACGATGATGCAGTGATTACCTCATTAATTAACGATTTAAATAAAATGAAAAGATAATGTAAACAACAAGGCTTAAACTTGTCAAAAACCTATTGGATGAGTAGATATCTAACCCGTATCACCTTATACGCTACATATATCATTTGGGGACCTTTGGAATCCGAAAATAATTTCATAATAAAGTAACATTTCAATCATTCCAAGAGTGCCCCTTCTCTCCTCTTATAAAAGGCCCCCACCACTACCACCGTATTCACACCTTAAAAACCTTTTGTCTCGGCCAACCTCTGCCAAAATATTGTCCCAACTTCCCTCTATTACTCATAGAATCCTCACTTTGGTCAGAAGTATTCCCAAGTAAGCCTTCAGCTCAAATCAAAAACAGTTACCCGATTTTAAGGTAATGTCTTCTCTAATGTTGTTTTGTTTTATTTTGCTTCTCCAACCCCCTAAACTCTTTTTATTATTTTCTTTTGTAACAAAAACAGTATATTAAATATACTAGGATGTTTTTATGAGATGTATTTTATTTACACTTACACACACCTACATCTAATGGTCAAAGAACATATTGTTTCTGTGGATGGCGAATTTCTGCCTCACGAAACGATGATTGTTCAATATACTTTTAACAACTCTAATGGTGGAAATTTTGATGAAACTATTTTCAAATATGATATATATATTATTTCTATGTTTTAATTATGCTTATTTAGTTCTCATTTATGGCATACCTTTATGATTTCCACTATGGGTAAACGCGATAATTTCATTTTAAGAAGTACAGACTACGGCCCCCTCAAAGTGATTCGAATCGTTAATGCCATATGTGGGACGTATAAAGTATGGAGTAAATGATATTATATATGATATTATACTGGAATTATAATATACCTTTATGTCATTTTGACTTCATTCCATTAAATATGAAATAGAAATGAAAGTAGCGTTCATGCGTACATACGGCTTACCGTCTCCATGAACGGTGTATTTCATTTCTTACCTCTAAATGTTATGTAATATTATAAATGAATGTATAAACGAGATATATATGATTTATATGATATCTACATAATTAATATAATTATGTATATAATTGATATTTTACCACATGAACAACTTGTAATTTTAAGAAGTTTATTTTTTACTCAAATACCAAAGATCGACAAAACGACCGTTATTAACATAAATAATTTCATAATGTTCATAACATGAAAATAAGTTATATAAAAGGAATAATAAACTTGAAAAAGGTTCTTAAGAAAGTATATATTAACTCTATTTTATTATTCAGGAGGTTAAAGAGTGGTCAAGTAAAGTCGGACACGAGGTAAGGGAATTTCTTAACCCAATTTCCATTCTTTGGGTTAATCTCCTACTTTCAAATTATGTCATGATATTATTATGTACTATCTTGTATTTGTACTTTATTTATGTGTTTTTATAGTAAATTCTCATAATATATCTATTTTATTTTAAAAATTATCTATGTAAGGACTTCATCTCAATCTTCTTTCATTGAGGGATATTTGTTTTTATACACAAATTTCATTTATACGGTGTATAAACCCCTTTGACTTTTACTTTTTTTCAAAAGGAATCTTTTTATACAAACTGTTTTTACTAAACGAAAAAAGGAATGGTTTTTCTTATGTATGCGGCGACAATGACTTCTCCACCGCCGTGACTATTATTTGAGTTTCGGCTTCCTCTACAAGCCATATTTTTTTTAAATGAAAAATAAATATGAAGTTTTAATTTTCATTTATTTTGGTATTTAAAATGGTTTTGAAAATGTTTTTATTATATCAATGTGTTGTATTGATATCTTGTGATTGAAAAATGGAAATGTTATGTTTCCTTTATGCATGTTTTATGTGATACAATTACGTTGTGGTTTATGATATGTTTAAACCTGTTCATATGAGGAATGCATTGGACTTAATAAGTGACGGGTGGAGCCCGTTATAGCTCCTCGATGCATCGGTAGGTCTCATGAGACAAACTAGTCTCTTGGCACGAGGCCTTGACAAAATCTTATTTGTGGTCTTGGCATGAGGCCTTGGCTACGTGGTTATGATAGTCTGGCATTATGCATTCCATCATTATGAAAGTGGTTATTGATATTTCATGTGATTATTTGACCAGTAGAATATCCATGTGAATAAGTAAATAGCATTATTTCATTTTACTTTTGCCATATTATGATAAAGTTCAAGTTTAAAAAGGCTTTTGTTTTAGTTATACATTGCCTTTAATGTTAATGTTTATTTATGAAAGCTTTCGCAATATTGTTATCCTTACTGAGCATCTGAGCTCACCCCTTTCAATTTTTTAATATTTTCCAGGATGTGAAGAAGTATTTTATGAATGACCTATAGGGATAGTCATAAGAGGATATGAGTGTGAACTATGGAGACTTTGTTATTGTAGTTTTTCACTTTATGATGTAATGTAACATTTATGAATGTATCTAGTGTTCCTAAGGCTACTAAACTAATCGGTCTTTCGAGACTTGATCTTTTGAGATCTTGCCAATGTTACGCAATAACGCACCGACTCTGGGTAGCTGGGGTCGGGGCATTACAGTTGGTATCAGAGGCAGTTTAGTACTAACCTTGAAAGCTAGATTTAGATAAACTCTGATTAGAGCACATAGCCCAATGATATACTTTGAGTATTAGTATAGAAGAACTTACTAGAATTTTGGTATTATAGAGATTTTGTGAGTTTTCCGAGAAATACATCCCTATCTGGATATGAGCAGGTAGAGGCGGCTCTGACACAGATGTACCTAGTGGTAAAACCTGAAAACACCGCTTTGAGCTAGACTCGAACAGGAACCGGTGCACGACAATGGGCCTTGATGCACTCTTGGTTACGACACTCCCGGGGGATATACTTAGGATAATTCTCATTTTATTTACAAACCATTATGAAGGGTTTATGAGTATATATTTCCTCAAAGAAAAAATTTCTTTTCATTATTATGGATTATATCCATAAATCTTTCAATTTATGTTAAGTGTTTTACAAGTATGAATTATGTATTTTGATTCATAAACCAATCTAGTTTATTCCATTGTATATAAATGGTGCCCAGTAGAAGTAATGTGAACTCCATCAATACGTATGATCCAAAGAGTAAGAAGGATCATATCTTTCACAGTATTAAACCAACATTTAGAAGGGAAATAGTCTCCCATGTGTTCTAAACATATGAAGAAATAGTATCATGTGTTAATAAGATAAGTAAATAATTCTTTGAGTCTTATGTATTTGAAGGGATGAAAGAGAAGAAAATGATGGAAGAGATAATGAAGGATAAAGGGACGAGGGAAAATAAGAATTTTCCAATATGTGATAACAGTGGTAAGAAACACCTTGGAACTTGCCTGAAGGGAATTCGAGTTTTTTATAAGTGTGTAGAAAAAGGACACCAAGTGCGTGACTGCAAGGGTAAGAAAAATGTTTCAAACGTACAATGCTTCATCTGCAAGGAGTGGGGACACTACGCAAACCAATGTCCAAATCATCAGAGTATGCCCCAAATGATGTTATTGGATAATAATCAAGTTATGATACTACCACAGATGTGGAGGAATGATTAGAGTTCTTATGTTGTCATTAAATAATTTTTTCATTTGAGTGTTGTATCAATGACGTACTGGTTATAATAATTATGGAGTATATAAGGATTGTACTGCAGTACTATTTCATCAATTACTTGAGATTGTGTGGAACCAAGAAAAGTGACTCTACATCAGGTTAAATTTTTGGAAAATATATGGTTGAGAGAAAGATAACCCATAATATGGTTCTGATACCGAGATAGTAATTTTGGAATAATACATGATTGATTTGGATAAATTATATTGGATATTCTTAAAACAGATTAATGATTTGTATACATTTTTTGATAGAAGGAGTATATCTAGTATTCTATAAGGAATAGGGGATCATGAATGTAATCAATAAGGATTTATGGTAATTCTGGATGTTTCATTGTTTTAAATGAATACATGATGAAGGTGTTCACATGTTGTTACGCCGAAAAAATGATCTTCATTATGTTTACCTTCCTTATAAAATTTGGATTGTGAGTTGGACAAAATTATTTTGGATAACTATAGAGGTTGGAATGGATTAATTTGAACCTTGGATAGTATTGTTTAAGGTTAAAACATTTCTGAATATTATTTTTGGAATATTATAATACCATAGTTTTAGTAAAAGGACAACCTGTAGGTCGGGGGATAACCCATTGCGTCAGACAAAGCTGTAGAGATCAAACCCACTACCATTGTGTGACAGGCCTTTATTACCTACCACTAGCCTACAGGAAGTCCCTAGTTATTACAAAATAGTTTTCCTAATCTAAATGTTATGTGTTAATATTTTGAACCTTGTACGATTAGGATAAATATAATATTTTTGAGTTCTATAATCTTTTTGAGTGAAAGATGATGTTGTGGTCGAAATTACATGAAGGTTGAAACTCTACTTTTCAAGCATAAATATATATATACCTATCTCTTATTCTATGAATAAATTAATTCTTAAACATTATTAAAGGGATGTTAAAACAAAAAATTTGTTATCTTAATACCTTATGTCTTGTTGAACTTATAATATTGAAGGCTTTGAGGCCCTCAATTTTACACTTGTTTGTGATTGATGACCTCAATCACTCCCAACAAATATTTATGTTTTTACTCCAATTATATGTCTCTAATTTCCACCAATGTTCGCCTTATCGGGATCATAATTTGGTGGTGACTTTTTCATTTCCCTTTCCCTCTTATTAGGGCTAAATTTTATTAACCCTATTTCCGATGTGGAATTTCCACAAAGGTATTTTCTATTTTCAACCTTTTATTTTCAATGAAAAATTTCAAATTGTGAGGACGCAATTTATTGAAGGAGGGTAGAATGTAACACCCCGAGCTTCCACGATACGCTTCTCTTTCAATAATGCAATAGCTTGCATTGTACGCAAGTTCGAGATTCTAACACACCGCGACCAATCAAAATAGCCATTATGAATAGTAATACCCACTTTTTAAAATTATATATATTTTATATTTCAAAATGGACTTCATTTTTCGATTCGGGATATCAAAATTAGCCTATGTTGAATATTTGGTAATTTTCTGAGAACTTCTAATTTTTTATGGATAGTGAAAAATATTTAAAAACAACTTTATTAATCGAAATAATTTATAGTGATAAATTATTCTATTGAGTGGTCTTAAAGTATAATTAGAATACATTTTTACTATTTTATCCAATGGTGGTCATTAGAATTAATTTCACTTTGAAATTGGACATAAACAACTGTCAATCTTTTGATATATATTGTTTCTTAAAAACATGTTATTTGTTGTGATAGCGGGAATTAATTATAAAATTAATTAATGCAACTTATATGTTTGGAATTTTGTAAAATAGAAATCATTTTTTAATTCAGAATATCAATTATAGCTTGGGGTGAAATTTTGGCATTGTTCTGAAAAACTTCAATTTTTGATGAATAGTGAAACCACTAAGTGGTAGTTAAAAAACTGATTTTTTATTTAAATGAATCATTACCACTTCTGTGATTTGATTTTCAAAAATCCGACATACATGGTTGTAATTAGGAAGTATAATGTGGTTCAATAGGATTAAAATAATTTTTTGGTGAATAGTAACTTTTAAGTTTAATTAATCACGATTAAAGGTAATTAGAGAAATTTAAGGTAAAAATAATATTATAAAAATATGAAAATACCTTTACACTTGTCCTACCCCTATTGGATGAGTCATGGCCGACCAAGACAATCCATGGGTCAACTTGGGGACCCCATTGAGCCACTTTGGTAGGAAAATGACATTAAAACCCTTTTATTTAATGTTAAAATAAAAATGTCACAAACATGAGTTTTTTTACTAAAACAATTTTTAAATGGGATTATACAAGTCATATTTTTTACTATAAATATTCATTAGAAATACAAGAGGATTTCATACATCATGATATTTTTTTATAATTTTTAGACATTAAATAAAGTAAATATTTATGACACCATGATGATGTAGTGATTACCTCATTAATTAACTATTTAAATAAAATGAAAAGATAATGTAAAATCCAAGGATTAAACTTGAAAAAAACCTATTGGATAAGTATATTTATAACCCTTATCACCTTAGACTAGAAATATATCATTGTGGGACCTTTATAATCCGAAAATAATTTCATAATAAGGTAACATTTCAATCTTTCCAAGAGTGCCCCTTCTCTCCTCTTATAAAAGTCCCCCACCACTACCACCTTATTCACACCTTAAAAGCCTTTTGGCACGGCCAACCTCTGCCCAAATACTCTCCCAACTTCCCTATATTACTCATAGAAGCCTCACTTTGGGCATAAGTCTTCCCAAGGATGCCTTTGGCTCAAATCAAAAAGAGTTACCCGATTTTAATGTAATGTCTTCTCTAATGTTGTTTTGTTTTATTTTGCTTCTCCAACCCCCTAAACTCTTTTTAATATTTTATTTCGTAACAAAACCAGTATCTTCATATACTAGGATTTTGTTATGAGAAGGATTTTATTTACACTTACACACACCTACATCTAATGGTTAAAGAACATATTGTTTCTCTGGACGGCGAATTTCTGCCTCACGAAACGATGATAGTTCAATATTCTTTTAACACCTCTAATGGTGGCCATTTTGATGACACTATTTTCATATATGATATATATATTATTTTTATGTTTTCTTTATGCTTCTGTATTTCTCATTTATGGCATACCTTTATGATTTCCATTATGGGTAAACACGATAATTTCATTTTAGGAAGTGCGGACTACCGCCCCCTCAAAGTGATTTGAATCGTTAATTCCATATGTGGGACATATAAAGTATGGAGTAAATGATATTATATATGATATTATACTGGAATTATAATATACCTTTATATCATTGTGACTTCATTCCATTAAATACGAAATATAAATGAAAGTAGCGTTCATGCGTACGTACGGCTTACCGTCTCCATGAACGGTGCTTTTCATTTCCTACCTCTAAATGTTATATAATATTATAAATTAATGTATATACTGGATATATATGATTTATATGATATCTACATCATGAATATAATTATGGATATAATGGATATTTTACCACATGAACAACTTGTAATTTTAAGAATTTTATTTTTGACTCAAGTACCAAAGATCGACAAAACGACCGTTATTAACATAAAAAATTACATAATGTTCATAACATAGTAATAAGTGATATAAAAGGAATAATAAACTTTAAAAAGGTTCTTAAGAAAGTAGAGATTAACTCTAGTTTATTATTCAGGAGGTTAAAGAGCGGTTGAGTCAAGTCGGACATGAAGTAAGGGAATTTCTTAACCCAATTTCTATTCTTTGGGTTAATCTCCTACTTTCAAATTATGTGATGATATTATTATGTCATGTCTTGTATTTTTACTTTCTTTATGTGTACTTATAGTAAATACTCATTATATATCTATTTTATTTTAAAATTGATCTTTGTAAGGACTTCGTCTCAATCTCCTTTCATTGAGGCATATTTGGTTTCATACACAACTATCATTTATACGGTGCATAAACCCCTTTGACATTTAATTTTATTCAAAATGAATCTTTTTATATGAAGCATTTTTACTAGATGACAAAGGGAATGTTTTTCCTTACGTATGCGGTGACAATGACTTCTCCGCCGCCGTGACTATTATTTGAGTTTCGGATTCCTCTACAAGCAATATTTTTTTAATGAAAAATAAATACGAAGTTTTAATTTTCTTTTATTTTGGAATTGAAAATGGTTTTGAAAATGTTTTTATTATATCAATGTGTTGTATTTATATCTCGTGATTGAAAAATGGAAATTTTATGTTTCCTTTATGCATGTTTTATGTGATACAATTATGTTATGGTTTATGATATGTTTAAACCTGTTCATATGAGGAATGCATTGGACTTAATAAGTGACGGGTGGAGCCCGCTATAGCTCCTCGATGCATCGGCAGGTCTCATGAGACAAACTAGTGTCTTGGAACGAGGCCTTGACAAAATATTATTTGTGTTCATGGCACGAGGCCTTGGCTACGTGGTTATGATAGTCTGGCATTATGCATTCCATCATTATGAAAGTGGTTATTGATATTTCATGTGATTATTCGACCAGTAGAATATCCATGTGAATAAGTAAATAGCATTATTTCATTTTACTTTTTCCATATTATACTCAAGTTCAAGTTTAAAAAGGCTTTTGTTTTAGTCATACATTGCCTTAAATGTTAATGTTTATTTATGAAAGATTCTGCAATATTGTTATCCTTACTGAGCATCTGAACTCCTCCCTTTCAATGTTTTAATACTTTCCAAGATGTGAAGATGTATTTTATGAATGACCTGCAGGGATAGTCAGAAGAGGATATGAGTGTGGACTATAGAGACTTTTTTATTGTAGTTTTTCGGTTTATGATGTAATGTAACATTTATGAATGTATCTAGTGTTTCCAAGGCTACTAAACTAATCGGTCTTTCGAGACTTGATCTTTTGTGATCATGCCAATGTTATGAAATAACGCACCGACTCTGGTTAGCTGGGGTCGGGGCGTTATAGTATCTAAGGAAAGAATGTATGGGCATCCCAATGTGAATGAAGACGCATCACGTCAGTATGAATAGAAACCAACCAAGAATCACATATATTAACCAAAACTACATTATAAATAATTATTTGAATGTATAAAAAAGGGTGATTGTGGTCAAACTCTTAAACCTAGCACTACCACCACAGCTTCGTGGGCTTTAAATATCAGTATGGGTCCTAAGGTGACATATGCTACCATCTCTACCCAAACCCACTGCACTAGCTCAGGTTCAGTCAGAAATAAACAAACCCAATAGGTCCTTTAATTCAACAACTAAGAGTTATCCTATGTGGGATCCTTATATATAAAGGTAAATGAGGAATCCTATACAATATCATCAACATGTGCATAGGAAAATAATTCTTATAAAGGACCCTTAACAATGGTGTAAGAAGAAAAGGAATCATACATGGGATCCTTAGAATATTACACAAGAAAAGTAATTATACTATGGATTACCTAGTCCATCATACAATAAAATTTATCCCATAGGGAGTCCTATTTGAATAGTAAGAAGATAGAGTAATCTTAACGGGGTCCTATATGTCAAACACATGTAAGGAAATCCTATAGGTGATCCTTAAAAATAGTTAGAGTCTCTAACTCTTGAGCTATAAAGGAATATCTCACAATAGAGAATTCTTCAAGAGAAAGATAAAAAATAAATAGTAAAGATAGGTAGATCATGGACCACCTCAGATCAAGTATCTCTCTCAGGATACACTGGATTCAGTCACTAGAGGAAAAACCTATCCAATAAGTAAATACTCAAAATGCTACTTAGGATTCATCAACACACCATAAGGGTTTCAACATTTCAGTATATGTGAAAAGATATTCATAATGGAATACTCATGGTTGATATTACAAATACTAGGATAAAAATATGAAAATCCATTAATGGGTACCAAGGGATGAGTACACGGCATGTGTACCCTAGAACACGGAATGTACCCTCAAGGCCCCACTTGAGCATGTACTCGAGTCAAACTCAGTGTGTAAATGCCCATGTATATGGTGTGTTTCTCATGTACACAATGGGTACCCTACATCAGGTATTGTCCTGTGTACCTCACCTAGCCTAACCATACATATCACCTAGTTGTGTACATCTACATGAAATTTTACCCACATGGAGTCTGGTCATGTACTTCATAAAACATGTTCCCATTACACTAAAAACCCGGATGGGTACTTGGCTACATAGTTGAGTCCCTTTATTTGGATTATATAACTCATACACAGTGTGCACATTGAAAATATTATCTTTCCCAAATATAAGGAACACACGACTTGTGTTCCCTAAACCACATGTTTTGTAGATGGGTTTTCCTAAAAAACCACCATATCACCCTAAACCCCCTTTTATCACCCACAAATAAGTAGATCAACCCTCGAGGGATTCTAAGAAACCATAATGGGGGATTAAAAAAAATATGGGTATTTTTTGAAAAAAAAAAAGAAAAATTTTCAACCTTTGGTATGAATCCTACATAGCTTACCAATTTCATCCATTTATGATTACTGCATGATGATTCAGCATGCCCCGAGATCCACTATAGTACCTCATTATCTCCCTCCATATATCTATTCCTATCATGTTTACTCTCTCAATCAAATGAATGGGGATTCCCATAGGGGATTAAACAAGAATACATATGGTTGAAAGAAAATAAAATAAAATAATAAATGAAAAAGGGAGAAAAATAAAAGGGTGTCCAGGTCAACAACTATACCCAACTCATGTTTATGCCTCACCTAAGAAAAATTACACATTATAAACTCAACATGTGAGATAAAATCTGAGCTTGAAACTCCGTTCAAAATATATGACTGAACAAACCTTAGTGAATAGATCTATATTTAATTAATTGAATATTAAATGTTAATTATTCTTCTAAAATTCAAACAGCATAGATTTTCTCCAAACATCTATCCTAGGGTAAACTCTATATTATAGGATCAAGGGAGTGGTAATAAAAATTATCTGAGATCATCTACTAGGTTGGAAATACTATATTACCCCTTACAAGAATCTTAATTCAAAAAATTCAAATATCTTCTCAAAATTATCATCTAAAGAAACATAGTTCCATACAATTTCTTGTCCATAAACCATATCTTCCCCAAGAATCTTGGTGGTAATAATAGAAACCATTATCTCACCCTCACCATATAGACAAAAAATATATCTAAATTTTCCAATGACCAGTCTCGTAGAAATAAAAACTGTCTTTCATATGGAATTAATCTACATATGACTGATCTGGTACCCATTTCCATAGGAATAAAGTAATCACCATCTCCAAAACCAAAGTTTGGGCACCATAGCTCACAGTAAATGCTAAATTTTAGCATATAACAAGTGTTACCACCCTTAAACATATAATGGTTCACTCCCCATTATATTGATTACCTTATTCCACTCCTTGAGTAAATCCTCAAAAAAATCCTTCCTTATCTAGGTAAGAACATTTAAAAGAAAAGAAGCTCTGTGTAGGGTCAATTCTCTATTAGTATACTCAATTGAAATTCAAGATAGATAATGATCATCTCTAAATATAAGTACACTGAGATTACACAAAAATTAGTGTATATCACTTTTGAGACAAACACATAAAAAACTGGTTAAATTTCCATTAACCAATAACTAACAACAAGTCTCCTGAAAATGTTTGTCTAGGTCCATCCATGTGTTTAATATCATACAGTACCCCCATTCATTATTGATTCCACCACTACTATGGATAGAAATTCATCAATTAACCACAACTCTTGAGAAACCAAATCATGGTAAGTCATAAAAAATATCATTCCTCATCTCGCACATGGTCACACAAGGATCTAAGATTTGTTGGCACTACGTGCAACCAGAGTATACATTTTCCACCGAACTCTCACTCCATCAATATGTACATCACAATGCTATGTTTAACATGCTACATGACATTTCAGTATTATTAATACAAATGATCCCTTAAAATCCTCTTTAAAATTGGTCACCTCACTCATGCCATGATTTTTTCTATAACCTCCTCTCACCCGACATCATTCCAACCACCAACATCCACTAATTCTCTATCTACCATAGCTACAACAATAATGTTGTTCAACCATTCCATGAACCTAAACTGTCCTACCATCGAAGCTAGTGTGGATACAAAACAACCCTTTGTGATTATCAAAATCTAAAGTCATCAACATTACTATATGGAAAAATTCGAGAACTTATCATGCATAGACCATAATATGAGTGTATAACCTAGATCACTACTAAAAAGGGGTTCATAAACCTAGTCTAGCCTCTCTCACATGGTTATCCCATGAACAAAATATATGTTGACCTATAAGGGTCTGAGTCACAACTATGGGCATCTAGGTATCCCACTAAGCCCTACAGATCATGTCCTCACAACTGGGTCACAAAGTTAGACCACATAGACAAGAATATAAAACCGATCTAAAGAAGGTAAATATCACAGTGACAAAAATGGGTCAAAAGCTTCCAAACAGGCCTAAGAGGGCTCAATCCTCACCAATAATCCTCTAAAAAAATTGCAACCTAGATTTTATGATACCAATATAGAAAAGGTAATGAACTAACAATCATCAGGCATCTAAATATCATAACACCCCCTAAGGGTATAGATCCTGAGAAACAAAAAAGTTACATATAGGCGTCACACTCAAAAATCGAATTAGAAAAGAAAAAATTAGGTTCGCTAAGTAAAATTTCATTCCAATCAATATAGGAAAACACTATATAGATTTTTATTTACATGTTAAAAAACTAATCTTGAGAAAAAATTCCTACAATGGGTATAACACATGGTAATCATGTAACATATTAACCTATAGGGATAGGTGTTCCACCTTTACATAGATCCACATAAACTTCCATCAGAATAATATATATATATATACTTAATCTTGATTGGGTAGAACACAATAGAAAACCTATGTGTGAAAATACCATTTTGGTTTTTTTAACATTTTATATAATCAGACACTATCATTAGTAATATTCACACACCAGCATGCCTATATGATGTAAATCAAACATGCCAAATATGATTCATGAGTTGCCTCTTTCATTTTCTATCCAAGAGTAAAAATACATTCTTTTCCACTTGTTAATGGTAAAGAGCAATAAATACACAATAAATAATAACATCCACATAACATGTCTGCCCATAAAAGTGAAAATCGTATACAACATTATCATCATAGATCCAAATAGTAATCCTATAATGCTAGAAACTAGGACCTCTTGCCGAAAAAAGTATTATAGACACACCAATACAATATCCATCACATGTTTAGATGCATTCCTAATACTCTTATTTTCCAAATCAAAAATGGTAAATCCATGTAAAGGAACACCTCTAATAACATTTTTTAACATCCGGACCCCGGTACCACTAATCCTGTGCTCTGATCTAGTTCACGAGAAGGCCTCAAGTGTGTTTCCCCATATGTTAGATGCTACCAACTAGTGGAAAGGGCCTAGGGTTAGGCATTAGGGTCACTATTCCCTTATATCAGAGTAATAAAATAATATAAAAAGAAAATTAACATACACATTAGTAAATAAATAGAGTGGGGAAGTGTTAAATAAACTAAAAGTGAATATTTTTTAATAATAAATGATATTTTATAAAGTCCAAAACTACCATGTCATACATACAACATTGGTCACCCAATGGCTGGCCATACATATAGAATCACAAAATAAACTGAAATAAAATTATAGGGATATACTACAAACATTGGTCCAAAACAAAAACACGATATCCAAACACTATTTCACTACACCATCCCAATCAGAAGAACCCATATGAGGTGCTCTATTCGATCATGAAACATTGGTCCTCATCCTAATCCATTATGCATCTATGCTTAACTAGAAAGGTATACATATGGATTGTACACATACCAAGGTGCATGTATTAGGATGAAAATATAATCTCAATAGGCCACTAGAATTATGAACTTATAAATGTGATTATATAATTGAATGATCATACAATATGATTCTCCTAAATTATACACACCTGATAAGATAATTAAAACCAATAACGTGAAACTGAATTCGAACCTTGGATCTATGATCCCAGTCAACTAGAAAAGTCCCATCATGGATATCAATATTTTATGCATATATATGTATAGTCACGTACTAATAAATATATACCAAAATATGAATATACCTGATAAAGGTGAATGAAATAATATAATACCATCAGTATTTGATCATTGGGTCTATAATTATCATTGCATGGACATCATGTGCAACGGAATTGATCTGGAAATCTTCGCACTCAGACCATGTATCGTTAAGTTGATCTCTATGTCGGTAATCCCAATCAACATAAACCTTCTTTGACCAGCATCAGAAATGTAGCTAAGTAAGATATGTCACCATAGGGACACCCTCATTCTAACCATGGGGTCTCCCATACTCACCTCCATTCACAGTAAAGTTAGATTCTATGGAATTGCATTCAGATATCCTCTAAATGGAAAAACGATAGATGGAATACCAGTAATTCCTTGAAAATTCAGTCTAATATCTGATCCCAAGGTTCTGGTCCATATGAAGAAGTAACATTGAAACTCTAGTGAACCCTAACAGTCTAACCCTTAGGTGATCTACAAGGATATATCATTGGTGAGATTCCATGTCCACTCCTTGAGATAAAAGATGTGGAAGTCATTCCCATCCTTAATCATAGGTGTGAAACACCATGATCAACCACCTTAAAAATATAATGGGTCATAATACTGATCCAATAGATGACATCTCAAGATCCTAATCATATAAAAAATCATGGAGAGCTTATTCATCCTCTATAATACATAGGTCGAGGAGAGAATAATAATCCTCTATATACCAAAATTCAAGGAGAATGTAATCATCCATGGAAAACCCTAGGTTAAGGAGACAATAATAATCCAAAATTGACCCATGGTATGAGGAGATCATAATCATCCTCTTCAAAAATCAAACTATGGAGAGTGGAATTATCCTTGTCACTCAGGAGAGTGTAATCATCTAGGAGTATCATTACTAGGGCTATCATGCCCTTATATCATAATCATAGGCTCAAGTGCTTGATACAAAGAAGCACCTGTAGAAACCCAAATAATATAGTACTCAAATATAATATATTGTTTCAATATCCATATACCATGTAGTACCTCTAGGTATGCAATGAATATAAAAAATAACATGGATTAGAATCTGAATCCCATGAAAGAACGTTTGGGAATCCCAAAGGAAAAGAAGAAAAAATGTGTCGAGATCAATAGACACCAACCAGGAATCAGCTATGGTAACGATTATTGAATCATAAATAAACATGTTAATGTATTAAAAAAAAGTATTGAACGTGTAAAAATTCCTAAACCCAACACTTCCAGCACATCCTCATATGATTACAAGTTTGGAATGGGTTCTAAGGTGACATCTACTTCCATATATACTAGAACCCAGTGTACTAGCTCATGTTCGGTCAAAAATCAGGGCACCCACTAGGTCCCATAAGTCAAACACTAAGACGGATCCTACATGGGATCCTCTGGTGTAAAGGTAATGGAGGAATTAGGCACCAGATCCCTGATAGGTACATTGGAAAGGTTTTCATGAAGAGGACCCTTAAAAATGATGTAAAAAAGCATAGGATCCTACATGGGATCCTCATAGTAGTACATAACTAATGGGATTATATTAGAGATTCCCTATTTCAACTTGTAAAAAAATACAACCCATAGGGGATTCTTGGTAAATAGTAAGAAGATAGAGGCATCCTACATGGGATCCTCTAGGTCAAATTTAAGAAAAGGTATCCTATAGGAGATCCTCATAAATAGCTAAACACTCAACCTCCTAGCACATAAGGGAAGATATCTCAAGGGAGACATACTCAAGATAAAGTTAAAAATTCATCGGTCGAGAGATAACTCATGGATCATCTCAGATCAATTCCCTCTCTCAGTAGACACTAGATTTGATCACTGGAGAAAAAACCAATCCATTAATAAAACACCAAAAATTCTACCAAGATTCCTCAATACACTATAAGGTTTTAATCACCACAATCATCATAAAAAGATACATATAATGGACTACTCATGGGTTCAATTTCAACTCTTGGGTAAAAATATATGGAAAACCCCTAAAATGGTATCAAGTGATTAACACATGATGTGTGTACCTTGGTACATGACGTGTACCATCTAGGAACCACATGGGGGTGTACTCTAGCCAGAATTGGCATGTAAATTCCCAATTACATAGTGTGTTGGTCTTGTACATAGCATGTACCCTATATAGGGAACCTTCCCATGTACCTCACAAGGCCTATCAATTTAGGGTGCTTGGTTATTTACATCTACATGGCATGTGACCCACTTGGGATCTAGTCATGTACTTCACACATCATATTTTACTTTACATGAATAGAGTGGATGTGTACTCGGCTATATGGGTAAGTCCCTATACATAGATTTTATAAACCATATATGGAGTGTACTTACAAAAGGTCATCTTAGTTGAAGAAGGATAACACGCGGCATGTGTTCCATACACCATAGGTCGTGTAGATGGGTTTTCACGAACATAGAACCCCCAAATCTCCCTAAAACCCCTCTTTTCACCCTGAATGAAGCAGATAGACCTCTAAGGGTTTATAAGAAAATACAATAGGGGATTAAAACTTGAAAATGATAAACCTATGGGTATTTTAAATATATATATATATATATATATATATAATGGACTACCTTTGGGTGTAATCTACTGAATCTCACCCGTTTTAGCAGTCTATGTTTGTCGCATGATGATTCAGTGTATACTGAGCTTCAGAGCAGTGCTTCCATCTCCCCATCACCCCCCCCCTCTCTCAAAGTTTCTATCTTGGTGACATAAAGGAGAAATCCCACAAGGTTATGCATGACAATACATAGTGGAGAAAGAAAATAAAAGAAAATAATAAAAGAGAAAGGAAGAAAAGGAAAACAAAAAGAAAAATGGGCTTGGGTCGGCCTTGTATCCCAACTCAAGTTTATTCCCCACCTAGGAAAAAAGACACATTACAAACTCAATTGAAGAGAAGGGATCTCAATCTGACACTAAATTCAAAATATATGACTAAATAAACATTCACAAGTAAATTAATATTTAATTTTTTTAATATTAATTATTAATTATTCTACTAAAACTAAAACAACTCATATTTCTACTAAAATCTTATCCTAGGTTAAACAACTTATTCAGGGACCAACATATTTGTTAGAAAAATAGATTATATCATATACGTGGTTTAACAGAACATTTTACACCTTACAGGAATTTGGAAGAAACAAATTCAAATTTCTGCTCAATATTATCATCCATAAAATCATAGGACCTCACACCACATCTGAATAAGTAATTCATTTCAAGGTAGAAGTAAACAATCGAAAGAAAATGATTTATGGTCTCAATACCCAACTAGAAGATAGATGGAATAGGGTTGAATCTCATGAATAATTAGTTATGTCTCAATAAATAATCTTGAAGCAGAGATGATAATGGATGGTGATAAGAAAAATCTATAATTCAATGTTTTATATAACAAATAGTTTATAAAAGGAGTAAGAAGATGTATAAGGAATATTGACAAGATCATAAATGAAAATATAACCAAACCTATAGGAATAGTTGGGCTCTGATGTCAAGCTAAGACATCCAATGTAGGAAAATATATTATATATAATAAAGGAATATAGAAAGTTACTGAAGATTCAGAGCCATCAAGGCATCCTCAATAGTCAATAACAAACATTAAGTTTATATATATATATATATGAAAATAGGGTTGTTGGAAGATCATTTCACTGATGAAATTTTAATTCTATGTATGTCATAGTCACATAATGACTTACTATACAAAAGTGGAATGTTATTTGATAGGTGATACTTTTAGGATTCTTTAATGAAGGATGAGAACATATCCTACATACCAAATAAAAAATCAATTTTATGTTTTTTTATAATCGATATAATATCTATCATAATGTGATAAATTGAAAATAATTAAAATTCAAAGATACTCTAATGAGAGAAATTTATGAATTGAATGTGAATAAACATATAAGTTTTTTTTTTGAAAATTATTCCATATCCTTCATAGGAAGATGAATATAACCATTCAGACAATCATGAAGAACATGAGCAAAGATCAACTTATGGCTCTACGCAATCAGTCTTCTATGGGGAGGAGAACATGAAGAATGGTTGGAATTTCTTTGAATTGATAATTATTAAATAATCTACTAATAGTATCACCTAGATCATAGAAAGTGGGTATTTATACCACATTAGAGGCAATGAAAATCTATTAAAGAATGTTAAGATATTTTTTATGTAAATATTAGATCATAAATGATAGTTCATTTACAATTATTAGAATAGGATAGATAGAGATGAATAGAGATCAGTTAAATAATATATAATATTTTTATATAGAATTCCTTCGATGTAATATTCTCTTCATTATTCAACTTTCTAACATAAAATGGGATCACATTCCATCAGAGAGGCTACTCTATAAAATTATAGACTGAAGACTCTATGTTTAAGGGATGTAGAACTAATGGAAATATATATCTATTAGATTGTAAGGAAACTAAGACTTGTTTTCTTATGATATATGTATAAAATATTTATTGGAATCAAATTTTAGAATATGGAATTTAATACTTTATAGATAATATGTTCAAACTAAAACTTGAAACAAATATTGAGAGTCCATGTAGAGACCCGAAGCTTGACGTACATGGACAGTACATTACTTTTTCGGAATACTTAGTACATTACAAAAACACACACACAAGGACTATAATAGTTTAGTGTCTTTGGAAACTCGGAATGTAATCATCTAATCATGGTGAAAGATCTTCAACATCTCCCATAAATATCTTCCTTTTTTTCTTACCTAAAACCTTTCTTTATATCCTGGGGAAAAGAAAACATAAAAGGGTGAGCTCGAATGATCAGTAAGGGTAAACAAAAGAAATATCAATCACATCATATTCATAAGAACATATCTTTTGGAAATCTTAACCTGCAAAAGATATCATAATTTCATAACATGGGATAAATCATAGTAGTGAAATGTAATCCCAATAGTCATAACTTAAAACATGAAACTTTGTGGCATACACACATAATCATAGAGAATCATTTCTTATTAGTCAAGACTCCTTTCCAAGACTATCTTAGTGGACAAAGTCCATTTCTGAACCGAGTCACCCTCGTTTCAGTCCTGTTTCACTGAACCAGTATAACCTACCGTTCCATCCATGTCTATCTCATGAGATATAAAATCTTTACCCAATGCATTGGAGGGAGATATAGGTCCCACCCATCTCATAATGATACCATTATTATGTGTGCCACAAATTAATAAATCATACATCATTGCATAACCCATGTAATAAAAATGGGAATCTTAAACAACATGACATCATAAAACAATTCATATAAGATAAAGGGATTCATAAATATAATTCCATCACAGCATAATCAAATCAATGTAATAATAGGGATAGAAACATAACCCTTTATTATCTTAGATGGAAAATAATTTTGATAAAACACTTGAACTCCATTCTTGAGGAAAATATCCTTTCTACTTCAAAAATACTTTTCCTTTCTTAACATTTCATACAATTATGAACTAAAAGAAGTTGATTAAAAATAAACTTGAAAACTTGTAAAGGAATCTTCTTGGAAATAATGTTTTAAAAATCCATTCATGTCGTATAAGTTAAAAGAACATTCTTCTCGTACTTTTTTCGGAAAAGTCAAAAAGTACCTCATACGAAAAATGACAAAAGATTCCTTTCATATCCTTTACTAAAAACTCACCGAAGGGTAAAATTGGATTTAAACAATTGTAGGTGGATGGAAATAATATTACATATTGAGGAAACATGGATGTGGATGATAAAATACACCCCAGTGAATACTAAAGTATAAACAATCTCGGATAAAAATGAGATTGTGATATTTTCCCTTACCTTATATCCGATATGCTTTTTACGTATCCGAACCTCCTGTATAATGATTTAAATAATGACATTAACTTATTACAGAATCATATTAATTGTTATGATATCATATATGGTTCACGTATGACTTTATATTACCCGTTCTTTTGTAAATTCCATGTTAAAGAAGCGTTTTGGGTAAAATCGTTTCATTTATCGTAGGTGTTTGGACTTGTTGTTCTTGACATTATTATTACTTATATCATGATTTACTTACTTCTAGAATATAAAACATGATTTATATATCATATATATTCAGTATATATAAATATATAATAGATATATAAATGAAATGAAACACACCATTCATGGAGACGGTAGTCCGTACGTACGCATTAACGTTGTTTTCCTTTCCTTATTGTCTTGAATGGAAGTAAGTAGATGACATACATATATAAATAAATCCATTAGCTTTATAATGTCATATATTTCATTATTATTGCTTATATATAATTTATAACCATTCTTAAATGGTTAACATGGAGATTGAAGCTCATCGCGTCGTGGAGACGGTAGTCCGTACGTACGCACGAGCGATGATATCATTCTCATGATCGTGAACTTATGTTGAAGTGTATGTATACTATTTCAGTATCAATATCACTATATAATAATCATATATAGTTACTCATTACACCATTATACCCATCAAATTAAGGTGGTGGCGGAAAATAGATTACACCATGGCGTGGAGACGGTATTCCGTACGTACGCACGCGCGGTGATTTCCTTTTTCCGTAGGATGGATAGAAGGTTAATTAGAGTTGTTTCATATTTATAATAACATATAAGTATATAAGAAATACTGATGTTATTACATTATCATGAATAAACTAAATAAGAAGAATTTTAAGAAGAAATAAATTGAAAAAGATCGGTAATGGATATTACCTCCTTTTGACGCGCCTTTTCTTAACCTCCACTTAAAGAACTAAAGATGGTCTTTGAAGAAGACCAGGACCTCTAGGATGATACTAGGTAAGTGGAGAAGAGATTTTGGCAGGGTTTGGCCGAGCTTGAATGCTCAAATTGGTGTGAGGAGGAGAGGGAGGAGGTGCCCTTTTATAAGGGAGGAGAGAGGCACCTTTGGGAAAACTAAAAATATTATTTTATTATAAAGTCAAGTTCGGTTTTAAATATCTCAAATTGATATATTTCTAAGCTAATGTGGGGTTGGGTCGAAATCCTCTCATCCAATAGGATTTATAAAAGTTTAGGTTATTATTTTAACCTTATCAATTAGATTTAACTCTAAGTTAAATAATTTAACTTTTACCGTGTCTTTTTGTTTTCTTACACTGTATGGTTAATAAACATACTATATCAAGCCAAAATAACCCCAAGTTGTTTATTATTAATATATATAACCTTATCTAAGTCATTTGGCCGAACCGTAGATTTTTTTGAATAAAATAACAATTAATAATATAATATTTGTTTTAAAAACTAATTTATGTCAATTTTGACACTATTTGGTACATGATTTTTATGAAATTTATAACAGAATTATGAGTTCGAACAAAGTTAATTAAATCACCAATCCCATGTCATATTAACCTTGAAAGTTAGTGTAAGTCATAAAAAGTCTCAAATTACATTTATTTGGGCATTTATAACATCAATTATGTTAATATTTTCTTAAAAAGGTAATTACTACATCATCGTTGTGTCATAAATAAATTAAATTATTTAATTTCTAAAAATTACAAATAAAATATCATTATGTAGGAAATATTTTTATCTTTCTAATTAATATTTATAGTCGAATATATCTTATGTATAACCCTATATTAAAAATTATTTACTTATTAAACATGGATTTTAACTATTTTAACCCTTCTTTAAATAAATTAATAATAAATGTCCTAATCTAATCCAAGTGGGATTAAATGGTCATATTTTATTCCTAAGGTTGTTTTTGGTCGAATTACACTTATCCAATAGAATTAGGACATGTGTTTGGGTAATAATAATATCATTTTTATCCTTAATTACAGTATTTACTTTTAACCGTGGTAAAACAAAGTGAAAAGTTACTATTCACCAAAATTTATTTTCATCTCATTGAACCACATTTTAGTCCTTGATATTAACTGTGTCTCTTGGATTTTCTAAATTCCACCCATAGAAGTGGTAAAACTATGTTTTATGAAAAATTTAGTTTTTTTTAACTACCACTTAGTGGCTTCACTATTCATCAAAAAATGAACGTTTCCAGAAAAATACAAAAAATTAAGCCTATGCTATATTTGATATTATGAATTCAAAAATGACGTCTATTTTACCAAATTCAAAACATATCAGTTACATTAATTAATTTAAAAATTAATTCTCGTCGTCAAAACAAATAGCGTGTTTTTTGAAAGATAATAACTATCAAAAGATTAACACTTGTTTATGTCTGGTTTAAATGTGAAATTACATCCAATGACCAACATTGTATTAAATTGTAAAAATTTATTCTAAATATACTTTAAAACCACTCAAATTAATAATTTATCACTATTAATTATTTCTATTAAAAAAGTTGTTTTAATTAAAATTTTGTAATTTTCACTATTCAGCAGAATATTAAAGTTATCCAAAAAGTACCAAAATTTCACCCTAAACTAATTTTAATATTCCTAATCCAAAAATGAAGTCCATTTTGAAAAATAAAATTTAAAAAAATTCAAAAAGTGTTTATTATTATTCATAACGGCTAGTTTTAAAAATATTTTAATAGCATATCGTTGTTTAGTAAAACTCGGTATTGTGTACTACACACGCTATCGTGGAAGGTTGCAATTGTGTGTAATGCAAGGCAAGTCAAGGATGCGTGTTTTGAAAGCTCCTTTTGGTGTAGCATACAACACAAGACATGAAATTAAAAAGAATATTTTTCATAAAATCTTGGGGTGTTACATTCTACCCCCCTTAAAAATGAATTTCGCCCTCGAAATTCGTCGGGGTTATAAATGGTTTACTATTCGATAGTTTCTTTAATAGAAACCCACATTGTAAAAAGGAATACCAAAACCAATCTTTAAAAACAAAAGTATGAAACATAATGGTTACCAAAATAAACTAATCATTGGGTTTCCACATAGGTGAAAATATGGATATGGAAGAGAAAGCTAACCATCATGTTCTGATGGAGAGTGGTAGAGAACATGGCTATGGAAAAGCCAGCAATCACAAAGCCATAAATTTGTGACGATCTAAGGTACCATCTGATTCATCAAATATAAGAGCACTAGGACAACATTTTTGGTTTTTCAAGATCATTTCCCTAAAGTTGATGAAATTGGAATTAGAAGAAATACTTTCATGATTTTGGTATAGTCTCACCGTTTTTCGTTCTTTGGACAATTTCCAATTCATATCTTAAAGAAATGAAGTTGAATTTGTCATTCGTGATGTGTTAGTAGATCATGTGATAGAATGATGGGTCATTCCATCTGTCTCAAACAAAAGGTTAGAAAATGTATCAAAAAATACATAAGTCCACCTATAGTGAGATTAGTCATATATGGTTCCTAAAATGGACTTATACTTCATATATCATACTGCTTAATATAATAAAACTAGTTTCAACTAAACAGGGACTTCCTGTAGGCCAGTGGTAGGCGATAAAGGCCAATCGCACTTCGGTTGTGGGTTCGATTCTCACAGCCTTGTTCGACGCGATGGGTTGTCACCCGTCCTGCAGGTTGTCCTTTTTATATTACTAAAACATCCCATCAACAATATCAAAAAAAATTTATCCTTAAACAATACTAACTTATGTCCAACATAATCCATACCAATTTTTAGGCTTATCTAAAATACTTCGGTCCAAGCTCATAGTATAGAGAAAATGATCACGTGAATGCCATCATTTATCCCTCATATATCTTGTTCGTCACATTCCAGTAATGTGAATACCATAATCATGTAATCTCTTGAAAAATGAATACCCATTGAATCTTAGTGAAAACATGAGTGTTGTCAAAAGATAACTCTTTCCACATACCAAAATCCTCAAAATTCTATATACTCAAACCATGATATAACTATTTCCTTATATCAGTCATGAGCTCATGAATACTATCAAACATTTAATTTTCTCCTTATCCCTTCATTATGCGCATATCATCTAATTTCCAAAAATATCTGAATAACCTTTCATGGATACCAGTACCATTAATCGTACAATTTCAAAATTCAAGGAAAGACAACAGTGTAACAATCCTTAGATGTCTCTTTATTCCATAGTACCATGAGATTACTTATACAACATTACACTTGATAAACATGTAATCATTCCACTACCTTCTTAAACCACTGACTGAGCTTCAACAATTCTTTCATATCACATATCATTTGTAGTATCTTCATCATCATCAACATAAATTCTACCCATACGACTATACTGATTCTCTTCATGAGACTTTCCCTTAGGGCATTGGATTGCATAATGCCCGTACATTCCACATTTAAAACATTTAACCATTTTTGATGTTGTAGCAAGACCATTATCCTCATCCCTGGTGTTAACTGAACATTTTCCTTTCCACTTACTGGCTTTGTGTCCTTATTTTCCACACCCAAAGCATCTTCCAGTTCCTTTGAAACATTCTCCTTGATGCCTCTTTCCACATGATTTACATAGGGGAAATTGAACTTTCTTTCCTCTATGATCATCATGAAACTCCATCTTTCTCTTATTAGCCGAGTCAGGGAACTTACCAAATTTTACTTTATTGATCATATTATGAGATTTCTGATTCGTCATAATAATGATGTTTGGACCTCCAAATCCCATTTCATTTGGTTTCTCATGAAGAATATCATTCCATTGTCCATCATATCCTCCATTATTGTGAATCATCTTGTTTCCAGCCATTTTCTAAAACCCAAAAAGAATAGTGTGAGAGGCAAAAATCATAATAAAGGGGGAGTAACTTCAATATCTAACATATTTTGTTTAATCTAATATCATTACCATGGTTCTAGGACTATATACAATACGTATACTTATCCTTAGGGACATCCCTAGACATACCATAGAAATATCTCTAGGGATCTCACTAACGTTTTCGCATCCTAGTTTCCAATGGTTGACTAAACCTTTCCTCTGATACCAACTGTAGAGACCCGAAGCTTGACGTACATGGAAATTACATTACTTTTGCGGAATACTTAGTACATTACAAAAACACACACACAAGGACCGTAATAGTTTAGTGTCTTTGGAAACTCGGAATGTAATCATCTAATCATGGTGAAAGATCTTCAACATCTCCCATAAAGATCTTCCTTTTTTTTCTTACCTAAAACCATTCTTTATATCCTGGGAAAAAGAAAACATAAAAGGGTGAGCTCAAATGCTCAGTAAGGGTAAACAAAAGAAATATCAATCAAATCATATTCATAAGAACATATCTTTTGGAAATCTTAACCTGCAAAAGAGATCATAATTTCATAACATGGGATAAATCATAGTAGTGAAACGAAATCCCAATAGTCATAACTTAAAACATGAAACTTTGTGGCATACACAGATAATCATAGAGAATCATTTCTTATTTGTCAAGACTCTTTGCCAAGACTATCTTAGTGGACAAAGTCCATTTCTGAACCGAGTCACCCTCTTTTCAGTCCTATTTCACTGAACCGGTATAACCTACCGTTCTAGCCATGTCTATCTCATGAGATATAAAATCATTATCCAATGCATTGGATGGAGATATAGGTCCCACCCATCTCATAATGATACCATTATTATGTGTGCCACAAAGTTATAAATCATACATCATTGCATAACCCATGTAATAAAAATGGGAATCTTAAACAACATGACATCATAAAACAATTCATATAAGATAAAGGAATTCATAAATATAATTCCATCACAGCATAATCAAATCAATGTAATAATAGGGATATAAACATAACCCTTTATTATATTATATGGAAAATAATTTTGATAAAACACTTGAACTCCATTCTTGAGGAAAATATCCTTTCTACTTCAAAAATAATTTTCCTTTCTTAACATGTCATACAATTCTAAACTAAAAGAAGTTGATTAAAAATAAACGTGAAAACTTTTAAATAAATCTTCTTGAAAATAATGTTTTAAAAATCCATTCATGTCGTATAAGTTACAAGAACATTCTTCTCGTACTTTTATCGGAAAAGTCAAAAAGTACCTCGTACGAAAAATGACAAAAGATTCCTTTCATATCCTTTACTAAAAACTCACCGAAGGGTAAAATTGGATTTAAACAATTGTAGGTGGATGGAAATAATATTACATATTGAGGAAGCATGGATGTGGATGATATAATACACCCCAGTGAATACTAAAGTATAAACAATCTCGGATAAAATGAGATTGTGATATTTTCCCTTACCTTATGTCCGATATGCTTTTTACGTATCTGAACCTCATGTATAATGATTTAAATAATGTCATTAACTTATTACAGAATCATATAAACTATTATGATATCATATATGGTTCACTTATGACTTTATATTACCCGTTCTTTTGTAAATTCCATGTTAAAGAAGCGTTTTGGGTAAAATCGTTTCATTTATCGTAAGTGTTTGGACTTGTTGTTCTTGACATTATTATTACTTATATCAGGATTTACTTACTTCCAGAATATAAAACATGATTTATATATCATATATATTCAGTATATATATATAATAGATAGATAAATGAAATGAAACACATCGTTCATGGAGACGGTAGTCCGTACGTACGCATGAACGCTGTTTTCCTTTCCTTATTGTCTTGAATGGAAGTAAGTAGATGACATACATATATACATAAATCTAGTAGCTTTATAATGTCATAACTTTCATTATTATTTCTTATATATACTTTATAATCATTCTTAAATGGTTAACATGGAGAATGAATCTCATCGCGTCGTGGAGACGGTAGTCCGTACATACGCACGAGTGATGATATCGTTCTCATGATCGTGAACTTGTGTTGAAGTGTATGTACGCTATTTCAGTATCAATATCAGTTCATAATAATCATATATAGTTACTCATTACACCATTATACCCATCCAATTAAGGTGGTGGCAGAAAATAGATTACACCACGGCGTGGAGACGGTATTCCGTACGTACGCACGCGCGGTGATTTCCTTTTTCCATAGGATGGATAGAAGGTTAATTAGAGTTGTTTCATATTTATAATAACATATTAGTATATAAGAAATACTGATGTTATTACTTTATCATGAAACAACTAAAGAAGAATAAGTTTAAGAAGAAAGAAATTGAAAAAGATCGGTAATGGATATTACCTCTTTTTGATGCGCCTTTTCTTAACCTCCACTTAAAGAACTAAGGATGGTCTTTGAAGAAGACCAGGACCTCTAGGATGATACTAGGGAAGTGGAGAGGAGATTTGGGCAGGGTTTTTCTGAGCTTTAATGCTCAAATTGGTGTGAGGAGGAGAGGGAGGAGGTGCCCTTTTATAAGGGAGGAGAGGGGAACCTTTGGGAAAACTAAACATATTATTTTATTATAAAGTCAAGTTCGGTTTTAAATAGCTCCAAATTGATATATATCTAAGATAAGGTGGTGATGGGTCGAAATACACTCATCCAATAGGATTTAGACAAGTTTAGGTTATTATTTTAACCTTATCAATTAGATTTAACTCTAAGTTAAATAATTTAACTTTTACCGTGTCTTTTTGTTTTCTTACACTATATGGTTAATAAAATTACTATATCAAGACACACTAACCCCAAGTTGTTTATTATTAATATATATAACCTTATATAAGTCATTTTTCCGAACCTTAGATTTTTAGGAATAAAATAAAAATTAATAATATAATATTTGTTTTAAAAACTAATTTATGTCAATTTTGACACTATTTGGTACATGATTTTTATGAAATTCATAACAGAATGATAAGTTGAAACCAAGTTACTTAAATCAACAATAACATGTCATATTAACCTAGAAAATTGGTTTAAGTCATAAAAAGTCTCAAATTACATTTATTTGGGCATTTATAACATCAATTATGTTAATATTTGCTTAAAAAGGTAATTACTGCATCATCGTTGTGTCATAAATAAATTAAATTATTTAATGTCTAAATATTAAAAATAAAATATCATTATATAGTGAATATTTTAGCTTTCTAATTAATATTTATAGTCTAATATATCTTATGTATAATTCTATATTAAAAATAATTTACTTATTAAACATTGATTTTAACTATTTTAACCCTTCTTTAAATAAATTAATAATAAATGTCCTAATCTAATCCAAGTGGGATTAAATGGTAATATTTTATTCCTAAGGTTGTTTTTGGTCGAATTACACTTATCCAATAGAATTAGTACATGTTTTAGGGTAATAATAATATCATTTTTACCCTTAATTACCCTATTTACTTTTAACCGTGGTAAAAAAAAGTAAAAAGTTACTATTCACCAAAAATTATTTTCATCTCATTGAACAACATTTTAGTCCTTGATATTAACTATGTCTCTCGGATTTTCGAAATTCCACTCACAAAAGCGGTAAAATTATGTTTTATGAAAAATTCAGTTTTTTTTAACTACCACTTAGTGGTTTCACTATTTATCAAAAAATGAACGTTTCCAGAAAAATACAAAACATTAGACCTAAGCTATATTTGATATTATGAATTCAAAAATGACGTCTATTTTACCAAATTCAAAAACATATCAGTTACATTAATTAATTTAAAAATTAATTCACGTCGTCAAAACAAATAGCGTGTTTTTTGAGAGATAATAATTATCAAAAGATTGACACTTGTTTATGTCTGGTTTAAATATGAAGTTACATCCAATGACCAACATTGTATTAAATTGTAAAAATATATTCTGAATATACTTTAAAACCACTAAAATTAATAATTTATCACTATTAATTATTTCGATTAAAAAAGTCGTTTTTAATTAAAATTTAGTAATTTTCACTATTCATCAAAATATGAAAGTTATCCGAAAAGTACCAAAATTTCACCCTAAGCTAATTTTAATATTCCTAATCCAAAAATGAAGTCCATTTTGAAAAATAAAATTTACAAAATTTCAAAAGGTGTTTATTACTATTCATAACGACTAGTTTTAATAATATTTTAATAGCATATCGTTGTTTAGTGAAACTCGGTATTGCGTACTACACACGCTATCGAGGAAGGTCGCGATTGCGTGTAATGCAAGGCAAGTCAAGGATGCGTGTTGTGCAAGCTCCTTTTGGTGTAGCGTACAACACAAGACATGAAATTAAAAAGAATATTTTTCATAAAATCTTGGGGTGTTACAGTCCAAAAAGATAATTATAGAAAACTTTTTATGTCTACATTGTAAGAAATTGTTGGAGAAATCAATATCAGTCGAAGAAGAATGGATCCTCAAATCTATTTGAGTATATTCACACAGATTTTTGTGGTTACTTCAAGGTTCAAGAATTATATTTTGATAAATACATAATTTTTGTATCTATTATTATTATATACTAGGTTATGTAACGTTTATATAATAAAACAGTCATAAGATGGAATGTATCACATGGTTATTTATATGAATTGAAAAATAAATTAAAAGAAATATCATGTTTTTCTAATATGATAATGGAATGTATTATACCATTAATTTGGGATAAAGACATATTTGAATCATGATATATATCTTGGATTATATTTAGTAAGAACACTACTACAAAAATGTGTTTTAAAAGTTGAAATGAAATAATTAACAAAATGGAAAATAAATTAATCATTGATAGTGGAATATTTTGTCACTATTAGGGGATGTTATTAATGTAGATATATATATATATAATAAATAATTTTTCATCCTTAGAGAGAATATGACACCATAATAGATGTTTCAAAGAGTAAAAGTAACAATTAATAACTTTTTAGTGTTTAGGATAAGGCACTGCAATTGGAATAAGGAAGGAGGCCATGGAAAATAAGAGATGCAGAAGATAAAGGGTTATTTTTGGGAAACATCATCTAGAGTAATAATGAAAAATATTATAGATAGAAATTATTTTATAATCAGAAAATAAAACATAGGTAATGGATTTGTAAACCTAGATCAGATTTTGTTTAGTAATTGAGGTGAAGAAATAGATACAAATCAGAGAGTTACTCATATTTCAATATAGGAGAAGGATTTAGATGATGAATATTTAGATAAATATTATGATAAAGTAAATAAATCATTAAATATTTAGTGGATAATGTGATCTAAATTATAAGAGTTAGATATCATTACAAATAAAACAAAAACAAAAAAACAAGGAGGATGATAACTATAGAGAATACTACCCTATTAACTGAAGTAAAAATGACTTAAATTAAACAAAAATAAAACGATGAATCGTGGATAAATGATGTGAATAAAGATTTTGATTAAATTGATAAAAAGTAAGACATGGACTCTGGTATAGGATAATGGATCCAAATTAATTTAGAGAAAAGTTTTGTTCAAAATTAACATGATGAACATGGAAAATGATCTAAAACAAGGAAATATTAGAGTGTAAGTAAAATTCATAATTTCAAATGAGTTTATATGAAAGGATATTTTTTACTAGTGTTGAATCTTGAGTCAATATGAACCCATATAATTGTAGATGTATAGAGAAAATATGGAATCAAAAATATCAATTTCATGATAGTGTTTCTAAATTTGATTTACAAGGATGAAGATTACATCATAAAATAAGTTTTTTTTCTTTTAAGTGATAAAAATTTTTTGTAAAGACTACATAATTAATTATATGTCTAGAAACATCTAATATGAGTCTAGTATACTTGGATAGATTTTTTCCTAAAACTGATGTAATTTAAAAGAGGAGGGTTCAATCACATTATGTATATAAATTGACTAAGGAAGAAAAGTTTATAGTGCTCCTATTTGTTGAAAAAATCATATTATAAAGAATCAAAAATATATATATAAATGATATTGAATGATTGAAGAGTATAAAGTTTAAATTATCTATGATTAGGGAGATCAAATTTCTATTTATGGTATATATATTATCCTAAAAGTTAATTATAATTTTGTTTCTTAGACTAAATATTAAAAATATCTACTGAATAAACTTGTGATTCTTGATAGAAATCTCGTTTCAATAATAATAATGGTTAAAATTATTCTTTCAAAACATGAGTAAGGAAAATTATTTGTTCCAAAACATTATCTAATGATTATTGAAATCTTGTTGAATCATATACAAATATGGAAAGATATATTTTTTTCATCATTATTGGTTTCCCACTACTAATTCTTCCACAAGGGGGAATATCTCTTGGTTATAAATTGGATCATGACATATATTAAAGTAACATTTGATTAAGTTTTATTTTATTTTATAGGTAATTATAACGAATTGCATTCCAATTCATATGTGTATCTGTCTAGAGATATTGTGGATAGAAAATAAATAGGTACAGTCATTACAAGAAAGTGTATTGTATGGATTGTCAAGAAGTAATAAATCACCTATCAAAATAAATATTAAGAGAAGTATGTTTCAATTAAATTTTATTATATGAAACTATAATGGATTAAAAATAATTAGAGAATCGTATATGAGAGGTGACGGTTCCTAGGTGGTATATTGATTCAATCAAAGTATGATAGAGCTAACCAATAATCAGGATCAACATTCCCAAAAAAAGAATATTAATACTTGGTATAACTTTATTTAAGAGAAGGTTTATCAAGATATTATCAAACTGGAACATGTGGGTACAAATAAACATGTAATAGACATCTTTACAAAACCATATATCACACTAAGATTTGAAAAAAATTGGGTGGACCTTGGGATCTAACAAAATCCATTGGTTTGAGAAAGTATAGAACAACCCGTCTCCTCATTATATATAATGTTATATCTAGAAATTGTTTTTTTGGTAGAGATATATCTTATGTTTTCTATATAATACATGTTAGGAATTATATATGGTAAATTATTTAATGAAATATAAGTTTTGAGATGATTTCTATAGACTACATCAGAACACAATATTATATCTTTTTCCCCTATAATGTGCTTTTACACACGTATTCTTATATAACAAGTTGACTATTATTTATATAGATTTAGAAGAGTGCAGGTATTACAGGTTAAAGTTCCTAATATGACATGAATTTGATAACTCTCTACATTTTATTGTCAAATGGGGATCCATTCAAGAAATTTGCAGGGAATATTTAATTGATTGATGGATTTAATTGTTTGAAGGATTTAATTGTTTGAAGGATTGAATTTATAGATTTAGGGGGCATGGTGTTTAAGTACTGTGAAGTGAAGATTAATGTGAGAACTAAAAAACTAAAGGGTGATAATGTTACAACCATTGGGTTTTCATGTTGGATTTTTTTCAATTATTTGTTGATTAGAGTCCATTTGAAAGAGAATTATGTTTTCATTGTGGATCAGTAGTTAACTAAATTAATGGAATTTTGGAAGTGGAATACACAAAATCATTATGAACGGGAATGGAAAAACTGTGATTAGATCCAATGTTGGGAAAAGTATGATTACTCTTTTATAAGAGTCATCAAGGAACTACATAACAGTCATTCAGGATGCAAATGTATGGAAACTCTATTAAGTATATTCGGAAAATCTCAGTGGATCTGCTAATTTGAAGGTGTCCACTTCACTACATGCAGGCCTTATTTTAATTAGATTTTGGTGTGTTTTTATTATTCTCTAGTTTTAGAGATACCTATTCCATAGATAGTTTATCTCACTATAATGGACTCAGTTTCAGAATATAAATCACAAAAATCATGATACATGATAAAAATTACATCATGAAGGTGGTTTGGTCTATTTTGAGTAGAAATTATGTTTTGGATACCCACACATATTGGGGGTTATGGTAAATAACATATCTAAATGATGATAATATATAGAAATATCACACCACTAATTAACGATCATAACACAATTGGTGTATGGATCAAGAAGGATTAATATATTCTATCATATGATTTTAGTTTCCTAAATATTATATGTCGCTAAATATTTTTATATGGTTTAATGTTAGAGACTTCCTCATGGTGAAGTAAATCACACCACAATCTTTATGATTTTGAGAAAAACCACACCATAAATAAGGATGTGTCTCTGTGAATATAGTTGACCCATGTAGTTCCATATATTCAAAATTATTTCAAAAATAATGGGAATTAGATGCCATAATAGCCACTAAATATATGGATTAAAGATAAATTAATTGGGATTCACTTTTAAAAATAATGGAATATATTTTTAAGGAAATTATTCCAAAATATAAAGGGGAATCAATTGGAATAATTGAAAAACAAAGAGGAAATATTGATTTCTATAAAAACAGGGAGTATAGAACTCTATTTAAGATCTTGACATAAATAAGAAATTGAATTTAACTGAAAATAGATTTTCAATATTTCTTATTTTATTTTATAAGAAATAATTATAAGAAAAATTCATATCTTATATTTATTTTATTCTTTATCTGAATGAAATGTCCCAAGGGTTAAAAATATGTGGTTCTTTGGGATTGTTACTCAAACTTCCTAAAATAGTAGTAACACATATAGTGTGTAGTTTTAACCCCTTGTAAATTCACACACCATAATCATATAATCCTATAATTAGACATTTGTGATGAAAAAAATAAAATCTATATGTCCTTAGTTTAATTTATACAACCTCTATCCAATGTGTTCATGAATAATGATTAGTTTAAATCATTCCACCTAAAATGATAATAAGATCTTGTGAGAAATAATAATAATTAAACACCATAATGCGTCCCTCCAATATTATATCATATCTTTGGCATGTGGGTAAAACATGTGGTATCAATGACACTCGGTTATTTCAAGATAAATATTTCTCAAAAATTGATTTTGGCATAGATAATGAAGTAACTTATAAATGGGTTTCTATGTTTGATGGTTATAATATCGATATATTAATGAATCAATTTTGATTTTATCTATGATCTCAATGATTTTATATTATCACTACATTGTTACATGTAATACTAGTAAGAAAAAATATGGGAATGTCACTAACTGAAACCAATAAAAAACAAATTGATGCATATAAAAATAATAAAAATGATTTATTTAAATCCCTATCAATCTAGATCTATATTAAAGTGATAAAATATACATTAGAAAAAGTAACATGGGAAAATTTTTTCTATGGTTAATAAAGGGGATAGAAAATTTAAATAATAAAAATCGAAAGTGTTGAACAAAAAGATTGTTGATTTGAATATGATAAAAATTGAAATCATTGATATCTTATTCAATGATCTCATTAAATTTTTAGTAGCCATACATGGACTTAGTGATCATATGAAACAATTATATGTCATTAAAAACATTCTATATACATTCCCACCCTTTTAAAATAATAATATGTTGGTTCTAGAAGAAAAATATTTTAGAAATATGAATATTGATGATATTAAAAGTAAGTTGGGGGATAAGAAGATACCTATGATACTAGAAATCATATCTAGTGAACCATTAAAATATATTTATTTTAATTAAATTTTGATTTTTTAGAACAAATAATTTAATAAAACATTGATAAATATGTTAATAGTAAATTTTTATCATTGATGGTAATAAATTTCATGAGAGGAAAAGGTAGGTAAGAAGGTAAACATGCATTTACCTTTTCTAATTATTGAATGGTCAGACGTACTATGAAAATATTCCCAAGTAAGGTAGAAAAAAATAAAAAAATTATATATCATCAACACAACAATGATGTTTTTCTTTAAAATAAAACATTAAATCAAAGATTTAAAATGGATTGTGGTTCTGGTGGAAAAATATAATGAGTAAAGTAGAAGATGTAGAGGAAATATGATTTGAGGATGATTAAGTTCAGTTTATTTTAGATGTAGAAAATTTCATAATGGAAACAATTTAAGGAAATAATTCCGAATATGAAAAATAATATCAAAACAATGGAGTTATTAACATCAATATGAAAATTGAAAATGATATTTATGATTTGGAAATTTAATTCCAGGTAAAATGGAATATAAGAAGTTGTCTATAATAGTTGACTAAATATATTGATAAACATAAAGATAAATATTTTTTGGTTAGATAATGTGGTATAATTTCATGATTATTATCAACACATATCAAAATAAGTGATTGATTTCAATGTAAAAAATTAAAGGGAATAAAAAAAGGATTTATAATCTCAATACAAAGTAGGATGAATGACGTAAAATCATTGAATATCCTAAAGAATAAGTTGTGTTTAAAATAAATAAGATTGAAGATAAAGAATTGATGGTGAAAAGAAAAGTATAAAACTACAAAAAAATATAACAATGAGTTGATAAAGAAGTAGGAAGAGGGAAGCGAACTATTTATAAGATCATAAATGAGAAAAGGCTTTGGTTTATGGACATTTTTGGGCATATATGTGATGATAGTACACTTAAAGCATGTATTTATGCTTTATAGATAAAAGGAATGTATAAAATAAATAGTCTCAACCATCAAGGATTCCCCAATATTAAATAATATACTCTATTCATAAATATGTGGGGAGAGGGTGAAATGGATTTTTTTGTCATGAAATGAACTTGTGCAATGAATCATAAAGATATTTGGGATGTTAATCACCTAGGAGTTAAAAAAATGATATCAACATATCCTATATCCCAAACAAAAACTTATTTATATGTTTATTTTCATGAAAACTCTATGTATGTTCACAATGTGATAAAATGTAAGAAATAAATAAGTCAATCTTACTTTAATAAAAGCTAAAGGAAAATATTAGAAGAAAATTAATATAAAATTCCTTTGAGTAATATTTTTTTCAACATACGATTAAGAACATGAGGAGATATCACCAATTATATTAAGTCAATTAGGAATCTCTTTTAATAAAAATAGGAACAATGAGAAGGCCATTATATTGTAAGCATCTCTCAAAACAACTAAAAAGCAACAATACATGGATCCTTAATAATGTTTTTTCATACCACATGATTTGAAATAAAAATACAAAAAGGAATATGAAGAGATATGTTAATTTAATCATAAAAATTTATAATTATGGATAATTAAAAATCTAGTTGTTAATAAAGATGAGGATGAATAGAGAATAAATAGAAAATATATAAGTTCTTTATGTTAACGGTCTTCCATATAATCCTCTTAGGAGGGTCATATTTTTTACTCTGTAATTGAGGTAACGGTCTATTATAATGGATTATTTATCAAAGGAAAAACATTAGACTATATACTGAAGGGATTAATAACCAATTTAAATATGTATTGTGATAATTTCAAGAAAAAAATATTTTTTGTGACATTTGAAGAAATTTCCTTTCTAGTTATAGGTTTTAACATATAAATCAATAAATCTTGTATAATGTCTCAAAAATAGAATCTCTAACAAATATTCAATATTATAAAATACATTGAGATATGACTTTGAATGCCTATGTTACATAAAACGTGGTGAGAAATCCCTATTATCCTAAGAATAATAGAGCCTTAAACATTATTGAATTGATTGAAAATGTTGTGCATTGTCCCATAAAGGTTCCCCGAACATATGTTGACAAATAATTTTTTTATTGAATATTATAATATAATGGATTATATAATTTTTTACAGGAAAATATAGATGTGATTAAACTTATCAAATATTTATATATATTATTTTAGAAAATTTCGAGAACTTTATAGGTTATATGATATAAAAATGGTCAAGAGTATACCTCTCATGAGGAATAAAATTATTTAGAGTTTCACAGTATCATGAATGAGGGAAATTTAGTATAAGCATCATCAAATAATTTATTATAAAAATAAAATAAAATTTCCAAAAAAATGGCTATTATATTACTCATTGTATGTGGAGCCTATAATCAGTATTTTAAGTAAGTTGTACAAGTAGTTCTAAACACACTAAATCAATATTTACTAAAACCTAGAGATGAATTTATATGTTATGAGATGATTTATAGAATAAAGACAACATTGAGTCACTTTAGAGTTTTTCGGATAAAATGTTACATTTGGAATAAGGAAGGAAACTACGGTAAATAAAAAGATACCATGGATGAGGTGATATTTTTAGGTAACTCCTTCAAGTGTTAATCCTAGAATTGTCTGAAATAAATGTTTAAAAATATTATAGGGAGAATTTATGTAAAAATATTTAAATAAAATAAAGGGAATAGATCTGAAAATCCAAATTTGAGTAATTTAGATGATGTAATGGAATAAATTGATTAATATAATATAATTACTAAAATTAAAATTTGTGAGTAGAATTTTGAGGATGAATAAGTAGATGAATAATCTACTAAAGGAGTTTACCAACAAATCCACATAAGTGAATATGAGTGTAAGGTAATGATTCAACTATCATAAGTGATAAAAATACACCAAAAACATGATGTATGATAACTATAAAAAACATTTATATATTATCTCAAGTGGGACTATATTTACTTTTGTATTTATAAAATAATAAATCTTAGTTAAAGTTTATGAATTTAGAGTTATAACAAATCATGATAAATGATACATGGGAATACTTGGATTGGAAAATGGATCACATTATCATATTAATAAAATGTATGTGTAGAAATAAACATGATGATCATGGAAAAGTGATCTCAAATATGGAATTATTTATGTAAAAGTGCTATATAATATATGATGGTGTTAATATAGAATCAAATCCTTTAAAATTGTGGTGAGACTTGAATAAATATAAATTTTTCAAAAAAATTTATTAGATGAAATAAAAAATGTACCAAATGTATTTCAATAATGTGTTTTTATATAGGATTCCCAAATAATATGTTTATATTGAATGGAAAATCGGTTTTCTTATCTATGATGAAAAATAAAAGGTTTATTGAATGAATAATAAATTATACGGCATAAAACAAACACTTTTACCCTAGTATACTCAGTTCAGTATGTTCTTAAGAAATATTTAATCTTGAAGAGTAGCATTATATCAAAAATATTATTCTAAATCAAGTAATGATGATGTGCTTAATATTTTCATATATTTTCATGACATCATATTTAGAGAAAGAATATAAATTTATGAGAAAAAGTATATATATTTTATGACCATGTACTTTGAAATAATGATTCTTAGGGAGATCAAATTTTTTCTTTAGATTTTGGTTTTCTAGAAAGGGATTTATAATTTCATTTTTCAAGATAAATATGTGAAGGATCTACTGAAAAATGTTGACATGAATGGTAAAAATTCACCTTCTACACAAATAATGGCTAGAACTAATATTGGAAAACATGAGTGAGGGAAAGAACATGATCTAAAAATTTAATAGAGAATGATTGGAAGCTAGCTTAATATTAAAACAATAATAATGTATAAACATTTCACAATATTCTTGGCTACAAACTACCAATACTTCCCTATGTAATGATATCCCTTTGTCATAAATTGATGATTTGGTACATTTGAGGAACACATGATTTTTTTTATTATTATGAAAGGAAAAAAATAATAATTTTTTCCCTACATTAATGTAGATTTTTTAGAGGTATTTTTATATCAAATAAATAAATTTTTGATTCTGTTTCATTGGGATCGAGCACATTGGATAACTCAACAACTATAAAGAAAAAACCACTCTTAGTATATATAGAAAAGAGTATTTCAAGAAAAAAAATATTTCAAAAATTAGGATGGATGAAGAAAAAATTATAGAATATTATAGAGGAGGTGAATCTCCCCAAAGTTGTCTATTATGACAAAAAAAGTTTTGATAGATATGACCAATAATCTAGTGGATTTTTATAAAACAAACCACATTGAGATCCAGTATAAGTTTCTCAAAGGGAATTTTGGATAATTTGTTTTTAAATAGGATCATGTGGGTATAACTCAACAAGTGAAACACATCATTACAAAATCATTGGATATAATAGTTTCTGAAAAACATCTATTTAAGATTGTTGTTTAACAAAATCCCTTATCTTGATGATTTGTGGAATAAACCTACTCCCTAATATATAAATGGAATACATGTAAAGTTTCTATTCTGGTAGAGATATATCTTTTTTTTGGTATAATATAATGGGGGATAGTATCCTTGTGTAATGAAATAAAGAAATTATCGTTTTGAATTTTATTATATGGAATATAGTATTGAAATAAAACAATTCTCTTGTTTTCTATAATTACCATTGAATCGTGTAGGATTAGGGACCTAATTAAATGGTATTTTATTATATTTTCAATAGTTGCAGAGTTTTGGATTAAATCTCATAATTTGACAGGATGTTGGCGAACTCTCTAAAATTTCATGTCAAAATGGGAGGATTTCAGGGACTTGATGGGAGAATGATTTAATGAAGAATTTTATTGGCAATCGCTTGCAAGGGGAGAATGATTCTCTATGGAGTTGAAATTTAGGCAAGGGGTGATTTAAATGAATAATGAAAAAAAACCATTAGAGGTGATTGTTGCATCCATTGGGTTTAAATCTTATATTTTACATTTATTTGGAGTTTATTGGAAGTCATGTTGATGGGATTTAAGTTTGTAAAGTTGATTAAGAGTTAAAATGATCAGATGAATTTATAAAGATATAGGTAAAAATTCATGGCTCAAGGGAGGGTATCATCCATGAAAATTGTGAAAGTTGTAAAAATTGAGTATTCTTACATCTTTAGAGTAATAATGTATCTATATGATATTTATTCAAAATTTTAGATCCATAACCACACTATGAAATATGTTTGAGAAATCTCGGTGGCTCTATCAATTCGAAATCATCCATAATTAAACATGGGAAACCATTCTCCAAAGATAGTAACATAGACATTGGTGGTCCTAGAGTTTTGGATATATATATAACATGGAGGATAAATTATATTGTAATGGACTCATTCTTTAAATAAAATTGAGAAAGATTATGTCATGAGATATAAATTTCACTGTAAAAGTAGCTTAGGCAATTTTCTATGGAACTGTCATTTTAGAGACTCCAATTTCATGGATTGGTCTGTATTTCATAATATATTAGAATATTAATAACCTATAGAGATTCCACACTAAGGATTACATATCATAAAATAATTGGTGTGTGTATGATGATGGTATTATTGATATCAACATTAAATATCAATTTCATAATTATAGGTTATAGATGAATATTTTTTATTATGTTGAACACATGTTACCACATCATATTGAATGAAATGGAATTATAATTTAGAAGTTTATAAGAAAAAAATTATAAAGAAGGATTTTCCACCATGAATATAGTTTAACCAGGTAGCCAAAGATACTTGAATTTATTTTGTAAATCATCATAGTTGACCGAATTAATATGTAGTTAATGGATGGTTTAATGATTAATTAATTAGGCTATTGATATTGAGGCTTCGGCCCCAACCTTTAAATTAGGCTATTGATATTAAATGAATGGTACATGTTTTTAAAGGAAAATATTCCCTAATTAAAAAAGTTAATCAATGTAAATAATGTAAAATTTGATTTTAAATATTTATTTATAGAAAAATATATATATATATATATATATATATAAGAGGACTTCAATTATGATAATGAATTGAAGAATAAATTGAAGCTCATAGACAACACTCATATTAGACTGGTGGTTTTTATGATTCATCATTATATGCGACCATCACATGGAATATTTATTGTAATAATTGTCTAAAAGAAATCTGTAATGAGGTATGTATAGGGAGTGCCACTAGATCATAAGTTTAATTTTATAAATAAATTATATAACCTGTAGCACATAGTTTTAACCCCTACTACCTTAACACACCTTCGGTGTTTCCTCGTTGAACTATCCCTTTATAGTCAACAAAGTAAAATATATGTGTTGTTACATTAATTTATATATCTATATATGACTTTTTTCATGATTAATAATAGGTTCATATTGTTCTTACTTTCATAAAAATAATATCATATCATAAATAAGAATAATTAACCACCCTAATACACCCCTGTTGAAACCAAGGGTATTCACAGTTGGAAATGGACTGTACTTTTGGTTTGTTGTCAGTCCATAATGGTTTGATCTAGGTATTTTCAATCCAATTTATCTTATGGTGTGGGTGGAGTGAGTGTTATAAGTTTTATTGTTTCCCACTTTTTCCAAACTTTTAGGATCCAAAATCTTGATGATGTTATAGGTTTTCATAAAAATTGATTTCCAATACTACCTCTCAAGAAAAGTAAAAGTCATATAATACATGATGTTTTGGTGTCTTTATGTTTTATAAATATGTGAAAAAATATTTTGTGAAAGATTGTTGATCTATGGAAGAAGAAAACTAGTCAGTTACATGATTTTGAGATGTTTCATGAAAGGAAAAAAGGTGGTAAGTTATTCAATTATGAGAAGTTTCACAAATAATTTTTTTTTCTAAAGACATGGGGTTTTACAAATATATGTTAATATTATTGAATCAAGGTTACATGTTTTTCATGCATGATATAGTTTCATGATAGTCATAGTTTCTAACAAAATGGTATCCATCACCTATAAATAGGTGGAATATCATCATATGGGTACCAAAAAGTTTTTCTGGATGGTTAATCTCTCTTATTTATTGATGTTTTTATAAAAATGTAATTAATACCGAAATTAGGTACTTTACATGAACACAATTTTGATGAAAATAATTGTTGAGAACTAATTTCTAATAAATAATTTCGTTGAAAGGGTTTCTTATAATTTTGGAGTTCCATGAAAGTGGGGAGTTTAATGAAAGTCATTAATTTCTAAAAAGATATGAGTTTCATTAATGATGGGAGTTTTTTAGAAGTGGGGTTTTTTTTTGAAAACTGACAGTTCTTTGAAACTAACGGGTGTTTGATGAAAATTAATGTTTCACAAAAGATAATTACATGACCATACATGAACTTGGTAAATGTTTATGTAACTTATTGAAGAATCGAAAGAGGGCATGCATGATGAAAACATAATATTAATGTGCTCTGATGTAGAAGAAACCATCATGTTAATAAACTGAGAAAAACTTCACCAAAAGTAGTAAGGAAGGGGGAGTCTATGGAAGTCTTCTAACGAAAATAGTGTTTCATCCTTAAAAATATTATAAAGGATGTGTTCCTAGAATGGGGTGATTTTGTTTGATCAATTATAATATAGAAAATCTAGTAAATATTAGTGCATTTAGGTACAATAGACACACATTCAATGTTTTCTCTTGGATGAAACATTAGTGGTGGACCAAGTAGAACTGTTGTGTTTCTTTTATATTTTTGTATATGGGTTTTTTGTAATTACAAGATTCCATTAAAAATTTTTAAAAATTTCATTCCAACTTGGAGATAATATATATATTATTCAATTAAAAATTTAACAACTTATTTCAACTACCCACCCCTCACTCTCAAGGTGTTATAGGGTAAAACAATGTGAAAACAGAGTGAACTAGTTGTATACAATAAATATTTCTTCTTTTTTGTTTTTGATGTATAATTCAGTGAATTTTGGGGGTGTCAAAAAATTTTATGGAAGCAACGTCCAAATTTGGAATATTAGAATGAGATCTAATCTGTGATTTCATAGTTTGGAAGTTTTATTTTCCACGGTTCAAGGGATTTGGTTATTGATTTGATTGGTATTTCTATGATTTAAGTAGATATTAAAATTCTTGATGCTAATTCCAAATATCAAAATTCTTGTATTGAAACACTTTCGGATCAAATATATTAGAATTTGATGAGTTTAACTCTAAACAATTCTATGTGGGAGAAACATAAAAATATATATAAAGGTGATAACAAAGTGAAGGAGGAAAAAATCATTTTTTTAACCATAAATTTAATGATTTAAAAATGCATCTAGATAAATATACAGATAGTTTATATAAACAAATTACTAACTTTGTAGGATTAATTTGAGGACATATTGAAATAATTATATATATTTACATTTTGAATAAAATAATGATAAGGATTCCACCTCTGTGTGATCTAAAAGTGATATCCCTTGAGGAAATGGATTTTTCTCATCTTTCTCTAGATAATATACTATGAAGTCTAGTATCCTATTAAATGAAAATAAAACCAGAATATACTAAAATTTGTGTAAGAATGGAAATATAATTAAAATCCTTAGAAAACTTAAGATTTCTAAGTATAGTGATGATATATATGACGTGTATAGTGAACTTTTTTCACTTATAGAAAATTCAATAGAAAGAAAGGTGTATTTGAAGGAAGATTCCTTTCGTGTTTTTTAGTATGGTAATGTAGGGAGAATTTTTTTTGGTTTTCATATAAATTAGATGTCATATATAGTGAAGTAGAAAACATGAAAATGACTTAGTGGTGGTCCCTGAAAATGGGATACTTCAAATCATGAATAAAATTATAAAGAAAGATACTCAATATCAAAGAGGACATATATGATAAATAATCTTTTGAGGATATAGAAATAGAGTATAAATTTTATGTTGAAGATTCCATGATTAGTACATTTGAAAAGGTTTAACCTATAAAGGAGGAAGAAAATCATTCAGATAGTGTTTTTAGTATTAATGTGGGTCTTTATGGTGCTCTTGATTATATTTACATTTAATTAAAGATAAAAAGAATGATTGGAGCATTTTGTAAATACTTGTTAAAATATATGGTTCAACGTGAATTAAAGATTCATCTACTACAAGGAGAGGAATAATAACATTTTAGAACACATCAAATCTCAAAAGAGGTTGTGGAATTTAAACTAATTATTTAATATGAGTAAAAAATTAAATGGCTTTTCAACGATATTGCTGGAAAAGGCTATGATATATGAGTGGTGTGAAGAAGAAGTTATTACCTTAAAGAGTAAACTAGAAACTGAATGAAAATCAAGGGAAATAAAGAATAAATTTGAGTTTAGAAGGTTTACATAGGTAGATATTTTGTAAATAGTTAAAAATATATATCCTCATGAGTAAGGAAATAATTTATTATTCAATAATATATTTTATTTTCATATTTTTAATTGGATATGATACTAAAACATCAAAATCTTGAAATGAGATAAGACAAAACAAAGGGAAGTTGAAAGTTGTACATATCACAAATGTAGATGATGTCTTAATAGAGAATTATTTGAACAAAATAGAGAATATTGATGAAAATAATCCTTAATTATATAGAGATTATCACTTATCAAATTCTCATAAAAAATAATGGGACATGGTAGGAATGGATGTGAGAAGACATTTCATCTTATGATTTTTCAATTATATGGGTTTTTGGAACATACCATGTCTTAATGTGAAGAGGCATGAAGTTATCTGAATAGATTAGGACCCAGTAATCAAAAAATAGATTGATAACATATTCTTAACCATATAGAATAAATAATTTATATAGATATTATTTTCATTATTCAAAAAATTTCTATAAGTTTATTCATTTCCGGAAGAGGAAAGCTGTAAACCATAACTACAGGTCTCCAAGACTTGTAAATACAAGTCAACCAAGAAAAATTATGTTTTAAAATAAGTATTATTCTATAGATGAAGAACATACATATTATTAAACCATGAATATTGATAATGGATTGAAGAGGTATTTCTATATCTCCACTCAATATGGTATATTAGGGAATAAAAAGATGAATATTTAGAAAGCCAAACTTATATAGACCGCTCTCAAAGCTACAAAGAACAGCATAACTTGGATTCTTATTAACAATGTTTTATGAAAAAAACTTATGGCACTAGAGTTTGGGTCATATAAATGAACATAGTAAGAAACCTTATCCAATATTAAGGTTTTTGTAAAAATTCCCAATCTAAAGTGTGATCATGAATAGGCATGTGACGCTTATATGTGAGGAAATATGATCAGTAATTCTTATCATACAAGGAACAAATGTGCATTGAATCTTCTTGATCTAGCCCACAGGGATTTTTTTGTTCCACTAGATGTAGATAGAACATATAGAGATATGTACCTTATTCCTTTTTTATGATTATAGTTGAATGGATTGTGCGATTTTTATGAAGAATAAATGACAAGTGACTAACTTCATGAAGATATGTATATATAGATTTGATAATGAAACAAAGTCCATTATAAAGATATTACTATCTGAAATTAATGGAATACTCATTAATGGAATTTGAAAATTATATAAAACAAATGGGATGAATAATGAGGTGTCTTTAGTAGTAAAACATCACCAAAAGGGGAAATGGAATATAGAAATTAAAAGGTGTATAATATATCCAAAACTTTACTAATTCATGATTTGATTTCACATCATTATGGGAAAAAGGATTTTCAAGTTGTGGTGTACACTCAAAATTAAAAAGGGATGATTCTAGGAGTGGAAAGGATTCCATAAGAGATAACTCAAGGAAAAATCTCTCACTAAATGTTTTTCATGTTTTCTAAGAAAATGCTTCATATGAAATGGAGAAGGAAATAAATTTAAGTGTGGTGATGTTATAGATTTGTAAATATTATCTGGATAATTAATGAAAATTAAATCCTATAATTTCTACAATAATCATCTAAGAAATGTTGTGGAGAGAAATGATGTAAAGATTGGTGATGTAAAATTATGAATAACATAAGGAGATCATATTTTAACAAGATTAACGATGAAGAAGAAAGTGTAAAATGGATAAATTCAAATATATAAATTGTGGATGTTTTTTCAAACATTCAGGTTTCTTAAAATGGTGATGATTTATAAGTAGAATTAGAATAGGAAACCGTTGATGAATAAACTCTATCATAACATCAACAGATAAATAAAAGAGTATAATTTATTCAATATAACATAATTAGGGATTGATCCACACCAACACATTAAAGTATAGTGATGAATTCATCACATTATAATCTTTGATCAATTTTGGAACCAATGTCAGTATAAATAGAAGTGAAGGATGAATCATGGGTTAATGACAAAAATGAACAAAATGATAATATTTAGAAAAACTAGAATTGTGATATTGTTAAGAGGCCATAAAATTATAATGTGATTAGAACAAAGTAGATAATTAAAAAAATTGATGATCTGGGAAATATAACAAGAAACAAGGAACACTTTGTGTAATGGGTGTACACAGATAGAAGTCACTGATGTTTTGAAGAAATGTTTTCTCTAGTAGCTCAACTGGAGTCCATTTAGCTCTTCCTAGACATATAGTTTTAGATATGGTATAATATTTATCATATTGATTTTAAAATAGAATTCTTAAATGGTGTTATTGAAGAATGTGTCATCATTAAATAGCCAGTTGTATTTATGAATGGAAATGACTAAAAAATGGTTTTTAGAACAAATAAGGCTCTTTATTGAAAAAACATGGCACCATAAGCATATTTTTATTGACTCAAGGATTATCTAAGGATATAATTTAAAATTTGAGGTTTCAACCATAATATCCATGTGAATAATTCTCATGAAGATCAATTTATGGTGCTTTTTATATGGATGATATTATATTTTATGGAACCATACATGTATCGATGGAAAAAATTTCTAATAAAATGAAATTAGAATTTAAAATATATATTATTAGTGATTTCTGATACCTTCTAGGGATACATGTGTTTGAAAAGAAGAAATGAACATTTTTTCTCTTGCAAATTATGAAAGATATCTATTGAATAAATTCCACATGAATGAATCCAAACCAAGATCCACTCTCATTATAGTCGGGAAGAAACACAGAATGAATTATAATGGTATATCCATAGATACCACCTTTTATTAGTGGATCAAGTGAGGATTATTGTATTTGACTATAATGTGGATAAATATCATCTTTTCAACTTGTTTAGTGGATCACTTCTAAAGTAATATGAATAGAGATCATTTTGTAGTAGTTAAAAGAATCATGACATATATTCAACGTACTCTCAACATTGTAATATACTTTTCATCATGAATGGATTATTAATTTTTGGAATTTTATGACAATTACAAGGCAAGGGATTTTTTGGATCTAATTTCCCTGACTAAGGTTTCATCCTTCTACATAAACAAATTTTGTTCTTGTTGTGAAAGAATTGATAAATCACTTCTCTTAGTACTGATGATATAGACTATATATCTTTGAAAATGTAATGTACTCAGATATTGTGCATAAAGTAAAAAACTTATAGATATTTTTAATAAGGTGAAACAGTGGATTGGGACACTATAAAAATAATAGTGTGATAGATCTCTTAAAAAATGTGATTCAACACTCTCATACCAAACATATTGAGATTATATATCCCTTCATCAAATAAAATGTTAAATAAGGAGTGATTAAAATGTATCATATTGTGACAAGTGATTAAGTGGTCGATATCCAAACTATTCTTTTGGAAGAACCAATGTTTGAGACACATCGGTTGAACCTTAATGTTCACCACCACCCATTTCATGAGTTGGTAATGGTTTAACCCATATTCACATTTATATTAACTACTTTAATCTTTTTGTAGGTGTGATGTAGGTATCAGGGAGAGATATGATATAGGGGTGTTAGTTATGAGCATGAAAGTAAAAAAATATAGTTTCATTGGATTTATTATTAATGGGAGGAATAGTAAAATTTTACATAATATAGGTCTTCAAGATAAGTTTTTAGTAAAGGTTGGTGGTCTCTCATGTCAGGAAGTTTTATCTTGACTTTTTTGTTTTCTACATTTATATTTACTTATGTTGACTTAGAGTGACGGATAAGTTATTTCACTACTATCATATTTTTGTTCAAGGGTAGTTCTATATTTAATTTCCTTACAAATTTTCACCAACCGTAGAGAGGAATATTTTTTGAACCAAGGGTATTTTCAGCTAGAAAATTATTTTTTTCTGTTTATTGTCAATCCACACTAGTTTGGTCAAGGATTTTTCAAACTAATTGATAGTTTAGTGTATGTGTCTTCAATTTTTATGTTTTCATAATTTCCTAGGTTTTACCAACTTTTCGGGTTCTAAAACATGGAAGAAATTTTATGTTTTTTTAATGATTTATTTCCAATATAGCCTCATTAAAATATGGAAAAATCATGGAATCCATGAATGTTTGGTGTCCTAATATTCTATAGATTCAATCGTGAATGGATCATGATATTTTTAAGAACCATGAAAGAACAATGTAGTATATTATGTGATTATAATAAGTTTTAGGAATATAAAAAAAAGTTATTATGTTACATAATTAGGAAAAGTTTACAAAATGGAATAATTATTTGATGTTTCATGAAGATAATGAGTTTTGAAAAATACTAGTTGACATTGGTGAATCAAGGTGATAGGTTTTTTGTGAGTGAGAGAGTGTTTAAAATGATAAAGTGTTTTCTGAAACGATAACCCAATCCTATAAATAGTAAACCACTCATCATATGTGTATTGAAGTGTTTTTATAGGAGGTATGATCTCTATAATTTTTCAAAGGTTTTACACAAACATAATTCTTACATGAGTTAGGAACTATTAGTGATCACATGTTTCATGAAAATAATTATGACAAATAATTGATTCTATGGAATTTCATTTAATAAGTTTCACGAATGTTGGGAGTTCTAATAAAGTTAGGATACTCCCAAAATTTGGGAGTTTTAAAAAAGTTAGCAGTCTCTTTAAATTTGGTAGTTCTAGGACAGTCAGCTATTTTTTGAAAGCTAATAGTGATTTGAAACGAGTGGGTGTTTCGCAAAAAAATATTTTTTGTTAAAGATACTTACACAATAATACTGTAATATAGGAAAATTTTTTGGAATGTATTGTAGAATCATAATTAGACATACATGATAAAAAATCATTCTCTTCTTGTTCAATGATATGGAAGTTAAATTCACATCAAAAACTAAGAAAACATCACCCAAATTAGTGACCAATGGGGAGTCGATGGATGTGATATGAGGGAGATAGTGTTCAATGCCTAAAATTACTCTAAAGGTAGTGTGACTGAAATATAATAACCATTTTTGATCAATTATAATCCACAGAATCTAGTGACGCTTCTTAGATTTAGGTATGACTGACACACTTTTGATGTATGATCCTTCGACTAGCCTTTAGTGGTGAACCAAGTAAAACTATTTTTTTGTATTTCTATTTATATATATGGGTTTTTAGTAATTTCAAAATTCCACCATATGGTCTTAAATAGTTTCTAACAATGTGCAGACAAGATCCATCTTATTTAGAGAAAAATTCAACACCCTAATTTACCCCTTCACACTCAGGGTGTTTTGGGATATAACAACCTATCATCCCCTTCTGACGGTTTATTGGGTCTGTGGGTGTAATATAAATCCATCAAAAAATTACATATTTCCATACCAATTGGATATTTGGGAATATTTCAACCCTTCATACCATATAAATATCATGTTTATGTAATATTATCATAGTTCACATCAAACACATCAACCAATATTAATCAACCAAATTATCAACTCACATTTAATCATAACATCCTAATAAATATAAAATCATATAATCATAAATAAATATTCCATCATAATAAACAATATTTTCATATTTGTAACCTTACTTTTCTTTATGATATTTGGAATTTCATTAATCATGCACTATTAATTTTATTAAACATCCTAATGTCCTTAAGAAACCTACCACTGACAAAAATATGTTTAAGAAAAGTCTATTATAATATTTCATTAATTCATATTAGTAGAACCTCCTCCACATTAAAGATTACATTATATCATTGTAGAATAATTTTTAGATTTCTTAACATTTGTTAAATAAAAATAAATAAAGATACATAACATAATATTACCCCATAAATAATGAAAATAAATGTATCCAAATCCTATATTATTACTTTCCAACAATGTATCATATTACTCATCCACTAATTCATTTAATTATTCAATTATAGTTAATTTGAACAGGATTCTTCATAATTACCCATAATTCTATTCAATTCCATTATTTATTACTACTTTTATTTCTAAATTATTGATATATATTTCACTAATTATGCAATTTACTTTTAAACATATATGAATATAAAAAATTAATCATCAGTGTATAATCATGAGTATAAAAATTAATTAAACAATTAAATATAAATATTAAAATTCCCATCATTCCATTAGCTTTTAAAAAATATTCACCATAATACAGAGTAATTCAATTTTTATCATAACTATGAAATGTTTCAAAAAACCATTTCATCATTAATAACCCTTATTTCTGAGTATATGAGTTATTAATATCCTTATATAAGACACAAGTTTCTATTCAAACCATGTCTACTATACACTAACCATGATATTTCTCATTATCACTACTATGTTTTTTATAACAAATTGGTTTGGTCAAAAAAATAATTTTTGTCTTATTCAGTTGAACTAACTTGCAGTTAAGTGGTATTTTTTTAATGAGTATGAAGTTAATGAGAATAATGTTAATATTTTTTGAGATGTATAAAACATAGGAATGAGGATTGATTACCTAATCATATTGATGAGAATAAAATTTTGTTCTTAATAATGGCTATTATTATTAATATAAAATGTGATTTGAATCAATAATAATGTCCATAAAGAATATTAATTTAGATAAAATGGTTTTAATTTGAGGAAATTTCTTCTTGATATGTCATTTGAATCGATTGTTTAAGTAGTTGATGAGTTCTTCCACAGAGTATGAAGAATGTTGAATATTTTATATCTATGAAGAATCTATAAAAGTTTTTTATGAGGTTCCATAATTTTAATTATCAATAGTTGATGAATTTTAAATCATATTTAAACATACTTAGATGAATCTTATGGAAGCTTTGATGTTGGTTTCTCTAGTGAAATTCCATCAAAATAAACTAAGGAGAATTTATATGTTCCAAAAAGATTTAAAATTACTCTAGTGAAGGATGATCTTAATAGGAATTTATTCTAAAGAGATTTGATGTTATTAAATTAATTGTAAAGGTTTATTGGAATGAAATAAAAAATTTTGGAAGGTTTCATGGTTAACTATTTCATGACATATAGTTAAAAATAATTATACATTTAAGATAATATAAAACATTGGAAATAAAGGATATTGGATGTTGATCATAAGTGAATCTTGAGGTTAATAGATGAAAAATTGTGGATGATAAGTCTGTGTAAAAAAATTCTAAAAAAATCTAAAAGATAAAAATTGCATTAATACGTAAAGGTTATCCTTGGAAATATATAATATAACTAATATAAATATAAATCATACAAAGTACATGTAGTATCGATGTGATAGATAAGATTCGGGTTTAGAGTTGGGGATAGAAATGAAAATTTGTTGAAGCTTCAATATGATGCATAATGGTTACTAATTCATAAGTTGGAATCAATATGTTAAAATTTTATGAAATATAGGAATGTAAAAAATCTTGCATAATACATAATGGGTAAAAATACATACACATGGGTCACCGGTTTTTGGAAATGTTATAAAAAAAGAATTCTCTTTAAGATATGTTAAGGTTCTATAATAGCAAATATAAAGGTACTCATGAGAAATAGGGGAATTTTTAAAAGTGAATACTCAAACTATGATACATCAAGGTAAGGTTCATGATATATAAATTTTATCATAATGTTAAAGTTAATACTTAAAGTTTATTCTATTTTCTAAAAAAATTAGATTTATAGAAGAAAATATTTTCAACGAAGTAGAAATTCATATGACGGTTTCACTATTATTTGGTGGGATAATATCAAGATTTCCATTATAACCATGATTTAATCCATTATTAGTGAAGATTTATTGTATTGATGAGATACTATTACTTAATGGTTAAATATCACAATGTTAATGGTGATTATTTATGATTCAAGAAAAGAAGAGGTTGTTAATGAAGACAAAGTATGAATGATTTGAAATGTAATGAGGAGGGCTATGGTAAAATTAATTATGAAGTAAAATGTTTATATTGCATGTATTGAATGTCATATCTCATGAATAAAAAATTCCACAACATGTTTCATGATGAATAGAGTGATTATGAAGAGTTATTCAATGAAAAAAGATTATTTTTCATATTATTCTATAGATATAGAGATGGTAATTAAAGTATTGTGGAGATAAAATGTTGTGATAATTTTGGGTATCATGTGATGATAAAATAACAAGTCTTCTAGTTTTTTAAATGATATTTAATATGATTTATTTAAATGGGTTTGAAAGATTTGTAATATTTCTGATTAGAAGTGTAGATAGGTAAGGGTATTCAAATTATGAAATATGAAAACTTTTGTCCATGATAGATTTTGGGCATGAATTGTGTAAAAGAAGGATCATAATAAAAGTGGTTTATAGAGAGCAAAATAGCCCTATATCTGTATTGATGATTTTTTATGTCAAGGCTATAGATATCTAATAGTTAAGTCATTAAGATATTATAATTTTGTGTCCAAAATTAATAAGATGGAGGGACTAGAATGAATTATGTTGAGGATATTTTGTCTAAAGAACAAGAATTTAGTATTCCATGCTATGACTTCTCTATATCATAAGGACTAAAGATTATGATTCCTTATATTATATGGAGTGATTGAGAAGTCCATACTAAAATATTATTGAATCATAAATTTTTATCAATTTTTAGTTAACATTTGATATTGATGTACACTAATGACGAAGATCATATCTTGTTTTGTATAGAAGTTACATATGACTTCTTATTGATCATTATTCATAGAGGAGCAAGTGTAAACCACTATGTTTATAGAAGTCCCGGTTTGATTAAAATCTTGATATCTAGAATTTGGTTCATTAATTGAACATGGTTTTCTCATATATCATGATTACAAGGATAATCTATTATCAAACTGAAGTTCCAATGGATATAATAACAACAGAGAAGGGGTTTTAATCAGTTGTTCAGTTTATATAAGGTTAAAAACTTTTAGAAACTTAATCCCTACAACTTATTAATAGTTTTTTCTTTATCAACTTTAAGTAAATACTCATTTGTCAAAAATTAAGAAATAAAGTAAAGAATGCAATATTTGAAATTTTCGACATTATTGTGAGAACCGACATCCTTATCATATCCACTCTTGTGGGTCTACAAAAAACCATTATTATGGAGAAGTGAATAAAACTTGTGCTAACTCCCATTTGACACCTTATATCTCCTAATAAGAATGCTTATATTGACTCCCAACAGTTTAAAAATATTTTTAATAAAATAATTGGTCCAAACAAAATAATAAAGACTTTGTTGAAACTTCTCCACAATTGATCAATCCAAATCCTCAGTCTGATTTGGATGGATATGATTTTCTCAACCTGATGCATATGGATCTAATTTTATCAATATAATTACTCTGGATTTGATTCTCTCAATGTGATGAGTCTGGATCTGATTCTCTCAATATATTATGGATCTGATTCTCTTAATACGATGGACTCAATAAGATAAACTCATTCTCAATCTATAAAACTCAAACTCTATTCAAACTCTCAAGACGGTCAAATTTAGTCAAATTGATTCAATATGATTAACTTAACAGGACCTTCTTAATATGATCGACTTAATACTATCTTCTTCATATGATCTTGGTCAATCAGTTAAAAAATATTCATTTATCTGATCCTATTTATAAGATCTCTGTCCGAAAATTACTCTCACTCGATTTATTCAGTGCTTTACCTTCTCCACTTGCATGAAAGTTCATATTGAGAAAATGTTCTGAGGAAGTATTTATAGGTGGCTCAGAAAAAAAAAAGTTGGAAACTTGAAATCTTCCTCCACTTCCTAAAATTTCAAAAACTCCAAAAATCTCCCTTATTTAATACATAAACTTTTTACATCTTGAAACCTCCTTATATTTCTATGATATTTATTCAAAATAGAATTTCAAGTTTGACCTCCTCAACTCTTTTTAAAACTTCTAGAATTTTATTTTTGAGAATTATTCATAATCATCTCAATATGATTTCTATTTCTTTCTCAGTGAATCTGAGTTCTGTTTCTTTTTTAGTGAATCTGAATTCTATTTCTTTCCCAGTGAAGCCGATTTTTGTTTCTTTCTTAGTGAATCTAAATTATGTCACTTTCTCAATGAATCTGACTTATATTTCTTTCTCAGTGATTATAATTGAATATTCATTATGATGGAATTATCATTATGATGGAATTCTCATTAAGATATATATCCCATTATGATGAAATCTCAATACTAAACCTATGAAATTCTTTAACCCTCTCCACCATTTTTTTCAAAATCCTTTATCATGAACGTTTTCAGGATTTTTGAGTAATTTATGATTAGAAAATCATCATTTGAATTATTTTAGAAATCAGGAAAACTTTTTAACTCTTGACTTCACAATATTTTTTTAAAACTCTTCAGTAAAAATTCATCTTCTTCCCTCCTATAATGGCCCTAAGCCCTTTAGTTTTTATTAATTTTTGATAATCCACCTTTCAAGGGGTGATGTGGAACCCTTACATGGCCCGTATGCCTTAGAGGAATTCATTTACCCATAGGATTCAAATATTACATACAACTCAGACTAACTACATGGAACTGCACCTCCCCAGCATCTTCATTCTGAAATCAGCTCTTCACCGTCGTATGGCTGTTCATCAAGGCATTCTCATGCAAGCACAGGCTTTCCCTGATAGCAGGTGCCATACCCTCTCATTCTTGCAATCTGTTTATCTCCTTCTATGGTGAAATATCCTTGGTCTTCCTCTTTGTAGAGCTTGTTCCCTCCAAAACTTCTTCCTTTATCTGATTATGGCGAAGGAAAATATTTAGCAGACAATAATTTATTCCTCTGATTATTTGGGACTCGATGAGCTGAATATGATGCAGATGGATCTGATTCTTGGATAAAAAACATTCTTTTGCAAAAAAAATTAGTTGTCAACAAATACAAAAACATTATTAAAACAATTTTTCACAATGTTTATTCAATATCAATCATTGGATTTATTAACATCAATCACTAAAAACATTTCCAACTCATTGAATTTTTTCACAACTCAACTTTTGTGGACAACTCATTTTTTTTGTCTTTTATCAAAAAAATATCCTTTTCTCAAAGAGAAATTTCATGACACCACAATACTAGATAAAGTAATGTTTTTTAATTAATTTCATCCCTCAGGGAAAATAAATTTTTTTTGCCATGTAAAGATTAGATTTCCACACTTTTATGTTATCCTCTATCACTTTACTTTTTTCATCCTCCATTTTATGATAACCACAACTTCATATTCATAAAATAAAGATAAGTAAAAATTATAAAGTTGGTAATTTATATCCCCCCTTTCCAACATAACCTAAAGCACGGTGGGGTTCTTACTTATGATATTTATGATGACATGGGGGGAGACTGAACATGAAGTTGTAACCTCAATTCCACAAACCATTATTTTGGCATAGATTTTATATCAGCAATCTGATATTATGTTGAAATATATTCTAGAAAAACATCTCTAGTAGAAACTTTCTCTTCAATAAGGTGAAACATTATATCAATTTTCTTTGATTTTGAATGATGTACAATATTCTTACAATGATCAATTTCTCTATGTTTATCACAAAGTATCTTTAATAGTTTATAAAATTTTATTTTCAAATCATCCAGATTAAATTTCATACAAAAAATTTGAGTACATGCTTGTGTTGTTACAACATATTTATATTCAGTAGTTCTTAATGTTTCAAATCTTTTTTCTTACTATGCCAACTCACACGAAATTCACCCAAGAAAAATGATCCTCCTAATGTTGATTTTCTATCATTACAATCTCTATCCCAATAGTATCAGTATAACACTGAAAATTCATCTCACTATTTCTTCTGTATAACAAACCATGTGAATTGTTTCCTTTGACATATCTAAAAATACTATTTTCTTCCTAAATATGTGATTATTTCAGATTACTTTGATACCTTGAACACAATGTCAAAACATATACAATATCAGGCCTTAAAGTTGTAAGTAAAGAATATTTCCTATCAACTTTTGAAAGTCAATTTGATTCACACTTATTTAGGATTCATCTTTACTCAACTTTATTCTCCCTGAAATGGGGGTTAAAACTTATTTGGATTATTCCATCCCAACATTATTTAATAATTCCCTGACATACATTACTAGATATAAGATGATGTATTTTCCATTTTTTGAACTTATAATATAGAGAAGAAATTTAATTCTCCCAACTTTATCATTTCAAAATTCTTTTTCATTTCCTCAAGAAATGCTTTATGATCATCTTCTCTATCCCTATGAAAAATTATATCATCCATATAAACAATTAAAATTAGTGCTTCGGAGTCAACATATTTTATATATAAGTTTCTCTTAACTATTACTTTAGAAAATTTAAACATTTTCAAACAATTAACAAGTTTAGAATACCAAGAACATGGAGCTTGTTTTATACCATACAAATCTTTCAACAATTTACAAACTATTTTTTTCATCATCATCAAGTATAAACCCACAAGGTTGTTCAACGTAAACATCTTCCTCAGTATCACCATTTAAGAAAGCTAACTTTACATCCATCTAGTAAACATTGTAATTCGTATGTTCATCAACTAAATGAAATATTCTAAAATCATTTAATCTTGAAACTAGGGAAAATGTTTCTTCAAAATCCACACATACCACTTGTTAATATCCTTTACAAACAAGTCTGGATTTATTTCTTGAAAATCCTACATGTTCATTTAACTTGTTTCTATAAACCCACATTATTCTCATAACTTTTTAATTTTCTAGAAGTGGAACAAGTTCCCATCTTTCATTCTTTTCAATCTGATCCAAATCGTCATTCATAGCATCCACCCATTCATTGTGTTGCACAGCTTTTAAATTTGGTTTAACTTTTGAGATAAGTGAAGTCTAATTATCTAATCTAAACTTTCTTTTTTCTCGAATAGGGCCTTCTTACTCACAATAATGTTTTCAAATTCAACATGTTTTTGTATGGTAGAAAATTTCAATGTTTCTTTCCCATCTGAATTTTCCTCATCACATGATTCTTAAAAATATTGATAAGGATGTTTTAAATTACTTTCATTATTGTTGTAGTTCTCCAATTTATCCTCCTCATCATTCTCAATAACATTTTTTAAGGAAAATCTATTTTCAATTACCTTCACGTCATATAATCCCACAAACTTTTTTAAACATTTTTTCCAACATTTGTAATTTATTAAACTTGGTGAATAACCAATAAAATTTTCATCCTCAACATATTTTATTTATAATCTTGTACTTCTAAATCTTTTTTGAATTTTCCATTCGTCTTACTCAAGGTACTTTCATAATCAAGAAGTTTTGATTGAAACATGTTGACCACTTCTTTCATAGCTTCCATCTTCTTACTAAGATCTTAAATCATCTATCCATGTTCATCAATTCTAAGATTTTGACTTGAAATTTCTTAAATGTATTCATCTTCCTACATGATGACATCTTTTCTTCCATTAGCAACTTCTTCACAATATTTCTTCTTTAATCTAATTTATTTCTTGAGAGTTTTAATTTTCTAAAGACATGAAACATGTTCAGTTCTATGCTAATATTCTCTATAAGATTTTTTACCATCATCTTCATTATCTGAGGAATATTTTACATTCTTAACTTTTCCAATTAAGGTCCTGAATTTTTAGGAACCCTCATCTTTAGAAGAAGTGCTTTCTGTTGATTCTAAGGCAACATTCTTATAGAACAAACTTCATTTGTTTCTAGTAAACTTCTTCTTGTGTTTGTTAAAAGACTTTTCTTATTTTTTATTTTTATTCCACTTATTCGATCAATTTTCTCTATCAAAATCATCTTGATATTCTTCAAATTTATTTTTAGGGAAATTTATAGCAATGTATATGATTCCACCACCCTCAAAAAAATTATAGGAATTTTACCTCCATACTTCACTCTTCTTCTTCGATAGTTGTCAGATATAAGAGTCATGATATGTTAATTCAACTCATCATCCTCTTTCTCTTCTAACTCATATTGATCAGCTTCTTCAACACCTTGGATTTTAATATTTCTCATAGCTTCATAATCCATTTAAACTTGTATATTATTTTTAAACAATTGATCTTTCATCATTTCAAAGGAAACCATAAATTTATTTAATTCAATAAGAATAAATCATCTTTATCTCTAAAGAATAAATTTTAGAATCAAAACACTCTAGAAAGTTTCTCATAAGTTTCTTCATAGTTGTAGAATCTTCTAGGGTATCTTTGAATCCTCTCATATAGAAATCAATTTCATTTACTCTAGGGAAGTATTCAAAAATTCTTATTATTATCTTATTTTGATGTTTTCATACTTACCATGATATTTTTGTTTTTTTTCTTCTTAAACATTAGTATTCCGTTCAAAAACACTTTCTAGCTTGTCCCATATACTTTCTAAAGTATTGAGACGTATCACTATCTGATAAAAATACCCGGATAAAAACATAAGGATTTAACATCTTTCAATTCCATCAACTTCTATATTTATATTATTAGGAAACTTCATTGTATCATCTTTCTCAGTAGGTGGAAAAACAGTAGTGGAAACATCAACAAGTTCTTGGCCAAAGAGATTAGTGATATGGAATCATCGTATTTTTTCATCGATAATATTTTTTCCATAAAGCATAAGAATATCTATAATATTGATAGAATTTATAGTATCGATGATAATGATTTAATAAGGGAGAATTATCTGATACCAATTGAATATCCAAACCATCGAATAACAACTGATAAGGGGGGTGGAATCAGTTGTTCACTTTTTATAAGTTTCAAAACTTTTAAAATTCTAATCCCTAAAACCTATTAATATTTTTTAACTTATAAACTTTTAATAAATACTCATGCATCAAAAAGTAGGAAAGAAAGAGAATAAAATAATATTTACTAGGATTGGCCTCAGTGTGAGTCCTTACATCCTTTTCATAACCACCCGCATGGATCTATGGAAATAAAATATTATAAAGAAGTGAATAAAGCTTATGCCAAATATGATTAGACACCTTATATCTCCTAATAGGAATGATTATATTGACTCCCATTAGTATACAATTTTTCCTCATAAAACAATTGATACAAACAAAAAATAAAGACTTGGTTGAAACTACTCTATAATTGCTCGGTCTGAATCCAGGGTCCAATTTGGATGGATTTGATTTTCTCAATCTGATGAGTCTAGATTTGATTCTCTCAATACAATCTATCTGGATCTGATTCTCTTAATACAATGAGTATGGATCCAATTCCCTCAATAAAATCAATCTGGATCATATTCTCTCAATATGATGAACCCATTCCCAATATGGAAAACATAAACTCTACTCAAATTCCCAATATGATCTTCGTATGTCTGATTGACTCACTCTAATTGAGTTAATATGATCTTCTCAATTTGATTGACTTAATACGATATTCTTAACATTATCTTACTAAATATAGAAGACAAACATTAAGTTGTCTGATACTCCTTATCAGATCTCTATCCAGAAATAACTCTCAATTTATTTTCTCAGTGATCCTCCTATACTGGTTGTATTAAAGTTCACAAAAAGAAAATGTTCTGAGAAAATATTTATAGGTGACTCCAAAAACAAAATTGTGAAACTTGAAAACATTCCCTACCTCCTCAAATTTCAAAAACATAAAAAATATCTCTCATTTAAATCTTATACTTTGAATTCTTTAAACATTGTTATATTTTTACAATATTTATGCAAAATTGAATTTCAAGTTTGACCTCCTCAACTATTCATAAAACTTCTAGAATTTTATTTTTGAGTCTTATTCATAATCAGCTCAATATGATTTATATTTATTTATTAGTGAAACTAATTTCTGTTTTTAACTTGGTTAATCTGAATTTCATTTCTTTCTCATTGAATCCAATTTCTATATATTTCTCAGTAAATTTTAATTTTTCTTTCTTTCTTAGTGAATCCAAATTCTGGTTCTTTCCCACTAAATCTGATTGAATTATCAATATGATGGAATACCCTTTTACGATGGATATCCCACTATAATGGAATCTCAATTTTGTAACTTTTAAATTCTTAAAAACTCTCCAACATTTCTTTAAAAGCATTTATCATGAATGTTTTCAGGATTTTTGAGAACTTTATGATCATTAAATCATCATCTGACTTGTTTTTAAAAGTAAGAAAACTTTCTAACTACTAACTTCACAATATTCTTTCAAAACTCTTTAGAAATAATACAACTTCTTAACTCAAAAACTTATTTCATTCTCTGATTACGAAAAATGAAAACCTTCAAAAAGAAATGATTTTTCCACCGATTATTTTTTATCTTGTAAGATGAAGAAAATGCAGACGGATCTAATTCGTAGATAAAAAAAATATTCTTATGCAAAAAGTTTCATTGTCAACAATTAAAACAACATGGTTAAAACAATTTATCATAATGTTTCCTCAAAAAGGATCATTTTGATACATAAAAAAGTTCTACTTTGTATGTATATTATAATAACCAACATAAATTGGGTCATTTTCATTCACATTAGAGGAAAAATCCATAATTAAATAATTATGTTCCTTTCATTTCTTCTTTCCTACATAAATAACTTTCATGAAAATAAAACTTCAGGAATTAGTGATAAATCTATTCATCAAATTAGTGTTAGTCCATGTGAGAGGAACGGATTTAATTATAATAAGTCACTCCAAGAGAATCATCCCCCACCCCTCTATGTGGTTGCAGCAATCCTAGTAGAGAATTATGTTCTTTCTTATCATGGATCTTTAACACTCACAAATTAATGAAAAAAATATAAATATTCACATCATACCTATAGTGTTTTTAATATAGTTAACATAGAAAAATCCTTTCATAACTCTTAATGAAATTACTCAATTAGGGGAACTATTTAGTATAATAGTTTTCAGAATTGCATATGCTTAAATTATTGGAAGGAGGATTTATCTTATTCCAATGATAAAGGGAATATTTTCTTATATGTAAACATTCTGTATTGAACACGTTGGTACATTGTTCATTAAATATGAAATTTTCAACCCTAAATACCATTAACTAGGGTTGTTTATCATAAACCATGGGATATTATTTTCTAAATTTTTTATGAATTTATTTATTATGATTAGAGTTTTTTCAACTAGGGATTCAGTAATAACTACATTTATCATACTATATTCCATATAAAATACATTCAAGAATTTAATAATTAAATTATTATTTATCACATGAATGTATAGGATACATTCATTTAATCATTTAAAATTTTCAAAATATTAATGAGGTATTTTTCCAGTGTCTTATCTTATTTAGAAAATATATTTTTTCAGTTTTAGTGGAAATGATATTTTTATATAAAAATATATATTTCATTTCAGCCATTCAAATGATTAATTTTTTTATATAGTATAATAAATTATATCAAACAAAAACCCATAAAAAATTAATACCCTTGGTTTTATAAGAAATTTTTTTACTTCATTGGGTTTTAAAATATATTACTTGGTATAAAAAAAATTTATATGCTTTGGGGGATACTTTTTGGTATTTCCATTAAAATTTTGAAACAAAAATAACCAAAACCCATATTGTTTCAAAATTAGGAGAATTTCATTAGTATAGATATATGTTGGTTACTATTTAAAATCTATTGAGGTGATTTATTTTCTTATTAATTTATATTCTATCAAGATATTCAAGATTATTTTTTCATATAGATTTATATAAAATAAAGGATCTAGAAATTTCCTGATGGATAATATATCCTTTTTAAAATATTCAATCCTGATATTACAATTTGGTTGATGATGGTTTGTTTGTAGTACATGGTCAACCTGTTATAAAACTCTTGAAGAAAAATACAACATAAATGTTATATAAAATTTAATAACTAGTAAAAAAATAATTAAAGAAATAAAATATTTACTAAAAATATATATATAATTAAAAAACACTTATTAATATTTCGTACATTGAAAAGTGAAAATCCCTAAAAACCACACCAATTTTTTACCATTTTATCATTATTCATCAAATAAAATAACCATTAAGTTCAAAGTATATATTATAATTCTAATCCAAATACACCTTTATAGATTAATTAATTATATAGATATTCTTTAGAATAATTTTAATAAGATATATATTATATTTATGTTTTTATAATTGTTAAAAAAATTAAAATACAACATTATTAAAAAAACATGTTGTGACCATTATAAAATAAAATTACATTAACTAGAACTATAGAGTGCTGATCATAACATAGCTTAAATAATATAAAATAATTTTCTACAAGTTGTATATTTATCATGTTTTAATAAATATTTTTTAGATTTTTAATTAGAATACTAATTTTCTAAAACAAATTAAAATGGTTCCATTGATTATAAACATTGGATAAATTATCATATATACATGATAGTACCTATATTTTTGGTATATGGGATAAAATGGTACATATGATCCAATTATCATTATAAATAAACAAAATCAAGTGTTATAAAATGTGTATAACACACATTTCCTTCTTAGAATCATAAAAACTAATTGGTTAATAATAAATTATTAATATCATTAATTTTATCGTAGCATAGATGTTAAATAGTATTATATTAAAATAATAACTAATTTGTTAAAAAAAATTAAAAAATAGAAAATGATATTCTGGAACTCCCTTGGTATTTTCTTTATTCTTATCCATGAATCATCAATTGTTCAACCAACTATTGAGAGGTTTAAGTGGGTTTAATAGATGTTCTTATTCAAATGACCTCTACATATAAGGATACAAAATTCCAAAATATCCCCAATGATTGAGTGAATTTTTATATACCTTAATTTGATATGACATCACCACTTACATAAAATCACCTTGGTTGGTTATTCTAAAAATATATTTATTAACCTAATAAGATGGTGATCATTTCTCATTGATTTTTTAATAAAACATATAACATCATTTTATGTTAGGATAATATAGTATATAACATTTATAATGACATATATGTTATATATATATATATAAAAACTAAATTTTTGATACCAGTATCTGTATAAACCATGATATAAGAGTAAAATACCAAATCTTCCTCTAGATTGTGATAAATATCATGTTTCAGAAAATGGGTCATGATTTAGGACTCCTAATGGATGATATTAGATTACTTAACAAAATAATGGTAATAGATAATAAAATTCTAGTTAAATTTACCAAAAATGAAACCCCATTAGATCAATAAAACTTTATGTAATGGTTTTTTATCTCACAACATCACTCAACACACTCTATTATTTGACTTATCTTCCTCTATTTTTTTATTCACTTTTAATATATCCTCCATTTTCTATAGAAATTTAAAATATTATAAATTAATCCTATTTTAATATTCTTTGTTATTAAATAATTTATATAAATAGGGATTTAAAAGTATATTTGCATTGAATGATGCATTCTCTTAGATAATTAATAATATCTACTTCATGGTGTAAATGAATAGTGGATCATAATACCATCAATAGTGCCATTACATACACTCAATAGTAATATAATATAATTTGGTCCTAATCAATATTACAAGGAATAATACTTAATATATCAAACAAATAGATCATGTGTTGTAAGAATGAAAGAAACAAATTATAAAGGCATTAGGTAAAAACCAGCGACTTAAAGAATCAACTTGTAATCCTGAGTAGACACTGATGAAGTGGTGTGTGGGGTTTTATTAAGTTGTTAAAATTTAATTTTTATTATTTAATTCCTTTATGATAGTATAATAAAGAATTAGGTTATTTTGTATCATTGAATTACCCAATAATTAATGATCACTTATATAATAATAAAAAGTTTTTAAAAAACATTCCAAATCCTTATATTGTGTAATTCCTTATTACACAAAACAAATTTCAAGAATCATTATCCAAAATATAAATGAAATCTCCTTTATTAAATTAATATGATTATATATAATATCAATGATCTATATTCATCATTTCTAGAGGAAAATAATAGTAAATTTTAGATAATTATATACAAGAAGATTCCATATTATTGTGATAAATAGTCTAAAAATTAAATCAACCATATATGTTATTTTGTTAATAAAAAACACTAATAATTTTGCTATAATAACTTGCAAGGAAAAAAAAGAACATTGGGTGAACATAATTTAAATGAGTAGTATATTTTTCATAGTTGTTTTAGATAAATATATTGAAGGGAAAATATTTATTGAAATATTGTATAAAGAATACAATGTTAAAGTGATTGTTATAAAAATAATATGACATTCGACAAACAAATTCAGTTATTATAAGTAATTAGTGAGAATAAATTTCATCATAGTAGAAGTGTTTATACTTTATAATTAATAGTCTTTTTCATAGTTAAAATATTGATTGCATAAAATATTTAAACATATTGAAATCATCATTCCATTATTAATAATTGTCTATTTTTAATGATTTAAAAAAATATTTCTTTTTGAATATTAAAAATATTATATTTGTATATGATTTGCTCAATGATTCAATTATGATATTAAAATTATTTGATATTTCATATTATATTTTTCAATGCTAAAAATATATGTTTTATGTAAAATAATTTATTTAAAAATATTAAAAAATAATTTCCACTTATAATATAATTATATAAGAAAAAAATATCAAATCATTTTAAAAACAAATTTATATGTTAAAATTATTATTTTTTAAATAATTCTTCATATAAATAATGTATTTATGTTGTGAATTATTTAAATGTTAAAAACAGTTATATAAAAATAAAACACTATAGAGTGGTAAACAAATACCCATTATGGATAACCAGTTATATATTTTTTTAATTTGAAAATTTAAAAAATTTAAATCCAATGATCATAAAAAAACAATAAAAATTTACCTTATTTCACTAAAAAATAAGTAGTTCTATACCAATTAATTTTTACTACAAATATCTTGGTCTTATTCAAACTCATTATCTTTTTAATATTTTATTAATTTGGCATTGTGGGTTTATGAAGTTTCTTTTCATAAATTAATAATTAACATATATGGTTAGGGTTTTATCTCTCTTATCTCTTTAATATTTTTACAAACGATTATTCTTATGATTATTTTATAACATCCTGGCATGATTTGGTCCCTATCAACCATATTCAAGCAATTAAAAGTGTTACAAGTACGTTGGTTCATCATCATGACCACCGATGGTTGGAAATAAATGTCAGGAGATAAAGAAAAACCTTTAACGAAATATTTCCCCTAAATAGTATCCCTCCTCATGTTGAGAAAATACTAAAATTTTAGCATGTTTTACGTCATGGACATATCAATTTTGAGGATTATCTCAATATAATTAAGGTCATATTTCATTAAATGGTGTACTAAATTATTCAAGTTATAGTTTATCTCTCATGGAGATAACTTATATCTAACAATTATTCGGTAAAACAATGTTATTTATTCATTAAAAAGATTTATTTAAGAACATATAATGGGAGATCAAAAAATTGAAATCTATATGAAAGATGTATAGAAATGAAATTTGAAAATAATAAATGATAAATTATATTTAAAATAATCCATTTTTCACTAGTGATAACTCATCATTTTTTTATTGAGATATAATTTAACTTAGTATACTCATTTAGTCAAAAAAAATATTAAACATCATTAAAATCAACTTTTTAAACAATTTTTATCTTGCACCTATTATATGAAATTTAAGATTATATCCTCTTGAATATTTTTTATAAATAACATGATAAAACATTTATAAAAAATTAAAAATCCATCTTATGAAGGATTGTGATAATTAAGATAAGTGGAATTTATGAGAAATGATTTAAGAAATATAGTTTATTGAGTCTGATGGGACTTCACTCACTATTTTCAATTTAAAAATTGTAACTCCCTGACCCCAGTGACCCAGAGTCAGTGCATTATTTTAATACATTGGCATGATTACAAGGGACCATGTCCCGAAGAATTGATCAGTTTAGCAGTCTTGGAAAATAGATTACATACATGAATGTTACATTACACTTCATAACATACAAAACAACATAAATAATTCTTTTTGAATGCCATTATTCCCTTGTCTTAACCCTGCATATCAATCACATTACACTTCTTGGAATCCTGGGGAAAAAAAATATACAAAGGGGTTAGCTCAAATGCTCAGTAAGGGAAATCAATACAGCATAAACATTCAAAAATAAGCATAAACATTTAAGGCAATGTATAAAACTAAAACAAAATCCTTTTAAACTTGAACTTCAGCATAATATGGCAGAAATAAAATGAAATAATTCCATTTACTTATTCACATGGATATTCTACTAATCGAATAATCACATGCAATATCACTAACAACTTTCATAATGATGGAATGCATAATTCTGAACTTTAATTTCATTATCAAGGCCCCGTGCTAAGGCCTAGGGGCTAACTATAACCGTAACCCAACCCGGAGGGCCTCTAATAACCAGACACCAACCCGGAGTGCCTCTAATAACCGGACACCAACCTGGAGTGCCTCTAATAACCGGACACCAACCTGGAGTCCTCTAATAACCAGAAACCAACTTGGAGGGCTTACTTTTACCGGTCCCCAACCCGGAACATACTAGTCCAACACATTCATCTTAAGAAGAGGATGAAATATAACATAAACATTCGTATTAAAACTAACATACAAAATGTCAAAACATTAATCATAAACCATTATTGGCATAAAAATAACTCATCCATAGTCAAAAATATCACAATTCCTTAAATACAATATGGATGATTTGTATCATAATAAATAAACTTGAAACAAGTTTAAAATTTATCAAAGGATGTTGACATAGATTAAATCAATACTATTTGAGAGAAATATCTCTTTTTTGAAATCATTTAAAAATCGCATAATTATAGAGAAAACCTTTATTTTGAAAATATCTTTATAATCTTGTGAAGGAAGCTTCAAAGGTGTAATAACGGCGGAGAATAACCGCACCCACCGTATAAGTTAAAAAAAGACATTCTTACCTTAATTTTGTCAAAAGGTTAAAAAGGACCTTGTTTGGAAGACGACGGAAAGATTCCTTTATAAACCTCTTATAAAAAGTAAAACAAGGGTATAAATGACTTTAACCCATAATCTTTTAAATAGTAAAAATGTTTTGAAATACATTTTTAAGAAACATGGATGTGGATGATAAAGAAATCCCAGTATATTATTACGTATAAAAAACCTCGGATAATGAAGAGATTGCGAAATAAACCCTTACCAATTTGGTAACATACGAAACATACCACCCATGAAAGAGGTATCATATAATGAATATGTAAATACACATAAATTAAAGTGTATTACACAAAGAATACAATTATGGGCAGTACATACACCACACAAAAGGTAATAGTAGCAATATGGCATTAATCTCACTAGAATAAGGAGTGAGATGAAAACCCCTTACCTTGTACTTTTCCTTGGATGGGGGTAGTTTAACCTCCTGTATAATGGTAAAATAATTTTTATTAAATTATAAAAGAATCATATACATTAATATGATATCATATATGATCTTTTAACATTGATTTGTTAATAATATCTTAGTATTATCGTTGTTTCGGGTGTTAACTTACTTGTTTTATTTTATATATTTTGTTACATAAGCTATGTTTTTCATGGATAGGTTGTATCTTAATCATATCCAGAATGATATCAAGTCCTTAGATTCTATTATTAATCATCAAATGAGAATTATACTTGAAATGATACGATGGAGAATGAATCTCATCGCGTTCGTGGAGACGGTAGTCTGTACGTACGCACGAGCGACAATATCATTCTTTTGATATTAAAATAATATATAATTGGATGGTATATCATATATACAGAATAATTATCATTATATATTTATTATTTACATGAGTCAAACATCATTATTATACCCATCCAAATAATAATTTATTGAATAACAATTACACCACGATGTGGAGACGGTAAGCCGTACGTACGCACATATGGTGACATGTTATTCAAAGGATGGATAGAATACTGAATATGGTTGTACAATATTTATAATAACATCACAGTATATATAAGATACTGGAGTTATTATTTTATAATGGTAATAACAAAGAAGGAAGAAGTGGAAGAAGAAAGGAACTTGGAAAAGGGTGGTGAAATCATTACCTCTTCTTCGGGTTCTTCCTTTTGATTAGATCAAAAGGGCTCTTGGGTTGGCTTTATGACTAAAGGAAGGCCTATAGGATTAAGTGAGGGACGTTTAGAGAGTATGTGGGCAGATTTTGGCCAAGAAAAAAGTCTTTGAATGTGTGAATAATTTGTTAGAAGTTGGGTCCTTTTATAAGGGGGAGGAGGGGCTCTTTAGGAAAAACTAAAAGTATTAATTATAATAAATTCATATTCGGTTTATAATGGCTAAAAAGTGTATTATTTAAATTTTAAGATGGTTATGGGTCGAAAGCCACTCAACCAATAGGTTTTAGACAGGTTTGGGTCACTATATTAACCTTATCTTTTAGTTTTAACTCTTAGTTAATTAGTTTAACAATTACCATGTCACTTTTTATTTTTATATTATATAGTTAATAAAATTAATATATACATCCAAGCGACCCCCAAGTGCTCCATTAAGGATCCACCTATCATTATATAAGTCTCTTGGCTGAACCTTAAATTTTTAGTAATTTAATATCAATTAATAATATAATATTTGTTTTAGAAACTCTTTTTTGTCAATTTTGACACTATTCAATAATTTATTTTTGTAAAAATCATAACAGAATAATTACTTCGAAAAGAGTTAATTACACCATTTCTAACATGTCATATTAACCTATAAAATTAGTGTAATTCATAAAAAGTCTCAAATTATATTTATTTGGGTATCTACAATATCAATCATTTTAATGTTTCACTATAATGGTAATTACTGCATCACCATTGTGTCATAAATAAATTACATTATTTAATATCTAAAAATTATAAATAAAATACCATTATGTAGGAAATCTTGTTAGATTTCTAATTAATATTTATAGTCGAATATCCAACTTATATAACCCTATGTAAAAAAATGTTTCTAAAAGATATATGCTTGTGTCATTTTTGTATTCATTTTAACTTAATTAAAATAAAGTGTCCCTATCACTTACAAGTGGCACCATGGGGTCCCAAAATCGACCCAAATATTCTCATGGTCAGAAATTTATCAAACAATAAGGTTAGGACATGTTTTAGGGTAATTTTGTATTATTATAATATTATTTTCTAACCCTTATTTACCGGATTTACCCTTTAACGATGGTAAATAAAATATTTACTGAAGTAATTATTCAAAATGTCTAAAAATAAAAGTTACCTATTTACACAATCTGAACATCCTGATTCCAAATATGGAATCCAGTTTTCCAAATTCAAACCACAGAAGTGGCAGAAATTAATTTAAAATTAATTCCCACTGTCAAAACAAAAAGCGTGTTTTTAAGATATAATAACTATCAAAAGATTGATACTTGTTTATGTTCGGTTTAATTGTGAAATTATGTCCAATTACCAACATTGTGTTAAAAGGTAAAAATATATTCTAAATATACATTAAAACCACTCAAATTCATAATTTATCACTATTAATTATTTCGATTAAAAAAGTTGTTTTTAATTAAAATTTAGTAATTTTCACTATTCATCAAAATATGAAAGTTATCTGAAAAGTACCAAAATTTCACCCTAAGATAATTTTGATATTATAAATCCAAAAATGAAGTCCATTTAAAAAGATAAAATTTATAAAATTTCAAAAAGTATGTATTACTATTCATAACGGCTAGTTTGATTGGTTGTGGTGTGTTAGAATCTTGAAGTTGTGTACAATGCACGCCATTGCATTATTCAAAGGGAAACGTACCGTGGTAGCTTGAGATGTTTCATTGTAAATTTTTGATGTCCCCATTCTAAAAAGTAAATTTATTTAGTCAAAATGAATATATAAAAGTTTAAAATATTGGATTTAAAAATGGTTCACTATTAAAAGTTTGTAAAAGTGAAAAAATGAATTTGGTCTTACATTATGTCTAAGAAACTCATAATATGGATTCTAAAATTATAAGGATTATATAATGTTCAAAATTCAGTTAATATTATTCATAACCTCTTCTTAACGGCTAGTTTGGTAAATCATGGTGCGCTTGAACTCATTGTTGCGTGTAGTGCAAGTTATTGAATTATTTTAAAGAAATAACGCACTATGAGATCTTGGGGTGTTACAAAAATACAACCAAACTATTAAACTAAATAAAAAGTTGGAATAATGAAAAACATAACTAAAACTCAAATATTTTCTATTTTACATAACTCTCTATGATTATAAATGCATGTTATTTTTTCATCCTTACAAAAAATTGCATAAATTATATTGTGAATTATACTTTTTTTTAAGTTTAAATAATTATAAACTATAATTATTTTCAAGGAAATTTTAAATGTAATTATGTGTTAGCCCAACTAGGTAAATACCGAGATAGGGGGTCGAATTAGGGTATAATAGATTAAAACAACTTCCCATTCGTATCATGCTTTGTCAGTAAACAAAACACTCTTCTCTCCTCCCATAGCAATGTATGATAAAAAATGAAAGCAAGAATGAGACATAGTGATTTTACTTCGGTCACCTTCATTGTGCTACATCCAATTAGCATACAAAGGTGATGTAATGATGTACTAAATCCACTAAGGGTCACTACCAAAATACAAGGTTTGTGCTAGATCACTTATATGCCCATGCTCACTGTCATACAATGTTTACGGATAGATCACTACTTTCCAAGGGTCACTCCCTAAGTCTCTTTATTTGCTTCACTGCCTTTGGAAAGGATTACCTTATTCATCTTTCTTTTCTTACTTCTCTTGAAATGGATTCATACTCACTTTATAGACATGTAGGTCCCTTCATTATCAATAATGAAAACATCCTTAGTTTCAGATAGAATCATTGTTGAAGTCCCACATTCATCTAATTGATGAGTATCACTTTACCACAGGTTTACTGGGAAATATCTTTTAAATATTTTCATAATTTGCACTGCCTTCTCCATGTTCAAAACATTCATGAAGCTCAAATAGCCTTCGTGAATCTACTATTTGTTTGGAATCTCACTTAGCCATCACCAAGCACAAAAATTTTATAAATCTCACATAACCATCACAAATTCCCTTAATTATGTGATGATTACAATTTTTGGTTAAAAATAATAACATTTGTGAACTCCCTTTCTTTGTGAATCGCTTCACTAGTCTAGATCCTTATAATCTATGTTATGTCTGGGTACTTTTCTGAAGGGGTAGAGGGCTATTTATAGGCATTTCCTCTAATTCTAGAAGCATCTATACACATTATCACCATTTCAGGATGCTCTCTCATTTCATTGTAAATTATACCTATATTTTTGAACCACCATTGGAATTTCCCATTTTTGAAGCTTCTTATAGTCATGGATATTACCATCAAATCTTCTCATTTTCACGATGCTCAGTCAAAATGACCCATGACTGCTTGAAATATCCTTTATTAATCACATTATTTATAAAACTCATTCCTTTGTAATATTTTTATATGTTCTTCAATGAAATCCATCTTTCATGATCCTAGACATATTCTAAATTTTAAACCCCAAAATTTTGGAAAACCCTAGGAAACTGTGTCACCTTGTGTACGCAATTTTTTTGTACCACTTATAAGGAATCCATTCATTTTTAATTTATCTTTTTCAACAATCCTAGTCAAAAATATATTTGTACCTCCACAACTATACTTGGAAACCTACTTTTTAAAAAATACAATTAACCAAAAAACACTATATTATTATCTTGAGGTACTTTTCCCAACAATATCCCCCTTGGGTTTGTTGAAATCTCTTCAAATTTTGATACATCATTAAATATTCTTCTATCTTCTACCAATATTCTCTTATTATGATTTAGTTACCTATCAAATATTTACTCCACACATACTCTAATCCCACATGATCTAATCTTGGTGTGAGAAATAAGTGTAGTATAAAATTTTCATCAATGAATCGCTTCATTCCAAAATATCTCAATTAATTTCATCACAAAATCCATCTCTAGAGATATATATCCTTTGAATGATAAGATTTGGAGTCATTATATTTAAAAATGTACCTACTTCACTACTTGGAATATCATGCTCTGGAATGCTTAAATATTCCCAATCTATGCTCTTATATCCATGAATTATTCATTGTAACAACTAATTCTCATCATTTCATAGAAGCATTGCATGCTTTGTCAAAAACCTGCAACTATTAAAATGTTGAAACACCCTCTCTTCCAATTCTCCACCTATCTTGATTAAGAAATTTTCTCCCCTTTAATACCCACCATTTCTCCCCCATTATCAAAAAACCTAAAGGTCACCTCGTTATTGTTTGCAACACGGTAAAGAACATAGATCACCACATTTGGGAAAAAACACACCATACCTCATCGAGAGGGGGTCCAAACATCACACTTTTTATGTGTAAATGGTTGACAGAAATCCCAGATCCATTCTATAACTTTCATATGATTCTTTGGGTAAGGCCTTCATCAGAATGTCTTCAACCTAAAGTTATGTAGGCACATAATCAACTTTCACATGTCCTTGCTCCACCTTGTCCTTGATAAATTTATGTTGGATTTAAACTTTATTTTTCCTTGAGTGATGTAATACATTTATGATAAGATTTATTGCAGCTGAATTATCACAATAGATTCCAATTAAAGACTTCACTTCAACTCTCATCCCATCAAGCTGTTGCTTTATCTATAATAATTATGTGCACACATGACTATTTATAATATATTCATCTTATGTGGTGCTCAATAAATTAAATCTTTTTTATTTTATATCCAATAAATACACAATCCACCAATATAGAATGAACCACTTAACATTGAACTTCTATAAATAGTTGATCCATTCTAATCTATATCTTTATAGCTTAATAACTCTTTTTGAGATTTTTCATCATATAGAAACGGAAATCTACCATTCCCTTGATATACTGAAGTATTATTTTCAATTCAAGAAACTGTATTTCCTTTATATTTCTTTGATAAAATTCTTCTTTTCATGTGTAAAAAACAATATCATGTATTTTCATTGTCAATTAATATATACTTCCAATGATTTAACTTTATTTTATTACATTAACTTCATTTCCTTCCTCATCTTGTGATAGTTTCATATGTGTAGCCACTGAATTCATCATATCATTGTAATTATATATTTCAAATCATCTCAAAACCTCATTTTCATATTTATATTGATATATGAATGTGTTGTTATTTCATTTTTCCACATGTAAAGAGAAGGAAAATGTTAGTTCACCAATCATTGACATTTTGAATTCACTTTTCATGAACTCTATAAACTAAGTGCATAATTCTTCATCTAATCCACTAAATGTTATGTCATCAATATATACCAACACTATATTCTATATATTACAGTCATTGTTGACATAGAGACTGTAATCAACTCAACCATGTTAAAAACTAAGCTTCTTTAAAAAAATGATCTTGCATTTAATACCATTCTCTTGGTGCTTGCTTCATCTCATATAGTGTCTTCTTTAGTAGAAAAACTCTATTCTCAACTTCAAGAATGATAAAACCATTGGTATTCTCAATATAAACTTCTTCTTCCAAAACCCCCATTAAGAAATGTGTACTTGTCATCCATTTTTGATAACTTTGAACTTTATCTACACGGTTATGGTTAATAATAATATCATTGTCTCTAGCCTTGAAATAGGTGAAAATATTTCATCAACATTGATACCCTTTATCTGAGAGTACTCATTGAACACTAGTCGTGTTTTTTTCGAATCATTGTTCCATATTCATTCATCTTGTTTTGAAATACCAAATTAGTCCGGATGACATTATTATATGTTATCCTTGAAATAATATCCCATGTATGGTTCTTCTCAAATTGGTTAATCACTTCATTCATAACATAGACCCAGTTGTCATCTCCAACTACTTACTCAAAACATTTAGGCCTTACATGTGACAAGAACTATGTTTGTTGTAGAGCCTTCATCCTCCTTGTCTGCAGTGGCATTTCTGATCACGGATTATGTTCTATCTATCAATTTTGAATATTCTCTTCAATATTTGTGTCAATTCTAGTTTTTTCCCATTTCTCTTATTATCTAAACCTTCTTCCAAATCATCCTATGTAACTGGAACATCCACTAATCTTATTATTTGTTCCTCACTATCCTTTTGAGATTGATTATGTATTTATGTAATATTATTCTCATTCTATACTATAGTTACATTATTTATTTCAACTAAATTTCTTAGACACTTTTTGAATAATTTATAGGATTTTCTTTAAATTGAGTATCCAAGAAATTTCCATCATTTCCACAAGATTTAGACATCATGTGTTTCCCCTTATTTATAATGAAACACTTACTTTCAAAGACTCGAAATTACTTCAAAGTTATCTTCTTTCTATAACATAGCTCATATGGAGTCTTCTCTTATTTTGTACATAATAACTCTCTATTTGACGTGTAGACTAATTTCATCACTGCTTCTTTATAAAATATATCTAAAAGGTCTTTCTCAATGATCATTATTCTATCCTTGTTGTTGATAATTTGATTTCTTCTATCAATTACTCCATTTTTATGTGGAGTTCTTACTGCTGAAACTTGGTTCCTTATCCCTTGTTTCTTGAGATAGTCATCCACTAGAAAATTTGTGAACTTTTATCCATTATTTGTTCAGATCTTCCAGATTATATGATAGAGCATATTTTTAACTTCTCTTAGATATGTTTTTATGCAACTGAACACCTCATATTTGTAGCTGATGAATTAAGCCCATGTCATTTTGCTAAAATCATTAATGAAGAGAACATAATATCTCCTCCCCTAAATATATCATGGTGAAATAGGTCCTCACACATCAATATGAACCAACTCAAGAACTTTTTTGACATTTTCTATTTTTCCTTATATTTATTTCAAATTATATTCCCTTTTTGATAATAATCACACGTATGGGTATGATCATGTGATAACCTATGGAGGTCTCGAGTAGCATCACATTTCACTAGATCTTTCAATTATGTTTGACTCCAATGACCAAGAAGTTTATTCTATAACTTTTTTTCTTCTTAATTTTTCAAAAAGAACATATCTTCTTCTCCACCTACAAGGTATAGATTTACATTTTTAAGCTTTCTATACAAAACAAATGCACCCTCTTTTGTTGTAAGGATACATAATATCATTAAAATGATTTTGACATGTCCTGATTCAGATAGTACACATACACTTATCAATTTGTGACTAAGACCTTCAACAACCAAGACATATTTACATCTCTTGTATTTTCCCTTAAACTTATCTTTTCCCAAGCCAATAATTTTTAGGCCTTCATCGTTTCCAAATATCAAAATATCTTCCTTGTCATATTTTATTCTTATAACAAGTTCCTTATTTTCTATCATATGCGAGGTGCATCCACTATTAATGATCCATATTCCAATGTGATCTGATGATTTAGAATAAATCACTACAAACACTACATGTTCATATCTCTTCTTTTTTATCCATATTTTTGACTTTATACTCATTTTTAATTGATAATACTGATCTTCCTCGATGAATTATGGACTGGATTCATCTTTCAATGCTAAAAACCAATTTTCATTTTCATCTCATTTTATGATACATTAAATTGATTCTTATGACCACATTCATTCTGTTTCAGTATATTTCTCATCATTTTCAATGATCAGAATCTTTCCATGTACTTGAATCCTTCACACCTAAAATAATTCCCATCAAAAGATGTTTTGGAATGTGGAGTTTTCTATGGCTTCAACTATTGGTCGTGTTGAATTCAATACTTATTGGATATATAAAAGACATTTTGTGATTGTTACATCTTTCCACAAAAATAACATCTCATGTGGGGTGTATTCCTGTGTGGCAATACTTCACTACTGGTTCTTTATTGGGTTCTTTAAATCTTCTTTTTCTAATACATACCCAAATAAATCATCAATCTCAGATAGGTACTTGTGGTCTAACTTCAACCAATATTTGTTTATTGTTTTATCAATACTCATACCAGAATTATTATTTGGATTTGAATGTTTCTTTTTTCGGTTGGACATCTATACTTCATTTGCATCTTTTATGTTTCAAAAATGATCTCATTTCCCGATGTTCTATCAAGAGTCAAGAGTTTTTTCTAATCCTTAACATGACATCGTAGGCTGATGAATTCCTCTTCAAGTTCATTGATACACTTTATTTTATCTTTTTTGGAGTTATTCAAACATTCAATTTACAGTTTTTATTCTTCAACTTTGATTTTGTACTCAATAACATTTTCTGATCTCTATCGTATTAAAGACTTCATTTTTTCAGTTTGTTCATTCAACTCAGAACTCTCTTCTTCTGGTTCTGTATATAAATATTGGGATAACATACCACATTGTTGGATTTCTTCATTTTGGATCTCTAAACATCTATTCACTCAATAGAGGCTTCAATTGCGACTTAATGGTCTACTATTTCTTCAAATTCTCCTTCATTTTATCTTTCTACCCTTGTTTGATAATTTCTGACAACTACCCCCATAGAATTTTCTTCATGATCCTAGCAATCCTCCAACTCTTCAACCTCAGATTCCTCTAAACTATCATTTTCTTTTTAAAGAAAGATATTATTTTTGAAGAATTTTTTTTTAAATTTCTCTTTTCTTTCACATAGGCTAGAGACTTATTCATGGGAATTTCAACTTCATCCTCTTAATCTTCCAGAAACTTCTTGGGGAACCTTTCGACAAGATGTACAACCAATCCACATTGAAAGAATTCAAGTAGAAGTTCCCCTTTTAACTTTGATTTCCCTCATTGAATATTTGAGGAAAGAATTGAAATAACCTCATCTATCTCATATTCTTCTTAAACATCTTCAATAGTGCTATTCTGCATTGCCTTAAATGACAATTATTTAGACTTCCATTTTTTCACGAACTCATTATCTTCATTTCTCATCTCATATGCAACAAGTTTACTATGTAAGATATCCAATGTTAGATCCTTTAGATCTTTATCTTACAATCTATAAACTTTCATATTAAACTAATGATGAAGTATTTTCAATATGAACTTAACAATAATTACATCTTCAATAATTTCTCGGAGACCACGCATTTCCTCCACAACAACATTTACCAAGTAAAAGAACGCATCAAAAAAACTCATTATGGTGCATTATGAGATCCTTATACATGTTCTGTAGAACTTGAAACTTTTCTTATATCACTTTTTGTTTCACCCTCATAAATTTTAAGCAACTTTCCTACTTATCATGTGATTACTTACATAACATCACCTTCAAATATATTTCATTTGATTGGGATCCCCATAAAATCATTTATTCCTTTAGCATTAGTAACTAATTACCTTTGTTAAAATTCTGATAAATCATGACTATCGATATTTTCAGAATTTCCATGCATCACTACTGTAAAGACATACATTCATAATTATCAAAAATAGTTATGCATCTAATTCTTCTATAATTGATAATTGTTTTCAATGGAGATCAGAATCCCTTTGTGATTGAAAACATTCATTTATTGTACTAAGATATAACAACTGACTTTAAACCTTTAACTTTGATACATATTGTTTTCCCAATATAGTTAAATAACTTGATATGGGGGTGAATCATGGTTATACTAATTTAAAAAAACAACCCATTTGGATCTTCTTTCATCATTAAAAAATTCTCATCTCTCCTTATCTAATAGTAGTGTTTGAATAGAAATGAAATCAATCATGAGTAATATCTATTTTACATAGTTCACACTCACCTGGATATTTTCAAAGATTATATTATGATGATGTGATGATATACCAAATCTTCTAAGACTCACTTCCAAAATACAAGGTTCGGGCTAGATCTCTTCAATTCCTAGGCTCACTTCCCTGTAAAGTTTAGGGATAGCTCACTACTTCCCAAGGGTAACACCCTAAATCTATTTCTATGGCTCGTTTCTAGTGGAAAGGATCACTTATTTCCTCTTCCTTTTCTTACTTCTCTTATAAGGGATTCTTACCCAGTTTATAGAAAATTAGTTCCTGTAACGACCCAGTGATTCATTAATGGAAAATCCCTCTTGATCTTATTAAATTTCTATTTATATAAAATGTTTTTATAAAATGTAAACATCATTGGTTTTATGATAAGAATTGTGACCGTTACTTTTATAGTCGTTGAAGAGTGATCACATGATTAGTATAAATGTAGGTCTTTAACACATCCAATTTTACTTAGACAAAGGAAGTGATGGCCTCATCCAGTACAATTTCCCCATATGAAGCCCATTTATTAGAGCTCAGAAAAGAGGTGACGTCCTTGGGCTTTTCCTGTGACCAAGCCCAAGATGAGCTTCATCATGTCAAGCACAAACGTGACCATCTACGGGAAAAGTGGAAGTTGATTGAAATTACCACTCGAGCGATGTTATTCGAGCCACCCCAAGAGTCTGTCACCATCGCACACCTTAACCCTAGGTCTTATGCGGCTGTTTTAAGGGGTTATGTAACTAATCGATAGTACTATGTTCATGTACATTATTTTTTTATATAATAATGAATATAATTTATTGTCATTGTTGATACATTGTAAATAGTTTTTAAAGTACAAATGGTGTTTTTAGTTATTATTAAATTAAGAAATCTATTTTATTAAATTAATGGATTTTTTAATTAAATGATATTTTAATAAAATATTATTATTATTATTAGAATAGTTTTATTATATATAAATGATCGTGTAATTGTATGAATGCAATTATAATTTTTATTAAGGTTTGAAAGCCATTTTTGTCAAAACCCGTGAATTTTTTATAAATGTCGGTTTTTATTTTAAAAGTGAAAAAAAACATATTTATAAAATTATTTAGATAAATTAAATGTTTTTTTTGGAATCAGGAAGTCGAAATTATACAACGGTGAATTTTTCATAATTTTCTGAGACAGTCATATTTTTGAGTAAAAATTAAATACTGTTTAAATATATAATGTGTTTTATGACATAAGAATGACCCAATAGTGATGTAATAAAATACTATAGTCTTTGTGTTCGTCCAATATATGTTTTACCATTAATGTAATTTGATTTTGGGTTTGCTTTTCTTACTTTTCAATGCATTAATGGACCCCTCAAGACTTATTAAACACCTTGTCTTTTTAAAATAATTTCCATGGGAGTGTGACTCACATCCACATAATCAACCCTAATATTTTAAAAAGTTCGGACTTTAACCTTATAAAAAAATTTCCTCTTCCCTTTTCCAAAAACCATCAGGAAAAACCATGGGATGTTTTTTGGTTTGGATTAATTTAATATAAGGGGTCCGAAACTTAAACAATAAAGAATTCCCTCGCCTTTCCTATATAAACCCACCCAAGCTCCCACTTCCTCCGCAATCAAAGCCTTTGAAGTTTTTAAAACCTCTGCCCTACTCTCTCTAGAATCCTGCCAAGGTGCCCCAAGCTTCCAAGAAGCCTCTCACAAGCCTCTCTCTAGCCTTTGGAAGCACACATCCAAGTAAGGGTTTTTTCTTCCTTTCTCGTTTTTTGTCCAATTTTCTTTAAGTTGTTTTTCCCTTTTAATTTAAATTATAAATGTTGGGGTATGGTTTATCACCTCCCTAATACGGCCCTTTTTATGTTTGAATTATGGGAGACCCTTTCTCTCTCATTAAATTCCTCCCATGTACACCCGTTACTATGTAGAAATTCCGAAAGGAACTTCTCTCTCCTCTTTTACATTCAAGCAATACTTTTGTATCATGAATCTAAATTCCATTACAATTTTTGGGACATGTATCTATATGAACTCCTTACTGTCCATTACATGTAAATATTATGAGGAACCCCTTTCTCTCTCATCAACCTTTTTTATGAATTCTTATGTCACGCGGTTAGGCTGCCGAAATCGCACCGATTTTCTAAACCAATGCCATTGTATAGTGAATACCATGCCCATTTTTCCATCAAGGGCATTCACCATTATACACATTTACTTATTGATTACAAAGTTTCATGTATGAATTACACATTCCTTTATCATGGAATAAATGATTATGTTTTATGAATCCATGTTTTATGATCCATGTGACACACATATGCATGAAATGAAATGTTTAAGAAGGGTGTGTCCTTATAGCGCTCCAATACATTGGGTAAAGTATAGTATCATGATACATAATTTTCAATGAGTGTTCACTCGTGATTATTCAAGTACAACGAGGGTTTACTTGTGCTTTATGTGCAATGAGGATTTACTCATACTCCATGTTCAATGAACCTTGGCTCATGCTAATTCCATGTTAAGTGTTTTTCCACATTTCAATGTTATGATTATCATGCCTTATCATGCCATTATGTTCATGTTTTTTTTATGATCTATTGATATGCCTATTGTCTAACATGTGTTGTACTCCTCATATTATTCCATGTGTACTCCCTTACTGGGCTTTATAGCTCACCATTTTTTTATGCTTGTCCTCAGGTTATCCCATGCAATGCTAAGTACAAGGAAATATAGAGTTCATGTAAATGCAGTTTTCAATAGAGATGTTCTATTTAATGTTTTAAGTTTTTATGTGATGATCCTAAGCCCCAAATACACTAAACCTATCAATCTACTTTGTTGTATCAAGTGATGTTTTATGTAATAAATCAGGTTTAATTTTGTAATAAAAGCAGGGTTGTCATAGTTCCCTTCATCATAAATAATTAGTATATCCTCGGTTGTAGATATATGCTTTGTTGAAGTACCAATTTCATGCAGTTGATGAGTATCACATTACCACAATTTTACTGGGTAATCCCTTTCAATAATTCTATGGTGCTCACTGCCATCACGAATCTCACCACTTTTCTAAAGCTCAAATAGCCTTACCAAAGTAACTACCTTTTGTGAAGCTCACTTAGCCTTCACGAAGAACACAACATTCATGAAGATCACCTAGCATTCAAGAAATCCATTACTTTTTTACTCTTAAAATTTTCGATTAGAATTCATATCCTTCATGAACTCCCTTTCTTCAATAACTTTTTGGCAATAACACCCATCATGAATCACCTTCCCAGATCCAAAGCCTTAGAATATTCATTAAGTGGACCTGCTTTTCTGAAGAGGTAGAGGATTATTTTTATGAATTTCCCCCAATTTCATAAGCTTCCATACACATTATAACCATTTCATGATTATCTCTTGTTTCATTTTCAATGATCTATGTCTTTTCAAAGCACCGTGGTAATTTCCAATTCGTGAAGATTCTTATAGTCATCGAGATTACCATAAAATCTCCATGATTTCACGATGCTCATTCATGATGACCCATACTTTCGTGAAATAACCTTTGTGAAACCCATTCTTCATGAAACTCATGAATTTTCCAGTATTTTTACAAGGCCTTCATAGAAATATATCTTTTACAATGATCTCTATCCTTTAAATTCTAGACCCCAAAAATTTGGAAAACACTACGAAACGACATCACCCTATGTACGAAATTTTTTTGTATCACTTACAGGGAATCCATTCGTTTGTAATGCATATTTTTCAACATTAATAGTCAACAATATCTCTATATATCTACAAATAACCTTAAAAACCTTCTTTCTCAACAAACATAGTCAACCCAAAAATACTACAATGTTACCTTAAGGGACATTTTCCCAATATTAGGAAATTATAAACTAATGATGTAATGAGAATAGACTTGTAAAATGTATTAAATACATATACCTTGATGTTAGGGAATATATGAAAAATATATATATTGATATTTTTTAAAATTTATTCTATCCCATAGTGGATCTATATGTATAGAAATCATAGATAGTATATGATGATGAAGTAAAAACTATCCATTGGATGGACAGGTGAAAAAAGGAAAGTCTCAGATCAAATAATTGAAGGTAAGAGTGTAGTTGTTAAAAATTTCAATGAGGGGTTTTCAATTTTGAATACAAATTTTAATTATGTATTGAATAAAAATATAATATCAGTAATTTTAGTGAAGAAAGGATTTAATTTTTAGAGGATTCATATCAATATACTCCTTGTGTCAAGGAATCCCAACTAGACTTAAAATATAAAAGAATAAAGGAAATTTATAGTTCTATAATTTCAAGTATAAAATTTAATAAGGAGCTTATTTATAATCATATAAATGAATGGTATATTTGGTAGAGATTAGTTGAGAATGAGAAGAACATACTCAATATGAGTTGTCTTCAAATTAAAGTGAATTTTAAAAATCAGAAATCCAATAGAGAATCCATCCATGATATGGATAGTAGGATTGGATTTGTGGTTGAAACTTTAGATGAAGTAGTATGGTTTCCCAATAATGATAACTTGAAGGGTAATTAATAGGTGTGTGAATGGTTGAAATGTGGAGGACACATTGTCATCATTTGTTTGACTATTTTTTCTTGAAAAATAATATATAAAGGTAAAGAGATTATGAATCCTATTATAATAAATGTAACTATAAAGAAGGATTAAATATAACCAACAAAGTCTAATAATATGAATAAATATTTCTTGATGATATAGGTATCTCAGTTTGAAGAGGTCAAAGGATTAATGAAAAATAAAAAAGAAATAAACTTCTCTAATTGATTAAGTGAACAAGGTCATTCCAGCTAAAAAAATGTTATATTTAAAACTATTTCCATACAATTAAAATAATATCATATCTAGAAACATAAATAAAATGAAATCAAGAAGAAGGAAATGTGTTTTATAGAATCATGTAAAAGAGTTTATGGATTACGAAATAGTTCTCAGCTATATATCACACATTTATGTGTTTATGGAATTAGACCTTATTCCCATTTGGTTTTTCCATGTATCATAGAATAGGATACTGAAGATTGATTATGAATTAAATAATAAATATCTTGGACTATCATAATTTATACTAGAGAATATGATTCCTCTTATTGGATCTACATTGTTCTATTACAACTAATTTCATATCAAAGAGTATCATAGATTCAATTAGGTATACCTTTTTATATGATATAAATTTTAATAGAAGAATGTATATCTATATGAAGGGAACCTATTCTCAAATACCAATTGAGATTGTCCATCAAAATCCCCTCATACATGATTTATAGTGAGAACAATATCAGAATATAGTTAACTTCCCTCATTAATTTAATGTGACAAACATGGATTGGAACTATATCTCAACCAAAAATATCACTTCCATGATGATATCAAATGTGTGGACATATTCATGATTCCATTTTATTTATCTTTCTAGATCTGGGATTCTTTTTGTGGAATGGAATTAATCTTAATTTCAAATTTCCTCAAATTTAGAATGACCTTATTCACTTAAGTAATTAGAAAACATTTATTATTTTCTATTTTTTCCAAAATTTTGGCCTTTTATTACTAAGATGGGCTAATTTTCAAGTATTATGTCTTCACATTCTAAATAATATTTAATTTTTTTAACACCATTGTGACAGTATTTTCAATACTATGATTCATAGTTGATTTCCTTTCATTTCTCATTTTTGTTTTGAAAAACAATAACGCATTTGAATTCTATGTATCCTCTCTATATTCATATTTAACACAACTATTTATCATCATTTTAGTCACCTTTACTTTTAAACCTATCATATATATAAAAAACCTGATATGAGGGGCGAATAGGGTGTGGTCCATTATTTAAAAAAATTTATTTCCTCTTTAAACTGACCTACCCCTTTAGTCTTTGAACCACTACTGTCAGTTAAGACTATTGGATATTTAATTGTTTACAAATTTATCCCTTATAAGTTTATGTTAATATACATTTTATGATGGTCTATGATTTGGTCGCTCTTACCAAAATTAATAGCATCTATTTTATGTTTGTGTGGAATCATTTTTACCATTATTTACAATCTAATTTGGAATTTTTTTCAACTTTCTTCAACTTTTAACTCTATCCTATAGAAGACTCCCAATTTTTTCATCAGCATATTTATTCTTTATTGGGTTTCTATTTTTTTCAACACAAGTGTTTGAATGATCAAGTGTATTACAACACTCCTCATAGAAATGGATGTTTTTTTAAAAACAATGAAGGCTTTATGTTATACAAATTTTTGTTGGATAAATATGTTACTTCTTATATAAAATTTGTAAAGTATGTTTGCTTATAAATTCAGCACAAATCCCTATTGATTTAGGAATTAAAAAACTATTACACAGTAAAAAGTTTTTCCAATAATCAATATACTAATAATCAAAATTACAATAGTCTCATCATATCCCAATTAATTTTTTTTTTCTTGTGAATATAGTCTATCCAAATTTTCATAATTTTTTGTGTTGGATAACAAACTTTTTATTATTTTTTGTGGGAGAAATATTTCTTATACATGTTTACATACAGCCTTGTATCATTAGTGGGTTTTTCATATTCTTCAATCTAATATATTTTTTCAAATTTTTAATCAAAATATATAGAAGAAGCTAAGATAGATTTGGGGAAACTGGATTCAATTGAGTTATGGGTAACCTCTCTCTATAATCCTAAGGTAGATTCTTATAAAACTGATCTTGGGTTCATATTACAACCTTTTTTAGTCTTCCTTGATGCATGGATCTTCTCAGATGTTTTTTTATGGTATTTATTTATTGAACATATTTTGAATATTCTACATGGTTACTATCCAAATTTCTAAGCTTAAAATATTACTATAAAATTTTTATGTTGAGTATATATTTCTTTTATTCAAGTGAATTTACCCACTCCAAAAAAACAATAATCTTCATTATCTCATCCTTATTTTTTAATATTTATCATATAAAGAACAATACATATCTTTCATCCTTTTTTCCTTTACTTCCAACAAATAAAAGTTTACAATAATAAAGACTAGATTAAGCTTCTCAAATTCATGGAACATGTCTTGAAAAAGTTTTTCAAAAAAATATTTCTCAAAAATAAATATTTTCAACTATTCATCATGTATATAAATCCATTCATTTAAAAGTAGGTAATATTATTCCTTTATTTTCACTATCCTTGTGAGAATATTTTATCTACTCTTGTTCTTTTCTAATGCTAATTTTATGGAATAAAATTTTTCTTCTTATCATGAATTCTCAACATGAATTCACCTGATGTATAAAAATATGTATATAAAAACATCTACTGGTATATTATTAAAATATTTAATCAATTAAGAATAAATATAACTTCATAATTAATTGAATTGTGATTCATCACGTCTTGATATTACTTCATTAGAATATTCATAACTAATATATTAATTATCAAACATTCCTCTCTCACTACCCTCAGTTTGTGATTATTTATCTTCTAAATTTGATGATTTTATCAGTTTCCTTTCCACTTTTTCATTTCATTAATTAAGTTAAATATTAAAATCTCAAAATATATTATGAAAGTTATAGACACATAGTCTCTGATCAATGGCTCTTCCATCTCCAACCATTACTTCATGAAATATTTTTAAAACAACTGGGAAAGAAATTATCATATTCTATCAGAGATAACCTTAAATCATATATCAGTTGTAATAGAAACATTTAGGCCAAATTAGATTAAACCTAAGCTCATATAAAAATTGAAATATTCAATGATATATTATACATTCATTAATTCTATACCTTCAATCCCTTATTACATGATTCCAAGCTAATAAAATATGTGAATAAGTTATACTACTTTCAAAAGTTCAATTTGAGGAATATGTTTGATGAAAATTTTCTAACTCAGAACTTCTCTTCCTTAATATAGAAAATTTTCTAATCTTCTTTATTCTTTCATATTATTTGGATTTTAAAATCTGAAATTCTTTTGATATCATGGAATTATTATTAATTTCAACTTTCTTCTTATATGTGATTATCTTCATCACATGGGAAATTAGAGAATATTATTTCATTTAAGCTTGTTATAACCATTTACCCTCTTCTAACTAAGATGGTAATATTTTCAAGAATTATTTATTTATATTCAGATCTTTATTTTGATATATTAACTCTTTTTAGTAAATTTTTTTGTTAATGATTCATTATTGAAATTGTTTTGTATCTTATTTTTCTAGGAAAAATATTAATTCAACAAAAAGTTATTTTTCCCCCTTATTTAAACCTTATACACAACTCTTCATCCCCCTTTGTGTCGCCATTATTTGGAAAACAATCAAATTTTTCATTAGTAATATAGATAGATAATATAATCCAATTATCCCTCTCTTGTAGGGAACCCTATTTGAATTATACATTTTTAGAATTTACTTCACTTTGAAGACACTTCATATTGATTTTTTTCTTCTCATCCTCAAGTAACCACAACATGATCTCCCATTCACTTCAAAACATTGAAAATTGATGCGTATGAAATTTTATACCTGAAATTAATGAACTATAAATATCTTTGATTATTTTTTCTTTGACTTCTATTAAATATTTCTTGACACTATGTATATATTTATATATAAATTTAGTTGATTGGATATTTTATTCACTAACTATTCTAAAAACTTAATTTTAATCAATGAAAAACAATTAATTATCATCAACCATTTAAAATTATTCTTTGAATATTCTTCAAGACAACACAATATCCTTAAGTTCTTTTATGAGAGATTCTCCTTTTTCAACTATAAAATCAATTCATTTTACATTAAATCAGTATCATCTACTATTTATGATTTCTCATCAAATATATTATATATGAACTTAAAAAAAATTATTTGAAAACCTTACCAAGTATGTTCTACATATATTCACTAACCTCAAGGTAGAGGTACTCAGTCAATATTACAAAACCATTCTCATTCCTTCACACATCACTTAAACTTTTCATAATTAAACTAATAAGATCCTTGATAAAACAAATTATGTTAAATATAACTTCAACCTAAGGTTAATCAAATATCACACTTTTTATTTATTATCAACTCCAAAGACAACCATTACCTACAAAACTAAATGTAATTCTTATCCCCCTCAATTAATATAAATGAAATGGGAGGAAATTACATCACCCTTTAATAAAATTATGAATACAATAGATGGTTTCAAATTTCTAACTAAATTTTATAATTATAAGAAAGACATTTTCTCCCCATATACTCCTTCACTTTCATTGTTCTCAATTTATTCTATTACATAAAGGTGATATCAAGAGCTTATCATCAATGTTTCATTAATTAAAATATTCTATATATAAATGGGATAACCCTTTCTTGGAAAAAAATGGCTAATTGAGAAAAAGAATTTTCCCATAACATACTCCAAATGTGATACCAGCATTGTAATTCTCTTCATAGGGGATGACCAAATATATTTTCAAAAAAAAAATTAAACCTACACTTACTTGAACATACACGTTAAAATATATCATGGGAAAGGTTGTTTTCTTTACCTCATTTTGTTAGAAAATCTCTCTACTTGATAAAAACATTCAATATAAACCTAAAATAAATTTAGAGCATTAAAAACACACCTTAAACACTAATTTCATTAAATTTATCCCAAATTCCCAATTTTAGTGAAATTTATAAATTCTATCAGATTAGTATTATAATATCCCCAAAAATGGATGATCTTTAATGCTTCTTCACCATGGCTGATTTGTGAGCATATAATATTCCAATTAGAGACTCATAATAATTAAGATTTAAATACAAATTGCAATATTTATTTAATTCCACACATGTTATCATTTGAAAAAGAATTCAATATTGAATCACCCCATGTGTTTTATTTTTGAAATAAAGATTTATCCCATCGTGGGATACTTTGTACAGGTATTTTAAAGTGTATGATATATTTTGGGGGGTTTTATTTGATAAATTTAAAGAATACCCAACCAAATGGGGTGTAGATAACTATGAAAAAAAAGAAAGAAAAATATTGACGTGGTTGTGTGAGAAGATTATATGTGTGATTTGGTCAAGTGATACGAATCTCTCAAGGAAAAAAATTGAGATATCGATATAACTACATCTCTCATGGAAGAAGAAAAGAGTTTTTTTTAGACTATAATGAAGATTTACAACCTATTGTGTTTAAAAAAATAATAGAAATAGAACAGGAGAAGTAGGATCCAACCAAGTATATATATGTATAACTAGTGATTATCATGACAGTTTATGGTGTAAATAGAGCGGAATACTATCTATAAGGTACTTCATGTACTGGGAAAGATGAAGACCTATGATTTAGTGTGTTTAATAACCAAAAATATTTATATTTCATATTTCATTTAATAATCACCATAAAATATTTTATGGGTTGTATTATTTAAATTTAGAGTTGAGAGTAAGTTAATTATTAGTTTTAGGAGGAACTGGAAGTTGTATAGAGGAACAGAGATTGGGTTTCAAGTAATATTTCTTTAATAAATTAAAGTTATTCAAATATTTTATATGTGGAAGTGGATCGGGTTTAATGGTAAAAATAAGTCCCTAGATAGCATTTTGGTATCTTTTAGAGGGGAGAAGGAAGTGTAGAGAAGAGTAGCTGGTGTTATTCCAATTTAGAGACTCCATGATGTAGTACAAACACCCCTTAACTTGCATGATATAGTAATGGAATTTCACTTATATAATGTGTTGATCATTTGCCTATAAAATATGGAAATAAAAGTTTTTGGGTGGTACTTGGACAACAAACTATATTTAATAGATATATTATTAATGGAGAATATATAAAATTTGAAATCCTAAGAATAGAATGGGGAATGATTCTTATATTGGGGTTGAACATTGTAAAAACACCAATTCGAAAAATACATTCAATATATAAGTGTATGTCAGGTAAAACTACAACAGTTCCATTTATATACTAATAGTTGATCTAGTTTAAAAGGAAAAGGGGTATTAAGTATCAAAAGAAGAATTTTTTTGGTTAATTAATTTTTAAAAAATTGATTCACCCCCACCCCTCATGACCTCTCTTATGTGTCATCACGATCTGGTGAGACTCTTAAAGAGAATAATCACTTTAAAGTGTGTAGAAATGTAGAAAATATTTATTAAATAGAAAAAACCTTAAACTTTAAAGGTAAATATTCCCTTTTTTAATGAAGCAAAAAGTCTATATTAGGGTATAATTCTTCTTAGATTCACTTTTGAAGTAAACATATAGAATTAAAATGATATTAATCTCAACCTATAGTAACTCAAGTATTCACCATTAAATAATTCTGAGATCTTCCATTGAAATTAAGTTTTTATCCATTTTAGACTCAAGTGCATGGCCATAACCATTCCCTATTAAACTCTTGTTCAAAATCCTTTAATTAGATAAAAACAAGGACTGGTCTTTATCCATTTCCGGTGAACTCTTTTACTTAAATATATTTTGAAAATATAATCATTCTGAGTAGTTGAAACTAAAAATTCCTTCATATTGAAATAATAATATCTATATCATAGCTCATGCCATGATAATATTATCAGATTGGTTCTTGAGTAAATATCTTCACCTGATGTGTCAAATGATATATTTATGAGATTAATACTAAGAATAAAATTAAATACTCAAATGATCCTCATCATGGGTATAGTAGTATAGGGATGTGGTATTAATTAGGAAATCATAACATCCTCAACCCATTCCCAACTATTTAACAATTAACTTATATGTCCTAATGATAGTAAATTCCCAACATCCACCATCGGTGTAAATCAATAAGCTCCATAAGTTATCCATATAGACATTCAAAAATTTCATATTATCACCTCATTTTTTCAAAGTAAAATTATAAATAATAAAATAAATTATATATTTCATTTAAATCATCCATGGAATTAAATCCATTGTAATCAAATGAATAAGAAGGAATTAATTTATTCACTAAAAAAAATAAAATATGAATTTATATATTTACCCAAAATATTTACTTTTTTGGATTTAATAATTGAATTATTGGTCAAATATATAGTAGATCCATGAATTGTTACTTTTCCACTCCAAGATATCTCACTCAGGAAAAAATATACACCATTATATAATTTAAATTTTCAAAATAGAATTAGAAGTGAACAATATTCTATTTTTATAATATCATACAAATTTTTTTCATCCCTATTTTTTTGTCAAATAATTTACTTTTAATATCATTATTTTCACATGTACATTCTCACCCACATTATTGAATTTATTACTCCCTTACTTGAAGAAATTTTCTTAAAAAAATATTCCCCATCATTTAAACACATTACACTTTTCATTATCATGGTGAAATTCTCATCTATCCACTCACCATATAATTAACGTATACTAGACAAAAATAAAGTGTTTGGTGGTTCAGGATTTGTGGGTAGAAAGATATAAATTGAAAATAAAGTCTTGTGAGATAAATTTAGAAATATTTAAAGATAATTAATTTATTTTCAGATTAACACATTATAATTTTCTTTCATCTTCCATATGAGATCACAAAGATGTCACTTCATAGTCTAATTTCGTATGTAACATTGTAATAATTTTTATAGAAAGTAATTTCATGATAAACTATCATTTATTACTCTTTTCTTTTAGTTTTCAGTTTATAAGAGACTTTTAAGAGAGAAATTATTAAAGGGTGGTATAAATCTAACCCATTTTTAATAAAAAAATGATATTTTTTCTTCAAATGAACTTCATCCAAAGGACTATGAAATCTAATTTCTTATCCCATGCATACATTACATTTTCTACATGAATTAACACAGAAAATAGGTGTTATGGTATTTTATTTTGTTATGCCTCATAAAAATTCATTTCATAATATATTAGACATTAAAATATATAAAATGTGTTGTTTTATTGAATAGAGTTAAAATTTTGGTATATAATAAAAAAATACATAATCACTTAATATTACATATCTGTGATAAGTGTTGAAAATGAAACTGTAAAAAAATTAGATTATTACGCATGATTCAATTTCCATTATGAAATGAGATAATTTAATAAAGATGAAACAAAAATTATAGTAATATATCAGGGTAAAGAAATGATAATGAACAGTGACCATACCATGGGCGTCACATTTGAGTAAAAGTATGCTAAAAAACAAATTCATTAGTCAGGCAATGAATTTCATTAGTAATCATATCAATTTTCCCATTAAAATAAAAAATATATTTAAGCAAGTGATTAAAAACAAATAATTTTAGTGATATAATTTTTTAAAAAAACACAAAAAAAATGAGAATGAATTTATAGTTTTCCAATCAACATGTTATATCTCCCCCACATAAGTTTTATATATTATCCTTAATGAATGATATGTTTTTTCAAAAAAATATAACTAAAAATAAGAAAATTTCAAGGAAGGTGGTGAAATATATGACCTATGTTTTATTAAATTAATGGATAGTACCTTCCATGTAGAATTCATTGCATGCACAAGACACATTCATTTTCAAAACTATAAATAAAAAAATAAACAATTAGTAAACTAATAACAAAATTAATAAAATTAATAAATTAATAAATTAAAGGAAATCTTAGGATAGACATTCCAATTGGTGATTTATCCCTGACTATCCATAAATCAATAATGGAATTAAATCATCCCCTATCTGACGAAAATGATAAATCAATAAATATAACCCCTACACTGATTTGGAACTAGTAATTTTCTCAAATAACTGAATATGGATAACCCCTATATAGATAAAACCATTTTTATCTTCATTTTATTATAACACAATTGAGATTATAGTGGTGGGAACATTATATAGAAGCATGACCCATTTTTTATACAAGATTATTTGGAGTGTCTAGTTCTTGATGAATTTTGATTCTAGAATATCACATTTATTCCATTTTTGTTCAAACCATAGATTCTTGATTTTATAACATCTCTATTCCAATACATACTAATGCATCAGTGAAGAACACCTCCAACACTTATCTCATTATATAAAATTCAACCACATATCGTGTCATGTTTTACTTCACATTGTTATTTTATGAATAACTAAAAAATACATAATCTAGAAAACATATAAAAAGGGATATAATTTTGAAATTAAAATTCAAAAAAGTTAGATTCAGTTCATTTTAAATCAAATAAAACTCCATGTAAAGTCTTAGTTATAAATTATATCTCACGTAGTTCCTTCAAGATAAAACTATATAGGTGAGTGTAGTGTGTATAATTAAAAAAATATTCAATATATGTTGTTTCTTCATCATCATAGGTTCAAAGAGTCCCTTAATATAATAAAAATTATGATTCATCTGCCAAACTAACAATAATTTTTATAAAATAAGCAAGTAAATCACTAAGACGTTAGCTAGATTCTATATGCACGCAAAACTATCCATTTACATAGTATATTTAATGGATTCTCTAAATATTTTTGTCTCAAAATATCCACCATAAAACCCATGAATGTTTTAGAATGAAATTATACATTTTCATCCATGAATGGAAATTGAAACTTATATTTTTATATATTTTTTATATTTTATTTCTATAAATTTTTTACAAAAAATGATGAAGAGTAAAATAAAACATAATGGATTCTTGAATAATGGTTCAAAATTAATATTTAACCCTCATATTAGGCTTATATCAATGAAAATAATTTATTATGTTTCTAAAGAAGTTATCATAGGGGTAACCATAGGTTAGTTTTCATAAAGAGTTCATATAAGGCCCCGGCCTTAAACCTTACTTAATATTGAATTAAAATAATAATTCACGTTGAGGATCTTTTCAGGTTTATAGTTTTAGATAATTAGAACATAACTATTACATCTCAAAAGATTACAAAGTAGTCACTTCTACTAAGTTTCCACTATAAAAAACTCTTAAAAAGAAACGTGTCTAGTTCCATGTTTTATATAGCATGACATTCCCTTGATCCCATCCTTGATCTTATTCCACATTAAGTCCTGTGAAAAACATTTAAAAAAAACTTGGGGTGAGCATAAAAAGCTCAGTAAGGGATACAAAAAGAATGAAAACTGTTAGTTTTTCAAACATCAAGTAAAACATGTATACTATATCAAAGTAATACCTTCACCTTCATGAAGTAGTAAAAATAATCTTCACTGAATAAAGAATCATTACTTACCTTTTTGTAACCAAAGGATTACCATAAAACCCATATAAATAACACATAACATATATAAAGGTAACTTGGGACATAAACATACTTAAGTGGAATAACCATACGGTCGACTTCCACACATATCACTTAATGGAATAGCCATACGGCCAATTTCCATACATACATAATGGAATAGACATACGGCCGACTTCCATACCCAATGCATTGGAGGTTATAACGTAACCACCCGTCCTAGTATTCACGGCACCACCCGTCATATGGTTTATAACGTAACCACCCGTTAAAATGTCCAAGTACCAATATAAAATCATAAAACATAAAACCAATATAAAGGAATGACAACATTTCCACATTTCAATCACAATATATCATAAATATATTGACATAATAGAATCCTTTTTCAAAACCATTTTCAATACCAAAATACATAAAAAGAGTATATGGTATTTATTTTATTCTAAAAACATTACGGCTTGTTGAGAAATCCAAAGACCAAATAATACTTGCGGCGGCGGAAAAGGTCGTTGTCACCGCGTACGTTAAAAAAACATTCCTTTTTGTCGTTTAGTAAAACGCTTCGTAGAAAAAGATTTCTTTTGTATAAAAGTAAAAGTCAAAGGGGTTTATACACCATATAAAAGAAAGTTGTGTATAAAACGAAATATGCCTCAATGAAAGGAGATTGAGACGAAGTCCCTTACCTTGGGTCCGACTTGACTCGATCGTTCTTTAACGTCCTGAATAATAAACTTGAGTTAATTTATACTTGATTAAGAACCTTTTTAAAGTTCATTATTCTTTTTATATCACTTATTGCCATGTTATAAACATTATGTAACCATTTATGTTAATAATGTTTGTTTTGTCAATATTTGGTTCTTAAGTCGAAAGTTGACTTCTTACAATTACATGTTGTTCATGTGGTCAACAGTTCTTTATATCCTGAATGAAATTCCTGATTTGGATATCATATATATCATATATATCCAGAATGTACATGTATTTATAATATTACATAATTATTTAGAGGTAAGAAATGAAATGCACCGTTCATGGAGACGGTAAGCCGTACGTACGCATGAACGCTACTTTCATTTCTTTGTCATATTAGTGGAATTAAAACTAAATGAGAGGTATATATATTTTAATTCCAGAATTATATTCATCATTTAGATATATCATTAATTATATATATATATTATATACATGTAATTTTAATAGTACATTACATTTGGGGATAAGAAATGAAATGCACCGTTCATGGAGACGGTAAGCCGTACGTAGGCATGAACGCTACTTTCATTTCTATCTCATACTTTAATGGAAAGAAATAATAATGATATAGAGATATATTATAATTCCAGTATAACATCATATATAATAACTTTAAATCCATCCTTTACATGTCCCACATATGGCATTAACGAATCACATCACTTTTAGGGGGCGGTAGTCCGCACTTCCTTAAATGAAGATATCGTGTTTACCCATAATGGAAACCATAAAGGTATGCCAAAAATGAAAAATACATAAGCTTAAAGAAAACATAAACATATTATATATCATATATAAAAATAGTGACATCATAATGGCCACCCTTTAAGGTGTTAAATGTGTATTGAACAATCATCGTTTCGGGAGGCAGAATTTCGCCATCCACGGAAACCGTATGTTCTTTAACCATTTAATGTAGTTGTGTGAGAGTGTAGCTCAAATAAATATTATAAAAACATCCTAGTATATTGAATATACTGTTTTTGTTACAAAAGAAGTAAATTAAAATAGTTTAGAGGGTTGGAGAAGCAAAATAAAACAAATGAACAAGAGAGAATGAATTACCTTTAAAAGTGTAACTCCCTTTTGATTTGAGCCTAAAGGCTTCCTTTGAAAGGATTCTGCCCAAAGGGAATCCTCTAGGATTAGGATAGGGATGTTTAGAGAGTAATTGGGCAGGGTTTGGCCGAGCCAAAGGCTTGAGAAGTGTGTGAAATGAGGTAGAGGTGGGGGCCTTTTATAAGAGGAGAGGAGGGGCACTTTTGGAAAGTAAAGAAATATTACTTTATTTGAAAATGTTTTTCGGTTTTAAAAGGTCCCACATTGATATAATTCGTGGATAAGGTGATAAGGGTTCTAAATACACTCATCCAATTGGTTTTGGACATGTGTAGTTCATAGATTTTACATTATCTTTCCATTTTATTTAAATCGTCAAATAATGATGTCATCGCTGCATCATTATTATGTCATAAATAATTTAATTTATTTAATGTCTAAAAATTATAAAAAAACTACTATGATGTAGGTAATCTTTTTATCTTTCCAATTACTATTTATTATCAAAATTAGGACTTTTATAACCCCACTCAAAAATTATTTTAGTAAAATAATTTATGTTAGTGTCATTTTCACTTTAACATTAAATAAAAATATATTAATGTCATTTTCCAACTAAAGTGGCTCCATGGGGTCCCCAAGTTGGGCCATGGCTTTTCTTGGTCGGCCATGAATCACCCAATAGGTGTAGGACAAGTTTCATGGTGTTTTCACATTCATATAATACCATTTTTACCTTAAACTACACTAATTACCTCTAATCGCGATTAATGAAAAAAAGTTACTATTCACCAAAAAATTATTTTAATCTCATTGAACCACATTTTACTTCTTAATGACAACCATGTATGTCGTATTTTAAAAATTCAATACACATTAGTGGCAAACTTTCATTTAACTGAAAAATCAGTTTGCTTGATTACCACTTAGTGGTTTCACTATTCATCAAAAATTGAAGTTTTTCAGAAAATTACCAAAAATTCACCCTAAGCTATATTTGATAATCCGAATTCAAAAATGAAGTCCATTTTACAAAATTCAAAACATATAAGACAAATTAATTAATTTAATAATTAATTCCCGTTGTCAGGACAAATAGCGTGTTTTTGTGAAACAATAAGTATCAAAAGATTGACACCAGTTTAAGTCCAATTTCAAAGTGAAATTGATTCCAATGACCACCATTGGATTAACTGGTAAAAATATTTTCTAATTTCACTTTAAAAACAATTAAAATAATAATCTAATCATATAAATAATTTAGATTAAAAAGAGGTTTTGAATTAAAATACAACATTTTACACTATTCATAAAAAAATGAACTTTATCAGAAAGGTACCAAAAATTTACACAAAGTAAATTTTGATGTCCCGATTCTAAAGAAGAGTTATATTTGGTCCAAAATAAAGTATAAGAGTGATCAAAACTGTATTTAATGACGGTTCACCATTAAAAGGTGATAAGTGAACCTTTAGTAAAAATTAGAGTATATATGCCCTAAAATTGAACTCTTTCCGTATTTTAAGCCTTTATCTTTTATTGGGTAAATGTATAAATATTTAAAAACATATCTAATCATATTTTATTTATTTCTATCCATTCCCGCCAGTACAACGGCTACTTGTTAACTAACATTTAAAATAATATTATTTTATTACTAGTGTGCTACGTAAGTTTGAAAGAAACTCATCGTTGTGTATCGGGTACGCTATCGAACATAGCAACCCCTTTAAAATAAAATTAATATTTAATTCGTAAATATTAATAAATATGAAAATTCTTTATTCTTTATTTACCTGGGATGTTACATCCTTCCCCCCTTTTGAGAATTGCGTCCTCGCAATTTTATTCACTTATCAAAATAAGTGGGGGTATTTATCCCTCATAGAATTTTCAGATTCCCACGTTGCCTCTTCAATCACATGGTTTTTCCACAAAACCTTTACCTGATGAATCACCTTATTCCGTAACACTTGCTCCCTGTGGTCAAGAATCTGGACCGGTTGTTCCTCATAAGATAGGTTCTCTTCCAGCTAAACTACCTCTGGACTCAAAACATGAGATGGATCTGGCATATACTTCCTCAACATCGAAATGTGAAAAACATTGTGTACCTGAGATAAACTCGGAGGTAAAGACACTCGGTATGCAACTGATCCAACTCTTTCCAGAATTTCGTATGGTCCAACCAACCATGGACTCAACTTTCCTTTCTTACCAAATCTCATCACACTTTTCCAAGGAGAAACCTTGAGAAAAGCATGATCACCTACCTCAAAAGATAGATCCTTCCTCCGGTTATCTGCATAACTCTTCTGCCTGCTCTGAGCTGTTCTCATGTGTTTTCTGAATCAACTGAACTTTTTCTGCCATCTCTTCTACCAATTCCGGTCCCATCAGCTTCCTTTCACCCACTTCATTCCAAAATGCTGGAGTTCGACACCGCTTCCCATATAATGCCTAAAATGGTGCCATCTGTATACTGGAATGAAAACTTTTATTATAAGAAAACTCAACCAAAGAAAGATGTTGGTCCCAACTTCCCTGATAATCCATAGAACAAGCTCGTAGAATATCCTCCAATGTCTGGATTGTTCGTTCTGACTGCCCATCTGATTGAGGATGAAAAGCTGTACTAAAATTTAATTCAGTACCCAACGACTTCTGAAGGCCTTTCCAAAAGTTAAAAGTAAACCTGGGATTACGATCAGATACAATGGAGAGAGGAACTCTATGTAACCTGACTATCTCTTTAAGATACAAACGGTAATGTTGATCAAGAGAGAAAGTATCTCGTATAGAAAGGAAATGAGCAGATTTGGTCAAGCGATCAATAATAAACCAGATTGCATTATTACCTCGAGATGTCTTCGGTAATCCAACAACAAACTCCATGGATATATTCTCCCATTTCCACTCTGGCACTGGTAAAGGCTGAAGCATCCCTTTCGGTAACTGCCGCTCTGCTTTAACCTGTTGACATGTCAAACACTTCACAGTAAAATCAGCAATGTCTCTTTTAATTCCATCCCACCAGTAATACTCCCGCAGACCTCTGTACATCTTAGTACTGCCCGGATGAACTGAAAACGGAGAACTATGAGCTTCAGATAACAACTCTCTCTTCAACTGTGAATCACAAGGCACACATAACCTCTTCCCAATCCTCAAAACACAAACTTATCCAAGAACTCATGGAAAATTTTATTCATAAGTTCCATGAATACGGAAGGTGCATTGGTTAACCCAAAAGGCATAACTACAAATTCATAATGGCCATATCTAGTACGGAACGCAGTCTTCAGAACGTCTGCTTCTTTTACTTTCAACTGATGGTACCCCGACCTCAAGTCAATCTTCGAAAAATACTGATCTCCCTGGAGCTGATACCACTTCATTCAATGGCCCAACTGTTGTACCTCTCAAACCCCTCGTGGTTTTATTTTCATGATCACAATCACCCTCTTGTTTATCTAATCTTGTTTTAAGTGTTTTTGGATGATAGGCATGAATTCAGGGTACCAAGGAATTGGGCCAAGAAGGCCAAGAAGGAAAAAGGCCAAACTGGACTGAAATTCAGTCCACTGGCCAACCGGTGGCTTCACCACCGGCCAGCCGCTGGACCTTTGACAGAAGGCTCTCCACTGTCCAGGGCACCGGCCAACCGGTGGCCTCAGCACCGGCCGGCCGGTAGAGCCCAGACCGAGAGTCCAGCCACTGCCTCAGCACCGGCCAACCGGTGGCCTCAGCACCGGCCAGCCGGTGGAGCCTGATCCCTAAGGCCTCTCCATTTTGCACACACCGGCCAACCGGTGGCTCAGTACCGGTCAGCCGGTGGTGCCAGTCAAACTAGCCGTTGGGCTTTTGACCAGCCTGTCCACTTGCCTCCCAACGGCTCTGAATCCCTTTCCAACGGCTCCGAAGACCTCCAAAGGCCATATGAGGGTTCCCCCTCTATAAATAAAGGACCTTGAACCCCCGGAAGCCCAAGGAACATAGCCGGAACAATTTTGAAGCCAACGGACACATTTCCCATCATTTGGCGAACCTCCGACGGATTCCTCCAAGGGAACCCCACTTGCTCCAACACACTTCCACATCCAAGGAGCACCTCCAAAGAAGCTTGGAAGCGCCCTTCATCAGCTCCATCAATTCATTGGCGCCCAAGGCTTCTCCCAATACGGTTTTTCATTGTTTATCATTTTGAGCTTCATTTTGGGTTTGTGCCTACAAACCCCATCTCTTTCTCATCTCCCTTTCTTTGGGTTCTCACACCACCTTCAAGGTGTGAAGAGGTTGGTCAAGCCTTACCTTGTAAAAGGCTTGAGACAAAGGTGACCTAGCCTTCACTCGTAAAAAGGCTAGTGGGTTTCTTGCTCAAACCATTAAAAAGAAAGCTGTAATAGGTGAGCTAGCCTTCACCTGTAAAAAGGCTAGTGGGTTTCTTGCTACAACCATTGAAAAGCAAGCGGTAGAATCTATCAACGGTTGAGTTGGGAGCGGAGACGTAGGCCGGGTTTTTGGCCGAACTCCGTTATCAATTCTTGTGTCTTGCCTCTTTATTTCTGCTGCACCTTTAACTTTGATTTTAATTTGTTAATCATTTTTTAAAAGGCAATTCACCCCCCCCCCTCTTGCCATCACTCCCTTTTTCTCCGCCCAACAATTGGTATCAAAGGGAAAATTTGAGTAATACCTTAACCGGTTTCAAATTTAAGATCCATTGTGATGGCTTCAACCTCTTTCGCCCCCGAAGGCTTTTCTTTGGGTCGTGCTCCATTTTTTGATGGAACCGACTACAATTATTGGAAAACCCGCATGACTACTTTTCTTAGAAGCATTGGCTATCCCATTTATAAAATTGTCATGCAAGGTTACACTCTCTCTTCCCCCGATGAATCCAAATGGACTCAAGCCGATATTAAAAATTTCGAGCTTGATGGCAAAGCCATGAACGCTCTACATTGCGGCCTTGATCGTAATGAGTTCAATCGAGTTTCCACATGCACCTCTTCACATGAAATTTGGAAACTATTGGAGGTTACCCATGAGGGGACCAACAAAGTTAAGGACACTCGATTGGACATGTTTCGTCAAGATTTTGAGTCATTTTCTATGCACCCACATGAATCTATTTCTGATATGTTTACTCGATTTACTGACGTTTGCAATGGTAGAAAGTCTCTTGGAGATAATATTTCTGCAGAAACGATGGTCAAGAAGATCCTTTGGATCTTACCAAGCTCATGGGCACCGAAGGTGACAGCAATTCAAGAAGCGAAAAATTTAAAAGAAATGTTGGTCGAAGAGCTCATCGGATCCCTAATGACCTATGAGATCACCATGAGGAGGCAAGCTGAAAAAGAAGGCAACCCGATCAAAGTTCCAAAGAACATCGCCTTCAAGGTACAAAAAGAAGAAAGCTCATCCTCCTCCTCATCTTCTTCCTCTTCAAGCGGCGATTCCGAAATGGAGATCCTTGCCCGCAAAATGCACAAGTTCATGAAGAAGCACAAGAAGAAGAAAGCCCGCAAGGCTCAACCCCACGAAAAATCCGAGCCCAAGGTAAAATGTTACGGGTGTGGCAAGAAAGGCCATTACAATCCCGATTGCCCACTCAACAAGAAAAAGGCCAATCAAAAGGAGAAGAAGAAGGCTTTCAAGGCCACATGGAGTGATAGCTCCACATCATCCTCCTCCTCCTCCTCGAGCGACAACGGTAACAAATGCCTAATGGCATTTCACGAGGTAACATGTTCCGACTCCTCATCCTCTTGTTCCTCAAATTCTTTCAATCATTTGTCATATGAGGATCTCCAACATGCGAGAGATCAATTGGAGGAAGGTTTTCACGAACTTTCTTCCAAATTTGTTTCTTTACAAAAGAATTTCAAAAAACTCTCTTCCGAAAAAGAACAACTTCTCAAAGAGAAGGAAGAGTTGACCCTCAAAATCCAAAACTTTCCCGATGTTGATTCCATGGAATCAACCATCAAAGATTTAAGGGAATCCCTTGACAAGTTCACCCAAGGTGAACAAAATCTCACCAAATTACTTGGTTCCCAATGTGTATCTAGAACCACCAAAGGGCTTGGATATTCAAAGCAAGCTTCCTCTTCCCATGCTCATACTGTTTTTGTAAGGGGGAGCTCTCAATTTAAATTTTGTAATTATTGCAAAAAACCCGGGCACTTAATTTATGAGTGCAATTGCAAAAATGCCCGGTATGGTCGCCCCAAAAGTATTTTCTTTAACGATGAATTTTTTAGGAGAAGACCCACCACTAGACAAGTATGGATTGAAAAATCCCTCTTAGCGAGTCTCTCCGGGCCAAAATTTGTCTCGGTTTGATAATCCTCTCCCCGGAGCTTTATTGTTTTTATTTAGGGGGAGTTAGGATCGTTTAAACCCTTTTAATTTCAATTTCAAAATATTCAATTCAAATTTTTAATTTCAATTCTCTTTTCAAAACTTTCAATTCAAACTGTTATTCAATTTTCTTCTCAAAACTTTCAATTCAAACTGTTATTCAATTTTCTTTTCAAAACTTTCAATTCAAACTGTTATTCAATTTTTGATTCAAAACTTTCAATTCAAAATTTCAAAAATTTCATTGGTTTAAAATCTCCATCTTGTTTTTCAAACTTGTTTCCCTCAATCAAGTCTTATGCCCCGTGCTATTTTGATAATCACAAAGGGGGAGAAATTCTTGATTGATTGGGGGGAAAATCTTTTAAAACATGCCGTTCATTTCATTTTCAACATTGCTTGTTTTGGTGATTGTGATCATCAAAATAGGGGCAGATTGTTGTACCTCTCGAACCCCTCGTGGTTTTATTTTCATGATCACAATCACCCTCTTGTTTATCTAATCTCGTTTTAAGTGTTTTTGGACGATAGGCATGAATTCAGGGTACCAAGGAATTGGGCCAAGAAGGCAAAAAGCCAAAGTGGACTGAAATTCAGTCCACCGGCCAACCGGTGACTTCACCACCGGCCAGCCGATGGACCTTTGACAGAAGGATATCCACTGTCCAGGGCACCGGCCAACCGGTGGCCTCAGCACCGACCGGCCGGTAGAGCCCAGACCGAGAGTCCAGCCACTACCTCAGCACCGGCCAACCGGTGGCCTCAGCACCGGCCAGCCGGTGGCACCCAGATGAATAGTGGAAGCTACTGCCTCAGCACCGGCCAACCGGTGGCCTCAGCACCGGCCAGCCGGTGGAGCCTGAGCCCGAAGGCCTCTCCATTTTGCACACACCGGCCAACCGGTGGCTCAGTACCGGTCAGCCGGTGGTGCCAGTCAAACTAGCCGTTGGGCTTTTGACCAGCCTGTCCACTTGCCTCCCAACGGCTCCGAAGCCCTTTCCAACGGCTCCAAAGACCTCCAAAGGCCATATGAGGGTTCCCCCTCTATAAATAAAGGACCTTGAACCCCCGGAAGCCCAAGGAACATAGCCGGAACAATTGTGAAGCCAACGGACACATTTCCCATCATTTGGCGAACCTCCGGCGGATTCCTCCAAGGGAACCCCACTTGCTCCAACACACTTCCACATCCAAGGAGCACCTCCAAAGAAGATTTGGAGCGCCCTTCATCAGCTCCATCAATTCATTGGCGCCCAAGGCTTCTCCCAATACGGTTTTTCATTGTTTATCATTTTGAGCTTCATTTTGGGTTTGTGCCTACAAACCCCATCTCTTTCTCATCTCCCTTTCTTTGGGTTCTCACACCACCTTCAAGGTGTGAAGAGGTTGGTCAAGCCTTACCTTGTAAAAGGCTTGAGACAAAGGTGAGCTAGCCTTCACCCGTAAAAAGGCTAGTGGGTTTCTTGCTCAAACCATTAAAAAGCAAGCTGTAATAGGTGAGCTAGCCTTCGCCTGTAAAAAGGCTAGTGGGTTTCTTGCTACAACCATTGAAAAGCAAGCGGTAGAATCTCTCAACGGTTGAGTTGGGAGCGGAGACGTAGGCCGGGTTTTTGGCCGAACTCCGTTATCAATTCTTGTGTCTTGCCTCTTTATTTCCGCTGCACCTTTAACTTTGATTTTAATTTGTTAATCATTTTTTAAAAGGCAATTCACCCCCCTCTTTCCATCACTCCCTTTTTCTCCGCCCAACACCAACATCTGCTGAAGTTGTTGCAAATGATTTTACCACCCCTTTCTGCTTGTAGTCTAGCTGCATTCCCCCAGTTGAGTTCTTCTTTGGACACTCGTTTGCATAATGTCCCATTTCATTACACTTAAAACATCTTACCATTGGCTTTTCATTTCCTGCTTGATCATCTTCCTTACAGTTACGAGCAATATGACCAGACTTACCACACCGAAAGCACATACCAGACTTGGATAAACATTCTCCAGGATGCATTTTACCACACTTCTCACAGGATGGATATTTGGTTTTCTTACCTCCTTGCTTCTTTGATGAATTCTTCCCCTTTTCCTGCCAACTAGACCTCTTATTCTGTTGTTTGTCATAGAACACCTGATCATCGGCAAACTCCATTTCTACCTTCTCCGCACATCGAACAAGTTTTTCATAACTTTTGAATTCACGAGAATCTAAAGCCCTTCGATACTTTGGCTTTAACCCTGAGTAAAAACGGTTTATTTTACTATCAAGATCTCGTATGAAGTTTGGAGCATACCTTGCCAATCGAGTGAACTTTTCTTCATAAGCAGCCATTGAATCATCCTCCTGCCTCAATTCTAGGAACTTTTTTTCCATCCTAAGACGAACCACCTTAGGAAAATATTTCTCAAGAAACATACCTTTGAATTCTTCCTAGTGAAGATCCCCAATCTCATCACTATCCCTTATATTTTTCACCATCGACCACCACTGATCAGGTTCACCTTCAAAACGGTAAACAGCAAGACTAACCTTTTGATGTTCTGAACACCCCATGACATCAAAAATCTTCTCCAATGCTTTAATCCACCCTTCATCTTGAACAGGGTCAGATGATCCTCTAAATGATGGGGGATGTTGCCTCATGAAATGTTCCACCACTGACATGTTCCTCTGCGGTTGATCTGGCTGATCTCGTGCATGGATACCACCACCATTTATAGCCTGAGTCAACTTTTCCATTACTGCAACAAACTGTTCAGTTCCGATTCCGACCATCTCAGGTTGCTGATTTGGAAGGTTATCTTCCTCCTGATGTCATCCCAACATAGCTGCTTTGTTTCCTCTGCGGAAAACCATTCTGAACATAGAAATATCTTAGGCGAAGAAACATGGTAATCCGTAAATGCTATATCATTTCAATAATATTATAATTTAACACTTTTCTAACTCCTAAAGTTTTCTAAACCGACCTCTGATACCAACTATAAGGCACCGGCCTTAAAACTTACTTAATATTTAATTAAAAGAATAATTCACGTTGAGGATCTTTTCAGGTTTAGAGTTTTAGAGAATTAGAACATAACTATTACATCTCAAAAGATTACAAAGTAGTCACTTCTACTAAGTTTCCACTATTAAAAAACTCTTACAAAGAAACGTGTCTAGTTCCATGTTTTATATAGCATGACATTCCCTTGATCCCATCCTTGATCTTATTCCACATTAATTCATGTGAAAAACATTTCAAAAAAACTTGGGGTGAGAATAAAAAGCTCAGTAAGGGATACAAAAAGAATGAAAACTGTTAGTTTTTCAAACATCAAGTAAAACATGTATACTATATCAAAGTAATACCTTCACCTTCATGAAGTAGTAAAAACAATCTTCACTGAATAAAGTATCATTACTTACCTTTTTGTAACCAAAGGATTACCATAAAACCCATATAAATAACACATAACATATATAAAGGTAACTTGGGACATAAACATACTTAAGTGGAATAACCATACGGTCGACTTCCACACATATCACTTAATGGAATAGCCATACGGCCAATTTCCATACATACTAAATGGAATAGCCATACGGCCGACTTCCATACCCAATGCATTGGAGGTTATAACGTAACCACCCGTCCTGGTATTCACGGCACCACCCGTCATATGGTTTATAACGTAACCACCCATTAAAATGTCCAAGTACCAATATAAAATCATAAAACATAAAACCAATATAAAGGAATGATAACATTTCCACATTTCAATCACAATATATCATAAATATATTGACATAATAGAATCCTTTTTCAAAACCATTTTCAATACCAAAATACAAAAAAAAGAGTATATGGTATTTATTTTATTCTAAAAACATTACGGCTTGTTGAGAAATCCAAAGACCAAATAATACTCGCGGCGGCGGAAAAGGTCGTTGTCACCGCGTACGTAAAAAAACATTCCTTTTTGTCGTTTAGTAAAACCCTTCGTAGAAAAAGATTTCTTTTGTATAAAAGTAAAAGTCAAAGGGTTTTATACACCGTATAAAAGAAAGTTTTGTATAAAACGAAATATGACTCAATGAAAGGAGATTGAGACGAAGTCCCTTACCTTGGGTCCGACTTGACTCGATCGTTCTTTAACGTCCTGAATAATAAACTTCAGTAAATTTATACTTGATTAAGAACCTTTTTAAAGTTCATTATTCTTTTTATATCACTTATTGCCATGTTATAAACATTATGTAACCATTTATGTTAATAATGTTTGTTTTGTCAATATTTGGTTCTTAAGTCGAAAGTTGACTTCTTACAATTACATGTTGTTCATGTGGTCAAAAGTTCTTTATATCCAGAATGAAATTCCTGATTTGGATATCATATATATCATATATATCCAGCATATACATGTATTTATAATATTACATAATCATTTAGAGGTAAGAAATGAAATGCACCGCTCATGGAGACGGTAAGTCGTAAGTACGCATGAACGCTACTTTCATTTCTTTGTCATATTAGTGTAATTAAAACTAAATAAGAGGTATGTATATTTTAATTCCAGAATTATATTCATCATTTAGATATATCATTAATTATATATATACATTATATACATGTAATTTTAATAGTACATTACATTTGGGGATAAGAAATGAAATGCACCGTTCATGGAGACGGTAAGCCATACGTACGCATGAACGCTACTTTCATTTCTATCTCATAATTTAATGGAAAGAAATAATAATTATATAGAGGTATATTATAATTCCAGTATAACATCATATATAATAACTTTAAATCCATCCTTTACACGTCCCACATATGGCATTAACGAATCACATCACTTTTAGGGGGCGGTAGTCCGCACTTCCTTAAATGAAGATATCATGTTTACCCATAATGGAAACCATAAAGGTATGCCAAAAATGAAAAATACATAAGCTTAAAGAAAACATAAACATATTATATATCATATATAAAAATAGTGACATCATAATGGCCACCCTTGAAGGTGTTAAATGAGTATTGAACAATCATCGTTTCGGGAGGCAGAATTTCGCCATCCACGGAAACCGTATGTTCTTTAACCATTTGATGTAGTTGTGTGAGAGTGTAGCTCAAATAAATATTATAACAACATCCTAGTATATTGAAGATACTGGTTTTGTTACAAAATAAGTAAATAAAAAGAGTTTAGAGGGTTGGAGAAGCAAAATAAAACAAATGAACAGGAGAGAATGAATTACCTTTAAAAGTGTAACTCCCTTTTGATTTGAGCCTAAAGGCTTCCTTTGAAAGGATTCTGCCCAAAGGGAATCCTCTAGGATTAGGAGAGGGATGTGGAAAGAGTAATTGGGCAGGGGTTGGCCGAGCCAAAGGCTTGAGAAGTGTGTGAAATGAGGTAGAGGTGGGGGCCTTTTATAAAAGGAGAGGAGGGGCACTTTTGGAAAGTAAAGAAATATTACTTTATTTGAAAATGTTTTTCGGTTTTAAAAGGTCCCAAATTGATATAATTCGTGGATAAGGTGATAAGGGTTCGAAATCCACTCATCCAATATGTTTTGGACATGTGTAGTTCATAGATTTAACATTATCTTTCCATTTTATTTAAATCGTCAAATAATGATGTCATCGCTGCATCATTATTATGTCATAAATAATTTAATTTATTTAATGTCTAAAAATTATAAAACAAATACTATGATGTAGGAAATCGTTTTAGCTTTCCAATGTCTATTTATAATCAAAATTCTGACTTGTATAACCCCACTCAAAAATTATTTTAGTAAAATAATTTATGTTAGTGTCATTTTCACTTTAACATTAAATAAAAATATATTGATGTCATTTTCCAACTAAAGTGGCTCCATGGGGTCCCCAAGTTGGCCCATGGCTTTTCTTGGTCGGCAATGACTCACCCAATAGGTTTAGGACAAGTGTCATGGTGTTTTCACATTCTTATAATACCATTTTTACCTTAAACTGCACTAATTACCTCTAATCGCGATTAATGAAAAAAAGTTACTATTCACCAAAAAATTATTTTAATCTCATTGAACCACATTTTACTTCTTAATGACAACCATGTATGTCATATTTTCAAAATTCAATAGACATTATTGGTAAACTTTCATTTAACTGAAAAATCAGTTTGCTTGATTACCACTTAGTGGTTTCACTATTCATCAAAAATTGAAGTTTTTCAGAAAATTACCAAAAATTCACCCTAAGCTATATTTGATAATCCGAATTCAAAAATGAAGTCCATTTTACAAAATTAAAAATATATAAGACAAATTAATTAATTTAATAATTAATTCCCGCTGTCATGACAAATAGCGTGTTTTTGTGAAACAATAAGTATCAAAAGATTGACACCAGTTTAAGTCCAATTTCAAAGTGAAATTGATTCCAATGACCACCATTGGATTAACTGGTAAAAATATTTTCTAATTTCACTTTAAAAACAATTAAAATAATAATCTAATCATATAAATAATTTAGATTAAAAAGAGGTTTTGAATTAAAATACAACATTTTACACTATTCATAAAAAAATGAACTTTATCAGAAAGGTACCAAAAATTTACACAAAGTAAATTTTGATGTCCTGATTCTAAAGAAGAGTTATATTTGGTCCAAAATAAGGTATAAGAGTGATCAAAACTATATTTAATGACGGTTCACCATTAAAAGGTGATAAGTGAACCTTTAGTGAAAATTAGAGTATATATGCCCTAAAATTGAACTCTTTCCGTATTTTAAGCCTTTATCTTTTATTGGGTAAATGTATAAACATTTAAAAACATATCTAATCATATTTTAGTTATTTCTATCCATTCCCGCCAGTACAACGGCTACTTGTTAACTAACATTTAAAATAATATTATTTTATTACTAGTGTGCTACGTAAGTTTCAAAGAAACTCATCGTTGCGTATCGGGTACGCTATCGAACATAGCAACCCCTTTAAAATAAAATTAATATTTAATTCGTAAATATTAATAAATATGAAAATTATTTATTCTTTATTTACCTGGGATGTTACAGTTCAACATACCTCTATGATTTCTTCATTGTCTATATTTTATTTACTACTCAAAAATAATACAGGAGAAAAATATAATGGTTTCTTCAATGAAATAAATAAATATGAAGAATTTATTAAACAAAAATGAAAATAAAGTGAGATAGAAAGGATAGTTACACGAATTTTGAATCTATAATCATAACCCATCATTTTTTATCTCGTATTTAGTTAATCTCGTTATCCTCATTCAATTAATGACTCAGCATCATTAGTCATTCAACTGTACTTTTAAAATAATTAATATATTAGATAATTATCTCAAAAATAGAAAATATTATCATATTGAATATTTCTTAGCAATAAATACATCACAAATAATTATGAAAATTAAGCTACATCAAATAAATTACATTTATATTAAATGGAAGTATAATATATAAACAAATATAGAAGTAATATAGTCTATAGAGACCTGAGGAAATTACTCAACCATCTAAATTTCAAAATCTAATAAACTCATAGATTAAAAAAAAGGAATAAAATAAGGCATAAATATAATCTGAAAACTCATGTACACTAAGCATCACCTCAGAGTGTGATTCTTTTAAACATCACTTATAACGTAAGAAACATGCATCAATATAATCATCCACTCAACAACCTTTAACTCAAGAGTTCACACTTCAACTAAACCACACTCCTCCACTATTCTTAATTTCGTTTCTATACAAGAGTGAAATGGATGATTGGAACATATATTTCATCAAATTTCATTGAGTAGCCTTTACTAAAATAAATACTTTATTCCATATTTCAATCTATATTTTTCAAAAAACAATTACTTAGGAAACATTATATATAAATCATGGATAGATTTTTAGTAACTAAAAACCCTCTATCTATCTATCTATAATGATCATTAAACATTAGAATGAACCCTTGATCGGTTTATCATATATGTGGTAAAGTTAGTCTCTTTTACTAATGTGTTAGAGTACTAAAAATTGATATCTATACCTAAAACCAATTAAAAGTATAAAATAATTATTTTTATTAGTTCAATAGTGAATGATTCATTTCATTAATTAGAAATACGAAATGTAATTATCTTTTTCACTATTTTCAATAAGTTAACTTCTATAACCTGATCTTAGTTATGGGAAGACATCCCCCTTTAATTCAGATCAAGAAATACCAAATAATGTCCTTCTTATAAAGAAATTAACTTCTAATACATAAATACTACATCATAATAAAAAATATTCAATACATGATATGAAGATCCATGCTATAATTTTTGAAGTGTAGTGCCAATGGAAATTTTGAAACATAAACAACTGGTTTATTGGAGTTCCTTGTCATCTACCATTTAGTTACTCATAACTAGAACACTTCTTGAAGATATAAAAATAAATTCTTATCATCATATCATGTGTAAAATAAACATAAGAAATAGTGATATTAGATTCTAAGTAAGGTTATACAAGAGAGATATCAATATATCATGGCCATAAGGGTATGAGAACATGAAATTGACCTTTGAAAACCATACACTGCATATCATTGATTATAAACATGATAGATGAAATAAATATTAATAGTTCATGATACAAGAATCATAAAGGAATAAAAGGACATAATACATCATAGGGAAAAGACATGGACTGGTGGCATACATAAATGAATTGAAAATCTTATGTCAAGGAAATCTACCATGACATTAATAACATGTTAGAAATTGGATAACCACCTATGTACCTACTTCAGCCTTGGGATAACCTCTCATGTATCCTCTTGTGGGATTGGAATAACCTTCCATGTATCCTCTTGTGGGATTGTAATAACCTCCCATGTACACATTTTCAAAATTCATATAACCTCTTGTGTACCCTTTTTTAATCGTGGGATAACTTTTCATGCACCCTTTGAGCTCATATAACATTAATCATAACCCAATGAATTAGAGGGAGATATAGGTCCCACGCATAACATAAACAATGAATTGTTATTCCAAAATATCATAAAACATTTATCACATCATAACCCATCAAAATAAATTGGTTTTATAAATATTTTGTCAAATCATAAACTGTGGAACATGAACCAAGTTTCATAAACATTCATCATTTCATCATAGAATAACCCATCGAAAAGGAATGGGATTCATTAACTTATTTTCATAAGAAACATAAACCACCAAGATAAAGGATAACTATGGTTTAATTTGATTATATCCCTAGTAAATCATATGTAAAATCAAAATGTTTCATCTTACGTGGAAAATGATTTTGAAATTAAATCAGTTGGAACTTTTCTTAAGGAAAATAACCATTCTTATAAAATAATATTATTAGAACAAGAAATTAATAAAATATTATGGAAATGATTTTATTTAAAAATATAATTAGATTATTATAAAGTATTATTTTAAAAATTTAGTGGTCTTGATTGAAAAAAAATATCATTCTTTCTATATGTGTTAAAAAAAAGATTACTTTCACATTTTCTATAAAATCTAAATGGGCCCTTTTCAGAAAATGACATGAATATTACTTTCAAAAAACTTGGTAAAAATTAAAACATTCATATAAAATGGCTTTAAACTATAATTGAAAAATATTAAAAATATATTAAAAATATATTTTTCAAAACATTGAGAAGGAAGAAAATGGGTGTTCAACCAAAGAGAGAAATAAAGTCAATTTTTTCTTGAAAACATTATTTTGAACTTTTTGCTACATAGAGATAGGATATTGAGTGGAACAAATTTGTTTTGTTGAAATATAAAAATGATAACTAAATACCAAAGTTTATATTGAGATATATCATAATATTTCATCATTTCAAGCATAATCATAAAAAATCTCATTAAACAAGGAGATTGTAACATCAAACTATTTCCCCCTTAGTAAATTTTGAAGTGTAATCACCATGAAATAAATAATATTATATTGAAATTTAAAAAAAATATATTTCATAAGAATAATCATAAAATACAATCATGGGTAATTTATACACAAAACAAAAAAAATATTTGTTGAATATGGCTTATGTCTAAGGGAAAATAAATTGAAACAAAATCCATTACCTTGAGTCTCAACATCCTTCATACATGTAAGAAACACATTTATAATATATATAGTATTATTTTACATATATTATAAAACCATAATAATATTTATCTCACCATATATTGTTTACTTATGGATTTTTATTACATATTTATTAATAATTCCTTATTAAAATCACAATTCCGTTAATAACTGCTTCATTTTTCATGTATATTTTGGTTCGATATATTTGTTCCTAAAACACTTATAATTATTAAATAATCTATATAATTTTAACCATGATATAAATATAACATATATTTAGTATATATGTATTTATATTAATCAATTAAAGTTATATATTATAAATAAAATAAATTATTCCTAGAGAGGGTGGGTCGTACATATGCATGAACGCTGTTTCTGTTTTCTTGATGGATAAAATGCAATAAATATAAACAATATATTATCTTTACAGAATAATTTTTATTTTAATATATAAAAGATATTAATTAGCTTTATTCTTATTTACTTCCTTTTAAATCATAAGTGAAAAACAATTAACATTATTTTTTTGAGGTGATATTCTTTCGTACACACGAAGATATTTTCGTATTCCCATAGAATGAAATATAATAAGGTATATATGATATTATTATTATAGTGGTATAATAATATCATATATTCCATATATAAACATTTTATCCATAATTATATCCAGTCGTGAGAGGTGGTGATGGAAAATGTATAACATCAGTTCCCGAGGTGGTAGTCTATCGTACACATGGTCGATGGTTTCATTTCCCATTTGATAGAATATAAGATAGATTTATGTCGTTTAATTTTCATAATATCATCTCATTATATTCTATATACTTGTGATGTTATATTATCATATATAAATAATATTTTAAGGATTTAAAAGAAGAAATAAAACAAAAATAAGATGTTTAATAATTTTACCTCTTCTTTGGAAAACAACTATAAGTATATATATAAAGACTTATTAAGAGAGTTTCATAATCAAACTTATAACTCTATGGTGTTTCTATGTAATTAAAAAATATATGCATTTACATTTGTAATTCCCCTACCCCAGTTACCCATAGTCAGTGCATTATTACATAACATTGACATGATCACAAAAGATCAAGTCTCGAAAGACCGATTAGTTTAGTAGCCTTGAAATCACAAGATATATTCATAAAGTCTTACATTACATCATAAACTCAAAAAAAAACTACAACAACATATTTTCTTTATATCCCATCATACTATCCATACAGTTCATTCATAAATTACTTCTTCACATCCTGGGAAAATAAAACATTAAAAGGGGTGAGCTCAGATGCTCAGTAAGGATAACAATATAGGGTAAACTTTCATAAATAAGCATAAACATTTAAGGCAATGTATAACTAAAACAAAAGTCTTTTAAACTTGAACTTCAGCATAATATGGAAAATATAAAATGAAATAATTCCATTTACTTATTCACATGGATATTCTACTAGTCAAATAATCACACGCAATATCAATAACCACTTTCATAATGATGGAATGCATAATGTTGGACTATAATAACCATGTAGCCAAGTCCTTGTGCCAAGACTACAAATACGATTTTTTCAAGGCCTTGTTCCAAGAAACTAGTTTGTCTAATGAGACATACGGACACATAGAGGAGCTATAGTGGGCTCCACCTGTCACATATTAAGTCCAATGCATTCCTCATATGAACAGGTTTAAACATAACATAAACATTCGTATTAAAACTAGCATAAGAAATGTCAATACTTTCTCCATAAACCATGAATGGTATAAAAATAACACATCCACAGTAAAACATATCACAAAACCATCAATACAATATAGAAGTTTTGTATCATAATAAATAAACTTCAAATAAGCTTAAAATCCATCAAAGGATGTTGGCATAGATGAAATCAAAACTATTTGAGAGAAATATCTTTTTTTAATAATTTAAAATTCACATAATTATAAAATACAAGATTTACTTTAAAATATTCTGATAAGCTTGTAAGGGAATCTTTAAATATTTCATAACGGAGGAAAATAGCCGCACTCGCCGTATAAGTTAAAAAGGCATTCTTACCTTAATTCTATCGAAAAGGTTAAAAAGGACCTTGTTTGGAAAACGATAGAAATATTCCTTTATAAACATATTATAAAAGTAAACAAGGGTATAAATGACTTTATCCCATAGTCTTTAAAATAGTAAGAATGATTTGATGTACATTTTTAAGAATCATGGATGTGGATGATAAAGAGGTCCCATTAAATAATTACGTATAAACTACCTCGGATAATGAAGAGATTGTGAAATAAACTCTTACCTTGTACTTTTCCTTGGTTGAGGGTAGGTTAACCTCCTATATGATGGTGAAATAATTGTTATTAAATTATACAAGAATCATATACATTAATATGAAATCATATTTGATCTTTTAACAGTGATTTGTCAATAGTATCTTAGTATTATCGTTGTTTCGGGTGTTAACTTACTCATTTTATTTTATATGTTTTGTTAAGTAATCCATTTCTATTATGGATAGGTTGTATCCTATTCATATACAGAATTATATCAAGTCCTTAAACATTATTTTTAATCATTAAATAAGAATTATTCTTGAATGGATACGATGGGGAATGAATCTCATCACGATCGTGGATACGGTAGTCCGTACATATGCACGAGCGACAATATCATTATTTTGATATTAAAATAATATATAATTGGATTTTATATCATATATAAAGAATAATTATAATGTTATATTTATTATTTACATGATTTATACATCATTATTATACACATCTAAATAATAATATATTGAATAACAATTACACCACGACGTGGAGACGGTAGGCCGTACGTACGCACGTATGGTGACATATCATTGAAGGGATGGATAGAATATTGAATTTAGTTGTTCAATATTTATAATAACATCCCAGTATATATAATATACTAGTTTTATTATTTTATAATCAAAATAACAAGGAAAGAATAATTTGAAGAAGAAATGAACTTGAAAAAGGGTGGTGAAAACATTACCTCTTCTTCGGGTTCTTCCTTTTGATTTGATCAAAAGGGCTCCTTAGGTTGGATTTTTTATCAAACTAAGACCTCTATATTGAGTGAGGGAAGTTGAGAGAGTATTTGGGCAGGATTTGGAGGATCCAAGAGTCTTTGAATGTGTGAATTAGTGAGAAGGGGGAGTTCCCTTTTATAAGAGGGGTGAGGGGCACCTTTGGAAAAGCTAGAAATATTATTATATAATAAATTAATATTTGGTTTATAATGTCTCCAAAGTGGATTGTATAAATTTTAAGGTGGGTATGGGTCGTAAAACACTCAACCAATAGGTTTTATATAGGTTTGGGTCACTATATTAACCTTATCTTTTAGTTTTAACTCTTAGTTAATAAGTTTGACATTTACCATGTTACTTTGTATTTTTATATTATATATTTAATAAAATTACTATATACATCCAAGAGACCCCCAAGTGGTCAATTAATGATACACCTATCATGATAAAAGTATTTTGGCCGATCCTTAGATATTTATGAATAGAATATAAATTAATAATATAATATTTGTTTTAAAAACCCTTTTATGTCAATTTTGACAATATTGGGTATTTTGTTTTTTATAATTTTATAAAAGCATTATTACTTCGAAAACAATTTATATAACCAATACTAATATGTCATATTAACCTATAAAATTAGTTTAATTTATAAAAAACCTCAAATTACATTTATTTTGATTTTTATAATATCAATTATTTTAATATTTCATTAATTAGGTAATTACTACATCACCATTGTGTCATAAATAAATTAAATTATTTAATGTCTAAAAATTATAAATAAAATATAATTATGTATGAAATAGTTTTAGATTTATAATGAATATTTACAATTGAATTTATCATATGTATAACCCTATATTAAAAATGTTTTAGTTATTAAACATTGATTTTAACTCTTTTAACTCTTCTTTGAATTAAATAATAATTAATGTCCTAATCTAATCCAAGTGGACCTAAATGATAATATTTTATTCCTAAGTTTGTTTTTGGTCGAGATAAAATTGTCCAATAGAATTAGGACATGTGTTAGGGTAATATTAATATCATTTTTACCCTTAATTACCCTATTTACTTTTAACCGTGGTAAATAAAAGTAAAAAGTTACAATTCACCAAAAATTATTTTTATCTTATTGAACCACATTTTACTCCCTGATATTAACCATGTGTCTCAGATTTTAGAAATTACACTCACAGAAGTGGTAAAATTAAATTTTATGTGAATTTCCAAATCCTCCTAGGAGGTGGGTAAAAGACGGTGAAAAGTTTAATAAAATTTTTATATATCTAAAATTATTATAAATTGAATCTAATGAATTAAATTGAACATATATAGGTATTAAATATCTATTTTTACCTGAAATAAATTTAAATAAAATAAATAATTATTTAAATAAAAAGTCAGTTTTAACCAATAACTCAGTGTTTTTCACTATTCATCAAAAATTGAAAGATTTCAGAAAAATACCAAAAATTCACTCTAGGCTAATTTTGATATTCCGAATACAAAAATGAAGTCCATTTTGAAAGATAAAATTTATAAAATTTCAAAAAGTGGGTATTACTATTCATAATGGCTAGTTTGATTGGTTGTGGTGTGTGTGTTTGAACTCGAAGTTGTGTACAACACACGCTACTGTATTATTCAAAGGGAAATGTACCGTGGAAGCTTGGGTTGTTACAACATTTATTGAAATAAATAATTTTTTTATAATATTAAATAATATAGGATATGGAGTGGATTTTATAAGTGGGGAGAGCGCACACATGAAATATTTTAATATAATAAAGTGTACCAATATTTTTCACAAGATAAAGGATAAAAAATGAGTCATTAGAGACCCTTATAAGTTATAAAGATGAAATATCATCATAAAATAGTTTTTGGAAAATTTTCCAGGACATTCTAAACCTTATCATTTTAATTTAACCCCCTCCCCGTGGTACACCCATTTTTTCCATAATTGTTTCAATTAATTTTTACTATTTTAAATATTTATTAAGGTCCAAAATTAAGTTAGTATAATTATATAATTTTAATTATTAAGATAAATAATTTGGAATATATTTTTACAAATTACCTTAACATAAATAGATGTTTTTAATTTAAATTTAAACTCACATATATGGTGAAAAAATAGTTTCCAACTGGAAAATCATTAAGATTTTAACAATTTTTTATATTAAAATTCAATATAAAATTGATTGAAATGATATAATTTGTATTAATGAAAATATAATTGATATAAAATTAATTTATCATATTTTTAAAATAAAATATATCCTTATAATTACTTTAAACAAAAATGAATGTTTCAATAAAACATAGTATTTTTCATTATTCATTGAAAAATTCATTTTTCCATAAAGTTACAAAACATTTCACCCTAAGATAAATTTCATATGAGGATTTAAAATATATTATATTAAAAAATAAATCTTCTAGAATTATCAAAACATAATTATAAAATAAGTGTGCAAAAATATATTAAAACTGTTTCCCATAAAATTTATTTTTTGCAGGAAAAGATTCTTTTATATTAACTTTCTAAAATGTATTATACATTGTGTTAATTTATATATATATATAGTCTATAAATTTTGTTTACATAACTCTTCATTGGGATTTATTTTACTTAATTAAAATTTAAAAAAACAATGCAATTAAAAACAGTCTTCGGAGAAATTTACCTCTGATGCATAAAAAATTATTTATTCAAAAACCATGAAAATTGATGATAAAAAGGAAATTAATTTGATTATTAATAATAAAATGTATCATATTTCACTTTATTACTAAATCCAAATTATAATCATACCTTAAATTATGTTATTTTAGGGAATAAAATAAAAATATTTACAAAAATGATATTTTCACTTAAAACCCAATCTTTTCAATAAATCCCAAACAAATACCCCTAAGATTATTTAGATATACTATTTCCAAAAATGGTGTATATTTTATAAAATAAAATAACATAAAGTAGAATAATATATATATTTTATCCATCCACGAAGTTGATAAAACATATTTTTGAAAGAAACATATTTTTTATATATAAGATGACTTTTAATAAACTTTGTGCTTATTCCATATTAATTAATCAATACATTTTTATTAATTAATACCCATATAAATATATTATAATTTGGTTCATAAAAACATGGTGTTTATTTTAATTCATGATATCAAATAAATTAAATTTATTTGAATAATTTATTTCCTAAAATCAGATAATGTTACATTCTTCCCCCTTAAAAATAATGTCCACACAATTTGGACTTGATCTCGATAATCCAAGATTTATCATCTAAAAATTATTTAGTGAAAAAGTTGAATCATAAAATGGTTTATAAAACTTCATATTAAAAAAAGGAAAAATAAAATTATTAGGGTTATCTAGAATGAAACATTAGTAGGTTTCAAAATAGGAAAACATATGTGGGAAGTGAATATATGGACATTGAAGAAAAGTAATTTCCATAAATCATTAATCAAAATAAATTTAATGATCAACAGAAAGTTAATGATGAAAAAAACACAAATATTTTATGATTTCACACACTATTCATCCATAAAAAATGAAGGTAAATTTATAATATTTTTATTTCAACATCCTTTTCCTAAAGTAGTGGAATTTTCTTGAGAAGATATAATTAAATGATTTCATTCCATTTCATTAGAACAATCTCATCTTTTGGTTGTGATTTGATCATTTTCCACATCAGTTATTACTCTAAGAAATGAATATGAGTTTTTTATTCCTAAACACTGTTAGAATAAAAGGTCCATAAAATAATGATAACTCATTATTTATATCTCTATTTATTATCAAAAAAATTTATTATCACAGGTAATCCAATATACATAAATATTTATACAGTTAAATAAGGCATTAATATCTAAGACCTCATTAGAAGTTTAACATAAATCATTCCACAATTGTATAACCTTAAGAGCCTTCCAACATTCAAAGTTAATAAATAATGTATCTAAATTTCTAAAAAAATGAGATTAACATTAATCCCACAGTTATCATAAAGTTTCTTTTAGTTATCTCATGCTAAATATTTTCATACCTTCGTTATATATTCTCCTCAAAATATAGTGATATCCATAATTATAATAAAATCTCAATGAAAACATAAATTATTCCTCATTACTTAAATAAAAATATAGATTATTGAATATATCCCATAAATAAAATAACTCTATAAACTCCATAAATGATAACCTAGACCAATTTTTCAAAAAATAATTAATCAATTCCAAGTTCATTAATACAATGAAATTTACTTTATACATATCAATTGTATCTTTAAAAATCATTATCTCAAGATTGGGAACATATTAAGGGTTTTCATCCTTTAATCAAGATCTTTCTATAAAATATCACCATGACATTAAACCAATTTTCTAGGTTATCAGTACAATTCAACATATCTTAAATGTTCTTAACGAACAAATAATTAGGAAGAATCCACTGATGTTTCATGACTCTAATAACCATAATAATAATGATAAAAATTTATTATAAAAAAAATTCTTGAATACCAATAAAAAAATAAATCAATCATTCTACTCTCTTTATACACCATTAATAAGGCTCTGTTATCTTATTAATTAACACTTATTTTCTCACATTTTCCATTAGTAGTCTCTTAATCATGAATATTATAGCCATTACTCATAAAAACATACTTATTATCTTCATGATCTTTCTATCTAAGACATATACATTCATAATTCTCATACTTTATATATTTAATACATTCAAATGTTTATGATAACTTAGGGAGAGAATTATTCGCACCAATTTGATTAACTAAACATTATATCTATACACTGAAATTACATTCTTTTGTAATCATTTTCCAGACATAAAAAATCTTCATGTTCCCCTAAGAGAACCACTTGGCTACTTCTTCCCATATTTTCGACACAAAGAAAAATGAATATTCTTTCATTGATGATCTCCACTATCAGAGCTCTCGGAAAACTCTCCCCATCTCTTCTTATGTCAGTCAATGAGTTGTTATAGTGAAATTTATTAATCATGTATTTTGATAACTAATTAGGAATAATTGCAATATCCTTCACTCTAGTCATCAACCCAACTGGTTTCTGATAAAAATTTTCTATATCACATTCAATATTATCCTATTTTCTTCCAGTTCATTCCATTAACTAAAAAACAAAAAAATAGTGTCCGAAATATTAATAATAATAGTGGGGAACCACATATTTATGAAGAATAACGTATAGTATGTCTAAACCATGACATATTCTTTTCATTCAATGGCAACTTAGGCTTAACCAAGGCCACTCATTGTCATTATTCTAATCCTTCAATATTCATTGTAAAGTGTTTTTGATTTTCAAAAGAATGTCACCTGATATTTTCAAACATAGTGTGAAGTCAGACCCGCTATCTAATACCTATTATTACTCGATTCAATCCCAACATGACGTTTTTGGAGTTATTACCCCTAGGTACATATGTTTCAGTACCATGCCTAATTTTAGTATACAAACCGGAATCTAATTTCCTAGAATCTAATTTCTCTATCCTTTACCAATATTTTGGGATATTTTCGTATATTTTTAATTATCCTTAGATTTATCACTATACATATACCAAGTGATCTCTATAAAGTTTTATTGTTCTAGATTCTAAAGGATAAATAAACTTTTCCATGATACTAGCTGTAATGACCTGAACCTATCATCATAAATATTTCACCTTAATATATGAATATTCATTAAAAACATAATGATCCACACCAAAATAATTTTTGGTCTTGTTTCATTAGAAATTGGGAAACATAAACAACTGGGTAATAAGATTTATACATCATCTATCACTTATAACCGCATAACAAACACCCCTTTTAGAGATACAAAATTTTATACCTATCGTCATAACATGGGGAAAAGAAACCTAATAATGGGTGATCTCAGATGCTCTATAAGGATAAAAAAAATGATACATCAACATTACATTATAATATGGGTATAAAATTTTGTTATTAATATTTGAAAATTATACCATGTGTATCATACATAATAAACATGAGACATAATATAAAACCTAGTAGTTCATAAGACATGAATCATAAAGAAATCAAATAACATAAGATATTATAGGCATAAGAAAAGGAGTTTTGGAATACAAATAAGAATAGGAAATATTATGTCAATGATATATACCAAGGAATTCATAACATGTTATGGTAGGTATAACCACCCATAACCTACATCTAACAAGGGATGATATCCTCCGTATCCTCTTTATAGATTTAGATAACCTCCCATGTAACCATTTTCAAGATTGGGATAACCTTCAATGTACACTTTTTCTGGTTTGGGAAAGCCTACTGTGTTCTTTTTTAGCTCAAATAATATTAAACATTCAACAAAGTATTTTAAGGGGATATAGGTCCCAACCATCATGAATACCATACATTTTTTATGTCAAATGATCATAAAACAATCAACCTAAAATAACACATGAAAATGAATTTGTTTCATAAATATTTCATTATAGAATAACCCATTGAATAGGAATCGAGTTTCATAAATGATTAACTATTACATCATAGCATAAACCACAGAAAAGGAATAGGTTTTATAAACATTTTTTCATCATAAAAAATAAACAAAAACTCTCCCAAATTCAATTAAGTAACCATATATTTATTTTTTTTATCTATTTTAAGTGTTTGGGTGTAGTTTGAGAGGGTTTTAAGGACTCTTGGAATTTTTTGGGGATTTTATAGAGGTGCATAGTTTGAGCATGGTTAGTAAAAATCATGAAAATCTTATTGAAACCCGTGGAAAGTGGGGAAATTGTCTATGGGAAGGTGAATAGTTAGGCACATGACTTGGAAAAACCATATGGATTATTAGGATAAACTAATTTTTTGGAGATAGATACTTATTCATGGTTAGCGCATAGTGTTCATAACCATTCAATGTTAAAAATTAGATCCAAATACTGTTGATCTCACTCATAATTTTTTCCTAAACAAATAAGTTTTCCTCTATTATGATCCTAACTCATTTTTCTATCCTCTTAAAGGTTGTGCAGACTCTTCCCTTCGATCCAGAGGATTTCTTTTAGAATATTTTGGTGTGTTTAAAGATGTATTTCTGGGTAAGTCTTGGTTCTTTTGGATTTTTCTTAGATATTTTCTTCTTATCCCTCTTAAATTCATAGATCTAGTCCATTAGGGATAGATATATGATATATTATTCAAATCATTAGGATATGATGATTCTTTTTTTATATAACAATATCTATGTTGATTTTTTTGAGATTCAACCCGGTTTTGTTGATGATTCCTATAGTTCTCCATTTCTTCCATATTTTTCTAGGTAGGTGGATTCAATCTTGACTATAATTATTATAACATAAAAGATTATTTTAATATTTTTTGAATTTATGGGTGTTGATTCTGAAATTGATATGAAAATAATGGTAGAAACCCTCATTAGTGATGGTTTTTAGACTTGTGAAATGTTGTTGTTGTTCAATTTTCTTTGATTGTGTATTTTAAAATGATGATTTTAAAATGTAAAATTGTTTTGATTCGTGGAAATGGTTTGACAGTAATGTTTTCCATAAAATAAACTTTTTATTAAAATAGATTTAAATGGTTTCTTTTGAATTTGTTTTTTGGAATTATGGATGGTGTGTGTTAATGTGTATTGGTATGGATAAGGTTATGAAGTTTACCCCTTATTTAGTGGGATGGATAAGGGTATAAACTTTCCCCTATCAAAATGGTTCACAAATTGATGGCTTGGTGAAATTATTACTCACCAATCATGAGTATAGGGAGTTTCATGGTTTCATTCATGGTTATAGGTTCGGATATGTGGAAGGGAATGGGTTATTCTAAAATGCATGTTTTGAAATATTATTAATGTATTATTTGGTTACTTTCCTTGGAAATGGATTTATTTTTGTAAAAATGTTTTGGAATAGAAATTGGTTTATATTCTGATATAAAATGTTTTAAATTTTTTTATATAAATTTTTTTATATAAATTTTTTTATATAAATGTTCTGACATGTTCTATCTTAGTGACATGAGTAGGGAAGTCATTTGGGGAAAAAATACGGAGTTTCTTTACTCACCCCCTGCTTGGGAAGTTTGGTTCTATTTCATATATTATATATCAAGAATTAATTAAAGGAAAAGTGCCTTATTTATTTAGTGATTTATCATGATACTTTGATCATGGATTTTGGAGTTTTTCTTGGATCATATTGGGAGATTTGGAGTTATTTTATTTGGAATTTTTGGTTTTATTGGTTTGTCTTCTGTTATATACTCTTATATAAGATATGGTATAGTTTGGTATTGTTTTATTTCTGCATAACATTATTACCATACCTCATATGGTGGTTTTTTGTTAGGGATATCTTTGTTTTTTATTTTAAATGAAATATCATCCTCCAATTGTATTTAATCCCTTGGAATTTATTTCTATCCTTTGTTGTCTTTGGGGTGCCACCTAAGGCTAAGTAACAATTTCACCTCGACTCAAACTAATGAGGAGGGATGGGTTGTTTCAAATTGTATCACTCTTGGAGTTAAAAATTCATTCAAGTTAGTCATTCAGCTCAGATGGTAGTAAGGATTATGATCATCGGGACTTGAAATGTAGATCATAAAAAATCCATAGTTAACCTATTTATGCAAAACAACAAGTTGCCAGAGATTTTGGTACAAAATTATTGTAGATACACTTATAAGAGTTTTAATCTCATTTTTCATTGGTTTAGCCAATGGTAAGAGTGTAACATGAATTTTAGAAATTAATTCCCACTATGAGTGAATATTTCATTTTTAGTAAGGATTTATGATTTCTCAAAAACATGTTTATTTTTTAGAAAAGTTAAAAATCATTTAAAATATCAGATTTGAAAATGTCATGATAGTGGTATTTTAAAAATGGTTATTTTTTAAAAGAATGATAAAAAAAATTTCAAATATGTTTTAAATAGGAGAAGTGTTGAATTTCATTAAATCCTTGTTGCGATTGTTTTGATTCGGTAAATTTGAGAAGTTTCTATAGAGTGATACTTATGGACATTTTTGTTTGATGAACATGGAACCTAGTAAGAATAAAAGAAACCAACTGGAATAGGTTTTTGAAAATCTGGTTGCACCTATTCCATTTTTCAACCAATAGTTGGTTCAGAGTATATTCAAATATTTTCAGACTATGGATACAGGGAACCAAATAGATAAACCAAGGAAAGTGGATCATTCCGTTCAGTTCTAGAAGTGAAATCCACCCATTATTTAGGGTGATTCATAACCAGAGAAAGGATATGTGTGGTTGGATATAATGGATTGAATATTTTATTTACTTGGCACACCATTAGAGTTCAAATTCAATTTTGAAGTGAATATTCTATATGATCTTTCATGACAATGGTGGGGTTTATCAGTTCTGGATAAATTAGAATAAGGCATTGTTTCGGCAGATTTTGAGGAATTATTCAAAAAACAATTATATCCCCACATGTTTAGAATTTCTCAAAGAATAGACATTCTCATATTAAATAATCTGAATCTCTCAGTGTCAAAATATATAGCTCAATTTATTAATTTAGTACACTTTTCACCAGAAGTCGATTCTAGTGCGTCCTATAAAGTATATGCTTTTTAATCGGGACTGTGGCAAGAAATTTTCTTGAATATTTTCATTTTTGTATAATTGATTTTACATAGATGGTCAAGAGAGAAATTGTAGAATGAAGGGACATATTAGGTAGTATTGGTGGTGTAAGAATTATGATACATATAAAAAATGATGGGAACACTAATGTTAGAAACAACTAGAAGATGGATGCTTATTTCTAAAGTATTGGGATGACTTAGAATTAGGTGATTAGATCAGTGAATCTTCCTCCTAATCCCAAGAGTAATCCTAGATTCTTTCATTGTGGATATTTTTATAAAATGAAGTGATATTGTATGGGATAACTAAGATCATTCCACAATTAAAATCATATCTGGCATTATCAGTGCTACTGTCATAGTGCTCCAAGGTCAGGTGTTCAGGACCCATCTCACACTTAGCAGACCTTTTATGATTCGATGGGATGAGGGAAGGAGAATACCTCTCATCAACAAAACTGATATATCCATGGTGATTCTAATAAAACCATGACTCCTCATCATGTGAAATCTAAAAAAATCAATAAATAAAAAAGTATTGTGAATAATAAGTTATATGGTGCTAAGAAAGTGATTATGGATGATCAATCTAGACCGTCGATGTTGAGAGATAACATTCTTTTTTACTCTACCCTTAGGAAATATTTTTTTGATATGGGTTCACACAATTCATTTCTTTCTTCTCATACTGTTGATTTTCTATGTTTTCATGTTGAGATGATCCATTTAGTTTTGAAACATCAAACTCATCTTGGAAAAATAGAATATTGATATTTTATGTGCCAATCATGTTATATAATTTTTCTTAGAGAAGAGTTGATATGGGATTTCTCTATTCTTGAGATGGATTCTAATGACATAATCCTGGGTATAGATTGGTTGATAATTTTAAAGGATCACATCTATTTTTATATGAAAAAATTTATTTTAGGACTGATGATGGAGTTGGGAATAACATCAAAGTATACCATAATGTAAAGGTATGTGAAAAAAGTTTGACAGCACTAGTAGTTAGAACAATCTCATATCTATTGGTAGATTTGACATCATCATCAATGGAAGATATCGAGAATTTCGGTTTTACAGTGGGTTTTGATCAGTTTTTTGGATGTTTATCCAAAAAATATCTATGGATATGCCTATTTTGTTGTCCATGAACAAGGTATAAGGTGGGTTTCTTAAGATTCCACATAGTTTTTTTGAATATTCATGTCATTCATCATTTCCTCTATAGTTCCTGATGTAGGTATCTTTACGCTTAAATCCTATTATTATAACTCAAATGCTTAGTTTCAAATTATTTGAATTACTTGAAATTTATTGTGAAATTGATGTGAAAATAATGGTACAAACCCACCTTAGTGATTATTTTTTGGATTTTTTAAATTTCATTCTTGTGCATGGTTCATTTCATATATATTTTAAAATGATGATTTCAAAATGTGAATTTGTATTCATTCATGTAAATTATTTGATAGTAATTTTTTCAATAAAATAAATGTTTTATTGAGATGGATTTAAATGGTTGATTTGGTATTGATTCTTGGAATTATGGATGGTGTGTGTTCAAGTGCAGTGGGATAGATAAGGGTATGAAGTTTCTCCCATCATTAGTGGGATGGATAAGGGTATGAAATTTCTCCCATAAAAACGATTTAATAAGTGATGTCTTAGTGAAATTATGACTCACCACTCATGAGTATAGGTATTTACATGGTTTTATTTATGGTTTGAGGTGTGGATATTTATAATGTAATAGGTTATGGAAAAATTAATGTTTTAAAATGTAACACCCCAAGATTTCGTAGTGCGTTATTTCTTTAAAATAATTCAACAACTTGCACTACACTCAACACCGAGTTCAAGCGCACCATGATTTACCAAACTAGCCATTCAACAGAGGTTATGAATAATATTAACTGAATTTTGAACATTATATAATCCTTATAATTTTAGAATCCATATTATGAGTTTCTTAGACATAATGTAAGAACAAATTCATTTTTGCACTTTTATAAACTTTTAATAGTGAACCCTTTTTAAATCCAATATTTTAAACTTTTATATATTAAATTTGACTAAATAAATTTACTTTTTAGAATGGGGACATCAAAAATTTACAATGAAACATCACAAGCTTCCACGGTATGTTTCCCTTTGAATAATGCAATGGCGTGCATTGTACGCATCTTCGAGATTCTAACACACCACAACCAATCAAACTAGCCGTTGTGAATAGTAATACCTACTTTTTGAAATTTTATAAATTTTATCTTTAGAAATGGACTTCATTTTTGGATTCATAATATCGAAATTATCTTAGGGTGAAATTTTGGTACTTTTCGGATAACTTTCATATTTTGATGAATAGTGAAAATTACTAAATTTTAATTAAAAACAACTTTTTAATCGAAATAATTAATAGTGATAAATTATTAATTTGAGTGGTTTTAAATTATATTTAGAATATATTTTTACCATTTAATAAAATGTTGGTCATTGGACAAAATTTCACAATTAAACCGAACATAAAGAAGTATCAATCTTTTGATAGTTATTATATCTTAAAAACACGCTTTTTGTTTTGACAGTGGGAATTAATTTTAAATTAATTTATGCCACTTTTGTATTTTGAATTTGGAAAAATGGATTCCATATTTGGAATCATTATGTTCAAATTGTGAAAATAGGTAACTTTTATTTTTAGACATTTTGTATAATTACTTCGGTAAATATTTTATTTACCATGGTTAAAGGGTAAATCCGGTAAATAAAGGTTAAACAATAATATTATAATAACAAAAATTACCCTAAAACGTGTCCTAACATTATTGGCGGATACATGTCCAACCATGATCATCTTTGGGTCGATTTTGGGACCCCATGGTGCCACTTGTAAGTGATAGGGACACTTTATTTTAATTAAGTTAAAATGAATACAAAAACGACACAAGCATATATCTTTTAGAAAAACAATTTTTACATAGGATTATATATGTTGGATTTTCGACTATAAATATTAATTAGAAATATAACAAGATTTAATACATAATGGTATTTTATTTATAATTTTTAGACATTAAATAATGTAATTTATTTATGACACAATGGTGATGCAGTAATTACCATAATTGTGAAAAATTAAAATGATTGATATTGTAGATACCCAAATAAATATAATTTGAGACTTTTTATGAATTAAACTAATTTCTAGGTTAATATGACATTTTATTAATTGTTTAATTAACTTTGTTCGAAGTAATCATTCTGTTATGATTTTTACAAAAATCAATTATTGAATAGTGTCAAAATTGACATAAAAGAGTTTTTAAAACAAATATTATATTACTAATTGATATTAAATTCCTAAAAATCTAAGGTTCTTCCATGAGACTTATATCATGATATTTTTATCATTAATGGACCACTTGGGGGTCTCTTGGATGTATATAGTAAGTTTATTAACTATATAATATAAAAATACAAAGTGACATGGTAATTGTTAAACTGATTAACTAAGAGTTAAAACTAAATGATAAGGTTAATATAGTGACCCAAACCTGTATAAAACCTATTGGTTGAGTGGTTTTAGACCCATACCCATCTTAAAATTTAAATAATACACTTTGGAGCCATTATAAACCGAATACGAATTTATTATAAATTAATACTTTTAGTTTTTCCTAAAGAGCCCCTCCTCCCCCTTATAAAAGGACCCAACTTCTAACCAATTCTTCACACATTCAAAGCCTTTTGGCTCGGCCAAACTCTTCCCAAATTCTCTCTAAACTTCCATCACTTCATCTTATAGGACATCCTTTAGTCATAAAGCCAACCTAAGATCCCTTTTGATCAAATCAAAATGAAGAACCCAAAGAAGAGGTAATGATTTCACCACCCTTTTCCAAGTTCCTTTCTTCTTCCACTTCTTCCTTCTTTGTTATTACCATTCTAAAATAATAACTGTAGTATCTTATATATACTTTGATGTTATTATAAATATGTTACAACCATATTCAGTATTCTATCCATCCTTTTAATAACATGTCACCATACGTGTGTATGTACGGCTTACTGTCTCCACGTCTGGTGTAATTGTTATTCAATAAATTATTATTTGGATGGGTATAATAATGATCTGTAAATCATGTAAATAATAAATATATCATGATAATGATTCTTTATATATGATATACCATCCAATTATATATTATTTTAATATCAAAAGAATGATATTGTCACTCGTGCGTACGTACAGACTACCATCTCCACGAACGCGATGGGATTCATTCTCCATTGTATCCTTTCAAGTATAATTATCATTTTATGATTAATAATAGAATATAAGGACTTGATATCATTCTGGATATGATTAAAATACCACCTATCCATGACAAACATAGCTTACGTAACAAAACATATAAAATAAAACAAGTAAGTTAACACCCGAAAAAAACAATAATACTAAGATATTATTAACAAATCAATGTTAAAAGATCATATATGATATCATATTAATGTATATTATTCTTGTATAATTTAATAACAATTATTTCACCATTATACAGGAGGTTAACCTACCCCCAACCAAGGAAAAGTACAAGGTAAGGGGGTTTCATCTCACTCCTTATTCCCGTGAGATTCATTCCATATTGCAACTATTACCTTTTGTGTGGTGTATGTACTGCCCGTAATTGTATTCTTTGTGTAATACACTTTAATTTATGTGTATTTACATATTAATTTTATGATACCTCTTTCATGGGTTCTATTTTTCGTAAGTTACCAAATTGGTAAGGGTTTATTTCGCAATCTCTTCATTATCCGAGGTTGTTTATACGTAATAATCTACTGGGATTTCTTTATCATCCACATCCATGTTTCTTAAAAATGTATTTCAAAACATTCTTAATTTTTACAAAAATATGGGTGAAATTCATTTATAGCCTTGTTTGACTTTTTATAAGAGGTTTATAATGTAATCTTTCCGTCGTTTTCCAAACAAGGTCCTTTTTAACCTTTTGAAAAAATTAAGGTAAGAATGTCTTTTTTTAACTTATACGGCGGGTGCGGTTATTCTCCGCCGTTATTACACCTTTTAAGCTTACTTCACAAGCTTATGAAGATATTTTCAAAATAAAGTTTTTCTCTATAATTATGCGACTTTTAAATGATTTCAAAAAAAGAGATATATCTCTCAAATAGTATTGATTTCATCTATGTCAACATCCTTTGATAAATTTTAAACTTGTTTCAAGTTGATTTATTATGATACAAATCATCCATATTGAATTTAAGGTTTTGTGATATTTTTTACTATGGATTGGTTATTTTTATGCCAATAATGGTTTATGATTAATGTTTTGACATTTTTAATGTTAGTTTTAATACGAATGTTTATGTTATATTTCATCCTCTTCTTAAGATGAATGTGTTGGACTAGTATGTTCCGGGTTGGGGACTGGTAAAAGTAAGCCCTCCGGGTTGGTTTCTGGTTATTAGAGGCACTCCGGGTTGGTGTCTGGTTATTAGAGGCACTCCGAGTTGGTGTCTGGTTATTAGAGGCACTCCGGGTTGGTGTCCGGTTATTAGAGGCACTCTGGGTTGGGTTCCGGTTATAGTTATCCCCTAGGCCTTAGCACGAGGCCTTGATAAAGAAATTAAAGTTCATAATTATGCATTCCATCATTATGAAAGTGGTTAGTGATATTTCATGTGATTATTTGATTAGTATAATATTCATGTGAATAAGTAAATGGAATTATTTCATTTTATTTCTGCCATATTATGCTGAAGTTAAAGTTTAAAAGGCTTTTGTTTTAGTTTTATACATTTCCTTAAATGTTTGTGTTTATTTTTGAATGTTTCTGCTGTATTTCTTACCCTTACTGAGCATTTGAGCTCACCCCTTTCTATGTTTTATTTTTCCCAGGATTCCAAGAAGTGTGATGTGATTGATATGCTGGGTTAAGACAAGGGAATAATGGCATTCATAAAGAATTATTTATGTTGTTTTGTATGTTATGAAGTGTAATGTAACATTCATGTATGTAATCTATTTTCCATGACTGCTAAACTGATCAGTTCTTCAGGACTTGGTTCATTGTAATCATGCCAATGTATTAAAATAATGTACCAACTCTGGGTCACTGGGGTCGGGGCATTACATAAAATATATTTAAAGTATTTTTTCATTTCCCTCCATGAAAATGGATTTGGTTTGGGGAAATGTTTTGGTATAGGAATTGTTTTATATTCCAATATATAATGTTATTAAATTTTTTATATAAATTTTTTTATATAAATGTGCTAATATTTCCAATCCTGGTGGCATGAGTAGGGAAATACTTTGATTAAAACCTACTGAGTTTCATTACTCACCCCTTTCTTTGGAACTTCGGTGTGTTTGAAAATATTGTGTACCAAGATAGAGGTAAAGGAAAAGTATCTATTTTATTTAGTGATGCTCTATGATACTTTGAGCATGGATTTTGGGCATGGAACTTAGATCATTTTGGGATTGGTGGAGTTTTTATCTTTGGTCTTTTGGGTTTGGTTAGCTTTGTCTTCTACTTTGTACTCAGGTATGGGTTATAGTATATTTTGGTTTTATTTTATTTTGGAATTACATTATTATCATGAATCATGTAGTGGCCATTGGTTATGTATATCTTGGTTGATTTACATCAAATGTAAAATTTTCCCCCAAATTGTTTGAATCCCTTGGCATTTATTACCAATCTTTGTTGTCTTGGGGATTACACCTAAGACCAAGTAGTAATTCCACCTCGACTCAAGCTAATGACGAGGGGAGAGATATTACATGAACCATATAGATAAAGTATATAGATGATGTAATTTGATCATATCCCAAATAAATATTAATTAAAATAAAACTATTTCATTCTATATGGAGAATAATTTTGAAATAAAATCACTTCAAATATTTCTTATGGAAAATAGCCATTCTTTGAAAATGAATTTATCAAAATTGTAAATTCATAAAATATTGTGGAAATAAATTTCACTAAAAATATAATTTGAAAATTAGAAAGGAATATTTAAAACAATTATTGGTAACAACATTTAAAAATATGATTCCTTCCATACAGGTTAAATCAATTATTCATTTCACATTTTCTATAAAATCCAAACTGACATTATTTAAAAAATGACATGAAGATAAATTTAAATGAACTTTTTAAAAACTAAAATATGGGAAAAATTACTTCATTTCATAATATTAAAAACTTTATCTAAAACAATTTTATTTTGAAAACATATACATTGAATAAATTGGGTTTTCGAATGAAGAGAGAAATAAAGTGGATTTTTCCGGAAAATGCTCTTTTGAACTATGGAGTACATAAAGAGATTAAAATGAATTGAAACTTATCAGTTTCCTGAAATAACTGTATGATAATAATAAAAATTAGTTTATTTAGATACATTTTATAATATTTTACCTTTGGAAGCGTAATCATGAATAATCCTGATAAACAATGAGATTGTAACATAAAATTCATACCACTTTGGTAACTTCCAAATCATAATCCCCATGAAAGAAATAAAATTTTATGGAAATATAAATACACATAAATTTAAAATTAATAATCATAAAATAAATTTATGATTATTATATATGATATACAAAAGAAATAAGTGGTGAATATTTCATGTGTCTCACAGAATTGAAATTGAGATGAAAATGCATTACCTCATTTATTGACTTATTTATGTCACATTAAAACATAATATATAATAAATATAGTTCTATTATAAATATATTAAATACCCATAATCATATTATCATACCATATATGATTTACTTATGACCTTTTATTACCAATTTATTAACAATTCCTTTTTAAAACCACATTTCAGGTAATAACTTCTCATTTTTCATGTCTGTTTTATTTTTGTATCTTCAAACCTATTATAGTGATCATGGTTCCATAATATCCATAATTTGAAACATTATAAAAATATAATATATTATTATTATATTTTTATTTAAATTAATCCATAATAGTCAGAGATGGAAAGTGAAATACATCATTCAGGGAGACGGTAGACCATATGTACACATGAACGTTGTTTCCATTCTCTTAATAGAAGAAATAAAATAAAGGTAATAAGTATATTAACTTTATAGAATAATTTTTATGTCATATATATCATATATATTTATTAACTATATCCTTATTAACTTCCATGTAAATTGTAATTGAAAAAAACTAGTAATAGGGCTTAGGGAGGCGGTAGTTCACTGTACACGAGAGCGACGTTATCGTATTCTCACAGAATAGAATGTAAGGAATTATATGTGACACCTTAATTGAGAAAGTATAATAATATAATAAATATCATATATAACCATTAAATCTATCATTATTCTGACCATTGAGAGGTGGTGATCGAAAATGAATAACATCGGTTTGTGAGGTGATAGTATATCATACACACGATCAACGGCTTGATTTCTCATTTGATAGAAGAAGAGATATATGTAGGTAATTACAATTACATTATAAAATATAATAATATGGGATATATTTTTGTTATAATATTATAATAGTTTAATAACATTTTAAGTATGTGTAATAATAAATATTATAAAAACATAAGTTTATGAATTTTACCACTTCTTTGGATAAATTCTTTAACTCTAAAACAAAATCCTTCTCATAAGGGATTGCTAAAAAAAGGAATCTAGGAATTTTTTTATTTAAGTAGATAATATATTTAATAATTTTTGTTCAAACAAATTTTTTTTATGATTTTTAATGCTATATGAGAGGGGGGCCATTTATATGTAGGGGAGATGGCACAGATGGGATTTTAGAAAAGAATAAAGTGTATCCAGAATTTTCACATGAAACAAGGATATAAAAGGGATCATTATATTACCTAATATGTTAAAAGGTATAAATATTGTCATAAAAAGGTATTTTTACAAGTTTTAATGTCATTTTAAAACTTATCATATTATTTTATCATTCCAATAAACTCATTTTAATCGTATCTGTGGTAATTAATTTGTATGGTTTCTACTCTTCATAATTGTGAAACATTAAGTTGAACTCCTAGTATAATATTAATTATTATGATTTAAAATATGGATTCCATTTTTCCAAATATCATTCACATATGAGGTATGTGTTAATTCAAAATTAAACCAGTCGACGTGGGGAAAAAATTGTTTTCCAAATAGAAAATACTCAAAAGTATAAGAAGTTATTATATAAATATTAAAAATTAAATTGGTACCAAATGCCTAAATAGAGTTAAAAATAATATAATTAAGACAATGTTACATTAAATTCATTTTAAAAAAAAATTAACCCTATAAAATCTTTAACCCAAAAAATCATTTTTCAATAAAAACTTTTATGTTCATTATTCATTAAAAAATTAATATTTTCAGAGAATTGAAAAAACACAACCCTAATATTATTATGAAATAATTATTAAAAATTTTAGTTTTTTTTCAAATAATAAATATTCCCAAATTTTAAAAAAATTATTGTAAAATAAGTGTGAAAAAAATAGACAAAAATGTTTTTAAGAAAACACATTTTTTAAGGAAAAGATGATTTTATATTAACTATATGACATATACACATAATTATGTGAATTTAAATTAACATATAAAAATATATAATATATTTATTTCACCTAATTAATTACCCATTAGGGGTTATGATATTTATTTAAAATAGAAAAAAAATATGCACTTAAAAATAATCATTAGAAAAAAATGAATTTTTAGGTTTAAAATTTTATTTGTACCAAAATCATGAAACTTACTGGGGTAAATAAAATTATTTAGATTATTATTAATAAAATTGATAATATTTCACTTTATAACCAAATACCAAAAATAATACATTAAATTTCATTATTTAATGAAAAAAAATGAAATTATTTACACAATTTATATTTTCACTTACAACATAATCTTCTCAAAAAATTCTGAAAATTTCACTATAACCTAATTTTGATATACTATTTAGAAAAATTGAAAAAAAATATAAAATTAAATTACTATTATTTTTATAAACTGTATATTTTATCCACGAAAAAAAATTAATAAAAATCATTTTTGAAAGAAAAGTATTTTTGAAATATAAAATAAGTTTTACTAAAATTTGTGTGCATGTTTCACAATAATTAAAATATACATTTCTATTTTTAGGATCTATATATATACATCATAGTAAGGTTAATTAAAATTTTGGGTTGGGTGTAATGAAATTTATTAAATAATTTAAATTTGTTTAAAAAATTATTTAATTAAATCTCAGGTAGTTGCACTTCTAAAATCCCAAATATTTCCTATTACCACCTAAATTCCTCAAATTATAATCCTATTTTCTAAAACAAAAATTAGTAAAATTTAAATTCTAAATTATATTAAATAAATATCTTTATTCCTAGGGTAATATTATATATATTGAGGTCATTTTTTGACTTTTATATGGAATTTTATACCCACACCCTCTATGTTTTCCTTAGGGTATGTATAGTACTTGTTTTGTGTTATATTGGTTAGATTAAGGTGCCTTCCTATAAGGTATGAACATCATAGATCATGTATAGTTACCACATGTAGTTAATTTAGCTGTGGTGGACCATTTTTATGTTTTTTTAAACTTATGTAGTGGGTGTAGCACGACTATCCACGGTTTTTCTAAGGGATTTTTTAACTATAGAACAATTCATTTTATAAACCTAATCCATTTTTCGGTCACTTATTTTGTGTAATTTATTTTTTTGTTCAATTAAAAATAATTTTTTGGACTGTATCAATGTGTTTTCACTAATCTCATATGGGTTTGTGTGTTCTTGTATTATACACAACTAGTGTTGACCGTACAACGACCCACTAGTAGGTGAGTGAACATGTGTCACCAAATACTGAAGTCCATAAGTGATATAATTGAATTTTGGGTAGACCCTTTCTCCATATTTATTCATTTTTTGACATTTGTATAGGTAAATCCATCTAAATCGTGTTTTTATTTACCCCATGGCATTGATTCTTGCATCTGGTGATTATGAGGTGCACCTGAGGTCATGTGTCTATCAAAACTGGTTTGCTTTGGTAATGCGTATTAAGTCATTAAAAAATCTATTAGATCAATTTAGGGGATCTTGGGTATGGTATCAATAGAATCTATCAGATAATAATCTTAGTTCTTTAGAAATAACCCATAATTATTCCAATACAACGTGATTATTGAGGATTCTTGAGCTACTAGGGGTGGTTTGAGTTTTATTTTGACCCATTACTTTGTTTAGTCCTTACACTATAGGTCTCATGGATCATGGACTGATATTTCTAGGTATCCATATAGAGGATGACATGGAATATTATGTTATTGAATGTTCTTAATCATTTTATTTTAAAAATTATTCATTTGATTATAGTATCAAAAACCTAATTTATAAATAAAATGTGATTCACTGTTTATTTTTTAATGGTGATTTGGTAATTATAACTCATTGGACTGATTTATTTTTTATTAAAAACGTTTTTTATATATTATAATCATTCCCTTATAGTTTAGGGTCATATTTTTCAATAACTTTTTTTCTTAAAATAGAAAAACTTGGTCATGAAAAGCTATATGAGACGGGATTTTGACATTTATATGATCACTACATTAAATACTAAATCCTAAATTACCCATTAAAATAAGTAAATCTTGTGTGATTTTTTAAGTTATAATAGATCATGTTTTTTCATTGTCCCCTAAATAAACTATAGAAAGTGTAAGATGAATATGATCCACCTGCTAGGTCTCACATTGTTTTTCAAGTCATCAAGTGTCAAGCTCATCTACTTGAAGCAACAATACAATTAAATCCCCAATGTGAACCATCAGTTCCTGTTGTTATATAGGATTTTCAATTCCATCACCCTCATACCTTTTATGGTGGGGTTTCCCTTCAATAGGAAAATTAGTTGCTAGATTGTATTCACTAAATATTTTAAAGAATCATGTGTCTAGGATAGAATATGTTTTTTCTCACTACTTTCATAAGATAATGTAAAGTATATTAATGGTGGGATATCTTGGTAGAGGTGAATAATGGATAGGGATATTATTGGAAGGTATTTCAATATTTTTTATATGAATAATTCAATCTTGGAACACTTAACTGGATTAAAGATAGATAATTTTTCGAGATTCAATAGAAATCTATGTCTATAATGGAATAAAATTCCAAATCCAATGAACTACACCAATTTTCTCTTTATATGACTGGGGATGATTATTTGAATACCTCATGGTCTGAAAATAGATAGAGTTAACCGTTATAGAACAAAGTGGATAAATTTAATGTCACTATCTTCTCTAAGGTGGTGAATAAAGAAGAGTTGCCTAAAACTATTTCCCATGAGGGTATAGGAGCTAGTCTCTCCTTTAGTAGACAAAACATATCTAGAAGAGGTAATTCATGGGATCTTGGGAGGGTATTATAGGTGGGAACAGTCTTACTCCATGTTAAAAGGATATTAGGTTTGATTACTGTAGTGTTTTTATGTAGGTGAAACTTGGATTAAAATTATATTTGAGATGAAGCAGCACCACAAGTGTAGAAGGTATAACTATCTTTAGAGGTTTTGTAAGTCTAAATTATTAGAGAATGTAAACCAATAACCCTAGAAGAGTAAAATATAAAAAGTATAGGAACTCAACCTACTTTAGGTTGGACTAGATAGGGTAACAGTTGATTAGGAAAAGTAATGTAGTTATTAAAACCATCTATAGGGTAAGGATATCAAGTTAATGTTCATTATGCTAGCTCTGACTATATTTTAATAGTCGATTAGTTAACGAATAGTGTTTAAGTACTTTCAAAGTTCTATGTACTATTTTTGTAACATAATCCTTTTTTTCTTTGTTTGATATCATTTATTCTAATTAATTTCCATCCAAGTATCTTGGGTCTCTTTTGGGATTAAATTTAGAATCATCTATGGTTGTTATGAGTGTTAATACCCCATTAGGTAAATGGTCATAAAGAAGTGTTAAATGTCCCCTATTTCCTCTCATTTTTGGATCATTCTAATATCTCTATGACTTTTCCATCCTTGATATAAATTTTTTTTCTCATTTTGTTTGTGTATTGGATGAAACAATTCAAATAACTTATCGATTTCTATAAGAGGTAAGTCTATTTCTCTTCCCTAGGTGGAACCGGATCTACTCTTAAAGGAAATGAGATTATTAGGTGAGTAGAACTGGGTGGGATGAGGACCAGGTTGGGACCATTACCTATATAATGTAATGATTTGTTTTTATAGTGGTTAATATAAATATACCTAAATAATTAACTCTTGGATTAAGATTATAATATAATGTATTTTGAAAGGGGTTTTTTCAGGTTCCTTTTAAACATTAGGTGGAACTCTTGATTAATATACTTACTATAATTGATCCAATTTTAATACCACAATTGTAGTGACGCAAACTTGACTTATATGGACATTACATTATGTTTTCGGAATACTTAATACATAACAAAAACTTTCTTCTAAGGACCATAACAGTTTAGTGTCTTTGGAAACTTGGAATATAATATTCAAATCATGGTGAAATATCTTCAACATCTCCCATAAATATCTTTTCTTTTTTACCTAAAATATTTCTTTCTATCCTGGGGAAGAAAACCTACAAAAACGGTGAGCTCAAATTCTCAGTAAGGGTAAGTGGGAGAAAATAAAACAAACTATATACATTTGAACATAAAAAACATGAACATAAATTTTAAACATCAAGATCTTGAGTAGTAAAATAAACCTTGGCTTTATGTAATTCATAGATCATGAAGGAAAATTAATCATGATAAAATAGCATGGGAATAAAACATGTAATTTTGGAAACTATTAAGCACATGTTATGATTTCCATAGTATCCAAGGAATTGCTTCCAAGACCATCATAGTGGACAAAGTCCATTACTGAACCAGGTCTGCTTGTCGTTCCAGCCCTGTATTACTGAACCGGATTTACTTGTTGTTCCATCTATGTCTATCTCATGGGAAACAAATATTTACCCAATTCATTAGAGGGAGATATAGGTCCCACCCATATCATATTGAAATCATTCTTACGTGTTCCATAAAACAATCATAAATAATTCATCATAACCCAAAGAAAAAAACGGGTTTCATAATCATCAACCCATCCATATAAAAAAATGGATACCATTTCGTCATAATAAAAATAAAACCATGTAAATAATAGATACATTATACTTGAAACATAAACATGCTAAATAATGTCATCTTAGATTAAAAATAGTTTGGATAAAACACTTGAAATTAATTCTTGATAAAAAATATCCTTTATTCTTCAAAAATATATTTCTTTTCAAAAAATGCGACACAGTTTTAAAAGAAAAGGATTTTACTAAAAATAATAATGAAATATTGTAGATTAATATTCATGAATAAAATGCGTTATGAAACCGTAAAAATCCCTTCGTTCCGTATAAGTTAAAAAAACATCTCCTCTTACTTTTAACGGAAGAGTCAAAAAGTACCACGTATGGTAAACAAAATAAATATTCCTTCCATAACACGAAGTAAAAGTCAAAGAGGGATAATAATGACTTTAAAAATACATGGAATATTATTAAACACTTTATGAAAAACATTTTTATGGACATGGATTAAAAATATAACCCCGGTAAATACTTACGTATAAGCAATCTCAGATAAAAATGTGATTGCAAAATTATCCCTTACCTTATGTCAAATTTCTTCCGTACGTGTCCGAGACTCATGTATAGTAGTTTTAAATATATTATTAACTTTTAACAGAACCATAATGATATTTAAGATATCATATATGATTCAATTATGACTTTATATTACACGTTCATTTTTAAATTCCATGTTAAAGCAGCGTTTTGGGTAAAATTTTATCATTTATCGCCCGTGTTTTGACTTGTAATTATTCATATGATTACATAAATAATTATTAATTAATCCCAAAAATTAAAACATTATTTATTTATAATATATATTTATAATATATATATATATATAATAGATCAATAAATGGAAAGAAATACATCGTTCATGGAGACGGTAGGTCGTACGTACGCATGAACATTGTTTTCGTTTCCTTATTAAATTGAATGGAAGTAAGTAAATAACACATAAATTAATCATGTATAATTAATATTTGATATATTTCATGATTATTTATTATATATAGTTTATAAAAATTCTTGAATGGTTAACTTGGAGAATGAATCTCATCATGTCGTGGAGACGGTAATCCGTACGTACGCACGAGTGATGATATCATTCCCATAATTATTGAATGGAATTAGAGTGGATGATAGAATATATCATAATTTTTATCATGTTATAATAACCATATATAGTGATTATTTACACCATTATACACATCCAAGTAAGGTGGTGGTGGAAAAACAGATTACACCATGGCGTAGAGATGGTATTCTGTACGTACGCACACGCGGTGATTTCATTTTCCATAGGACGGATAGAAGGTGAAATAGGGTTGGTTAATATTTATAATAACATATCAGTATATTAGTGGTACTGATGTTATTACTTTATTATGAAACAACAAAATAAGAGGAAGCAGAAGAAGAAATTAATTTGAAAGAATCGGTAAAGGATGTTACCTCTTCTTCGATGCGCCTCTTCTAAACCTCCTCTTAGGGCACTAAAGTTGATCTCTGAAGAATACCAGGACCTCTAGTATGTTGTTAGGGAAGTGGAGAAGAGAAATGGTCAGGGTTTTTCCTAGATTTAAGGCTCCAATAATTTCTAAGAGGAGAGGGAGGAGTTTCCCTTTTATAAGGGAAGAGAGGGGCACTTTTGGAAACCTCTAAAATATTAAATTATAATAAACTCAAACCCCACTTAAAAACCTCCAAAAATTACTCAAATATGAATATGAGATGAGATATGGTTGTAATAGAATCAGACAATAAAATTTAGACATGTTGGAAATTTATGTTAAACCTTATCAACTTGATTTATCCTTATTTAATCTATTTAATTTTATTTGTGGTAATAATATTCTATATTTTAAATTGTTATAAATAATTAATTATGTGTTTTGAATTTTCTATAATTAGATAAGTTATGAAATTTTTGACCATATAAATTTTAATTTATAATTTTGAAATATTTTTTTGATTTTTAAACAATTTAATAATATTTTATTTTTATAAAATAAAAATTGTGTCAATTTAGACCCTATTCATTTATTTGAATTTAAATAAAATCCCACCGAGGATATATTCGAAAAAAAATTAATAGATTCCTAAAATGTCATATTAATCTAAAAAATCCATGTATCACATTAATTTTTTCATATAAAATTTATTTTAATATTTTTAAAACCATTTATTTGATATTTCTCTTAATAAAATAATTACTACAACATTTTTGTATAATTGTTTAACAAACTTATATGTTTCATAAAAATGAAAAATAAAATACTATGATCTAGATAAATCTAATATCTTCCATAAGAATAATTGTACTCGAATGTATCATCTAAAAATCACAACATTTAAATTGTTATATTTATTAAATTATGAAGGTGACAACTTTGACATCATTTAAAATAAAATAATTTAAGTGTCATAATAGAATTTATAAATCTCTAAATGGTCAATAATTATACCATTGGATGTTTATGCTTTATATATATACGACCAATAAGTTTTGGTATGGTTTTTGAGCCTTTTAATGGGTATTATTATTTTAATAAAAACTAAATTACAGATTTTTCAATAAATAAATAATTTCTGCATCATTAATGTATAAACTATTAAGGTAATTAAATATCTCTTAAAATTTACAAATAAATTACCATAACTAATAAAACACATTTATATTCCAAATGAGTATTTTATAATCTAATTTATATTCTTTATAATCTTATATTAAAATTACTTTAATTATTAATGTTTGAGTGAGATATATTTCACTTTCATTAAAATAAAATAAATTAAAGATCTTAATCACATCCAAGTGGGTTCTAATGGATTCCATTTTGACCCAAATATGACTTAGGACGAAATAAAATAATCCAATTATATTAAGACAAGTGTTATGGTAATTTTATAATATTATATTTACCCGTAATTACATGATTTACCTTTAACTAAGGTAAATAAATTTTACCGTAGTTAATATTCATAGTGCCAAAAAAATAAAAAAGTATCCTATTAAAATAATTTGTACCTAATGATTCCAAATATGGAATCCATTTTTTCAAATTCAAATCACAGAAGTTGCAGAAATTAATTTAAAATTAATCTCGTTGTTAAGAAAATGAGTTTTTAAAAGTTTAAACATTGCAAAAGATTGAAATGAGTTTACCTTTGAATTCAATGTAAAATCAATGATAATTACATACATTGAATTAAATGGTAAAAATATTTTCTATTTATACTTTAAAACCATTCAATATTATAATTTAACCATATAAATTATTATGATGAAAAAAGTTGTTTCTAATTAAAATATAGCGTGTTTTTACAATTCATCAAAATATGAAAGTTATCAGAATAATATGAAAAATTTATCCAAGGTAAATTTTAATATCCTGATTCCAAAGAAAAATTATATTTTTTCAAATTTAACTTATAAACATGTCAAAAACTATATTTAAATTGGGTGCACCATCAAAAGGTGGCAAAATTTCATTTTTTGAAAAATACTTATTTTACATGAAAAAATTATTTTTTTCTCATACCATGTTCTAGAAAATGTACAAGATAAATAATAATGTTTTATAATTAAAAATTTAGTTAATAATATTCATTACGTCTAGTTCATAATAATATTATAACAATATATCATTGTTTAGTGAAACCCGGTATTGCGTACTACACACGCTATTGAGGAAGGTCGCGATTGCTTGTAATGCAAGCCAAGTCAGGGTTGTGTGTAGTGAAAGATCATTTTGGTGTTTCTTATAACATAATCAAAACTTATTTCATTTATACATTAAAAAAATCTATACTTAATGTTGTGTAGAATAATTTCTACAAAACAAACTTGAAATTGGGTGTAACACGAGCCAAGAATAGTGTTGTGTATACTGCAAGCTAATATGGTGTTGTGTATAGTACAAGATAATCTTGTTGTAGTGTAAAATAGAAGACATCAAAGAAATTGAAAATAATATATCTCATAAAATCTCGGGGTGTTACAACCGTACCATATAGAAAAACTATAATTAATAGAATTGAATTTTTCACTTGAGAAGAAAGGGTCCATGGGTTATATATGGCATATTACTTCTCCTTGGGGTTATTATTTCTATTCTCCAAAAAAAATTTATGACAGTCCATTCATTTGGATATATTTTCCAAAAACCCAATCCAGGAACTATCAAAAAACAATACCCATTATTTCATATTTTGGATTTATTATAACAATTGAGAGGGGATAAATGGTTTTAAATTATTAACATTAGATCATGGAATCATAAACATCCTGTGAGACCTATATATATTCTAAAAATTCTTTATCAATGGTTTTATAGGTATTTTGAATCTATAGTAATGATTTTTTTTATTCATGAATACACCCACAATATTTATGAAACATTTGTGTTGGATATTACATATATTTCTAGAATCATTAGTTATAGTATCTATAGATTAAATTATCGTGCATTTATAAACATGATAAGTATATTTATATCCACCTAATCTATATACACAACTTATTTCAAATTTTTAACAAAAAAAACTCATAAAACACAACCTAGAAATCTTGAGGCCGAGTGTATTTGGGAGATTATATTCATAAAACATCAACTTAAACATAAACCATGAAATATATACTTCATTATCCATAATATATCCTAAATACCATTGATTATATTTCCCCTAATTTTCAATACATGACCATTATATAATTCTAAGATAAAAACCCTAATAGAGATACAAATCCATGATCCAAAGGTTTAGTGTCTTGGGAAAATTAGGAGAAAACAAAAATTATACATAATAAAACATAAAATTTATTTCAGTCTTTATTATTTATCATTCTAATATCTCATGTTCTACTCAGCATATTTAATCACTAGAGAATATTAATAAATTAAATGGGTGAGCTTAAATCCCAATAATAGGATGAATAAGGGACATGAATCAATATAAAATGTGTCAACATAATCCACATCATCATATCATAAGAATAGGATAATCACCATGATCATGTGGGAAAATTTTGATAAAGGAATGGAACTCGGAACCTATATAAAATTGATACATCATGTCATAGTGTTCAAATACAATACAAAAATTTGAACAACTCTAGCACCATGTCGACATAAAACATATGTGTATAAATCACAACATCATTATTGAGAAAAAATATAGCATCATGTTCATCAATAATAAACATAATCTCATGATACACATCACATTACCCAATGAATTGGATGGCTATATAATACTGGTCACATTCATCACATTATAAATTCTCATAATCATGCATTCCTTAGCGAGTGTATAACAATCAATGTCATCAAAATAAACCTTGGAAAGAAATGGGTTTTATAAGGATTTAATAAAGAATACATTCATGAATAATACTTGGGGTTCCCAAAGGAAAAACAGATATCATACTTTGGAAAAAAACATCATCTTTATGTGGATAAATAATAACACATGAGGAGTCAAATATTTTTTTAGAAAGAAAATACTTTTTGGAAAATCATTACATTTGGATTAAAATAAAAGGTGGAAATATGGATTTCCCCAAAAATAAAATGTAATAATATTGAATTTAAATTAAATAAATATTATTGGAATATCCATAATAAATATTTCATGATAATTTTAATCCATATAAAAGGAGTTAGGTTCCAGAATCCACTTACCTTAAATCACACTTTATTTCATCGCTTTTCTACCACCTGAATAATAAACATAGGTTTATTAAAAAAATAATACATAAATTAATTACTATCACTATTGATAATATTTATCAAATATATTCATTAAATTATATTTATTAATTTCCTTGGATAAATAGAAGACCTTTTGAAATCATGTTTTCCTTAAAAATATCCCCTTTTACTTTGATTTCACTATTTTGTTCAATGTTATAAGTATATTAGTATAATTAATTCTAGATTCTTGAAATTAATATATTTATAAATTTATATATTATAAATTATTATTATACCCATATATAAGTGTGTTGATATAATAGAATTTATAAATTTCCTTGTCGATGGTTAACCGACTATTATAGGGAACATTCTCCAAAGAAAGAGAAAAAGATGTATTAAATATAAATACTTCATAAATATAATTTTTCAAGTAGTTTAAAATAATTAATATAATTTAAAAATATAGCCTAATTACTCTTAGAATATTATTTTTAATGGGATGGAGAAATAGAGGAATAGAATAGTAAAATGTAAAGAATAGTTTATAAAAACATACCCTCTTTTAATTGTTTCTTCACTTGGTTAGCACAAGGACCCCTTGAAGATTTTAGTTGGATTACTAAATAATTTCCCTATGAATTTTAAGAGTTTCAATAGAATGTTTGGGTAGATATTTTTCTTTTTAAAGGGTGGATTCATTGGTTTCCCAAGGTTAAAGGATAGAGGTAATTTATAATTGAATATAGGGGTATTATAAAAAATATATTGAATAAAATATTATGTCTATGGTAAACCATATAATAATGGTATTTTTGGAATTATAAACCATTTTTTAATTAAATTACATGACTTTAATACATTAAAACATTTTATAATTTGAATCCATTAGTTTCATCAAAATGAAGTGTGGAAAAAAATATTATTTTAATTTAATACTTTATATTTTAGACTTTTGAAAGTACTTCTTTGGGTTTGGATATTATATTTATTGAATTTTAATGAAACATTTATCAAATTAAATATTTGTTGGTCGAGACTCAAGTTATATAAAATATTATTTCATTATTACATCATGAATGATTTAATTTAAGATACATTCGTTATGCAAATAAACTGTATTTTTGTTGTTCACCTGGGAATTGAAGTATTTTAGAAAATCATAAAAAAAAATTATAAAATTTAGACATGGTGATTTCAAAATGACATTTATTTTATAAAAATTATTTTTTATATAGGTTATTATAATTTTTAGTTTTCAAATTAGTATTATTTTTAAATTCATTAAAATAAAATTTATAAAAAATGTTCATGTATTATATTAGAGTTTTTAACCCTTATATTAATATTATGGAATTATAATATTTATATTTACCAAAATTATTCATTTTAAATATTATTTATATTACATTATATTATTTCTTGGTCAAATTATTATTCCAATGGTCATGTTACTATTCCCAGTGGTTAACTTGTTTTTCCCAATGGTCAGGTTACTATACTAATAGTCACATTTCTATTCCAATTATCAAATTACCTACTATAAATTCCATCATTCATTATACACCTCATTTCCTTTCAAGATTATACATTTTCACTTTCTATAATTTCAATTGTCTTGCCAATATTTTTTCATTTCAATTTTATCATTTCTTGGAGGGATGATTCTCTCCAATCATGGTGATCTATATTTTCCCATTGTAGTATTTCTATTATATATTTTTTGACCCATTGTATTTTTTGTAATTTTAATGGGTTTACTCATTGACTAATGTAAATATTTTTATTAATGAAATAATTTTTTTATTTCTCAATGTGTTGAATGTGTATATTATTGTATGATATAATATAATACAAATTTATTGCAAGAAGAAAATATCATTCATAAAATCAAGGTTATTACATTCTTCCCCCCATTTGAAATTATTTCCCTAAAATTTTGACTCATATCCTTGATTAAGGATGGGTGAGGGTTATTCTATTTACTGGTTCCTTTGGTTCCTATGTCTCCTCTCCAAACATATGGTTCCTCCACAACACTATGAAAATGTGATTTTTCTTTTTGCGTAGAAAAAAATTTACAGTCTATGATCTGCTTTGGATTCTCTTCATAAGGAAGGTTTTTCTCTAGTTATACCAACTCTTAATTCATCACATGTGAGGGATCATGTATGTAATTCCTCAAGAGATATATGTTGAACACATCATGAAATTGATCCATATTTGTTTGAAGTGAAAGTGTATAATCTAGTTCTCTTATTCTATTAAGGATATAAAAGGGGTATATGTACCAAGGGTTAATATTACCTTTCTTCCCAAACTGAATGACTCTCTTCCACAGTGATATTAAAAGGAAACATTTTTCTCCAACTTCAAACTCCAAGTCCCTTTGATGGTTTTTAGTATAGAACATTTCTAACTATGGGAGGATTTGATATGTTATGATATTTCATAAATATTTATTTCATATATTGCATAAGATCAAGTCTAGGAATCTTTTGTTTTCCAAATTCCTCCCAATAAGTTAGTGCTCTACATCACTTCCCACACAGATCTTGATATGGATCCATTTGAATACATGAGCGTAATTTATTGTTGTATGAGTACTCAAATAGTTGGATATGTTTATCCCATCCATCTTTGAAATCCATTGAGTAAGCTCTCAGAATTTCCTCGAGCATCTGAAGAGTCCTTTTAGATTGGCCATCAGTTTTGGGGTGATATTCCATATTGAAATTCAATTAATTATTCAAATCATGATGATTACTTCTCCAGAATTTAGACGTGTAACTTGGATCATGATTAGAGGTGATTTGGAGAGGCACCCCATATATACTCATAACATCCTTTACATATATCTTTGAATTTTTTCAAGTGATAAATCTTCTCAAATATAAATAAAGTTGGTAGTCTTGGTGGTTTGATCCCCTACTACCCATATATCATTGTTTTTTTAATGTTTTTGGGAGACTGGTGACAATGTTTAGGGTAGATTTCTCCCATTTCCATGTATGTATAGACAATGTTTAAATCATCTAGTTTTATTTTTGTCACTCTTTTTTAACATGCTGGCATTCTAGGAACTTTGATATATACTCCATAATATCTTTCTTCATGTTGTCCCACTAGAAGATCTCTTTAAGATCACAGTACATCTTTTTACCTCATGGATGGATAGAGAAAGATAAGATATGTTCATTATCTAATAAATCTTTATTTGTCTCAAGTGATGAAGGCACACAAATCCTATTTCCAAATAGAATCACACCATCATAATTGGTATGGAATTCAGGAATATTATCTTCCTTAAGTACTTTCACCTTCTTTTGAGGCTCCATGTTGTCCTTTTATGCCTCTAATAACTTCTCTTGCATAGACAGATTGGAAATCATTTGGGAAAGGTGGTATATATTTCCTAATGTTATGATTTATATATCCATCCATTGGATATCTATGAAGATAGGGTCTTTCTCATTCCACATCCTAGATAGATTAATAGGTTAATTTCTACAAAGAGCATCAACTACCTTTTTTTACTTTCTAAAATGTTGGTGAATAGATAAATAATAGTCCTTCATTATCTCTGGCCATATTAATTAAAAAAAATTGATCTCTTTCTATGTGAAATTATACTTTATACTCCTGTGATATGTATAAATGTCACACTTATCTCAAAAACGGTATTTTCATCAAATATTTGGGGAAAGGATTAAAGTTACTAACTCTAAATAATGTGTCGGGTAGTTTTTCTCAACGATCTTCATCTATCATGCATAATATGCTATAATTTTTTCTTATTACAATAGAACAACAAAATGATCTACTTGAAGCATCATTTTATATTGAAAAATATTCTCTATTTGTTAGTAGTGTGCGTACAAGTGTAGTGAGTAGCCTCTTATTGTGCCCATTAATGCTTTCTGCGCATTCTTTTGTCTAGACATACTTTACCCCTTTTCATGTTAACTTAGTAAGTGGGTTGTAAAATCCTTAGTAATTTCTCAAAAAAATGACAGTATTACCCTATTAATCTAAGAAGAGTATAGATTTATGTGACACTAGTGGGTCTGGTCCTATCCACAATTGATTTTTCCTTTAGAGGGACCATAGAAATAACAGACTTGTGATCACATTACCCAAGATTTTGACTTTCTAAATCCAAAATTCACACTCACCAAATATAGCATACATTTTATCCTTCCTCAATGTCACAGGTACAATATTTATATGCTCATAATTTTACTATTTTTTCTTATAGTAAATGATAATATCAATGATAAACATTACCTTAATGTTTTTAAGGTAGTTTCTAAAGAATCTATTCATAAAACTAATTAAGATTTCAGGGGAATTAGTATGTTTAAAGGGACAAAATATGATCTCATAGTGTTTATAACTTGTATAGAAAGTGGTCTTTTGAATATATTACTTCATTGCCTTTAGCTGATGATATCCAAAACAAAAGATCCACCTTTGATAAGTAATAAGGTCCTTGTAGCATTTTGAAAATGTAATCAATAATTGGTAGGGGATACTTTTTATTCTATAGTGATCTTGTTATGAAACTGATAATCAACACACAGGTGCATTGATGCATCCTTTTTCATGATAGATAGAATGGGTGCACCCCAAGTTGGTGCACTAGGTCACATGAACCCTTTGTACAAATTCTCTTTCAACTACTTCTTTAACACCTCATGTCTGATCGGGCCATTCTATATTAGAATTTTCACATAGGAGAGCATCTCTAGGTATAATATCTATCGACAACTCTTTCTCGTGATTTGGGTGATGTTTGGGTAACTCTTCAAGAAATATATTAGTGTATTCTCTCATCATCAAAATCTCCTCTAAGTTAATACCATCCTTTGACTCAACCATTTAGAAAGTTATGCTTCTTCACATGGTATCAAAACCCACACCATTGAGGTATTTTCCAATTATGATTCATGATATTCCTCTTATTTTTAGAGTATCATGGGATGGTTTATAATTTGACAATATATTTCCTTTTCTTCAAATATTATGTGTGCTCTATATTATGAGAACCAATTTGTGCCTAGTATAGCATCTTATTCCACCAAGTTGATTATTATGAGATTCGCAAGAAGAATATTCTCACATAAGCTAATATGAGAAGTGAACAATACATGGTTTTTGATAACTGAACCATGTGGTTTTTTTTACTGATGTATTTAATTCATGTTATTTGGGATTTATTTCGATAGTTCTAGAAAACGTTCAAAAAATAAGGGAATGCATAGAACCAAAATTAAATTAAAAAATCCAATCTTGGGAGACTGGTAAAAGTACCTTATATGGATTTTTTATGCTACACTTTATTAGTAGTGATGGTATGACCTTTCCATTTCTCCTTTGGATTTGGTGTATTATGAGTTTGATTACCCTCAATGACTCATATTTTAGTGAACTATCTTGTATCATTCCCTTTCTTCCAAAATTTGAGGAATTGAACCATGGGTAGTGCAATAAGAGGTTTGTTCCTTTACTTCATCTTGTTGGTGAGCTTCTTCTTGTCTCATTGATATTCAGGAGCTTGGTGGCCTTCTCTCACACAAATTAATCATCTCCCAATAACATTGAAGTAATTCCCATAATCATTCTTCACGCATTTTTGACATGTGGGTTGTTGGATCATATTTCCTCCATTTTCATTTGGCCCACCAACATAAAATCTATTCTTCTCTTATTATCCCCATGTAAAAAAGGACCAATATCAAAAATCCATCTCTACTTTGAGAGCACATTGATCCACTTATTCATAACTCTCAAAGTATTGTATAATATAGATCTTTTCAAAGTTGTGGTTTCAGTCTAAAAAATAATTTATCTATATTTCTATAATTTTTTATAAAAAATCCTAAGGACTATTATACTCTCCATATAAATATTTCCTCATATTTTATGATAGATTCACCTTCCTTTTTCTTCATCTCTAAAATTTATTTCTCCATTTTTATTCAAACATTTTGAGGGAAATACTTGTTAAGAAATGTTTTATTAAAGTCTTTGCAATCCATATATTCCATTTCATCCTTCATATTTGTGTTCTTTATCAACACCAACCATTGATCGGGTTCTCCATCTAAATGATAGATAGAAAAATTAACCTTCTCCTTCTTAGAATAGTAGTGATCAAAAAATATCTTCTCTAGGGGTCAGTCCCTTTCCTTTACCCCTTTCTATAATCTTAACTCCCTCCCTCCTTTCCCCAACGTATGGCTTTTACTGAAATGTCCATATTTATATTATGGATTCCCCCAACATGAACAATCAATATCAGAGTTCTCTAGGCCTAAGTTCTACTAGATTTGACATTTTTGGGTCGTCTCAATTAGGAATATCCTTCAATTGACTATTTCGATAGATTTTTGTCCCGATCGTAGTGTTTTTAGGGGCTTATAACAATTGTATTTTTTTTATAGGTAGAATATAATGATTTAGTTTTCCTCAGAGGCTGGTTTAATTTATTCTTGGTCCAATGATCCTTGATATTTTAGCGGTTCACATTTATTCTTATTCTAATAAACATTTAATTTTAATATGAAGCATAATGCTCCTTCTACTGCACTATCGATTAGTTTTCATAAACTTCATCTCCATCTCCAAAATTCGTCGATCATCTACATGTTAGGGAATATGGTAGGCTAATTTCAATGCTCGGAATATAGAACTAACCAGTTTTGTAACCCAATTTCTCCAATAATATGTGTTGAGTTAGATGTTTCAAAACCATTTGTTGAGTGGGTATGGATTGTGGTTGGTGATGATTTTCATTGAGAACAGCGGGTGGCCTTTGAGTGTTGGATGGATTATTTATCTTATTATTAGAATCTGGGTTACTCAGTATCTTTATGTAAGAATGTATTCTTGGATCACATTAAAGAGGTTATTTTTAGACAACTGTTCAGGCTAAGTTCTCCGGTTGGATCCTTCCCTAGCCATTAGGATATCAATGATACAGTTAACTCTATTTCTATTTAGGAAAATAATAAACCCAAGAATTATAATCCTAGGTTTGTAAATTTTATTTATTATTTGTAGTAAGATTTGGATAAATCCATGTAGATATAACAGGTTCTATGAGTGTTCGGGATACTTCTTTGTTTTTCTAACATGGTTAAAGAGTGAATTACGTGTAATGGAAAAGAGATTTATCAAGTAATTTTTTATAATCATGTTGATATAATGGTGTTTTTGGAATCATAGGATATCTATAGACTAGATTCTGCAATGACTCTAATGTAGGGTCTCTAAGAAAACCACTCTCTTCCTATTAAATTCAAACTTTTCTATGAAAATTGAATGAGACTCCCAATGGAGTTGGTATTCAAAACCATTTTGTGGTGTTAGGTGATGGTTATCCAACCCCATTTGATGGAGGTAATGGAGAGGATCTTGGACATAAATAGAATAATCCTTTAAGAGGTAGTTCAGATGATAAAGAAGAAAATAAGGATTCTACTTCTAAAACTTTGTCCTCTAAGTCCAAAAAAGCATAACATTGTGAATAAAACATTTTCTAATCTTCAAAACAAAGGACAGAATACTCTTGTCTATTCATATGGGTTTATTCAGAATCTCTAGAGGCCATGAAGATGGAAGAACTGTCCAAATTTACTTATTACTACAATTACAAGATCATATATAAAATAAACATGTAGATATAAGGGGATTGTTTTTCATGTGGAGCCTGAAACACATCACGATGATGATGCTATTGTAACACAAGAAGCCATGGGAGCCATCCCAAACCAAGATATAGCATCAACTTACATAGATCTGATGAGTGCATATAAGAATGTCATCATCTCAAATAACACTAAGGATAATCTAATGGATTCTAATGAAGAAATGATAGAGGATTCCTTCCTGATCAAGGTATCCAAGGATAATACCAACAAAATGTTTTGAAGACTTCTAGGTGTTGATCTAAATGAAGAACAAACCTCTTGGATTGATGAAAATAATTGTATTTTGATACATGGTCTCAAAGATGTGAAAACAAGCATGGAGGAACATGTGAAAACCTAGATCAATATGGAATATCAATTCAAGGATCTCATCAAGGACAATCCAAAAATAGAGGCTACTACTATTGAATATTGATTATTTAAGGTAAATAGTTCTTACTATTTTAATTTTTTCTATAATTTTTATATTATTTCTTATGATATTTGATATTTTTGTTATCCTGGATTTAGTTGGTTTCCTAATTTTTCTCTAAAATTAATTCTAAAATAAAAATAATAATTTCATTAATAGTCATTTCATTTTACCTGACATGGGTTTTCGGTACGTTTTCTCCTAGTTTCCACAATTTTCTAAAATAGAAAAAGTTTATACAAAACGTAACTCAACAAATCATGAATAAATATTTTATTATTTTGTTCAATAAACTCTAAATGTATAACTTATGGGATCCCTTTGTTTATCCATTTTCTAAACTGATTCTACTATGATTTTTTAACAATATATATACTTATACTTATGGTTTTCACTAAAAATTTCTAATACTAATTCCCAAATTAACTAAACCATCACTCTAATACCATCTATAACAATGCTACTTTTTTTAAATGACAATTACACCATTTGTAATATAAAAACATAATAGATATAAAAATCTAGGAACCAGTGGTTTGGTTTCTTAGAAAAATTTGGCTCATACATAACTTGTAAATAATAAAACATGAACACTTATTTAAATCCTTCTTATTTATCCTTCTAAATTATCACACTATCCTTAGTACATGTAATCACCTAACGATATACATCAATGTAAGAGTTGAACTAAAATCCCAATAAGGGAAGGAATAAAGTACATGGATAAATATATCATGGGTGATCATAATGTTCATCATCAAATCATAATTATAGGATCATCATCATAATCATGAGGGAAATATTTCATAAATGAATGGAATTTAGCACATGAGTAAAAATGAAACATCATGTCATATTGGTTAAATGTGATATATAGTTGTGAATAATGCTAGAATCAATTCCAAAGATAACATATGTTCATAAATCATAACATCATCATTATGAAAAAAGCTAGAATCAGGTACATATATAATACACCTAATCTCATGAGATACATCACATTACCTAATGGATTCGAGGGATATATATTTTTGGCCCCATCCATCACATCATAAGTGCTCAGAATCATTCATTCCATATAATTTATAATAATAATAGTTTTTAAATAACCTGAGGAAAGGGATGGAATTTTTCACAAACAATATGGATACCTTGATACCCTAATACATGATCTCATATTGATATAAACCGAAGGGTATTACTGATCCCCAATGATTAGCGAATAGAACCTAACATCACACAAAAAAAAAGAGAGAAATAATGTTCCACAAATAGAGAAAGATAAATTTATAAGTTAGTATGATCAACACTCCAAAAGAATAATGTTCCAGAATCAAATAGGTATAAAAAACCTAATGAAGGAAGATAAACATACCAAAGGAAACTACAAAGTCAACCAGAAGAATGTCTATGAATCCCAATGAAATAAGTGGAAAAAACCTCCACTTGTAACCATTATCCCGCGGCAGTCCAAAATATCAAGAACGTCTACTACATCCTAGTGGAACCTCTACTTTTCTCATAACTATAATAATAATTTATACACATTCCCAAAGGAAAAGGTAGGTTGTGAGTTATAAATCCTAGTAGGGTATCATCAAATATTCCATAATAAATACCATATCAATTTACCATTTATAATATCAATTTAAAATAAACAAACCATGGAATTACATTTTATAATTTTAAACCAAAATATTATTGTATTCAAAAATAAGGAAGATATATAAAAATTAATTTCAAATACACTTAAATGAACATTTAATATAAAACTGCTTATATAAATCAATTGGAATGAATAAAATAGTTAAATAATCAAAAGATTGTATATCAAATCAAATAAATCATAGAAAATGACCATGTAAGAAATCCCAGTGGTATATCAGTTTATCTAGTAACAGTATCCTCATGCATCCCATAATGATCTCAACTCTATTTAGGTGTGCACACACATATACACCCTAAAAAGGAAATCATGTCATGTGAATTCTACACCATAATAGGGGAAGCCATCATGGGGATTCATGCCATATTTGATTTAGTAAAATTTGTAATTTTCAATACATTTCAAAGGAGTAAAGTTCCCAAGTTTATGTTCCTAGTTTCCATTAGATACCTTGGCTAAATTTCTCTTCAAACAATCAAACAAATTGGAAATAAATCATTTCAAAACATTTCAAAATATAATTACCCAATTTTACTTTTCAAAAAGCCTTCTCTTTTCAAAATCAAATCATAGGTTTTTATCATTTAATTCCATTTAAAATTTCTTCTCAATTTAATAAATTTTATCAATATCAATCGGTAAATCATTTCATCCAAAAAAAATCCAAAAAATGACATCATTTTTCATAAATCCATCCCATAATTCCAATTCCATTCAAATTTTGATTTTTTGAAAATCTCATGCCCATTTCAAAACAATGGTGAAACCATCCCAATTCAGTGTTTTTAAACTATTTAATAACTAATTTCATTTCTATCATAAAACTCAATGTTTCAATCGTGGGGAAGAGAAATGTGGAACTATTGGCTTTTAAATAATGATCCATAAATAAACACTCGTAATGGGACTCGCCAATAAAGAACAATGGAACAAATGATATAAGAACTCATCCTAGAATCATGATCCAAAAAATAGATTTTAGATCAATAAATTTCATGATGATCTATCAAACTCTAAGGAGGGGAGAAAGATATATTGGAAGAAACTTCAAGAAAGGATATCCACTTTCCTGAAAGAGATTAAATGAGATAATTGTTGATTCGATAATCAAATGAAATGGTTTGGACTTGTCAAAAATGACTCTTGGGAGTCTATAAGGATGAGAAAATTAATTTAATGTTGAATTTGAATATTATAAAATGTAAATAGGGGTTTTGAAAATTTAAAATAAAATTTGGGTGCATTAAAAATTATGGGCATGGTTTTTTGGATAGGGCTGCATGATTAGAAAAATTGTGCTTCCCTCCTCGAATTTTGTTTTGGGTATATGGTTTGTCCATATAGTTAAACTAATTATGCTCCAACAACTCATTACCTCCTATCTAATGGGTTCATTATTCATATGGGTGGCATAATAATTAGACAAAACTTTTAACCTCGCCCAGTGTCTCTTAATAGAGTGCATAGTTTGTTGGGAAAAACCACACGATTTTCTTGGACTAACCACAGAGTTTTAATTAATCATTCACTAACTATGAACAGAAAAACAATCTTCCAAAATATTTCAAATTATACCCTAAACTCCATGAAATTAGACATAAGAAATGGGAGATCAAAACAAGGTTCAAGTAATACATGAAAACAAGTAGCAGGATGTTATTTCCTCCCTACCATAAAAAAAATTATGTCCTAATAAATAAAATCAATAAGTTTCCATATCAATGATATAATGCCACTAATCTCTCATTAGTTCCTCATGCTACCAAGTCTCATGAGAATCAAAACCATGCTTCTATAAAACAAGGATTGAAGGTATCATCCTCCCATGAATACCTTAGTATCAAAATCAACTATCCTTGTTGGATTCTCAATCAAAGAAAAATCATGTTCAATATCAAGATCCTTCCAACTCAATACATGAGATGTATAAGAAATATACTTATGGGGTTATAATACATGGAACACATTATGTATCAATATAAGCAAAGGTGTAAGTGCTAAATGGTAATCCATATTCCCCACCTTCTCAATAACCACAAAACACACCCACAACCCAAGGTTTCAGCTTCCACTATTTCCTAATATGTGGATGGACCAAATTAGTTGAAAAACTCAAAAACACCCTTTCACCAACTGAAAACTCAAAAAGTTACCTATGACAGTTACTAAAATATTTATACCAGCTCCGTTCCATCAACATTATCAGACTAATTAACTAAATTTTCTTTTCATATCTTAGACAAAGATCAACCTAAATAATGAAATTTCACCAATATTCAATCAAAAAAAGAGATATCTGAAAGGTGTTCCATATAATGCCTCAAAATGAGCTATTTGAATTGTAAACTGGTAACTATTTTTGTAAATGAAATTAAATAATTCCAAATATATTCTTGAAGCTCTAAAAAATATAGGTTTTAGGCATGAATCATGTACTAGAGTATCTATATATCCTTCTATATATATAAATATGTTTGCAGATGACATGTCGTGCTCAGATGAACTTTAGACCTTGCTGCTTTATAAAGGATTTTCCAAAAACAATAGGAAAAATGAGGATCTCTTTTAGAGACTATAATAGATGGAAATCTTTGAAAATAAACAATATATTTCAACAAGATATTTCCCAACTCCTCAAAAAAATTTATCTTGAATTGGTTTAAAGTGAGCATATTTGGTCAGCATATCAATTACAACCCATATAAAATTCTTTCCTAAAGGGGTACATGGAAGCCCATCCAAAGAATCCATAGAGATCTCATTACAGTTCTATGTTGGCACTGGAAGTGGATGGAGAAAACTCGAAGGTCTGTAGTTCTAATAATTGACCTATAGATAGGTGTAACAATTTGAAAAAATGTTAGTGATGTATCCTCTCAAACCGAGACACCAACATCATCGCTGAATTTTATAAAACATCTTTGTGGTACTTAGGTACACTTACCACAGAGAATTAGTTAAACCCCCCATCATAGGATTGATCATGAAAAATGGCACAACCAAATGATTCTGAAAGAATAAGATTCCCTCAGAATGGAATTGACACTCCCCAATTTTCTCCCCACTATAAAGAGAGCCCCTGATTTTGTAGAATTCATCAACAATTTGCAGTTCATAACGAATCATATTGAGAGGATTCTAGACCAATTGAACACCAATTAAGAAAAACTTGGAATCTTTCTCTCAGGATCCTAAATGAAACTATGAAAAAAGATCCATTCAGTCTTATTCTTTTAATTATTATTTCATATCCTAGTATGTAAGTTTCATAGTCAATGCATCAGTAAGAACATTTCCATTCGCTAAGGTGTAGGCAATGTAAAAATTAAAATATTTTAGTTACTCAACCCAAAACCTCTGGAAAAAGTAAAAATATTTTTGGGAGAAGATATAACTATTGATTTTGTGGTTAGAAAACATGAAAAACATTTTTTCGAGAAGGTAATACATCTAAATCTTAAGCTCGTGTATCACAGTTATGAGTTCAAGTTCATGGGTTTAATAATTCTTCCCATGTGTCCTAAGTCTTCTAGAACCATAGGCTACCATGTGATCACCATTCATAAGAATGTATTCCTAACCCAACACAAATTCATAAAAAAGACTAAATATATATGCACAGTCTCTAGAAGATTCAACACTAACAAAGAAGTCAAAATATATATTATTTCAAAAAAACAGCATTAACATTTATCATTCTAAAAAAACTTAATCCTCATCTGAGTGGCAGAAATCATCAGAGAATGAAACCTTGAGAAATCCTTTATAAACTAACGATAATACTTGGCTGAACCCAAGAATCTTATAATCATGAAAACATTCCATGGTTTCTCCCATGTAATAATAGGTTTAACCTTCTCAGGATCAACTAAAATAACATGCTTAGAGACCACATGTCCCAAGAACGTCACTTACCAAATACATAAATCCTATATTGATAACTTAGAATAGATTTTTTGATTTCTAAAAATTTCTATAAATGATCTCAGATGACGCACATGATCCTCCTCATAATTACATTAAACCATAATTTTATCCACAAATAAGAAATAAACATATCAAGATACTCATGGAATATTCTATTCATCAACTTCATAAATACAAAGGAGCATTGTTTAGACCAAATACAATGAAGAGATACCCATAATGTTCATACCTACTCTATAAAGAGGTATTATAAATGTCAGATTCTTTTATTTTCAAATATTAATAATCGGATCGAAGATCAACCTTTGAGAAACAATTATTCCCTTTAAATTGATCAAACGGTTCATTAATTTATGGTCACAAATTCTTGTTCTTCAACATAACTCAATTGATTTTCTAATAATCAACACATTGGTGAACTCTTCCATTAGCTTTATTAGAAAATAGAATAGGTTCCATCTAAGGTGACATAATCGGGCACATAAATACAATCTCTAATAGGTCATCCGACTGAGTCTTTAAATATTTCAGGGTATCTAGTTATATATGGTAAGAATAGATAGACATTGCTTGAGTACCAAATACTAAATCTATATAAAACACTATCTCTCTTAATGAAAAAAAATTATATAAATTATAAATAAACACATTAAGAAAGTTGGAGACAACTGGGGAAAATCATCACTCAAATATTTCAGCTCTAGATCAAAATAAATGACTAATACTATTTTCGACAACTCAAGATAAAAATCTATGACTCTATGAGACCTCAGGTCTCATTCTCCCTGAAACACACCTCACATAATTTCACGTAATGTAAAATAGACCCGTTAAATATTGTATTCAATTTGAGATTTATAAGAAATCATCCAATACATCCTAGGAATAACATCAAGAGGTTTCATGCTAAGAACTGAAAAATTCCATACAAGCTTAATCTCTGATAAAGAGAAGACACATATATGATAATGGAGACCATGCCCTATCTTCATTCTAAAGGGTGTAGTAATGTAAATCACATAAGATAAACATTCCATATGAGTTGATATAAATTATTTAGATGCACTGGTATCAAAAAAATAAATCACTAAAGATGAGCCAATAGTTATAGTACCAATCACAGTCATTGGAGCAGTATAACCTTCCTCTAAGGACACTTTCACTACATGAAGAAGATTTATTTCAAATTAATGTGGTTGGAACCCCTTTATTTATGAATAATTTAATTTCAATATAAATCTTTTAGGTGATTATGAGAATATTCCACTGTGAATAGTAGAAAATAAATGATAGAATTTTTGTTTGTGTCCATAGAAACCACAAGATATTCAGATATTTGGGTCCTTTGTAAAAACATTTCTTGAATTCTGAACCTTTCCACACTTGAAACAAGTCAAATGGCCTCTTCTAGGAACTGAAGAAGGTCTATAGGAAACCATCCATCGAGAACCACCATGAGACTTTCCATGCTTCCAATTTTATTTAAAGGAACTCATAGAACTGCCACTAGGAGAAAGAGGAACTCCCATTAACCCTAACTTACCAGCCAAGTCAAGCTCAACCATCCTTTACATATCTAATATATTAGAATATAAAGTTATATTTAGTATTAAATCATATAAATGGATATAATTTAATAGACCCATATTGAACCTCTGAGCCTTCATTTTATCATTTGATATAATCTTAGTTTAAAACATCATAATCTCAGTAAAGCGGTTCTCATACAACATCACGGTCTTTTCAACAAGCTGGAGTTTCAAAAACTCTATAGCCTAATCAAGCACCATAGATTCTCAATGTATCTAGAAAGTGAAAAGGACTCTAAAGTAATTAAACTCCAAACCCTCATGTTTCTTCTTCATTACCATAGAATTCCTCTATATCATGCTAGTCCCTCCCATGATAAAGGTAGAACATTTTTCATTAATAGCTTAAATAATTTCCAAGATATCATAAAGGTATTATATCTTGTTCAACAAATCCTCAGCCTCTTGAGTATCATTAGTTACTTGGAAATAAAGTTACTTTTGGGAAGGAAAATATTTAGCAAGATTTCAAGATCCATCCCTTTGAGGTTCCAAAATGAGATCCAAAATAAGAATTAGTGTATGTGTCTATCCCTATGCTTGGGTAGCATGCCCAACAATCTAAACAATATTCTAGTCCATGAGAGGATCCACTCATTTTAGTTCACCAGAAGCTTCTCCTTAGAGTGTATTCATGTTTCTTCCTAGAGTCATGATGCAACACTACATCAATAAACAACATTGAAGACATAAATAGATTACTCAAGTAAAATAATCAAAAAAGTGAAATAGGAATATCAATCCCATCTGATATGATTTCAATATTTGGATTTCAATATAACCCACAAAAAGTAGGTAAAAACTAAAATCAATTCAAATTAATCCTCAAGGTTATTTTCCCAAAAATATCATGATTACTTTAGGCTCATTAAAATGTGAGATATTTAGGAACTAACACTTAAATTCCTCCAACGTAATGAAAAACTTATATCCTATCTTCCCAAAAAAACCTAATTGCATATTGAAATCACGAAAGGATTCTTAAGCTACTCCTATGATACCACTTTTTTATTAACCATCTCGTATACCTTGGTACCCTGAAACCTAAGTTGGTAATAATATTTCTTGAGGGGAATTCATGATCCCCATAGGTTACTAACTATTATCTCACATAATACATGTTAGTATGCACAACACTCTAGAAGGTGAAAGTACCAAAAATAAATTGGATTAAAAACCTCAATAATTTAGATATAAAACCCAAAAAAACTACATCTTCAACTAGAAATAATTCTCATAATATTTTTTCAATAAGTTTGAATCATCTCCACTAGTCACCATCATCACTATATAGTTCAATTGATGAAGAACATCTGCCACTTCCAAGTGGTGCTTCTTTTCTCGGACCTAGCATAGGAAAGCCTACAAATACTAGTAGGATCTCACCAAGTGTTGCACAATAAATACCATAACAATTTTCATTAATTATCTCAATTTAAAATTAACAATGCATGTCATAAAATTTTCATAATTTAAACCGAAACATGATTTCATTCAAACATATGGAAGATATATAAAAACAATAATAAATCAGACTATAATGATCATTTTATATAAAAAAATTATATAAATAAATTGGAATTACTAAAATAATTCAATAATAAATGAAATATATATCAAATCAAACAAATCATATCAAATAACATTCTATGAAATTTCTGTGGTAAGTGATTTTATACAGGTACTAATGTATCTAAGAATTTTCCTTAAAGGTTTTGTAAGGATTTCATAAATCATATATTCATGAATAAAATTTGGGATTCCTAAATAAAAATTTTAGATCATAAATTGGAATAAAAATCATTTTTCTTTATATAATATAAAACACATGAGGAGTCAAATATTTTTATTAGAAAGAAAATTATTTTTGGAAAATCCTTATATTTAGAATAAAAATCAATGTTGAAACATGAATATCCTAAAACGGAGAATGGAATAATATTTAAACAATATTTAGATAACATTATAAAAGTATCAATGCAGAATAGTTCATAAAATAGGGTTTACCCAATGAAAATAAGTTGGGATTGATAACCCTTCATATTAAATCATGCTTTATTCTGTCTTCTTTCTGGCTCCAGAATAATAAACATAGGTTTATTAAAGTATTAATCCAGAATTGAATTATTTTTATTTTTAGTATTTATTATAAATTAAAATCATTAAATTATATTTCTTAATATTTATGGTTATGGGGAAGAAATTTTGATATCAGGTTTTCTTTAAACATTTCTTTTTTTTCTTCAATTTTATTATTTTTTATAATTTAATATATATATATATATAATAGTAGAGATAATTTCAGAAGCTTAAGATACATATATTCATAAATTTATAAATTATTAACAATTTATTATAACCAACCATAAGTTTGGGGATATAAAATAAGTTAGGAACATCCTTGTTGGTGGTTAATAGATCGTTATTGGGAATGTTTTCCAAAGTAGAAGAAAGATAGGTATAAAATCTAAATACATCAAAAAAAAATTTTGCTATAGTTTAAAATAATTAATATAGTTTTAACATAATATCAAATTAATCTTAGAATATTTGGTTTTGAATGGGATAGAAAAATAGAGGAATAATAGAGGAAAACGAAAAAAATAGTTGATGAAAATATACCCTCTTATCGTTGTAGATTCATTTGTACGGCACAGGTCTCCCTAGATGATTGGAGTTATATTAATTGACAACATTCATGTGGATTCTAATAATATTTTTATTTTTAAATTGTGGAATGATTTTTTTTTCAAGGGGAGGTAGAGGTGTTATTTTTACATGAGGAGAGGGTGATTTTAGAATAAAGTATTTAATAAAATACAATATATATGGTAAACCTTATAATAGTGATTTTTTTTGAAATTATGAACCATAATTGAGTTAAATAACATGATTTTAATACTTTTAATCACTGCATAATTAAAATTAATTGGTTTAATAAGAAGGAAATGTGTAAAAAATTAAAAAAATTAAATGTATCACTTTGTCTTTTAGCCTTTGGAAGGTAATTTTATGTTTGGAAATCTTGTTTATTGTATTTTGATGAGTCAATTATCAAATTAATTTTTTTTGTTCAATCCTCAAGTTCTATAAATTATTAGGTCATCATTACATAATGAATACTTTAATTTAAGATACACCAATTATGAAAAAGTTGTATTTTTACTATTCACTTGAAAATTGAAGTATTTTAGAAAATTACAAAAAATAATCGTTGAATAATTTTGACATGCTAGTTTCAAAAATGAAATTCATTTCTTTAGAATAATTTTCTAAAATTAAATATTTTAATTTTTAATTTCAAATCTATAATTTTTATAAAAATCCTTTAAATACTATTTATTAAAAATGTGCTTATATTTTCTTTGAGTATTAAATCATGATATTTATTTTATGGAATTATAATATTTAAATTAAATTAAATTATTCATGATCAGTATTATTTATATTAATTTTATTATTTTGATTACAAATTAATATTTCAATATTTTGGTTATTATTCTCAATGATCTAGTTACTATTTACAATGATAAGGTTACCATTCTAACAATCACATTTTAATTTAAATGATCACATTACCTCTCATAAATTCCTTAATTAATTACTAACCTAAATTACACTTAATATTATTCATTTCCATTATGTATAATTTCGATTAGTTTTCAAAAAAAAATCATTTCAATAGTGATGTTCATGGGAGGGATGATTCTAGCCAACCAAAGTTATCTAGATTTTCTTACTATATTATTTACATTTTATTATTTTTCCCTTGTAATATATGGAATTTTAATGGGTTTGTCCATTGAATAATGTAATGATTTTTATTAATGAAATAATTTTTTGTTGGTTTCTCTATGTGTTGAATGTGTATATTACTATTTAATATAATATAATACATGTTTCTTTAAATAAAAAATCATGAAAAAATAGGTCTTGTATCATTGATTTTATATTACATAAAAGTATACAATTGTGAAATAAATAAATGAAAAGGGTGATCTATAAGGCCTAGTAAGGGAATAATTAGAGGAAAATATAATGGTGATTAAATAAATACGATTTAAAGTATATATATCATTATATCATAAGGAATGTAATAATAAGAAAGGGATCATGGTATAATTAAAATAATATCATATGATCATGGAATCATAAATATTTGAAAACAATATAAAACATGACATCATAAGCATAAGTCAAGGCTCACTTCCATGTCATCATAAAATAGTGTACTAGGCTAACTTCCAATGAACCACACATGGTATCTCATGATATAAAAACATTACCCAAAGCATTGGGGTGTTATATAATTTTGATCCCATCCTCTATATTCATAACATGTAAATTCATATGTGTTCCACATAATTAATTCGTGTATAAAGTATAAGAATAAGAAAAATCCATGAAAAATAATTGGGTTAAATAATCTTATCTTAAGGCATAAACGAAAGACATATCATAATGTATCTCTTGAATATAAGGTATTTAAAAATATATTGACATTCATAACGTATTAAATATTCATAGGACTTGGAAATTATATTCAATGAAATAAAATTCATAAAAATGGAGTGGATAATTTTGGAAATGAACTTCTTAAGTGATATTTTGAGAAAATTTTAAAGATTATTTAGAGAATATAAGTTCATGGTTCTTTACATAAATCTAGAATTAAAATAGGATGGTTAACTAAAAAATATTTATTATTTTTTGACATCATTAAAGGTAAAAGACTTAAAATAATTTCACATGAAAAGGGATAATGAATATTAATAATCCATTTAACAGGTTTTCTTTAGAGGTAAGATTTAGAAGGGAACTCTAACAAACTTGTATACCCCTAAAAACAAAGGAAGTATAACATTTGTATATATATAGGGGAAATTTATATAGAATAAATAATGATTTAATTAAAAAATATATAGTGAGCTAAAAACCCATAACTCGAAAAAAGAATAGGGTGGTCTGAAGGTTCACTTACCTTAAGTCCTGACAACCTTGGTATATGTGTCTAAATTCATGAATAACCAAAATATATTTATTAAACACTGGATGCATAGCCATTTTCATGTATATTTATTTTTTATATATCTATTAAAATTATATTTACTTTATTTGTTACATAATCATTTTCTCATATCGAAACCTAGAGGTTGTTTGGTTAATTTCATTAAAAACATTTTTGTATTTTCATTATTGACAAACTTTAGAAAAACTAGTTCCATAATATCAGGATTTATAGATTTATTTAACTTTTATTATTCTATTAACATAGGATTTATATAGTTTAATGGGTAGTAAAAAAATTCAAAAATAAGAAATGTATTTAAGTATGCTTGTTTTGGATGGTTGAAATTACTATTTTTGGATCCAAGGATGTTATTTGCTATAAAAGGTGTGTGGTTTGTGTTTTTTTCAATCCTAATTATAAGATCAGGAAGTTTTCATGGAAAGGGATCATATAGTTCTAGTAGACAACAGAATTGATGGTGGCATCATTTCCTAGTGTTTTCCGTTTTTTTTGTCCAAAAATTGGAAAATGGAGAAATGTGTTTTTGGTAATGGGAGTTGTGTTCATGATTAAATGTGGTTTAGAAACTTTAATGAATGTATTTTTTTGGGATAATTTTATCAGTTTTTTTCAAAGGCAATAAGTGTTCACAAGATTTAAATGTGCAAGAAAGATTAGGTTGTGCGAAAGAGTCTTGCGCGCCCAATGTGATGTTAAAAGGGGTTTTGCATGTATAGAGAGAATATTACAGGATGTAGAATAATATTACACACATGGTGATTGAGGAATATAAATAGTAGGATACCACACTCACGAATAATTAATTTTCAATGAAGATAAATTTATTTTGTAGTGTAATGCCTAATGCACAAAAGAGAAGTAGAGAGAGAAATGTGCACACAAAGTGTTGCTTTAGTCTAAAAAGACCAAGTGAACCTTGTGGTGTGGCAGTGCGAAAGATAAGTGGTTCAAGAAAAATAAGGGTTTCACGAAATTCATATTGCATAAAAAATCCCAAATCATATGTGCAACATAAAGTGTTGCACGCAAGTGATGTGTTGAGCTTCCAACATGTTTTCAATATCTGGTTTTTTTTATTAGTGCTTCTAAGTGAATTAATACAGGACTTCGATGAAAGTAGAGTCTAGTGCGGGATAGAGACAATGACTTCAATGAAAATCTATTGAAGAAACCTTCAAGTTGATAAACTGAGTAATAATTCTCCCATGGTAGTGATCTAGTGTGAGTCGATGGAATTGTTCTGAGGGGTGCATTGAGCTATCCCTAAACTATTGTAAAAGAAGTATTCCTGGCCTAGAGTTACTATGTCGAATCTTTGTAATACATAACTAGTGAAAATTAGTGGTCTTTGGTATGACTAACATACTAACAGCATATGCTCTTTGGACTATCCTTTAGTGATGAACCAAGTAAAATTTATTTGTTCTTTTTTCATGTGAATGCTTTATTACTGCATTATTCTAACAGATATGTTTAATGAGTTCCTACCAATGTGGGAACAAGATCCATTGATTTAAAAGAAACATTTGACTCCATCATTCACCCCTCCCCTCTGAGTGTTCTATGGGGTCCTACAACTATGTACATTATTTGTTATTATAATTAATATTATACAAAATTTGTCTTACAAAAATCTTAATAATTTTAAAAATAATTGATATTTTTATTTCATACATTTTTAAAAACATCCTTGTATGGAGGTCATGAAATATGAAACACATAATCCATGTTGATAGTGAAATAACCATAAAATGTATGGTGATTTGATCATATAATTAAAGTGGTGGAGATATAGTATAATAATTGATATTCCATTAATATAATAACATTTAATAAAACATATGATACTAATTTTATTATACCATTAGCATGTGAATATAGTTATGGTAGGTATAAGAAGAAGGAAAGTGAATGAACTCAGTTAGGAAAATTACCTCTTCCTTGGAAATCCTCCTTTAGATCATACATAATGACTTCCAAGATTGGTCTTTTGGGGAGACAATCAAATCAAGGTCATTTGAGGGAGGGTTGGAGGGTTATTTGGTCTGAATTTTTAGGAGATAAAGTTCTGAAATTTTTTATATAAATGGGGTGGTGAAGAGTGGTATTTATAAGAATAGGTGAGGGGTATTTTAGAATATAATACTATAATAAAATGTTATATCTTGAAATAGTGACTCAAGATGTGCTTTAAAAGTATGGGGTTGTGGATTTATAGTGTATGGGATAATAAAATATTCATATAACTTCTATAAACCTCAATAATTTGTTCATATAAGCTATTATAAAATATATAATTATTTGGTATTCACCTATATATTATATTTTTTATGAAAAATATAAAAAACATCACCCTAACCATTTTTAGAGGTGATAATTCAAAAATTGAAATATTTTTTATAGTAATAATTTTTCCAATATGATAAATTTCTGTTTTTTAAATGAAATACATATTTACTAAATAATACTAATTTTTTGACACACTAAACATTCCAAATATTTGAAAATTTTACTTATAGATTCAAAAAAAATATTATCATTTTTATAAAAATATATTTTTCAACATAAAACGTTTTTATGAATTAAATTTTTTTTCTAAACTTATCATAAAAATATATTTTCATGAAAATGAAAAAAATATTTTTTACCAAAATTATAAACATTCTTTCTCTATGTACAACAATTTTTTATATTTTTTAACGCATTAATTTAATTGAATTATGATATAAGTTTCTTATCATAAAAATATATTTTAGGGTACTTTATACTTTCAGAATATACTACTTTATTCACATTCCCATGATGGGTTTGTATTGAGAAATCAAATTCCATGTGCATATCTAACCATTTTTGTTGGTTCATATTAATCTTTATTTGTATAAATATATACTTGAGACTCTTTTGAGTCATAAATATGCCAGACTTCTCTCCATAAAGATGATTCTTTAAAATATTCAACATAAATATTACTCCATCCAACTCTAGATCTTATGATGGATAATCATCTCATGAATATTCAACTACCTTGAGTCATAGTCTATCACTTTATCATTATTTTTGTGTATAACCCAAGACCTTATTTTAAGCATAAATATAGATTATAAAAAAATTACCCACTTATGCGTAAGATTGTTATGGGTATAGTTATTAGTATCATCTTCAACTCCTTGAATCACTCTTCATATTCATCGGTCAAGATATACATTAATCACTTATAATTTAACTTATTTAGTGGGTTTTAAAATCTTGATAGCTCCTCCCAAATCATTGATAAAACCAATCTAATCTGATAAAACTATAGATATCCTTTATATATGTTTTTCAGGTACACCCATTAATGTACTTGATGAATAGAGCCTTTAAAGATCATAGTAAAACATTTAAGATAGTATTTATAGATAATATTCTTATATAATCTGAAATTAAGGAGTAACATGAGGAGAATTTGAGTAATATTTTGAATACTTTTTGAAGTTATAAGTTATATAAAAAGTATAGTAATTTTAATTTCTCTATATATAACTCAATTTTACTATACTTTTTATATAACTTATCACTTCAAAAAGTCTTCAAAATATTACTCAAATTCTCCTCATGTTACTCCTTAATTTCAGATTATATAAGAATATTATCTATAAATACTATCCTAAATGTTTTACTATGATCTTTAAAGGATCTATTCATCAAGTCCACTAATAATTTGAAATCATTGTTGAGTCTAAAGAAAATTACTATGAACTCATTGGGTTCATACCTTGTACAAAAAAAATTGTAAAATCCCCAATATTTACCTTTAATTGATGATATTAAACTAAATATCAAATTTAGAGATGTATCAATCCCCTCATAAATAATCAAACAAGTCATAAATCAATAATAGTGGATACATATTCTTTACCATGATATAGTTGTGTTCACAATAACCCTTGTAATGGATCATTAGCCCATCCTAATTCTTAAGAATGCGATTTGGAGTGCCCCATGGTGAATCACATAGGTACATAATTCCCTTTTCTAGATTATATAATATTTGTTTCTTTAGTTCATCATGTTAAATGGGTGAAATTATTTAGAAACACTTGTATATGGGAAGAGCTTAAATTATAAGTTCTATTGAGAACACAACCTCTCAGTTAGGATGTATATTAGGAAACTCTTTGTGGAATACATTAGCATATTCCCCCAAAATAGACATGTATTCAAGGATAATCCTCTATTTTTTCCCTATACCACATCAATTTTTTATAAATATATTTTCCTTTGAAATAGACATGAAGTATTATATATCTTATTTAGCACGCAACACAGGGTATAAATGAACAATGTTTTAGTATATCATTATAACCAAGATGACAAATTGGATGTATGAATAAGAATAACCACATTCTGAAAAGTATGTATAAATTTTTTATATTATGAAAATTTTTATATTAATTCATTATAAATTTATCCTCAATTTTCAATAAATTCATTTTATGCTTTAAAAATATGATTTCATAAAAAAATGGTTTTTATTGCATTTTTACATGGATAAAATAATTAATTTCTAAAACATAAAAAAATAGTATTTATAAAAATAATATATATTCTTGAATTATAATATAAAAATTATCTTATGATAAAATTTTCTGATTTTTCTAAAAAGATTAATTTTTCAATGAATAGTAAAAAATGAATTTATAGAAAACTACATTCTACATTAAATTATAACAAAGTCTCATTTAGTTTTGAATTTATTTTAAATTTTCATAAGTTCCAATTTATTAAACATAATCTAATAAATGTAATTTGAATTGAAATTATGCTTAATTTGTTTATATAAATATTTTTATTTTTATAAAAATATTTTTCTAGAAACCCATTTTTTGAAGAGTTTTCAAAATTTATTTAAAAAATAATTTATGACACTTATAGAAATTGAATTTTTTAAAATGGGTTTAATATTTTAAATCTTAATTTACAAATTTTTAAATGATTCTAGTTTCATTTCTTTTCATAATCAACAGTAAAAATAATAAACATTTGTTATCATGGTTAATGTTAAAATGATTTTAACAAGGGTGGTTAAACCAATGGATAAGGGAATGTTTTACAATTGAACTAGAAAAAAATCATATTTTATAGATATATTTACACCCTATATTATCCTACCTTTTAATCCTTTTAATTGTTTAATCATTTATCAAAAATAATGGTTTATTATATTTTAATCTTTTAAGAAATTCCTTCTATCTCCTCTAACCATTTATAAATGGACACCCACTACCCTCTCCTCTATAAACTTCAAGAGACTCTTATATTAGGAAATGGCTAAAAATACTTTATTAAAATCTATAATAATATCTTAGCAGTATTTTTTTGATAAAAATAGCATCCTTTCAAGGTTTAAGGTGTAATCCAAAGGAGGTTTCTCAACAAGGATGTATAACTCTTAAGAAAACTCTTTCAATTTTATTTCCTCTTCCACCTTTTTTTTTATGTTGGGGATGAAGAATATTTTTTTAAGAAAGAAAATACCTCTTTATATCTTTTTATAGGGAGACACATTACATAGCTCGTAGGCCCAAGTCCAAGTGACCCAAATTTCTATTTTGAAGGCCTAGCATAACGTCATGCCTACACCACATCCTGTGTCACCATCTGCTAGCATCATGTCTGCATCACCGCCTGCCTATGTCATTATTTAATCACCACATGTGTTATGAATCCCCCCAAGGTTCTTTCCATGATTTAAACCCAAGTATTTTAGAAGTAGGCTTACAGGGTTTACCACTCATGCACCACCCCAACTGCTTCTTCCAAATTTTCTAAACATGTTGTTTTAATTATAACATGATGAATATAATATAATAAATATTATTATATATTATATAAATGTCAAACAATATTTTTCTACCATTTTTCCATAAAATGGGAAAAACGTATTGCTAGTGAATAGGGGTGGACTACCACATCTAAGAAGAAAAATGAATCATTTTCCGTCATTACCTAACATTGTTACTTATAATAAAGGGTTTAATAAATATAAATAAATTTTCATATGTAATAACTATTTTATAATGATAAAATATTATTTATTTTTCTTTTCTTCTTTTCCTTAGAAAATGAAAATCACTTTCATGCCTACGTGCGGACTACTTTCTCCATGAACAATGGTGTTCATTTTCTACCTCGACCATGTATGAATGAATATGAATATGTATAATATATATATTTATTTATTTTTATTTTTATAATGATTAAAATTCTGTAAATTATGGAACCATGATCAAATTATAAGGATTGAAATGTCTGAACCAAAACATTTATGAAAAATGAAATAGTTAAAACCTAGAAATAATGATTTAAATAAACAATTACAATTAAATTGGTGTTTTCATGTTAGAAATGGATAATTTGTGATATTAAAATTTTCTTTGTTATTATTTTATAAAACTATAATAAATTTATATTTTTATTTATGAAATCAGAGTGCTTGTGTAGAAATTCAAAATTAGAGTAATGGTTCATTATCTCAATATGGTTATACTGATACATGTTTGATGTTATGAACCTATTTATGTTTATGATGTGTAAATACTAACCCATTTACATGGTATATCATTAATCTCATTATAATTATAATATTTATTTATTTTTTGAAGTTATATGTTCATGGGGATTACGATTCAAATGTTACCAAAGTATAAGTGTTCTAATGTTACAATCCCACTTTTTGCAAGATTGTTTATGCAAAAAATTCCAATTATGAAATTATAAGATCCTTATATGAAAAATATTATTTATTATTTTATCCTATATTTATTTCTTATGATAACATTATTTTCATTTGTATTACTCTCCCTAAGTACTCTAGAGACTGAATGAATAGTTTTAATCAACATCGTCTTTATTTTACTATTCTATTGGGAATATTTTTCATCCATGAGGATATTTTCTATATATAAAAAATCAAGAGTGTTTTTCCTGTTACCCTATGATTTTTTTAATTAATTTTTACACTTGTTTTACTTTCTATAAAATATTGAAAGTATTATTCTTGTCATTTTCTAAATGAGTTACTTTTTACTTTTTACCAAAATGTGAAAGGAATTTTTGTTTCCACAAACACAGCATTACTATAATTTCATGTTTTCATGACCACTTAATGATTTGAAGATTAATTTTAGATTCTATATGGTTATTTTGAATTAAAATGGGTTCCTTAATATTTTATAAATTTTTATATTTGAAATATGTTTTTTCAAAATTAAAAGGGTACTTTCCCCAAGAAAACATTCATAGGTCTTTAAAAGGAGTTTCTCATCTTTGATAACATAATTTGACTTTTCTTATGCTTCATTAGGGATATTATTCTAGTATATCATCCTTATTCTTTCTCTTGATGGTTTCTTGTTATGATGATTCAATTTTTATAAAACTCATTTTCTTTTCTATGGGTTGAGTTATGATGGAATGATAAATGTCTTGTGGAATATGTATAAATAGATTATGATCATGTGATAGGTGGTTATGTTATATAAATATAAGGAATTGGAAAAATAAAAATGTTTAATGAGGCCAAATGGTATATGGGGTGTTATCTAAAGCCCATAAAATAGGTTACATGGGAGATTATCCCAATCTTGAAAAGTTGTTACACAAGAGGTTAACCCAAGCCTGAAGCAGGTACATGGGTATTTATCCCAAAGGTAACATTTAAATAATTTCTTGGTGGGTATCTTTGAAATAATATTTATATGGTTATGATTAAGTTAAAATTTATTCCACTGTTTTATGGTAAGATCTTATACCAATTTTATGTTCTCATGGACCATTTTCTTTGATTTTACTATGATTCTTATCTTATGAACTGCCAAACTTTACTCCACGACTCGCGATAATAATCTATGAATTATTGGGTATGGTTTTAAAATGTTAATATTATGGTTTCATACTCTTATGATAATTTTTTTTATAAAATGATAACTGATATCTCCCTTGTTTACCCTTACCGAGGATCTCAGATCACTAATTGTTATGTTTTCTTATCCCAAAGAAATTGTTGAATATCTTTAAATATGATATGTCTAAGAAGGTTCCTAAATCTGAATAACATATTTTGATATGATTCGGTTATTTTATGTACTATTTTTTATGTATCCAAGTTTATACATATGAAAAACCTATAAAGTTTTAGTGTGGATTATAATATTAGTAATTAATATTCATCGAATAAGATTTTATATTTATATATGAAATGTTTTAGGTCTCCTCAGTTATTATCTTAGAAATTTTTATTAATTTTTGGGAATTTGTATTTGAAAAATTTAGTAAGAACCCTTATGAAAATTTAAAGTATTTGAGAACATCCTATATTATGGTAAAGAGAAGAGTGTTACTTTCCAATAAACTAATTCCATTTCTAGATACTAAAATTGGATTTGGATGTGTAAATAGTTCACATAGAACAAACAAATCTTATTTTTGTTGGTTGGTTAATAACTCGATCGGCATCGATGCATGATGAGTGGGTATAACACTACACACTTGGTTAGACACACCCAAGGGAAATTCTAGTGTTAATTATCATTTTATCAATGAATTTTTTAAATGAACTAGTATGATTGATTTTAATTAATGATAAACATAGATGGCCTAATTTAAACCTAATTTTTCATATATTTAAAATAATTTTTCTTGGTTTTGACATGTTATAAATGATTTTTTGTGATTAGGTGTTTTTTACTATGATCATTATTGCTCTTACTATTCTTTTTGGTTTTAGTCAATAGCCAAAACTTGATGGAAGCATTTTATCACTGAATATGATGGATAATTCAATTATTTTCGACATAAGATACCAAATTGAATAGGTTAAAATGTTAAATTATGTCATTATTTCTATTCATTTATCATGTTTTATGATTGAAAATTGCAACTTGGGTGTGATTATTAACAAACCTAATAAGTGAAAATGGTATTTCATTGGATTTTTGTGGATTAATACAATAAATAAAAAAATATTTGTCTTATTAGATGTCATTAATGTGGGAAAAAAGAATCCATGTAAATGTCTCAAAGGAACGAGATTATTTTTTATGTGTAGAAAGGAAGGGCTTATAACGAGTAATTTTCAATAATAATTATAGAGTTTTATGTAGGGAAATAAATTACATCATAGGGTACCATTTTTAGTTCTTATGTATTAGGTTTGGAGAACTTGGGAATTATCCAAGTCAATGCCCAAATCCAAGGGCTATATCCTATACAAATTAAGTGTCTATACAATGTAAATCATTGAATTGGATCATGATGGTAATTTTACAAGACCAATCTTTCATGAAATATAAAATTGATAGTGATTTAAAGATGATTTATAGTCTATAAAGGACATTAGATTCTCTCTCAAGGAGATTTTTTGGTTTATAGAGTGAATTATTAATAAAAAGAACTAAAAGAAGGTGGTGGTTTTGAAAACAATTTTAAAAAAAATAATATGACTTAATTTATAAAGTTTAATAGTTGAAAACATGAAAATTTTGAAAAATATATGATAATTCAGTGATCATTGATATGTTACTACACCACTTGAAAATTTCCTTATTCTTAATTGATTATTAGGTTTTGTTTTAATCCTTTGGTTGAGGGTTAACCAAGATCTTGGGTACCCACAAGCCTCTAAAAAGATGAAAATAATACTAAAGATTCACATAAAGATCAATTTGTCAAGTTAAATCCAATTATCATGATTTATAATTTGTAAATTAACACTTAAATCACAGATTTTTGTGAAATAAGAATATTATTATGTTTTCTAATCAGAACAACGCAATCTTCACACTTAAAATTACACATCGATTAGTTATGAAATAAAAAAAATCAATAAAAATGTGTCAAAACAAGTTAAGGTACATATAAAAGAACAATTAAAAACCAAAATATACAGAAAATAAAGATAATTATGTGCCTAAACTCCTTATTCAAGTGTGTAGCTCCATCTCAAATATCACCCATCGTTTAGCCTTCCATCGAGATGAGGAAGCTTGGGTGGATCTCCTTCTTCATCCTTCATTTACTTATGTGGATATGTACCTATATAAATTCTAGTATTATTAGATGACTCTAATATTACACCGAAATATTGTAACATTTCCTCCTAGTCAAAGTTTCAAATGGGGTTCCCAAGGTGCAATTTTATAGGAAAAGTGGAAGGAGGTTTTGAGCCCCCAGATTTCGAGAAACCACTTAGACCATGGTTTTCAGTGTCCATGAAGTATTATATCACTTTGTAAAAACCATAAAAGTTATTTTATCACCTATTTAATATTCCCACCAATTATTTGGATTCATTTGGAATCTTACTGTTAGAGACATGGATAAAATACAGAACACATCTTTTGACTTCAAGTAGATTTGTTTGCCTAGATAAATCAGTTTAGTTGGGCCCTTAATGGATGAATTGGGATTTGGTGTATTCATATGAGTTTTATCACACTATATTTTGGATCATTCCAAAACAATTCAGACAAATTGAATGCATGGCTCAGCTATATTGTTTATTTGATTCCACAGGTGTTCTTGGAATCTTTCCCAATTTGGTCCATTTTTCATCAACTTCATCTTGGGCCCTCCAAATCACCTCCAATAACAATGTAATCATAAAAACAAGTGAAATTACACTTTTTAATATTTATTAACACAAAGTAATTTAATCAAACATAATGTGTAATATTTTATTAAATTTTTAATTTATGATACAAAATCAGTTTAACACCATGATGTAAGGGTGAAAATGAATAGTGAATCTATACACGATCACACCCCCACACCCAAACATTTTCACACCTAGGAAAAGTCACATTTACAAAAAAAATATGCATGAATATATTCCCAAATTCATGAATATTTAACATTAAAAGAAAATTCCATCCATGATAGCAATGTATTTTCAATGTTTTTGAGGCTATAATGGGTGAAGAGGTAATATTTTCCATAGAACTTTCCCATAGATACTTGTAAGAAGATGCATGTCCCACATTGGTATTTCCTTGATTTGGGTTCTTGGGATAGGTATTGTATTGGGTTGGAAATTGAGAAGGCTCATTAGGATGGTGGAAACCAGGAGGACAAATAGGAGGATTTCTCCTTTGAGGTTTAGGAAGAAAAGAATAAGGTTGTTCGACATTACCACCACCTTGACCATAATGAAATTGATTTTGATTTTGATGAGGGAACTGAGGGGTATGGGATATGGGATTAACATACCTAAATCCAGGGTTATAGGTGGAATATAAGGTTTTAGAGTGGGGTTGGGTGGAGTTTCAAATAAAATGACCTAATTGTTGAGGGATGGTGTTCCTATAAACAAATGTTTCATTGATATCCATTGGAATACAATAATTGGATGGATAATCTTGAAGATGCGGACTTGTGTCAGTTATATGAGATGGTGATCTAAAGATTGCATACTTTTTTCTAGCTCTAGGGAACATATATTTTGGATAAGATGAGGTTGGGACTCTAACAGCAACTTCTAGTTGTCTCACAAGACTTATAAGTTCACTCATCCACTAAATAATCTTGTTAGGCTCTATGTATTTATTCTCTTGGAATTTTTGAACTTGATCATGAGTTTGAGTATTTAATTTTTGTGTGTTTGTAGACATGTTGATTATGAGATCTCATGTAGCTATAGAAGTAGCTTTAACAGGTGCACCACCACTTGTAGCATTAATGAGATTTTTCTCCATAGCTAATAACCCCTCATAGAAGGATTGGATCAGGAATTGGTCAGGGATTTGGTGGTTTGGGATCATTTACATAATCTTCTTGAACCTCTCTCAATACTCATGGAGTTATTCGTTAGAAATTTTATGGATACCACTTATTTCCTTTCAGATATAAGTGGTTAAATAATCAAGGAAGAATTTATCTAAGAAGAGTCGCTTCATGTCATTCCATGTGGTTGTGGAACCAAGAGGGAGGTAGTAGATTCATTACTCAGTGGTGTCAACTTGGGATAAATAGAGGGCTCGAATATGTATTTTTTCTTTATAAATAACTTGTGGCTTCACGGTAGATCACACCACTTGGAACTCTTGGAGGTGAAGATGTGGATCCTCACCAGCTAGCCCATGAAAATGAGGTAGAAGAGGATTCAAACCTGACTTGAGTTTAAAATCAGCCTCAATATTTGGATATTGAATTCCAAGGGGTTGGAAATTTATATCAGGGGTATTAATTTTAATTATGTTTTGTTCGCTAGGATTGGAAGCATCTAGAATAATTGGATAGGCAATGAATGGGTCTTGATTTATTTGATTATCCCCAATATTCCTCCTAATTCGGTGAAGTGTTCTCTTGATCAGCGGGTTAAAAAAATATAATGGAATGTTTTAGAGGATATGGGGAATTCATTAAAATTTTTAAAGGATAAGTAAGCTAGGTTTTTATTTTATTTTTTTTTATGATTTTTATGGGAAGGTGGGTTTTCCTTTCAGTTTTTTTTTCAGATTTTTTTTGGGTTATTTTATTTTATTTTTACTAAAATCAAAAAATATCAACTACTAGTTCCAACATCCCAATAAATGGAACTATTTTAAGCATGTTCAATTTTCACCTATTGACAATTCATAGGTATGGTTCTTTGATAATTTATATAGTGTCACTTGGGTCAAATCTTCAGTGCTGGTGCTTTTTAATTTTTGATTGTTTTTTATTGTTTTTCTAATGGGGGTGGCTTGTAGAGAAAAGATAAAATGATTAATTGATGAATATTGATTTTATTGTTTAATAATCATTGTAATCAGTTAATTATTATGGATTTAGTATTGGTATATCCTTAATCTTTGATATATATTTCATTAAATTAACACCCACTTCACAAGATGATTTTGATCAGAATTCCCAAGTCTTGAGGATTTAATCCAAGACTTACTTTAACTAAGGTTTTAATCTCAATAAATTATTCCTTATGGTAGTTTATTTATGTTCCCAATAATACATGTAATCTATATGTTAAACAAACATTTCAATAAATCATGATATTTTATATTTAATACAGACAGTGTTGACCTAAAGAATATTAATCGACAAAAAGCTCACAATCACTTAACATCACCAGATTAAGAATCACCCCAATAAATGATTTAATCATCCATTTATAAGGTTATTAATGTGTTTTAATATTTTTATAGTAATTATTTATAAATATAATGAAAATAATGGGAAAAGAAAATACTTGTGCACCAAACACACACACACACGAACGATGAAGAGAATTAAATGCGTACTTTCAACTAAATAAGAAATAAAAAGAAGGGAATGATTTTTCAACTTTATTTAAAAGTAATAATAACATTAAAATTAAACAATAGAGGGTGAATTATTAGAATATAATATGGATATAATTTCATAAAACATCAAAAGAAATTGAAAACAACTTACGTGATTATAATAAAAAACAAGGGAAAACAAAAAAGAAATGAAAAGAGAATAACTCCTTGGTGTGTTTTTTTATTTGATCACATTGCTATCACAAATTAAATTTTATTTTAATGTTAAATCTTCATGATGTTGGGATTATATTCATTCATAATTTTTTAAAATGTTACTTTTCCTAGTAATGAAAATGTTCAGGTTTGGGGGAGTGATCGCGTCGTGATTCACTGTTTTATTTCACCCTTAACTCGAATGGACCAAAGGACTTCATTTTTATTGATTTTTTATAACCCCCCTTTCAAGGGATAAGGGGGATCCCTTACAAGTCCCATAGTCTTAGAGATTATATGGCCCATAGTCTTAAGAGATTACATGACCCGATGGTCTTAGGGTATTCAACCAGACTATAACAATACAGAACTACCCCTCCCCAGCATCTGCATCGTGATGGTAGCTCTCCACCTTTGTTGGGTGTCTGGCTAGGCTTCCCAAGAAAGAACAGGCTAGTCCCTATGGAGTAGCCATACCCTCTCATTCTCCCAAATCCATTTGGTTCTACTCTGGTGATTGCACTTGCTCTGAATCCTCCTCAGGGGATGCTCCTTTTTTGTAGAGTCTATCTGGGGTAACTGCACTGATCATGTGGCCTGACGGCCTTGAGGTGGCCTCAAGGCCTTAAATGTGGCCAGAAATCCTTACTGACCCAAAGGACTGGTGTGTCCTAAAGGTCTTAAAGTCTCCAAACCCAAACAGGTGGCCCAAGGTGAATACTTCTATATGCTACAGTGATGAACAGTACCTACTACAATACTTCTATAGTGCCCCAAAAATATTCCTCCACCTTGTTTCAAACTTGGGTCTCATGGATGCACTTAAAGAGTCCTCACCAACTGGGATGAGGCTCATGTGCTTATTTCACCCTTACATAACTATGTTAAATATATTTTTTATTGTAAATTACAATTATTATAAAAATTTAAACTTAATTATTTATTTAGTTTTTCTATTTTTATCACTATTAAAAAGTGTAATTTCACTTTTTTATGATTTCACTACATGTGGAGGTGAGTGGAGGATCCATTTTGAAGTTCAAGTGAAGCGGCCCAAACTGTGATGGAGCCAAAGAACCCATGTGGACTCAAATGTACACTACAACTAATACAAGCATCAAACTGGGATGAAATTTTGTGGGTTCATCCAAAATTTAGTTTTCTACCACTATTTTTAATACACCCATGCACAATTCATTCATTAAGGGGTAAATCAACACTGATATTTCTAATAAAGGGAATCTGCCTAAATTCGAAAGTGGTGTTCTATATTTTGGATAAATCTTGAGTACTAGACCTCAAAAGGATAAAAAAAATTGGTGTAGATATTCAATAGGTGGGGTAATAAAATTTTACTTTTTTAAAAAGATATATAAGACTATATGGATTTTGAAAACCATGGGCCAAATGGTTTTATAAAATCTATATACCCAAAACCACCTTCCACCTTTCATATAAATTGGAACCTCAAGAACCTCATTTTTAAGTTCAACCAAGGGGAAAAGATCTCTCATTTTTTAGACCCAAAGGATTCCTCTCCTCATATAATAATTTATAGTGGCCCCTATCATCATAGGGGGATCATATATAAAGGAAAAGTTCTACCCGACCCTCCTCCTTCTCTTGATGGTGAGTTAAAAATGGACAGTCATTTTGAGGGAGCTACGCACACTTAGGAGGGATTTCTCTAACTACTTATTCTACTAGTTTTGTTTAATTTTTATTTTAAAATTTTCATTAAAGTTTTAAATTAACATTATTCTTCTTTGAATTATTTTATTTGTTTTAATCAAGTGGAACACTTTTAATCTCAACACCGATTGGGTTGAGATTTCAAGTGGGAATCTTAAGTTGTTCCGATTGGATATGAAAAGAATCCTTTTTTATCACACATACATAATATTTCATTATTATTTGGTATCCCTTTTTCTATTCTTGAGTTCCAAATATTGAGACCACAATTTTGTGTTAAGGGGTGGTACTTTATTCATCTCTTTAATAAGAAAGAGGGGATTCCAGATCTTGAAAACCCTCAACAAAAAGATTCCATAAAAAATGTGTATTTTTTAGAATGATGAACTTGAAAAAGATGTCTAGTGAACTCAAAATTACCTCCTTCTCTCATAATTCTAAAAACACCACCTTTATTTAGAAACTATTAAACTCTTTAATTAAGTCATTTTATTTTTAAAATTGTTTTCAAAACCACCCCATCTTTTAGTAATCTATATTAAAAACACACACATTAAACATCCAACGCTCTTTGATAGATGTCCTAGGGTCTAAAATATAATATAAATAAACCTTTTAAGAATAAGATTTCTCTAGATTTTTCTATATAAATTATCCAATTGTATATCCAAGTGGAGGGTCAGTTTTGGAATGAAAACATTCCTCCACCTTGGGCTATAAATACATCTCCCGCTTCTTCTTGAAAGGGGATGGAATTTCAGCACTTTAAGAGGATATCTAGAATGAATAGTGCCTTGAAAAGGGATTAGGAGGACTATTTTTTATGCTATTTTTGGGGCACACATCAGTCTGTGGAGGATGCGCTAATGGTTACCCCGCATTCCCCCTTTCCAAAGGCGGGAGGCATCCATCTCTTATTTAAGGACGTTTTCTCCTTGCCTGAAATGGGATGATGGGATTTCAGTCTCTCTTTCCATGGATTCCTCCTCAGAACTCGCTACCTATTCCAGGTCTCCATCACAAAATTAATACATTGCTCATGAAACTCTTCCCAGTGCCATGTCTTCATGGACGCCGGTTAATTTCACTACTTCTATCAGGCCATTACTAGGGGTCTGATCCGGGCAGCACCCTTCAGTTGGGGAATAGTCAAGTTGGACATCGTTGGTGTGTATGGACGCTATAACACTGGTGCATATAAGTTTCTTCCCCTTATGATATGGCTTCTCGAGGGGGTGGAATCCCGAGGAATCCCATGTCGAATGTAGAGAATTTTATTCCATAGACATGTCTCTGATATTTTCCTCAGCTTCCCATTTTTAACACAGGGTATGTCACGAGTTTAATGTCTTGTGGAGATAGATCAGACTGATCAGAACACTGATGAGAGTGGATAAGATGGGTGAAACCAAACAAGGTAACATTGATGTTGGCTCTAATTCATGGTTAGTTACCCGATTGTTTCTAGGAGCATTGAGAAGGTGGGCGACATGATCTAACTGGGATGTGGCGGCTCAGGTAAGAATCAAGATGGATATGGATAGTTGATGGTATATGGAGAGTGAGATGGAGCCAACTTGAGGGAGATGGTGATGTTGGGTTTGAGCCTTGAAGAGACTTCCTACATATCTCTGTGGAAGGGAATCAAAGTCTGTGTAGTTCGGTGGGGCGATGGGATACCATAGGAGGCGGCCCATGAGAGTGGATGCATGGATGGGACCCAGAGGAAGTGGAACCTCCAGGTTGGGGCATGACCTTCCTAAAGCACAGAGGCTCGAGAGAGAGAGAGAGAGAGTCCAAGATGGGACATGATTGATGGTCTTGAACCTTAGGGAGGCTTCCTATGTATCCTTGTAGTAGGGAATCAATGCCCATTTAGTTTGGGATGGGGGAATGCAATTAGGGTGTGAGTAGAGGATAGTGACCTGACGACCTACTAGGGTTCAAGAGTGGTAAGCATCCCAGGTTGTTCTGGTGCTCGAGGGGTGGACCAGAGATGTGGGTAGGGGGGCACTAATGTTTACCAGTGTTTGGAGTTGAGCCTAGGGGAGGCTTCCTATGTACCATGTCTAGGAGACAAGGATCAAACCTTGATAGTTCATTTTACAATGTCTTACTACTGGTTGATCTTGACAATGGCTTAATGCTTGATGGGGTAGAATGTCTTACCGCTGGTTGGGGATCACAATGGCTTATCGTTGGATGGGGTTGAACCTCATAGAGGATTCCTACATACCCTACCTAGAAGATAGGGATCAAAAACCAAGTAGTTCAAATGGGTAAAGTTTAATGTCTTGTGGGATAAGGGTGGACTGACGTGGAGTGGTCAGGACCGATGGGTGTCAGACTTGAACTTCAAGGAGGCTTACTACGTACCTTTCCTTGGAGACAAGGATCAAAGTCCACATATTTTAGAATGGGGGATATAGTTTAACGTCGTGCATGACAAAGTTGAATCTACATGAAGGGGGGTCGGGTCAAGTAAGTGTTGGGCTTGAACCTCAGGGAGGCTTCCTATGTACCTTTCCATGGCAAGGATCAAAGTCCACATAGTTTGGGATGGGGGTTTGGAACCGAGGTGTGCGCAGAGGATAGCGACTCGACGACATACTAGGGCTCAAGAGGGGTTAGCAGCCTGGGTTGGTCTAACGCTCGATGGGCGTACTAGAGATATGGGTCCCAACAGGGAGGACACAAAATTTTACCAATGTCTAGAGTTGAACCTCATGGAGGATTCCTACGTACCATGTCTAGAATACAAGGATCACACCCATGTAGTACATATTAAAACATCTTACCGATGGTTTAGGTTGACAATGACTTACCGCTCAATGGGGTACAACAGCTTACCGATGTTTTGGGATCGCAATGGCTTACCGTTGGATGGGGTTGAACCTCATTGAGTCTTCCTACGTACCCTACCTATGAGATAGGGATAAAAACTCACATAGTTATAAAGGGTACTATTTATCATTTTGTGGGATGATGGTGGACCGACGTGGAGTGGTTAAGACCGATGGGTTTCAGGCTTGAACCACAGGGAGGCTTCCTATATACCTTTCCTTGGAGATGAGGATCAAAGTCCACGTAGTCTGAAATAGGGGATGTAGTTTATCCTTGTGCAGGACAAAGGTTAACTGACGTGAAGGGGGGTCGGGTCATGTAGGTGTTGGGCATGAACCTCAAGGAGGCTTCCTACATACCTTGTCTTGGCGAGGATCAAATTCCATGTAGTTTGGGATGGGGGATGCAGTTTGACTTCTTGTAGGACGAAGGTAAACTGATGTGATGGGGTTTTTGGTCAAGTAGGTATTGAGATTGAACTTCAGGGAGGCTTCCTACATACCTTTCCTTGGTAAGGATCAAATTCCATGTAGTTCGCGATGGTTTGGGGATTACACTCTAAGGAATCACCGGAAGTATGCCATGGTCGATGCTTACTCTATGCCCACGTGAGTCTTTCTCGGTGTAAGAAACAAGAGGTAGAAAAGACCTGATGATCATGTTGCAGTAGGTGCATTTGTGGGAAGTGGAATGGGGCTTACATGTGTTTATCAACCCAATGAGTAAACAAGGTCTTATGCATGGTTAGCATCCCAGGGAGATGGAGATAGGGACAAACTCCAATATGGAGGCCTGTTGGAGAAAAATCTTGGAGGGAGAGGGATGGGGTATCGAGGATCCATATGTCCCTCTCACCTCTTAGTCTTTGGCACTGAAGAAGAAAGGAGGATTAGGGGTACTACCTCTTTTTAGAAAGTCTATGGACTTACACCAAGATGGTCGAGCTTCCCCGCGGACAGATGCTGCTCCAAAAAAAGAGGATCTCATTCCATGTGAGGAATATCTCACTCCCCTGGAGATGAGAGAGCATGAAGAATTTATGAGGTGTGATTACCCATGTATGATGCATAGGGTGTGGCTACAGTTTAACGTCATGTTTTGAGGATGATGGGACTTGGCAGAATAGCGTCCAGTAGCTCAGACGAGGCGGGTTCACTCCGCACCCCTAGGACTTACATAACTGATACACGCCCACCCTTGGGGAAGGGAAGGCATCCACAGTGACGTAATGAAGGGGTGTCGTGGAGTAATCCACTGAGGGGACCACGTTAGTGTGGCTATGTGAAGAAGAAATAGTCATTAGTTTGCCTATGTGAAGAAGCATAAGGCTAAGCAATGCAATGTGAAGCACTGCCCAAGGGACCTTGAAATCACTCTGTACAAACCTAGAGGGTCATATTGGAGAAAGGTTCACAAAATAGGTGTGTTTAAGAGGGGCTCGGACATGGGGTATTAGGTTAAGGATGATTCATGGAGCACATAAGGATAATTGTGCACAAATGAGGGGGTTTGCATGAAATATGCACGCAATTGGGAACTAGTAAACACAAAAAATCCAGGTTGCGTAGATAATAGAGGTGCACGCGCAATTTTGAGGAGGTTTTGTGTGCATGAGGATGAGGTTTTCATGTAAGTAAATGGAATAGCACACAAATGTCCAAACAACAATGGATCGAGGTGAAGATCAAGACCTAGGGGTTTCGCACGAAGTCGAACCCCTAGGAGACCTGTCGCAGAAAATCTTGTACCTGAAATCAATCTTTTTGTGTGTAGAAGAGGTCTATTACATGAAGGGGAGACAGTTCGAATTATTCACCCCAAAATCATGGGCTACCCTTATATTTATAGGCGATCAGGAGCTGGGGGGGATTTGTCCTACACATAAAAACCAATCCCTATGATGGCAGCGCGGAACTTTTCGGGCAGCATGTAACACATCTTCTTTGCATGGAAGTTTTACACACATGGGGTGTCCTTATGCGCACATCTCCGATTTTTTCACATGACCTTTTGGCCATTCCCAGGCCAGTTTTTTCAGTCTAAATCTAATTTCAGCATGTGGACATTGACAGATTTCAGCGTCTAAAAATTCCCCCCTCCCCTCAGAATCAGACCTGCAAGGGGGCGCAATGGTCGGATTTCGATGGAAATTCCAAGACGCATGTCCCAGATGGGATGGAGTGCATAAAATAGTGCCTTTGGTGCGCAATCATTTTTTGCGCTTGCGGAAAACCTCATTCACACCTATAAATACCCCTAAGGGGTCCCATGGTCCAATCCGATTTTTCTGGCGATAATATCTGGTGCTCTCATGTGTTGAAAATCTCACGTATCTTTTCATGTAATCTAAAATTCATTGCGCGGAATTCCCAAACTTTGGTTTCATTTTTGCATGCAACATCAGTTTTCCAGACCCCTTCCTTTGTTTTTTGTGCCTCCCTCTAATTTTATGTGTGTCGTACTGGTCTTTTCACATGGGCACATAGTTTTGTTTTAGACTTTACCAAAAAGAAATAGATGGATATTGATCAGGGTGATACTAGGAGAGAATCTGTTTATGCTGCTCAGAGGGCTGAGATGGTTGCGAACCTTGAGGTCTATGGTGCCAAGAAATTTGTATCTGACAACCAAGATCTCTTTAGCATACTGAACCAATCTCTGAAGGAGTATGTGCTATCTAACAACCTACCGATATGGACATTAGTATTTTAGAGGAGGTACTAGTGTCGGGATTTGAAGTCAATACACTGTGGTAATGGGTGATTTGCGAGGATGACCTACCCCGATACAACATCACAAACAATGTCCATCCTTCTAGAGAAACTAGGAACATGGCTGTCTATGTCCTGAATCTGAGGACCAGAACCATCTTGAGGAGTGATCTGGTCGCTGAGGATTATATATCCCATTACGTGAGTACCTTTTGGCAGAGCATCACCGATGAGTCCAAGGGATAGCTGCAAGATTGGGACCTGAGGTCTGGAGGCAATTTCACAATTGAGTGGGCCTAGGCATAATGGGTATGCCAATCATGCGATCAGTTTGGAGCGGAACTATGATACATCGGGCTTTTTGAGGCAGTGTGGACATCGCAGTTCCATTTCTACCATCAGCAAGAACTTGGACCGGAGTTGTTTAGCCAGTGGTCCCATGATACCAACACCTTTTATCTCCATCATGGGGAGGTCAGTATCAATCTTTGTGATGTTCACTTAATTGGGGGAATCTCTTTGGATGGGCATCAGTACGATGAGTTTCTTTCCACAGAGAATATTTTGGGGGATAAGTTGCGGACTCCCATCCTAACATGGAATCTGTTAGAGTTAGACAATGAGTGGATGGCGGTTAAGGACTTCCTAAAATACATCGCTTATTCTATGTGGTTCAGCCTATTTCTTTGGAAAGACCCCTATTTAAAGATTCTTGTGCGAGGGAAGCGATGTCTGACCACAACGTAGTGAAGAAAGAGCGGATCATATTGGAAGATCCTAAAGGGAGAGAATATCAATCCTGGGGCTTTAGTGTAGATGAAAGTCGAGACCCGAACATACAATATGTTGGATTTCTTGCAACTTTCCAAAGTGGGTGTCTTCTTCCTGCAAGGGACTCAATGATGGGGGGTTCTCCCATTAATATTGGTGATAGCCAGTATTATGGTATCCAATCATATTTTTAACCTGGGGGTCCCAGTACTGGCCCAACTGTACGGCATTCTAGGGCATATTTCAAGAGGAGGTTCACTAAAGAGGATATATGGACCTTTCTAAATCCTTCATGGTTGGATCGCAGCTCACTATGGTGGGTACACCTTCCAAAATGTTATTAATCCCCCAGGTAATGTCCTGTGACCCTCCTTGTTGAACATTGTTGGGGTCAAGCTGCTGATGCTCAATGAAGAGGGGATAAGGATCAGGATCGAAAATCACACCTATTTTACCTTTAGTCCATTCCCCACCCTGGTTTTCCAGATCATAGATGATGGTCAATGATCACTAGATAAATAGAATACTTGCAGAGCATCAGATGTGGGGTACTCATGGCCTGAGTTGATGGAAAGATTCTTTGTGAGCCCTATGTGCCATCAATATTTTCCAGATAGTTTTGATGCCTCCAGTGGTTACTGAAGAAGGTGTATACAGATGTCCGAGAGGAGAAGAATACTTGCGTTCTCTGTTAAATGTGGTTGTTGTTCACAACTTATGTCTCTTGTGAGGTAATTACCTTTCCCCACACTATATTTTATGTTGACCTCTCAATAAAATATGTCGAACATTGGGTGTTGGCATATCCCGAAGGGCTCCTACGAAAGCAAGTCTGGAAGCTCATGGTGGCTAGTGTAGAACCTGGGAGATGAGAGAGTAGACAAGGCACTGCTGGGGAGGAGTGTTTGGGAACAAGCTAAGAGACTAGGTCAGTTTAGGTCGAGACTTCAGTAGTGGTAACGTCACAAGGGGCAGTCATTCCCTCGTCGTTCAACAGGAGAGGGGCATGTGAACAACCTCGCAGAGCAGCCTGGGAGCTTCCTGGTAAGCAGATAAGGTATATACTTCAACCTTCTGAGGATTAAATATTCCTTGCCTTGTGGTCAGCCTGGTCGACCCTGGGACAGTCAATGAGAAATGAAGTCCTTTGGGAAAATATGATACCATATGGGATCCAACTTCCAGAAGTTGGACTTGTTAGAATTGATGATAGGGTGAACTTCCATCATCAACATGCATATTTGATGGCCATGGATGCATATGTATGCCAGCGGGGTCGACGTGAGGAACCACCTCTCCTGGTGAATGTAATTCTCATCCATGAGCATGATCCAGAAAAAAAGACGTCTGAAGATGAAGATGTTGATGAGGAGATAGAGGTTAGTGAGTTAGAAGAAGAAGAGGAATAATAAGAGGAAGAATAAATAAGGGAAGCTGAAGAGGAGAATGGAGGTGGAGGGTCTCGGGGGATATCCCGCCATGGGAGTCCTTGAGAGAGTGGAAATATTGCTGGATCTAACATGGAAATAGTTGAGCTACTCAAGGTATACCTCAAGTCTTATCTTAGATTTCCATTTTTTTATCATTCGTAATCATCAATCGGCTTTTTCGTCTTGTTCAAACGCATATCAAAGCTTGTCAGGAGGCTCCATCTGAGGGGATGAGGATGCACTGGTGGAAAAGGGTTGGGATCCAATACCCATTATCAAACTGAAAAGCACTGAAGGATCTCCTATAGTGATAGTTCCTCTAGCGACTGAAATTATGAAAACTAACGCGCTGATCTCTTGTATGTTTCATTAATCAGATGCTCGTATCTGTATTCAAAGAGAGATTGGCTGATTATGGTGTTCATTGTTTATGCAGTAATCACAATATTGGAGGCTCGGTAGGCTACTGAATCTAGACTATCCATAGAGAACCTGATGGAAAATGGACCCAGCGAATTAGAACCCACTTCCAAAACCACGACGGCCTCAGCACCTAGTGAAAACAGAGTCATGGACACTGTTGATATCACTTATAAGGTAGGGTCTGAAGCTGTTAGGGGAAAAATTTATGATACGTAGATGAGTGAGGAAAGTCACCCACATTTTGAAGAGCCTAACCCCATGAGAGAAATGCTAAAGGGAGATCCTGCCACGGATCTTCTAGCTGCTTTCCCTGAATATGGGCCTATAAACCATGAAGAGATGGATGACTCTGATCCCGAGGCAGTCGATGAAAGTCGCATGATGTGGCACAAGGGGTATAAGTGTATTGGTAACTTCATGAAACATCCAATAGATGAATGGGTTCCCCGAATATGATCATTGCACACCTGGTTTCACCTTCTTGGCATTGGAGGGGTGTATACTCATCACCTTCACGTGATGATCCGGGATTGCATGGTTTAAAAGGTTTAAAAGAGAAGCCAATGTCTCACTGTCGACCAATGCCAGAACAAATCTGTGAGTACACCTAAATTCCATTAGGATGAGTGATAGGTTATGTGCCTTGAAGAATAGGAAAATGTGCAAGCCATATTTTCTGCAAACCAATCCAAGATTATCAGGTGGTTGATGACCCAGTTGGCAAAATCCTAGGAGCAAGGAGCACAAGAAAACCATCAAATGGTTGGGTTTCAAGATGAGTGAGAGAAAATGCATATCAGAGCCAATGAGATCCACTCTTTCGTAGCTAATGAGTAGAGGGATCTCAATTAGTGGGAAGTATTCTAAGGGGATACAAGCCCGAGGGTGGCAGCATTGGAGCAATATATCAAAGGAATTAATCCTTAAGGTCTGTGTTTTGGCCAAAAATATAAACATGTATTCCTTTGTTTTCTTATTCTGAACTGCATGCATAGACTTATTACCTTCTTTCTTGTTTATTTTTATTGACACATCTCAACCATAATTGTTGAGTATTCAGCAATCAATATCTATGATCACATGGGTCGTTCCCGATGTGTCAAACAAGGGATGATTGCACCATTACATTGTCTGATCACGAGAGTTCCAACAAATCTTCAGGCATTCAGGTCATAAATGGGTAGTTCGGGATTCGAAGAAGAACAAGGGGGTCCTTAATAGAGAATTATGTTCTTAGAATAGTCGAGTTTACTTTTTTTCAATGTGTTTAGTGCACGAGCGGAGTAACTCAAGGGGTGTTAGAATCAATCTGAACATAGGGGAATAGAATGTGTGAATCACGATACCCAAAATTTAGAACACTATAGAGGTGTTGTGATAATTAGGATAACTGTTGAACGTGTTTGAAACATAGTATCATTATTTCATTCGCCCGAAATGGAGATTACAAATGAGGGAAAATCTCTGACCATATTCAAAACATGGGACCTGACTCAAAACATCATCTTTTATTCTTCATAAATTCTAGCTCAGGATAGTAGGTGAGTCGTAGGCTGAGCGTCCATATTATTAGGGGCTTCCTTTAGACGTGAAATAGGATGAGTGTCTGAATAAAGGACACGCAAAGTGTGGAGGGTGGAATGATGGGTTGTTTGAATAGAGTCCAAAATTATTGAAATTATTCCACCGTGGTGGAAACACATTAATCGAGTATGTCGGTCTGATTACGGATCAAAATTACTTCTAAATAGTTCTTTTTTGATAACGACCTGGAGTGGCTTGTATTTTCACATCATACCAATAAGTACAATAAACATGTATTTTAAATGTCATATGGTTAGCATGGTGAAGATAGTTTTAACATCATACCGCCTGGACCAAGATCAGGGCCGAGGGGCCAAAAGTGATAATGACCCTGGGGTTGGGACCAAGGTGAAAGGCCTGGATGTTGCTACGTATCCCATACAGATGAGGATCAATAAAAACATAGTTCTTAAAGCACGGAATGGTCAGAGACCAACACTTGTAGGGGGATTACTCTTTGGCGAAGAAGCTGACGCGTCCCATAATTAACATGTGGAATCCTGAACTTGTTCAGGGTAGTACCACAGTTTAGTGTCATGCATCAAGGACTTATGGACTTGCATAGTTTAACATCATATGATAGGAAGGGGATTCAAAAGGGAAGATCCCAAAGATAGAGAGTATATGATGTGGTAGCTATAAACCTGATCTGAATGAGGACATGAAGATTCCACACCACACCACATATCCTCAGGTGAAGTTTTTTAGGTCGGGAGACTGATAATGAGAGTCAGGCTAGGCCCAAGGAAAAGTGTCTGGGCATTCCTACATACCCCATTAGGATGGGAATCAAGCCATACATAGTTCTGGAATCACAGTTTAACGTCATGTGGGACGAAAAGGCATGTGTGGTATAACTTTACGAGCACATGCCCCACCAAAACTACAAATCCCATGTGATTCGTTCTCAATGTGGGAAACAAAGAATAGTAGTGAGATTTTCCTAACACATGAAGGCACGCATGAGGGGAAAAGAAATTCTAGGTGAGTGACATTCCAAAATTATTGACCCGCATGATCAACTCACATAGATTCACGGAGGTGTAAAACCATGAACTGTGATTCCACATGAACATAAGGAAGTGGAAATATGTGAATCATGGCGCTTGAGATCTGGATCACAATGAAGGTGGTTTGACAATAGAGGATTGCTACTGACCATGTTCGAAACACAGCATTCACTTCTCGTTAGCCTGGGATTGGGACAGACAAATGAGGGTTGACCACAAACCATGTTCGAAACACAGGACTTGTCGCAAATGTTTTCTGAGGTTATCAAGGGCGTTGGACCAAGATGGTAGGTGAGCCAATGTGGCATGGGGTTAGTTCGTAAAGGGGGGACCTTTAGACATAGAAGAGGATGGGGATCCAAATAAAGGGTTCATGAATCTTGGACATGGAATGATGGAATGTCCATGTGAAAATTCCACACTTTGAGATCTTTGTCACGACGCATCTGAATGTAATGATAAGACACATCTGGTAGGGGGAGTCGAATCCTTTTCCAAGGGAAAGGGTCCTAAAGTTTCATGATCCAAGATTAAGTTTGTAAAGTTGACCATTAAGAGGGAACCCGATGTAATGAAGTTCTCACAGGGTGGTGAAGTAATCGAACCTGATGTGTAGTTCCCATTGGGAGATCTTAGTTTGGGGTCATAGAACTCAGACCAATATGGAAATAGATAAGGAAGAAACATGACATGGTTATTGAAAAAGTGTAGAACCCAAGAGGTGCTCACCACACCACATGCTTCTAAAGGAATTTGGGCCAAATGTCTGAATAAAGGGGAGGATTTAATATTCCTAGGGATAGACCTACAAATAGAATGTATGAGCGTTATTACATATCCCATGAGGATGGGAATCAAGCCATACATAGTTCTAGAAAATGTCTCATAGTTTAGCATCCTGCAACAATGACAGATGGATATTTGTTTAAAGTTATTAGATCTTAGACCATAGATAGAATGGAGTGAGGGAGACACGTGGTGCGGTGATGGAAAACCCGATGTGAATGAGGATGGTAGGAGTCCATATCACACTATGTGCTCCATCGGGAGGTTTTAGGTCGAGAAGCCTAAAATGAAAGTTGGTCTTGGCCTGGGAAAAAGTGTCTGGGCATTCCTACGTAACCCATGATTATGGGGATCAATCCATACATAGTTTTAGAAGTGTCATGGTAGGGTTCTATTGATAGGGATAATATTTTTTTGCAGGTCTGGCCCACACACCAAAAGAATCAACATTTGATAGATCTTGTTTGTTCTTTAGGATGGATATGTGTGTGTTTTTTTTATGAAGTGATAAACCTAAGATAGAGAATCCATGCATCAATATAGAAATCAACCCATATATGGGAATTGAAAAACGGTATGGTGGGTCACCATTACCAAACATGATTCCCCCTCAAGTGAAGACATCACAATGCAGTGTCATTTTTCATCATGTGGCCAGGACGACAACGTCATAGTTTAGGGTCGTATGATAGTACCAACTAAATAATTTTAATGTCATGAAATAAATACACAATATTTTAAAGTCATGTGCGACCTGGAAGCACAGTTTACCATCATATGTCTTGGACACATACAAAAGACATGAGATTTTTTAGGGGGAATGTGCATGGTGTGATAAAGAATACAAAATGTGAATGTGGACGAGTTCCACACCACACCACGCACAATTTTGGGGAAGAAACATCAGGCCAAGGGGCCAGTAAAGGTCATAAAATATGGGGAAGGACCTAAATACAAGACTTCTAGGTGTTCCTATGCATCCCATAAGGATGGGAATCAAGCTGTATGTAGTTCTATAAATGTCATGCAGTTTTATGTCTTGTATCAAGGATGTATAGTTCTTAGTTTAAGGTCTTAGAGCTCAGACCATAGATAAATGTGACACTTCCAAATGTGAGCAAACCTTCACTAAATCCTTAAGCCCATGTGAGCTAAGCTCGATGTGGGAAACAAGGGGGGAGAATATCATTGCAACACATGGAACACACACAAAGGGGAAATCAGTGCGAAGTCCTGGACAACACCTCACCACGACCTTGTCCTCCTAATGTGCCAATGTGCAATGAGGAACATTACCAAGAGTATCGTAATTCCACTTGTACATGAGGGGGTGGAAAATGATTTGAATCATGCGATCAATACTCAGGGATTAATGGGGTGGTTTGAAGATGGAGGATAACTGTTGACCATGTTTGAAACATAGCATCCATATTGTGTGACCTGAAATAGGAACAACAAATGAGTGTCAACCGCTGACTATGTTCCCAATACGGGAACTGTATCAAATTGTCGTCCAAAATCCTCGGAGATGTTGGCCGAAGATGGTAGGAGATCACTAGGGCCTATAATCCATGTTTTTTAGGGGTCATTTCGGATGTGTAAGATAATGGAATCCCCAAATGAAGGGAAACATGAAGCATGAAAATGGGTCAGAACATGTCTATGTAGAATCCAACACTCTCGGACCTGAACTACAGTTCTTCTGGACACATTAGTGAATTGTCAAAGAGGGATGAGGGGGCCAATTCAAAATCAACTGACACAAAAATATGGTTGTGGGACAAGGGCCAAAGATATCTTAGGATAAAGAGGTATGTAGAATTGTTATTACAAACCCTACGTAAATGAGGTCATGAGCCCATAACACACTATATACCCCTTTCCAAGAAGAAATTGGGCCAAGGGGCAGGGAAGATAGGGAGGTTTCTATGAAATGGGGCTGGACCCAAAGGCTAAATGTCCAAGCAATCCTACGTATGCCATAAGGATGGGAATCAAGACATACGTAGTTCTGGAAGATGTTGTACAGTTTTATGTCATGTGGCAAGAACACAGATATGGGCAGGGTATCTCATTGAGGTATGTGTGCAGCACGGCGAGTAACCCGACGTGAATGAGAACATAAGCCATTACCAAATAGTACAATCCCAAATGAGAACTTGGTCTAGGAGGCTGAAAAATTCGAGGGATCTAAGATGGGAAGTCCAAGACAGTTCACAGTTTAACGTCTTGCGATGAGCATGATAATGGAGGGGTGTCCCAAGGGGATGTATGTGGCATGGAAAAAATACCCTGACATGAGAAAGGACATAGAGTCCAAGCCACACCACACAATCCTTAGTGAGAACATAGGCTAGAGGCTATAAAGGTCAAGGGATCTAAGGAGGGAAGTACCAACCAGTTCATAGTTTAACATCTTGAAATGAGGAGGATGGTGATCTTAGTTTAACGTCATACATCTCGGACCATAGATACATTCCCCCTTACATGGGTATTACATTTTCAAGGATCCTAATCCCACATGATCAATGCTCAGTGTGGGAAACAATGAATATGACTAGGCTCTCCTCAACATATAAGGGTAGTTCTGGACTCACACTACTTCCTAAGGAAGACTAACGTTGGATGAGATAACGGGATATAAGGAACCACTACACCCAATATTTGGGGCATATGGGGATGGTGACAATGATGAAGGATAGATGTTGACCATGTTCAAATCATAGCATCCATATTGTGTAACCTGGAAATGGAACAACAAATGAGCATCAATCGTTGACCACATTCGCAATGCAGGATTTGTATCAATTTTTCGTTCAAGATCCTCGAGGACGTTGGCCCAAAATGGTATCCAAGTCATTTAGGGGTCCTTTTGGTTGTGAAATATGGTGAAGACCCAAATAAAGGTAGCGTGTTTAATATGAATATTCCTGTGCAGTTTAATGTCATGAAGGATGATGAAAGTGGTGGAGATCTCCAGGGAAAGGGATACATGGTGTCGTCCCGATGAACTTGACATGAATGAGGGTAAAATCCTTCACCACACAATGTGTTTCGAGCCAAGGTGTTAGGTCCACTAGGCTGAATACCCTGAGAGGGGGGGGTGAATCAGGGTATGACTAATTAAAAATTAAAGCCCGTTCTGATCTTGTTTCGCTGTTAAGCAAAACACTCTTCTCTCTCTTTCCTGCTGCACAATATAAACAGAAAGTAAAGCAAGCACAGGACACAACAATTTTTACTTGGTTCACCGCTAAGGGCTACGTCCAAGGAGCATACGCCGACAGGTTGTCGGTCGTACCAAGTCCACTAAACTTCACTAGCTGTGGATAACAATGTTCGGGATAGATCACTTCTATGCCCAGGCTCACTGCCTTTACAATGTTTAGGGTCAGCTCACTGCTTTCCCAAGGGTCACTCCCTGTTTCTCTCTCTCTGGCTCACTGCCGGTGGAGAGGATCACCTTCTTCCTCTTCCTAAGCTCACTGCTCTTGAAAGGGATTCACTCACAGTTTATAGACCTGTAGGTCTCTTCATTTTCATGAAGGAATGCATCTTCCTCTGTATGTAGATGCTCTGATGAAGTCCAACTTTCACCCGCAGATGAATCTCACTTTGCACCGGATGTACCGGGCAACCTCAATTTTTACGCGCAACCCTTACGGTGCCTTGCGCGCAATTTCTATGATTTGCGCGAAATTCCTTTTTCGCGCAACCTCCAAATATTACGCGCAGCCTCGAAACTGCCTTGCGCGCAATTCACTAATTTTGCGCGAAATCCACTTTTCGCGCAATCTTCATTTTACGCGCCAACACCAACTTTCTGCGCAGCCTTTGCTTTTCGCGCAATCTGACTTTACGCGCAAACTTTAAGTTTACGCGCAACACACTTCTAACTTCAATTTCGCGAACCAGAGCTCGGGTATTTTCTATGTCTTGAACTCTATTTAATGGAGTAGGGTCACTTCATATTTATAGGCAAAATCGACCCCGCGCGAAAAACCCTCCTTGAGCGCGTAATCCGCTTTGATCTTCCGCGCACAAACATTTTCCGCGCACTGCTCCATAATTTCGCGCACCTCATGCCTTTGCCATTTTACGAGCTTCGGACCTCGTAACACCTCTTGCGCGAAATACTTCATCCGCTATTTCGCGCGCCACTTCAATTTTCCGCGCACGCCTCCAAAATTTCGCGCGCCTCATGCCTTTACCGATTTTCAAGCTTTCGGCCTTGAAACATCTTTTGCGCGAAATACAATTTCGCGCAACCCGCTGTTTTGCGCGCCACACTTCAAGATTTCGCGCAACCCTCTAGTTTTGCGCGCCACGCTTGATTTTTCCGCACACCTTCTTCATTTCTCTCTCCTCAACCTTTGCCAACAACATATTACTCCATTTTCCATTGGCGATTTTCAGGCCCAAAAATTTGGCAAACACTGGAAAACGGCGCCACCTTGTACTGCTCTTTTGTACCGCCTCCAGATCGTCCTTTCCTTTGTCAAAGTTCTTTGTCAACATGGAATGTCAACAAATTCTCGGGAACTCGACAATTCTCCATGGAAACCTTCTTTGTCAACAAACACAATCAACCCAAAAAAGCTGCAATGCTACCTTGAGGGATTTTTGCCCAACAATCTCCCCCTTTGGGTTTGTTGACAACTCTTCACAACTCTGCTCAGAAATATTTTCTGCACTTTGATACCTCACTGAGTCTTCTTCCAGCTGCTACCACCATTCGCCTCTTGCGATTATGATAGTGTTCAAGGATTCACTTAACATGTACTCTAAGCCCACATGAGCAATGCTCGGCGTGAGAAACAAGAGTAGTATGAAAAGTTCATCAATGAATCACTTCATGTCAGACCCCAATTGTCGATTCCACCCTGATACCAATTCTTAAAATAAAACCAGTTGTTGAACCACACTGATACCAATTGGTGAATTCTTAAGTTGATACCGATTGTTGATAGCTGGACACCGTCTCACACCATTCCAACACCACTGATCTGCCTTTATCATGATCCTCAGCTGTCGTGATTTCTATGATTTGATCGATCACTTCTAGCATCTTCAGATTTAAAAATCTATCCCCCTTTCTCATTGCTCCCCCTTTCTGGATGCTCCACCTGTCAGCTTCTCCCCGTATCAATTATGATTTATCAAATCTCCGCACTATTTTCTCTCTTGAACTAACACTTTTCTCCCCCTTTGTCAAGCACTTTTCAAGCACTTTTCTCCCCCTTTGTCAACGAACCCAAAGGTCACGCCTTTGTAGTCTGTAACATAGTAGAGAACACATATCAGCACATTAGGGAAAAACACATCATACCTCGGGGAGAGGGGGGTGTCCCATATCCACACTATTTCAAGTGCGGGGCGTCGACTGAACTCCCAGAGCCAGTCGATGCCTCTCAAATGCTACCTTGGGTAAGGCCTTTGTCAGAATGTCTGCAACCTGCAGCTCTGTAGGCACATACTCCAACTTCACGATCCCCTGCTCAACCTTCTCCTTGATAAAGTGATACTTAATCTCAATGTGCTTTGTCCTTGAATGATGGACGGGATTTTTGCTAAGATTTATAGCACTTGAGTTGTCGCACTGGATTCCGATCGGAGACTTCACTTGAACTCCCATATCTTCAAGCTGCTGCTTCATCCACAATAACTGTGTGCATGCTTGAGTGGCCGCAATATACTCAGCTTCTGCGGTGCTCAATGAAATGCAATCTTGTTTCTTGCTTAGCCAAGAAATACACAATCCACCAAGATAGAATGCACCACCTGACGTTGATTTTCTATCATCGGCTGAACCGGCCCAGTCTGCATCAGTGTACCCCAATAACTCTGTCTGAGATTTGTCATTGTATGTCAAGCCGAAGTCCACCGTGCCCTTAATATACCGAAGTATTCTTTTTACTGCGAGCATGTGACTTTCCTTGGGATTACTTTGGTATCTCGCTGCTTGGCATGTGGCGAAAACAATATCAGGCCTTGTTGCGGTTAAGTACAACAGACTTCCAATGATTTGCCTGTATTCTGTGATATTAACTGCCTTGCCATCCTCATCTTTTGATAATTTCATCCGGGTAGCCACCGGAGTCTTCATCTCCTTGGAATTTTCCATTCCAAACCTTCTCAGGACCTCCTTGGCATATTTAGATTGAGAAATGAATGTTCCATTCCTTCCTTGTGTTACCTGTAGACCAAGGAAAAACGTTAGCTCTCCAATCATTGACATTTCAAACTCATTTTTCATGAATTCGGAAAACTGTCTGCACTGAGATTCATCTGATCCACCAAATATTATGTCATCGACATAAACCAACACCATCATCCTTTGATTACTGTCATTACTGAAATAGAGATTGTAATCAACTCCTCCACGCTGAAAACCAAGCTTCTTCAAATACTGATCAAGCCTTGAGTACCATGCCCTTGGTGCTTGTTTCAGCCCATACAATGCCTTCTTCAGCCTGCAAACTTTGTTCTCATCCTCATGAATGAGAAAACCATCTGGCTGCTCAATATACACCTCTTCTTCCAGAACCCCATTCAAGAATGCGGATTTGACATCCATCTGGAACACTTTGAACTTCCTTTGCACTGCGATGGCTAGGAATAATCTTATTGTCTCCAGCCTTGCAACCGGTGCAAATGTCTCATCAACATCAATTCCCTCGATTTGGGAGTACCCCTTGCACACTAGACGTGCTTTGTTCCGAATCATTGTGCCATCTTCATTCATCTTGTTGCGATAGACCCATTTGGTCCCAATGACATTCTTGTCCGCTGGCCTTGAAACAATCTCCCATGTCTGGTTCTTCTCAATTTGATCAAGCTCTTCATTCATAGCCTGAAGCCAGTTTTCATCTTCAGCTGCATCGGAAAAACATTTTGGCTCCACCTGAGATAAAAAAGATGTTTGCTGTAATGATTTCATTCTTCGAGTCTGAACTGGAGCTGTCTGATTTCCAATGATATTTTGCCTATCAATTTCAGCTCGATTCTTTGGCTTCTTTGCAGATACAGACTTGACACTTTCTTGTTCATCATCAGAATCTTCTTCTGAGTCAGCCTCTGCCACTTCTACTCCCCCTGTGCTGCTTACCTCATCATCACTTTCATCCAGAAACTGTTCACTGGGTCGTTGAGCAGTCTGTTCATTTTCGACTATAGTGACATCATTGCTCTCAACAATTTTTCCCAGCCTCTTGTTGAAACATTTATATGCTTTGCTTTTCCCTGAGTAGCCAAGGAATATCCCTTCATCTCCTCGTGCCTCAAACTTCCTATGATGTTCTTTGTTGAGAATGAAACACTTACTTCCAAAGATTCGAAAGTATTTCAACGTTGGCTTCTTTCCGTACCACAGTTCATACGGAGTCTTCCCTTGCTTCGGACATAACAGTGACCTGTTTGAAACATAGACCGATGTCAAAACTGCTTCCTTCCAAAATTTCTCTGGTAGGTCCTTATCAATAAGCATTGTTCTGGCCATGTTGTTAATGATCCGATTCCTCCTTTCTACCACTCCATTTTGTTGGGGAGTTCTTACTGATGAAACTTGATGCCTTATCCCATGTTTCTCGAGATATTTTTCAACCTGACTGTTTGTAAATTATGTACCGTTATCAGTACGAAACTTCAGAATTTTCTGCTCAAGCATCTTTTCTGATTCCCTCCTGTACTGCTTTATGCAACTGAACACCTCTGTCTTATGGGTAATGATGAATACCCAGGCCATTCTGTTGTAGTCATCAATGAAAAGAACATAGTACCTTTGCCCATCTATAGCTCGTGGTGAGATAGGTCCACATACATCAGCATGCACCAATTCGAGCACTCGAGTTGCTTTTTGTTCCTTTGGCCTGTATGTCTTCCTGATGATCTTCCCTTGTTGACAAGCATCACACGTATGAGTGCGATCACGTGATAGTTTGGGAAGGTCTCTAGCAGCATCACACTTTACCAGATCTTCCATAGATGGTTGACATAGATGACCAAGTCGCTTATGCCACAACTGATTTTCTTCTTCTCTGGATAAAAGGCATGAATCTTCTTCCCCACCTATCAGGTAAAGATTCCCCTTTGTTCGTTTTCCCTGAAGAATGACTATTCCATCTTTTCCTTTAACAATACCCATCTTCTTGGTAAATAGTATAGAGTGCCCAGAGTCACATAGTTGACTGACGCTAAGCAAATTATGACTGAGACCCTCTACCACCAAGACATCAGCATGTCTCATTTCTTTGCCCCCAAACTTGGCTTTTCCTGAGCCAATAATCTTCAGGCCTTCATCATTTCCAAACTTGACAAATCCTTCTTTGTCATATTTTATGCCTGTAACCAGATCCTTATTACCCGTCATGTGGGATGTGCAACCACTGTCAAGGATCCAAACACCAGAACGATCTGATGCTTTAAGGGCAATTTCAGCAACTACGGCCTTCTCAGTTTTCTTCTTCCTAGTCCATACTTTTTCTTTCATACTCGGCATGGATTGAGGCTTCTGTTCTTTCTCAGAGTATGATGGACCAGCTTCATCTTGCAAAACTGCAAATCTGTTCTGAACTTTTAACTCACTTGTCGGTTTACTGATCTGCTGCTTGCGATCATTTTGATTCTGCTTTGGCACATTTTTCTGAATGGTCGGAGTGCATTACCTAGCCATGTGTCCAAATCCTCCGCACCAAAAACAGTGTCCTTCAAAAAATGTTCTGGGAAACCGTTCTCTGTTTGGCTGCCATCTCTGTTCTTGTTCCCTTCGATATCTTTTGGCTATGGAACACACATACTGTGAATGTCCCATCTTTCCACAACAGTAACACCTGATATAAGGTGCATTTCTTCGTGTTACTTCAGCACTACGAGTTTCCCCTTTGGATCTCTGAGTATTCTGATTCTGCTTTGTGCTCAAATCCACTTTCAATCTCGGGACAAGTGCTTGCGGTCTAACTTCAACTGCCGTAGATTTTTGTTTCTGATTAAGCCATGAATCGGCCTTAACATCTGAGTTCAATTGCTGCTTCTTTCCTGCTGAACTACTAGGCTCTTCTTTCTTCTTTTCCGTCTTCGTAACGACCTGATTTCCCAAGAATGTGTTGGGATTCAAAGGTTTTTCCTGGTCTTTAACTTTTCGCCGCAGACCGACAACTTCCTCTTCAAGCTCTTCAATACGCTTGACATGATCTTTCACTTTTCGACTCAAGCAGTCGATCTCCCTTTTCTGCTCTTCAATCTTGAGCTTATGCTCATCAACCTTTTCTGTGCGCTCTGGCCTGGAAGACTTAAGATTTTCAATTTCTTTCTCAAGATCAGACTTCTCTTCTTCTTGTTGTTGCATGTAGAGTTTGGCATCACGTACTATCTTATTGGCTTTCTTTGTTTTTGCTCGCCAAACATCTATCTCTTCAAGAGCTGCTTCTAATTCAGCTTCCATGTCAACTCTCCCTTCAATTTCTTCTTCTTCTTCATCAGTTTCAGTTTCTTTCTTTTCTAGAGCGCTACTAGCAACAGCCACCATCGCATTTTGACCACGATCTCTACAGTTTTCTATCTCTTCAACTTCTTCACCCTCAGACTCAGCTGAACTATCAATTTCTTGGGAAAGAAGATTCTTCTTTTTAAAGAAATTTCTCTTGAACTGCTTCTTCCCTTTCACATAGGCTGAAGATTTTTTCATGGGAATCTCAACTTCATCTTCATCGCTTTCTTCTTGAAACTTTTTGGGGCATCTTGCAGCAAGATGACCAACCTTTCCGCATCGGAAGCATGCTAGTGGAAGTTTCCCTTTAAACTTTCCTTTTCCTCTTTGCAGATTTGAAGAAAGGAACGACATCACCTCATCTGACTCTTCTTCCTCCTTAGAATCTTCAATAGTGAGCCTCTTCATGGCCTTAAATGCCACCTCTTTGGATTTCCCCTTTTCCACAGCATCGTTGTCATCATTTCTCATTTCATATGCAACAAGAGTGTTGTGTAGGTTATCCAATGTTAGCTCTTTCGGATCTTTATCTTCCAACACAGAAACTTTCGGATTGAACCGAGGTGGAAGCTTTCTCAAGATGCGCTTTACGATTTTAATGTCTTCGATAATTTCTCCAAGACCCCGCATGTCTTCTACCACAGCATTTACCCTGTCAAAGAATGCATCAACAGACTCATTCGGGTTCATTTTGAGATCTTCATACTTGTTCCACAACACTTGCAGCTTTGCCTCTCTGACTTTTGTATCCCCTTCATAAATATTCAAAAGTTTTTCCCACATGGCATGTGACGTTTTGCATGACATCACCTTTGTATAAATGGGATTAGAGAGGGCTCCCCCTAAGGCATTTATTGCTTTGGAATCAGCATCCAACTCTTTGTGCTCAGCTTCTGATAATGCACCACTAGTAATATCAGCTGTGATACCATGCATAGCTGCTGAAAACACATCCATTCCCAAAGATCGGAAATAGTGTTGCATTCGATTCTTCCATATCTGAAAATTACATCCGTCGAAGATCGGAATCCCTCTATGATTAGTGACCTCCATTGAGAGAAGACCAACTGTTAACCTTTCCCTCTGATACCACTTGTTAGGTCCACTAGGCTGAATACCCTGAGAGGGGGGGGTGAATCAGGGTATGACTAATTAAAAATTAAAGCCCGTTCTGATCTTGTTTCGCTGTTAAGAAAAACACTCTTCTCTCTCTTTCCTGCTGCACAATATAAACAGAAAGTAAAGCAAGCACAGGACACAACAATTTTTACTTGGTTCACCGCTAAGGGCTACGTTCAAGGAGCATACGCTGACAGGTTGCCGGTTGTACCAAGTCCACTAAACTTCACTAGCTGTGGATAACAATGTTCGGGATAGATCACTTCTATGCCCAGGCTCACTGCCTTTACAATGTTTAGGGTCAGCTCACTGCTTTCCCAAGGGTCACTCCCTGTTTCTCTCTCTCTGGCTCACTGCCGGTGGAGAGGATCACCTTCTTCCTCTTCCTAAGCTCACTGGTCTTGAAAGGGATTCACTCACAGTTTATAGACCTGTAGGTATCTTCATTTTCATGAAGGAATGCATCTTCCTCTGTATGTAGATGCTCTGATGAAGTCCAACTTTCACCCGCAGATGAATCTCACTTTGCACCGGATGTACCGGGCAACCTCAATTTTTACGCGCAACCCTTACGGTGCCTTGCGCGCAATTTCTATGATTTGCGCGAAATTCCTTTTTCGCGCAACCTCCAAATATTACGCGCAGCCTCGAAACTGCCTTGCGCGCAATTCACTAATTTTGCGCGAAATCCACTTTTCGCGCAATCTTCCTTTTACGCGCCAACACCAACTTTCTGCGCAGCCTTTGCTTTTCGCGCAATCTGACTTTACGCGCAAACTTTAAGTTTACGCGCAACACACTTCTAACTTCAATTTCGCGAACCAGAGCTCGGGTATTTTCTATGTCTTGAACTCTATTTAATGGAGTAGGGTCACTTCATATTTATAGGCAAAATCGACCCCGCGCGAAAAACCCTCCTTGAGCGCGTAATCCGCTTTGATCTTCCGCGCACAAACATTTTCCGCGCACTGCTCCATAATTTCGCGCACCTCATGCCTTTGCCATTTTACGAGCTTCGGACCTTGTAACACCTCTTGCGCGAAATACTTCATCCGCTATTTCGCGCGCCACTTCAATTTTCTGCGCACGCCTCCAAAATTTCGCGCGCCTCATGCCTTTACCGATTTTCAAGCTTTCGGCCTTGAAACATCTTTTGCGCGAAATACAATTTCGCGCAACCCGCTGTTTTGCGCGCCACACTTCAAGATTTCGCGCAACCCTCTAGTTTTGCGCGCCACGCTTGATTTTTACGCACACCTTCTTCATTTCTCTCTCCTCAACCTTTGCCAACAACATATTACTCCATTTTCCATTGGCGATTTTCAGGCCCAAAAATTTGGCAAACACTGGAAAACGGCGCCACCTTGTACTGCTCTTTTGTACCGCCTCCAGATCGTCCTTTCCTTTGTCAAAGTTCTTTGTCAACATGGAATGTCAACAAATTCTCGGGAACTCGACAATTCTCCATGGAAACCTTCTTTGTCAACAAACACAATCAACCCAAAAAAGCTGCAATGCTACCTTGAGGGATTTTTGCCCAACACAAGGGGATATCTTGAATTTGGGGTTTCGCCTATGGACAAAATGTCAGGACATTCCTACCTATCCCAAAAGGATGGTAATCAAGCCACACATAGTTCTGAAAGGGTCATACAGTTTAAGGTCGTGTGGGGAGGATGTGGGAGGATAGAAGTAAGAGGTGGGGCACATGGTGAGATTATCTTGATCCTGCCATGGGGGGCCAGAGAAGCCTACACTACACTATGTGGGACCTTCCAAGGAGACTATACCTAGGGGGATAGTCAGAGCAGAGTCTGGGGGATGGACTCGATACAAGGCATCCGAACATTCATACGTATCTCATGATGATGAGAATAAAGCAATATGTAGTTCGAGAAGTGCAATTTAACATCATACAGGATGAATGTTGAATAGTTTTATGTCATTCAGTTTGGAAGAATGACACATTTCAATGTCGCATGAAGAAGATGGAATAGTTTAAGGTAATGTGGGACCATATAGATCTTAGTTTATGGTTATAGAGCTCAGACCTCTTTGTAGTTTATCATAATGTGGGGTGGAAAAGAAGTTTAATGACATGAGGGACGCAACATTTTAAGTTCATGCATCACCAATATACTCAGGTAAAGTATTTATTGAGGAATTTGGCATTGGTCAGAGGAGTTATACGCTCTCCATCCATGGTAACCAGGGAGTACGTTTCATTGGGGTAAACCTTGTGAATGATATAAGGTTCTTCCCATTTGGGCTCCAACTTAGGATGTTTCCTACCAGGTATCGTTGGTGTTCTCAGGGCCAACACCAGATCACCTTTCAAGAAAGAGAAGAGGTGAACTTTCTTATTGAAATCTCTAGCTATCTTATTATGATGCCTTTCGAGATTTTGCAGAGCACAAAGCCTATTCTCATCGAGTGATTCAAATTAAGCCAGATAGATTTTAGCTACCATATCTAGTCCTTGTTGATCATAGACAGATGTGCATAATGAAGTCAATTGAATCTTGATGGGCAGGACAGCCTTTGTTCCCTACACCTGGGAATATGGAGTCAACTGTGTGGAATTTCGATTCATTGTCTGATAGGCCCAGAGGGTGTTGGGGTGTTTTTCTGGCCAACTCTTCTTTTCTTGACCAACCATTTTTTTGTAGAATTTTAGAGAGGGTTTTTTTGAACGTATCGATCTTCCCATTTACTTGTGTGTGATAGCGGGAGGTATGGTTAGAACAGATGTTGTACTTCGTGTACAATATCTTCAACTTGGCTTCCTGGAAGTCGGTGCTATTATTAGTGAGAATGGAATGAGGGAATCAAAATCAGTAGATGATGTTGGAGCTCACAAATTCAACGATAGAATGTACCTAGAACTCCTTGATAGGGACAACCTCTTCCCACTTAAAAAACAAATCTATAGTGGTCAGGATGAACCTGCTTTGGCAAGCTGTCGCCGGTGGAAATGTCCCCATGACATCGAGTCCCCATACAGCAAAGGTCCAAGAGTACATGGTAGTGTGGAGAGGCTCTAGTGGCTGATGCATAAAGTTCACATGAATTTGGCATGCATGACACCTCTTGGAAAAATCGATGCAGTCACGGATCATGGATGTCCAGAAATACATGAGTCTCCGGATCTTATGAGATGGTTTCAGCCTAGTATTATGAGCCCTACAGGAACAATCCTGAAACCTCCTGCATGACTTGAAAAATCTCAACTTCGTGAATTTAACGAAGGATAACCCCATAAAACCTGCTCTGGTAGAGGAATTGCACAAGACCGAGACTACTCTGGAGAGTAAACTGCAACGCATGATGTCAGATTCATTCGCACTTGGCTCGATCTTCTGGTAGATTATCGTGATGGAGGTACACGATGAAGGGGGTCCTCTAGTCGGGAGTCACTTCCATCACTCCATCAGGGAGACCTAGAGGTCTTGACATGGAGACACCAGTGGAAAGATGGTTTACCTGTGGGCTATCATCCTCGTATGGAGTGACAGGGGAGATGGATCTTCGGTTTTCCATGTGGATAACTAAATCATCTTAATCAGGCTCTATAAGAGATACAGATAAGCTAGACAAGCCTTCAGCTCATCCGTTCTACGAATTAGGGACATGAGTAACCTCTAGCAGAGACGGGAACTAGGCTATCAATTGGAGAGTATGTTCTAATAGTGGTATGATCTCTTGCTTCCTGACGACATAGTCACCGTTGATCTACTTGATGACTAGTTTGGAGTCCCCTTTCACATGAAAGTGGAGAACATAAATCTCAAGACCCAGTTCGAGTCCATTGATGATATCCTGGTACTCCGACTCATTTTTGTTACAGCCCTCTAATAGAAGGAATGAATATAGAAAAATAGATTCTGCTAGAGTAATGAAGATGATACCCAGGCCTACTCTATTGAGTCTAGGTTCATTGAGGCTTCTACTGGTAGGGATCTAAGAAGCACCATCAAAGTGATTGTTCCAACACTGAATGGCATGGTATACCAAGAGGATTGCCTCATCAGGAAAATTAAGATCCAGATAATGATACCCAGGATCTGGATGGGTGTAAAGGAAGTCTAACAATGCTTTTCCCTTGATAACCTTCTGAGGGACAAACCTAATGTCGAACTACTGGAGTATCATTGTCCACCAAGCTAGACGGCTTGTCAACATGGGTTATTTCATGATCTACTTCAGTAGATCCACCTGGGAAACCAGTTGTACCTCATGGTGTGGCAAGTAATGTCTCACTTTTGTACTGTGAATACCAGCACAATGCATCTCTTCTCGATAGGGTATTATCTAGTCTCTGTGTTGAGGAGCATGCAACTGATATAGTAGAGACTATTCTATGTTCCCCTGTTTTTATTCTAGACGAGAAGGGCACTGAGAGACCATTAAAGGGTGGTCACATAAAGGACCATCAGCTTTCTAGAAATGGGTGGCATCAAGACCAGAGGTTAGAGAAGATATTTCTTGATTTTCCCAAAAGCAGATTGACATTCTTCATCCCACTGATAGAAAGTGCCTTTCTTCACGAGCTGAGAAAAGGAATTATGCTAGCTGGACAAATTTGTGATGAATCAGCATATGTAGGACAAGTGGAATTAAAATCCACAAATCTCCTGAATGTTCCTCAGAGGAGACATCTGACTGATGTCCTTAATCTCCTCTGGAACGATCTCAATGCCTCTATGTCTAACAATAAGGCCAAGAAACTTTCTAGAGGTGACCCAGAAGACACACTTCAATGGGTTCATCTTTAGGTGGTGGGAATGGAGGAAGCCTAACACTTTGGAAATATCTTTTAGATGGTTTTGAAGTTGGATATATTCGGAAACCAGATCGTCCATGTATAATTCCCCCAATGTCTTGAGGATCAGCTTGAATATTCGATGCATGGAATGCTGATAGGTGGCACCTATATTCTTTAGACCGAAGGTTATTACCTGGTAACAAAAAGTACCTTGTAGTGCCCTAAAGGCGATAGACTCTTCATCCTCGGGATCCATTCAAATCTGATTATACCTAAAACACCCATCTATGAAAGAGAGATCCTGGAACCCAGTTGTGGCTTCGATCTACAGTTTTGTCGCAAGAAGGGGAAAATCATCCTTTGAATAGTGAAATTTGAGATCCCAGAAGTCGATGCGGACTCTGATCTATCCTTCATTCTTTCTGACAGGCACAGTGTTGGATAACCATCTGGGGTACTGGACCTCCTTGAAAAAATTGGCTCTGATGAGATTATCAACTCCGACCTCAACCATGGCACCATGAGAAGGGTGCATCTTTTTCGGAGGTTTCTTAAACCCTCGTACTTCTGTTGCTCTTTGATAGGCATAGTGGCACTGATCAATGTGGGTTTCGGGTCTGTCACCCTACTGAGGTTTGCCTATACTAGTTCATCAACCATGGTGGAGATTCCCCCTTACAAGTTGGGAGGAGCATCCTCTAAATACTATTCTTCACTTATAGATGATGGATCCTTGGCGGAAAGAGTTTCCTCTGAGTTGACATATCTGAATGGGAGACTGGTATCAGCCTGAGCGGCGGTAGACACTACATCAAGGGACTCATGTGTCTTCAAAACCATGGAAATGAAAGTTGTCGATCCAATATCATCTGGTCTTCGGCCCAAGGGGGCACACTTGATGATATCAAAGCAATAGTGATGAGTTTTCTTGATCTATCTTATCCTATCCCAGTGAAACAAACAAGTATGGTATATTGTTGTTTCCATGGGATGGACATCCTGATATCTTATGGGTGTTGGGGGTTATGGGATCACCCGAGCCTAATTCGTGTAGGAATACGAGGTGATCTAAGTGTGTCACGTAGAATTTAGAATGTTCTCCCCCCTCATTACAGAAACAATGAAGCATTGTCTCATATCTAGGGTTATAGCCTCTAATCGGTGGATTGGAAAGATGTAGGCATCATCTAGATCTGTCCACGGGTCAGTTGTAGCTGTGGTGTGTTCAACCTCATTAGCCTGAATCTGCTAGTCCTTTCTCTTGTAATAGTTGGAATATTGGTAGCGGGCTTCACAAGAGACAAAGGGAGATGTGTCACCTTGGAGTATGCCCACTCGACCATTAAGGGGGTACTTATGGCAATGGTGATATGATGAAGGGACCACTGTATGCAGTTGGAGCCATAGTCTTCCCATCAATGCATTGTAGGTGGTGTATTTTAAAATAACCATGAACTTGGTGCAAGTTACCAGGCCATAGAACTCAGTTTTTATGGGGATCTTGCCGACCAGTGTCTGTTTCTTCCTATCATAACCTTGGATTTTCAGGTTAGAGGGACTCAGATCATCCTTAGACAGCCCCATTTTTTAAAGTGTCTAGGTTGGAATTATGCTGATCCTACAGCCTTTGTCGAAAAGGTAGCAATGAATATCCACTCCATTGAAGTGTCTAGTGATATACATTGGATGATTGTGCCCCTATATGGGGGAGCCATCATCTTCTCCAGAGAAATAGATAATGTCCTGGCATTCTGCATGCTCGGCTACCTCAGCATGGAAGGCCTCTACTGCTGCTACCTCTATCTAAAATAAGAGGGGGCTTCATAAAGCCTCGGTAAGGGATTCATTCATATCTGATGAAACACGAAGGGCCTCAAGGATAGAGATCCTTGCCATAATGTTGGAAACATGCTTAAGAACATCATACTTCTGCGCCAAGTGTGAACTTCTACTTACAGTGGGTCATTCTTTGGTAGGAGGTATAATAAGACCTTATGGCTGAATCAGTGGCTGAATAGTGCTATGAATATCCCACTACTCTCTAGTTAATGCTCATGGAGAGACCACTGAGTGTGGACCAGATGACTAAGGCCAGTCTGAAATGGAACCTAGCTGATCGCGGTGAGGTTGGGGAGGCTCCACCTGGTCAAGTAACACAAATGATAGGGAAGGTGGACCTGATGACACCAGATGAGAAGGTTGGGCATGTTGAGCTCTATGTTGGTCCTGGTTTCTGGTTTCAGTAGCATACACATCCTAGATGGAAGTACTGACCGATTCACTCTAATGACCCATATATTCATGGCTATGTCGACACTGGCGACAGGTGGGGACATTGGGAGGATCCGTCCAGCGCTCCTTGTAATGCCCCGACCCCAGTTACCCAGAGTCGGTGCATTATTACATAACATTGGCATGATACAGGGAATCATTTCCTGAAAGACTGATCAGTTTAGTAGCCTTGTAAGTAGTAGATACATTCATAAGTTTTACATTACATAATGAAATAAAAATATCAACAACATTTTTCCCCTTTTTTGACACATGTATATCCTTATCCAATCCCTGCAGGTCAACCATAAAATACTTCTTCACATCTTGGGAAAAATAAAACATAGAAAGGGGTGAGCATAGATGCTCAGTAAGGATAACAATATAGAAAAAACTTTCATAAATAAGCATAAAAATTTAAGGAAATGTATAAAACTAAAACAAAAGCCTTTTAAACTTAAAATTGAGCATGATATGGAAAAGATAAAATCAAATAATTCCATTTACTTATTCACATGGATATTCTACTAGTCAAATTATCCCATGCAATATCAATAGCCACTTTCATAATGATGGAATGCACAATGCCATGCTTCATGACCACATAGTCAAGGCATTATTCCAAGACAACAAATAAGATTTTGTCATGCCTTGTTCCAAGACACTAGTTTGTCTCATGAGACCTATCGATGCATCGAAGATCTATAGCGGTCTCCACCCGTCACTTACTAAGTCCAATTCATTCCTTATATGAAAAGGTTTAAACATAACATAATCATTCGTATTAAAACTAGCATATGAAATGTCAATACTTTATCCACAAACCATGAATGGTATAAGAATAACACATCCATAGTCAGACATATCAAAAAACCTTCAATACAATATGGAATATTTGTATCATAATAATTCAACTTCAAACAATTTTAAAATCCATCAAAGGATGTTGACATAGATGAAATGAAAACTATTTGAAATAAATACCTCTTCCTATTTTGAAATCATTTAAAATTCGCATAATTATAAAAGAAAACATTTATTTTGAAAATATTCTTATAATATTGTATGGGAAGCTTCAATGATGATATAATGGTGAAAAATAGCCACACCTACCATATAAGTTAAAAAAATACATTCTTACCTTAATTTTGTCGAAAAGGTCATAAAGTACCTTGTTTGGAAAATGATGAAAAGATTCCTTTTAATCCATTTTATAAAAATTTAAATGAGGTTATAAATTACTTTAAACCATAGTATAGTAAATTATAAAAAAAATTGAAATAAATTTTTAAGAAACATGCATATGGATGATAAAGAGGTCCCAGTAGATACTTATGTAAAAACATCTTCGGATAATAAAGAGATTGTGAAATTAACCCTTACCTTGTAATTTTCCTTGGTCGAGGGTAAGTTAAACATATTTATAATAGTTAAATAATTGTTATTAAATTATACAGAAACTATATACATAAATATGATATCATATATTATCCTCTAATTTTTTTTGTTAATAATATTTTAGTAATATCATCGTTTCGGATGTTTACTGATCTATTTTACTTTATTTGATCGATTAAGTAGGCCATGTTTGTTATGTATAGGATGTATTTTATTCATATCCATAATGATATTAAGTTATTAAATTTTATTTTTAATCATAAAATGAAAATTATTCTTGAATTATTAGGATGGTGAATGAATCTCATCGCGTTCGTGGAGACGGTAATCTGTACGTACGCACGAGCGAAAATATCATTATATTGATGATGAAATCATATTTAATTTAAAGTTATATCATATATAAATAATAAATGACATGTTATATTTATTATTTACATCATTTATACTAATTATTATACCCATCCATATAATGAAGTGTTTGAATAACAAACTACACCATGACATGGAGACGGTACGTCGTACGTACGCATGTATGGTGACTTTGTCATTAATTTGATGGATTGAATAATTAATATGGTTGTACCATTTTTATAGTAACATAAAAGTATATATAAGATACTAGAGTTATTATTTTAGAATGGAAACAACAAAGAAAGAGGAAGTGGAAGAAGAAAATAACCATAAAGAGGTGATGAAATATTTACCTCTTCTTCTGGTTATTCATTTTGATTTGATCAAAAGGGATCCTTAGGTTGAATTTCTGATAAAATTAAGGCCTCTAGGTTAAATTTAGGATAGTTTAGATGATATTTTGGCAGGTTTTGGCCGAGAAACAAGGCTTTGGAGGTGTAATATTTCGAGAAGGGGAAGTACCCCTTTATAAGAGAGGTGAGGGTCACTTTAAGAAAAGATTGAAATATTATTTTATAAAAAAATAATTTTCAGTTTATAATGGCTTAAAAATGATTTATTTCTAGGATAAGGTGGATATGGGTCTAAAACCTCTCAACCAATAGGTTTTAGATAGGTTTAGGTCACTATAGTAACCTTATATTTTGGATTTAACTCTTAGTTAAATAGTTTGACATTTACCATGTATCTTTTTATTTTTATATTATATGGTTAATAAACTTACTATAAATTTCCACGGGAACCCCAAGTGGTTCATTATTAATATATATAACCTTATCTAATTCATTTGTCCAATCCTTATATTTTTAGGAATATTATCTCAATTAATAATATAGTATTTTTTTTAAACTCAATTATGTCAATTTTTACACTATTTAGTATTTCGTTTTTTTAAAATCATCACAGCATGATTACTTAGAAAAAAATTATTTAATAGACCCTAACATGTAATATTAACCTATGAAATTTTTTTAATTCATCAAAAGTCTAAAATTACAATTATTTGGATATTTATAATATCAATTATTTTAATCTTTCATTAATAAGGTAATTACTGCATCATCATTGTGTCATAAATAAATTACATTATTTAATCTCTAAAAGTTATTAATAAAATACCATTATGTATGAAATATTTTTATCTTTATAGTGAATATTTATAGTCGAATTTATCTTATGTATAACCCTATATTAAAAATTATTTAGTTATTAAACTTTGAATTTAACTCTTTTAACTCTTCTTTAAATAAAATAATAATAAATGTCCTAATCTAATCCAAGTCTACCAAAGAGGATCATATTTTATTCCTAAGGTTGTTTTTGGTCGAATTATAATTATCCAATAGAATTAGGACTTGTGTTAGGGTAATTATGATATCATTTTTACCCTTAATTACTCAATTTACTTTTAATCGTGGTAAATAAAAGTCAAAAGTTACTATTCACCGAAAATTATTTTCATCTTATTGAACCACATATTACTTACTAATATTAACTGTGTCTCTCTAATTTTTTAAATTCAACTCACAGAAGCGGTAAAATTATGTTTTATGCAAATTTTCAAATGCTCTTAGGTTGTGGCTAAAAGACGGTAAAAAGTTCATTAAAATATTTATATATCTAAACTTATTATAAAATGACTCCAATGAATTACATTGAACTTATATAGGTATTATGTAACTATTTTGACCTAAAATAAATTTAAATAAAATAAATAATTATTTAAATATAAAGTCGGTTTTAACCAATAATGGAGTGTTTTTCACTATTCATCAAAAATTGAATGTTTTCAGAAAAATATCAAAAATTCACCCTAAGCTAATTCTGATATTATGAATTAAAAAATGAAGTCCATTTTGAAAAATAAAATTTATAAAATTTCAAAAAGTGGTTATTACTATTCATAACGACTTGTTTGATTGGTAATAGTGTGTTAGATTCTTGAAGTTGCAAACAATTAAAGCTATTGCATTATTCAAAGGGAAACATACAATGGATGTTTGGGGTGTTACATTTCCTTCAAATAATTTCATCCTCGAAATTTCTAGAATACTACCGCATAAAAATATTTGGGTGGTTCTTCATCATAAGTTCCTCTAGTTCCCACGTTTCCTCTTCTATCTTATGGTTTCTCCATAGAACTTTTACCAGACAAGTTGTATGGGTTCTCAGCACTTGTTCTCTTGTATCAAGAATTTTGACAGGCTCTTCATAATAAGACAGATCAGGTTCCAGTTCAATTTCCTCATAGGTGAGTACATGCATTGGGTTAGGCCTGTATTTTCTCAACAGTGATACGTGTAACACATCGTGAACTTTTGATAGACTTGGAGGCATTGCCAAAAGATAAGCTACAACTCCAATTCATTCTAGAATTTTTAAAGTTTCGATGTACCTGGTACTCAGTTTACACTTATTAATAAAATGTATAACACCCTTCCATGGAGATACCTCAAAAAAACATGATCTCCTATCTGAAATTGAAAATCCTTCCTTCAGTTATCGGCATAGCTCTTTTCCCTAATTTGAGTTGCTTTGATGTGGGTTTGGATAACCTTCACCATTTCTATCATTTCCTCAACAAGTTTTGGTCCTATGAGTTTTCTTTCACCAACATCATCCCAATAAGTTGGTGTGTGACATCACTTTCCATATAACAATTCATATGGTTCCATATGAATACTTGAATGGAAGCTATTGTTATAGTAAAATTCTACCATAGGTAAATATTGATCCCAAATACCATGAAAGTCAAGTGACCAAGATCTCAACATGTCTTCTAATGTTTGAATAGTTCATTCTGATTGTCCATCAGTTTGAGCGTGGTAGGCAATACTCAAACAAAGTTCAGTATCCAAGGCCTTCAGAAGACATTTCTAGAATCGTGATGTAAAATGAGGATCACGATCAGAAACAATCGATATGTGTGCTTCATGAAGTCTTGCGACTTCATTAATATATAGTATTTCCAAATATTCAAGTGGTAAATATTCTCATATAGCAAGAAAATGTGCGGACTCGGTAAGATGATCAACAATGGACCATATTGCATCATTCCTTCTAGGAGTCTTTGGTATCCCCATTACAAAGTCCATCGTAATATTATCCCATTTTCACTCAGGTATGGGAAGAGGTTGCATGAATCCTCCAGGTTGTTGCCTTTTATATTTCACTTGTTGACAAACCATATATCTTGACACAAAATCACTAATCTCCCTCTTCATGTTGTCCCACCAAAAATGTTCTTTGAAATATCTATACATCGTAGTGCTACCAGGGTGTATAGAAAATTGGATCTATGAGCATCGTCCAACAATTACCTTTTTAGATCAGGTATATCAGGAACACAAAGTATCTTACCAAATTTTGAAATTCCATCTTTATATATGAATTCAATCAATCTACCATCATTCACAGCTTTAATTTTCTTTTTAAATTCCTCATCATCATTCTGAAAACATTTTATCCTTTGTAGTAAAGAAGGTTTGGAAACCATTTGAAAAAGTATTTACATTTCACCTTCCCTAGTTATTCCCATATCCATCTTTACTAGATCTATGAAAATAGGATACCTTTCAACTCTCATCTTGTTCAAAAATACAATATCTTTTCTTCTCAAGGCATGTGCCACCTTATTTTCCTTTCCCGAGTGGTAGTGTATTGTGAAATCATAATCCTTGATTAGTTCAATCCATCTACTTTTCCTCATGTTTAGTTCTTTTTGTGAGAAAATATACTTCAAACTCTTATGATCAGTATAAATCTCACATTTTTCACCATAGATATAGTTTCTCCATATTTTTAGAGCAAATATTACAACTGCTAACTCAAGATCATGAGTGGGATAGTTTTTCTCATGAATTTTTAGTGGTGGTGATGCATAGGCAACAACTCTATCATTCTGCATAAGGTCACAACCAAGTCCTTTCTTTGAAGAATCACTATAAATAAAAAACTCATCATTCCCTGATGGTAGAGTCAAGATAGGATCATTAACTAATCTTCTCTTAAATTCTTAAAAACATTATTTTCACTCTTTTGTACAAACAAATTTAACCCCTTTAATAGTGAGCTTCGTTAATGGGTTAACCAATCATGAAAATTTCTAGACAAAACTCCGATAATAACCTGCTAAACCAATAAAACTGCGTACCTTAGTTATATTCATTGGTGCTGGCCATTAATGGATTACCTTGGTCTTTGAAGGATCAACAAAGATTCAATCCTTAGATACAATATGGCCAAGAAAAGAAATCTCCTGAATCCAGAATTTACACTTGCTAAACTTCCCATATAATTCATTTCTTTTAAGAGTCTTTAGAATAATGAGAAAGTGATTTTCATGATCTTCTTAGATTTTGGAGTATACCAAGATATAATCAATAAATACCACTACAAAGTCATAAATATATTCCTTGAAAACTCTATTCATTAGATCCATGAAGATATATGGTGTATTAGTCAATCCAAAAGGCATTACTATAAATTCATAATGCTCGTACCTAGTTCAAAATATTGTTTTCGGAATGTCTTCCTTCTTCACACACAACCGATGATATCCAGATCAAATTTCAATATTTGAAAAATATTGAGCTCCATGAAGTTGGTCAAATAGATCATCAATGAGAGGTAGCGGATACTTTTTCTTTATTGTTATTGCATTGATCCCCTTGTAGTCAATACACTACCTCAAAGATCCTCCTTTCTTATTAACAAAAGGACAGAGGCTCAGCATGGAGAAACACTAGGGTGAATAAATCCCGTATTACTCAATTCCTCTAGTTGTTTCTTTAGTTCCACTAATTCCACAGTGGCCATTCTATAAGGGGTCTTCGATATGGGCCTTGAACCAGAAATTAAATTAATGGAAAACACAGTTTCTCGTTTTGGATTATGTCTAGGTAAATCCTTTGGAAACACATCAACATATTCTGGCACAATAGGTATATCCTCTATTCAAACATTATTTTCCTCATCCATAATTATTTCATTCTCATACTCCTTAATAATTGAATTTATTAGAGCTGCTGGGGGTGGATATAGATAAGAATCAGATGGTGATGTTTCTGCTCTAAATATATGGTACTCCTTATCATCATCGAGAATTGTAACCTCCTTCTTCTTACAAAAAATTTTCACATCATGGTTTGAAAGCCAATCCATACCAAGGATTATATAAAATTCAATCATGGGTATGATGACGAGATCAGCATATAAAGAACATTATTTTCCCCAATGGGAACAGTTTCACAAAACTTTATTGTAATGATACTTCCCTTAGAATTTTGACTGAAAACTCCCTGGTTAAATCAAATTGGAAATATCTAATTTTCATAGCAAAATGGGAAGATATGAAACAATGAAATGATCCAGAATCAAATAAATCATTGGCTAAACTTGAGTAAATCATTAAATTACCTGCCACCACATCTTTCGGAGATTCAACCTCAGCAGTAGTGATCGCATAAGCTTGGCCTTTCTCCCTTGTCCTTTTCTGAGGTAAGTTCCCTTGGAGCTTAGGACATTCATTTGTATAATTCCCCTTTTCTCTATAATTGTATCATTAAACATTGAAAACATCTTTCTTTCCCTTGAAATCACGAACTTAGTGGCCTTTTTCATTACACTTGTAACAGACTCCCATTCCCTTCAGGTAAGTACCGGGTTGTTTCTACCCACATTTACCATAGGATGTATATTAAACATTTCCCTTATTCCCCTTATTTACAGTTCACTGCTGGAAAACAAAGTTTTCCCAAAACTTATATCCCAACGGTTTACTAAACCATTGGGAATAGCCATCTATACCAACGGTTTCTAATAACCATTGGTATAGATGGTTTTTTGGAAGCTTTTACCAATGGTTCATCACAATTGTTGGTATAGGGGTGTTTTTAACAACGGTTCAATTAGAACCATTGGTAAAAGTGGGATTTCGGTGACCTTTTACCAACGGTTCTCATTGAACCATTGGTATAGGTTTGGGATGGAGTTATATACCAATGGTTTTTAAAAACCGTCGGTAAAACTTTCCCCCAAATTGGCAGCAGTCGATCCTCTCCCCCATTCGCGATCCAGAGCCTTAAACGGGAGTTCTTGGGCGATTTTGGTGGCGATTTTGGAGGTTCTTTGGGTTCTATTCCTCCATCCCATCCAAGGCTGAGGTACTTTCTTAGTTTTTAGTTTTTATTTTGATGTGGGATGAGACCAATTTCTATTCTCATATTCCAGCCGAATTTCTGTTTCATCCCAATTTATGTTTTCGTTCTTTATTTACATTCCATGCATATTCCAGCCCATATAGATTGCATTAGACAATTGTCTAATTTTTTGATGTGCCTTTCATGCTTCATTACCAAGAAATTTTTATTAAGATTTCAAAGTGTTTTATTTTTCATGTTAAATTTATTAAAAAGTTTTGGGGACTAATTAAAGTTATTAGATTCCAATTTCCATGATTCTATGCTTGTTAAGAATTAAATGAAATATGATGGTTGTAATTAAATGAAAGTCAATGTTCATTTTTTATCATGTATGGGTGATTAATAAATTGGAATGGGATGAACCATATAATTGAACCATTGTTGATGCACATTATATACTAAAAGTTTATTGAATAAAATTTATTCCTGTGAATTTTTTTACATCATAGATAAAAATGGTTGTGGTTATATGAGAGATACCTCTGATGGTTCTTTGATCATTGTTTTATGGAGAATGAATGGTTTAGGTCCAGTATTAATAGTAGGTTCCAGTGAGACCATTTTAGTATAAGGGGAAACGATATTATGATCTACAAGGGGGTGATTGAGTTGGTAGAGACCAAACATTGTTTTTTTCCTTGTGTTCAAGAACCATAAATAGAGTGTTCCAATTAGGTGGTCATCAGTAAAGACGTGGGTAAGATTTCCAAGTCCTGTTTCATGATGTTGAATATGTGGTGCTATAGTTGTTTTGGATTGTTTGAGGTACTCTTAGTGTATTATAAACCCTCATTTGTTCCATATTTATTTAAATTGATTTAATATCATTTTTTTCACACACACCATTATATCCTCTCAAACTATATTTAGAGTGTATTTTCATTCGTATGGTGTTAAATATTTTAGTAAATGTCCATACTAGCTTCTTTTATGTGTTCTAGGGGTTTAGACTAATGATAGGGCTGCATGATTATTGTGGGGGTATTCTTTTCATATAAATATACCTATACACCCTGACCCCCTTGGACAACCTAACTACCCCCACGGACAGCCCGCCCACCTGGACACCCCGACCCCCCTAGACAGCCCCCCACCCCCTGGACACCTCCGACCCCCTGGACGGCCCCACCACCCCCTAGACACCCCGCACCCCCCTGGACATGCCACACCCCCCTTGGACAGTCCCGCCACTCCCATGATCCTCATCCTACTCCTCATCCTGATCTACATGAAGAAGTTAAAGTATAAAACTCATATACTCCCAACAAGACCCTTAAGGATTATGTATTCCTTGATCCACTTCCAATATCTTACTGGTCAATCCTTGAATATAGGAATTATAAATTTTGTATCTTATTTTATTATATACACTGTATTTTGTTGTATTTCTTAATATGATTCTCATATAGAGTAATGTGTCAGTTATGCTTTTATATAGAGTAAACAATTGTCATTTACGTAAATATTTTTTTGATTAAACTTTAATATTATTGAATTGATTTGAAATGACTTATTGCGATTTTTTTACAGAATGGATAGAAGTTGGATGTATGAAACTGATCAGATTTCAACCAATTTTCATAATAATTTGAAAATCTTTCTAGATTTTGCATTTGACAAGGCTTCAGATAGTGGTCGCATACACTGCCCATGTTTTAATTGTGTTGGAAGACCTTGGTTGGGCCATGAAGCAGTTAGCTATCATATAACCAAATATGGTTTCCAAACAAACTTTTATGTGTGGTATCACAATGGAGAGAAAATGGAATCTCAAAATGTTGATGATCCAAATGATAGGACTGAATTGGAGAGTTTTATATATGATTGGTTTCCATTTATTCGACATCATGAGAAGGAAAGGATGTTCAGCCAACAAGATTTCGATACAAGCACACATGATGCGTCCAATGAAAATGATGATGTTGATAGGGTGAAAAAATTGAATGATGTTGCGATGACTCCAGTATATCAGCAATGTGATAAAATGAAAAAGTTGGAATTTTTAATCCGATTGTTTCATGGGAAAACTATGTATGGGATTTCAAATATTTAAATTGATTACATTCTTACCTTCTTGAAGGACTTACTTCCAGATGATGCAGATATTCCCTCAAATCACTATATGGCATGGATGTTGGTTGATGAACTTGGATTCTCAAAAAAAAATTCATGCTTTCCCGAATGATTGCAGATTATTGTGGGAGGAAACTGCTGAAAGAAATGATTGTATAAAATGCGGAACCTCCCGATGGAAGCCAAAAGATGATGGAACACCATCTCGTGTGCCACAAAAAGTAATGTGGCACTTTCCATTGATCCCCAGATTACAGAACCCTTTCATGTCTGATGAAATATCCGTAAAAATGCGATGGCATGACACCGAGAGAAAAAAGAATAATGAAGAGTTGGTTCACCCTGCAGATAGATTTTCATGGCAGAGATTTGATGCTCGATATCCTGAATTTGAAGCCGACGTGCGTAATGTGAGACTAGGTCTTTCATGTGACGGTTTTAATCCATTTGGGAAGATGCTTATTTCACACAGCACATGGCCGGTTTTCATACACATTTATAACCTTCCCCCTTGGTTGTGTATGAAAAAGCCTTACACTTTCTTGAGTATACTGATATATGGCCCTTCTGATCCCGGCAATGATATAGATGTATACATGAAACCTTTAATAAAAGAGTTGAAACTTCTTTGGGATGTGGGTGTGCCCACATACGATGCATGTTCGAAACACATATTTCAGATGCGTGATGCACTTATGTGGACTATTAATGATTTTCCTGCTTATGCAATGATGTCTGGATGGAGCACAAAAGGAAAATTGTCATGTCCTGTTTTTATGAAGAATACTCGATCGAGAAGACTAAAATATCATCGTAGTTTTAGTTTTATGGGACATCGACGATTCTTTCCAATGAACCATCCATATAGAAACAATCGTCGAAGATTTGACAATACCATGGGGTTGTGGATTTATAGTGTATGGGACAATAAAATATTCATATATCTTCTATAAACCTCAATAATTTGTTCATATAAACTATTATAAAATATATAATTATTTGGTATTCACCTATATAATATATTTTTTATAAAAAATATAAAAAATATCACCCTAACCATTTTTAGAGGTGATAATTCAAAAATTGAAATATTTTTTATAGTAATAATTTTTCCAATATGAGAAATTTATGTTTTTTAATTGAAATACATATTTACTAAATAATACTAATTTTTTGACACACTAAACTTTCCAAATATTTGAAAATTTTACTTATAGATTCAAAAAAAATATTATCATTTTTATAAAAATATATTTTTCAACATAAAACGTTTTTATGAATTAATTTTTTTTTTCTAAACTTATCATAAAAATATATTTTCATGAAAATAAAAAAATATATTTTTTACCAAAATTATAAACTTTCTTTCTCTATGTACAACAATTTTTTATATTTTTTAACACATTAATTTAATTGAATTATGATATAAATTTCTTATATGTAACATTAACATATCAAAGATAATGTGAATTACATTATCTTCCAAAATATGAAAAACTTTGGAATTTAGAAGGTAAATTCCATTTACAAAATTCTTGTTCGTCACATTATTCCCCTCTTTATAAAATTCACACTCAATATTTCATTATATATACTAAGGTGACTATAGATTATGGTAATTTTTTTGGATTTCTCCCTTGGGTTTCTAAGTTCTTCCCTCATACATATGGTTTCTCCAAATAACATTGACCAGGTGAGTTGTCTTAATTGCATATAACATTGTCTCTATGGTTTAATATCCTCATCGAGTTCTCTTCATAAGAGATGTCATGCTACACATGTACCACCAATGTATTTTTTACAAGAGAGGGATCTAGTGGTTACTTGGTCTATAGGGATATATAGAATTCATCATGTACCTGATATAGATTTTATGGGAATGTTGGTCAATAGGTCACCACTCTAATGTGATCAAGAATCTCATTGGGGCCAATGTATCTAAGACTTAACTTTCCTAACTTCTCAAATCTCATGTGTCTCTTAAATGGAGATATATAAAGGAACACTTCATCTCTAATTAAAAACTCTAAATATTTTATATGAATACAAACATAGATATTTTATCACATATATACTTTCATGATGTTTTGTTGGGTTTATTTTATATTAACTTCGATTTTTTAAACCAATAGAGTTTTCAGTACCTTATATCAACCAAATTCATCCCAACTCATGGATGTTTTCTATTTCATCACCCAAAGTGCGTCTTTCGGAATCAATTTTAATCCTTGAGTGGAGTTTTTTGTTATATGAGAACTCAACCAAATAAATATATCAATCCCAACTTAGTTTAAAGTCCACAGAGAAGGATATTAGAATATCCTAAATTATTTATATAGTCTGTTTACATTTTCCATCAGTCAGTGATGATAATGCATACTAAAATTAAAATCTTTATTCATTTCATGTTGAAATTTTTTCCAAAATGTTTAGGTAAACCTTTAATTTCAATTAGATATAACTAATATTAGTGTTTTATGTAAACTCACCACTTCATAAATGTATATATTTTCAATATGATCAAGATAGAATTCATCTCAAAAAGAGATTAAGTGAGAAATTTTTGTGAGATATTCTAATATACCTCATATGAAATTTTTTCCATTATATTTAATTATAAGTCATATTATAACATCTATAGTGATGTTCTCTAATTTCAATGATGATATGGGTATTGGATTCATCATCCTGTTGGATTTTTTTCTCTCTTAATTCATTTACCAACATACAGGGAACATTTAACTATATTCATTAATTTATTACTTCCTATTATACTAGGAAAAGTTATTTCAAGGATCCTTATACATATTTTTCTTCTAGTGTGGATTATGAATGTTGAGATATGAGTGTCACTCAATAGATCCTTTTTTATCATAGTGTATGATGGTAAGGATATTTGTATCCCAAATCTCAAAAATTATTCTCCATTAATGTTGAACTCTAAGTCATTTCCCTTTTTTATATAATACACCTTATTTTTTAACACCATAGTATCCCTTTGAGAGTTTTCAATCTCCTCTAGAAAATATGTTGAGAAAATCATTTGTGAAAGGAAGGATTTGGTTCCTTAATTTTTGATTCCCATGTACATCCCTTGTATGTATCAGAATATTAGATCATTCTCAATTCTCATAATTGATAAGGTTTTAGGGTACTTTATACTTTTAGAATATACTACTTTATTCACATTCCCAAGATGGGTTTGTATTGAGAAATCAAAGTCCACGTGCATATCTAACCATTTTTGTTGGTTCATATTAATCTTTATTTGTATAAATATATACTTGAGACTCTTTTGAGTCATAAATATGCCAGACTTCTCTCCATAAAGATAATTCTTTAAAATATTCAACATAAATATTACTCCATCCAACTCTAGATATTATGATGGATAATCATCTCATGAATATTCAACTACCTTGAGTCATAGGCTATCACTTTATCATTATTTTTGTGTATAACCCAAGACCTTATTTGAATCATAAATATAGATTATAAAAAAATTACCCACTTATGTGTAAGATTGTTATGGGTATAGTGATTAGTATCATCTTCAACTCCTTGAATCACTCTTCACATTCATCGGTCAAGATATACATTAATCACTTCTAATTTAACTTATTTAGTGGGTTTTAAAATCTTGATAGCTCCTCCCAAATCATTGGTAAAACCAATCTAATCTGATAAAACTATAGATATCCTTTATATATGTTTTTCAGGTACACCCATTAATGTACTTGATGAATAGAGCCTTTAAAGATCATAGTAAAACATTTAAGATAGTATATATAGATAATATTCTTATATAATCTGAAATTAAGGAGTAACATGAGGAGAATTTGAGTAATATTTTGAATAATTTTTGAAGTGATAAGTTATATAAAAAGTATATTAATTTTAATTTCTCTATATATAACTCAAATTTACTATACTTTTTATATAACTTATCACTTCAAAAAGTCTTCAAAATATTACTCAAATTCTCCTCATGTTACTCCTTAATTTCAGATTATATAAGAATATTATCTATAAATACTATCCTAAATGTTTTACTATGATCTTTAAAGGATCTATTCATCAAGTCCACTAATAATTTGAAATCATTGTTGAGTCTAAATAAAATTACTATGAACTCATTGGGTTCATACCTTGTACAAAAAAAATTGTAAAATCCCCAATATTTACCTTTAATTGATGATATTAAACTAAATTTCAAATTTAGAGATGTATCAATCCCCTCATAAATAATCAAACAAGTCATAAATCAATAATAGTGGATACATATTCTTTACCATGATATAGTTGTGTTCACAATAACCCTTGTAATGGATCATTAGCCCATCCTAATTCTTAAAAAAGTGGTTTGGAGTGCCCCATGGTGAATCACATAGGTACATAATTCCCTTTTCTAGATTATATAATATTTTTTTCTTTATTTAATCATGTTAAATGGGTGAAATTATTTAGAAACACTTGTATATGGGAAGAGCTTAAATTATAAGTTCTATTGAGAACACAACCTCTCAGTTAGGATGTATATTAGGAAACTCTTTGTGGAATACATTAGCATATTCCCCCAAAATAGACATGTATTCAAGGATAATCCTCTATTTTTTCCCTATACCACATCAATTTTTTATAAATATATTTTCCTTTTAAATAGACATGAAGTATTATATATCTTATTTAGCACGCAACACAGGGTATAAATGAACAATGTTTTAGTATATCATTATAACCAAGCTGACAAATTGGATGTATGAATAAGAATAACCACATTCTGAAAAGTATGTATAAATTTTTTATATTATGAAAATTTTTATATTAATTCATTATAAATTTATCCTCAATTTTCAATAAATTCATTTTATGCTTTAAAAATATGATTTCATAAAAAAATGGGTTTTATTTCATTTTTTACATGGATAAAATAATTAATTTCTAAAACATCAAAAAATAGTATTTATAAAAATAATATATATTCTTGAATTATAATATAAAAATTATCATATGATAAAATTTTCTGATTTTTCTAAAAAGATTAATTTTTCAATGAATAGTAAAAAATGAATTTATAGAAAACTACATTCTACATTAAATTATAACAAATTCTCATTTAGTTTTGAATTTATTTTAAATTTTCATAAGTTCCAATTTATTAAAAATAATCTAATCAATGTAATTTGAATTGAAATTATGCTTAATTTGTTTATATAATTTTTTTTATTTTTATAAAAATATTTTTATAGAAACGCATTTTTTGAAGCGTTTTCAAAATTTATTTAAAAAATAATTTATTACACTTATAGAAATTGAATTTTTTAAAATGGGTTTAATATTTTAAATCTTAAATTCCAAATTTTTAAATGATTCTAGTTTCATTTCTTTTCATAATCAACAGTAAAAATAATAAACATTTGTAATCATGGTTAATGTTAAACTGATTTTAACAAGGGTGGTTAAACCAATGGATAAGGGAATGTTTTCCAATTGAACCAGAAAACAAATCATATTTTATAGATATATTTACACCCTATATTATCCTACATTTTAATCCTTTTAATTTTTTAAGAATTTATCAAAAATAATGCTTTATTATATTTTAATCTTTTAAGAAATTCCTTCTCTCTCCTCTAACCATTTATAAATGGACACCCACTACCCTCTCTTCTATACACTTCAAGAGACTCTTATATTAGGAAATGCCTAAAAAATACTTTATTAAAATCTATAATAATATCTTAGCAGTCTTTGTTTGATAAAAATATCATCCTTTCAAGGTTTAAGGTGTAATCCAAAGGAGGTTTCTCAACAAAGAGGTATAACTCTTAAGAAAACTCTTTCAATTTTATTTCCTCCTCCACCTTCTTTTTTATGTTGGGGATGAAGAATATTTTTTTAAGAAAGAAAATTCCTCTTTATATCTTCTTATAGGGAGACACATTACATAGCTCGTAGGCCCAAGTCCAAGTGACCCAAATTTCTATATTGAAGGCCTAGCATAACGTCATGCCTACACCACATACTGTGTCACCATCTGCTAGCATCATGTCTGCATCACCGCCTGCCTATGTCATTATTTAATCACCGCATGTGTTATGAATCCCCCCAAGGTTCTTTCCATGATTTAAACCCTAGTATTTTGGAAGTAGGCTTACAGGGTTTACCACTCATGCACCACCCCAACTGCTTCTTCCAAATTTTCTAAACATGTTGTTTTAATTATAACATGATGAATCTAATATAATAAATATTATTATATATTATATAAATGCCAAACAATATTTTTCCACCAGTTTTCCGTAAAATGGGAAAAACGTATTGCTAGTGAATAGGGGTGGACTACCACATCTAAGAAGAAAAATGAATCATTTTCCGTCATTACCTAACATTGTTACTTATAATAAAGGGTTTAATAAATATAAATAAATTTTCATATGTAATGACTATTTTATAATGATAAAATATTATTTATTTTTCTTTTCTTATTTTCCTTAGAAAATGAAAATCACTTTCACGCCTACGTGCGGACTACTTTCTCCATGAACAATGGTGTTCATTTTCTACCTCGACCATGTATGAATGAATATGAATATGTATAATATATATATATTTATTTTTTTTTATTTTTATAATGATAAAAATTTTGTAAATTATGGAACCATGATCAAATTATAAGGATTGAAATGTCTGAACCAAAACATTTATGAAAAATGAAATAGTTAAAACCTAGAAATAATGATTTAAATAAACAATTACAATTAAATTGGTGTTTTCATGTTAGAAATGGATAATTTGTGATATTAAAATTTTCTTTGTTATTATTTTATAAAACTATAATAAATTTATATTTTTATTTATGAAATCAGAGTTCTTGTGTAGAAATTCAAAATTAGAGTAATGGTTCATTATCTCAATATGGTTATACTGATACATGTTTGATGTTATGAACCTATTTATGTTTATGATGTGTAAATACTAACCCATTTACATGGTATATCATTAATCTCATTATAATTATAATATTTATTTATTTTTTGAAGTTATATGTTCATGGGGATTACGATTCAAATGTTACCAAAGTATAAGTGTTCTAATGTTACAATCCCACTTTTAGCAAGATTGTTTATGCAAAAAATTCCAATTATGAAATTATAAGATCATTATATGAAAAATATTATTTATTATTTTATCCTATATTTATTTCTTATGATAACATTATTTTCATTTGTATTAATCTCCTTAAGTACTCTAGAGACTGAATGAATAGTTTTAATCAAAATCATCTTTATTTTACTATTCTATTGGGAATATTATTCATCCATGAGGATATTTTCTATATAAAAAAAATCATGAGTGTTTTTCCTGTTACCCTATGATTTTTTAAATTAATTTTTACACTTGTTTTACTTTCTATAAAATATTGAAAGTATTATTCTTGTCATTTTCTAAATGAGTTACTTTTTACTTTTTACCAAAATGTGAAAGGAATTTTTGTTTCCACAAACACAGCATTACTATAATTTCATGTTTTCATGACCACTCAATGATTTGAAGATTAATTTTAGATTCTATATGGTTATTTTGAATTAAAATGTTTTCCTTAATATTTTATAAATTTTTATATTTTAAATATGTTTTTTCAAAATTAAAAGGGTACTTTCCCCAAGAAAACATTCATAGGTCTTTAAAAGGAGTTTCTCATCTTTGATAACATTATTTGACATTTCTTATGCTTCATTAGGGATATTATTCTAGTATATCATCCTTATTATTTCTCTTGATGGTTTCTTGTTATGATGATTCAATTTTTATAAAACTCATTTTCTTTTCTATGGGTTGAGTTATGATGGAATGATAAATGTCTTGTGGAATATGTATAAATAGATTATGATCATTTGTTAGGTGGTTATGTTATATAAATATAAGGAATTGGACAAATAGAAATGTTTAATGAGGCCAAATGGTATATGGGGTGTTATCTAAAGCCCATAAAATAGGGTATATGGGAGATTATCCCAATCATGAAAAGTTGTTACACAAGAGGTTAACCCAAGCCTGAAGCAGGTACATGGGTATTTATCCCAAAGGTAACATTTAAATAATTTCATGGTGGGTATCTTTGACATAATATTTATATGGTTATGATTACGTTATAATTTATTCCACTGTTTTATGGTAAGATCTTATACCAATTTTATGTTCTCATGGACCATTTTCTTTGATTTCACTATGATTCTTATCTTATGAACTGCCAAACTTTACTCCATGACTCGTGATAATAATCTATGAATTATTGGGTATGGTTTTAAAATGTTAATATTATGGTTTCATACTCTTATGATAATTTTTTTTATAAAATGATAACTGATATCTCCCTTGTTTACCCTTACCGAGGATCTCAGATCACTAATTGTTATGTTTTCTTATCCCAAAGAAATTGTTGAATATCTTTAAATATGATATGTCTAAGAAGGTTCCTAAATCTGAATAACATATTTTGATATGATTCGGTTATTTTATGTACTATTTTTTATGTATCCAAGTTTCTACATATGAAAAACCTATAAAGTTTTAGTGTGGATTATAATATCAGTAATTAATATTCATCGAATAAGATTTTATATTTATATATGAAATGTTTTAGGTCTCCTCAGTTATTATCTTAGAAATTTTTATTAATTTTTGGGAATTTGTATTTGAAAAATTTAGTAAGAACCCTTATGAAAATTTAAAGTATTGGAGAACATCCTATATTATGGTAAAGAGAAGAGTGTTACTTTCCAATAAACTAATTCCATTTCTAGATACTAAAATTGGATTTGGATGTGTAAATAGTTCACATAGAACAAAAAAATCTTATTTTTGTTGGTTGGTTAATAACTCGATCGGCATCGATGCATGATGAGTGGGTATAACACTACACACTTGGTTAGACACACCCAAGGGAAATTCTAGTGTTAATTATCATTTTATCAATGAATTTTTTAAATGAACTAGTATGATGGATTTTAATTAATGATAAACATAGATTGCCTAATTTAAACCTAATTTTTCATATATTTAAAATAATTTTTCTTGGTTTTGACATGTTATAAATGATTTTTTGTGATTAGGCATTTTTTACTATGATCATTATTGCTCTCACTATTCTTTTTGGTTTTAGTCAATAGCCAAATCTTGATGGAAGCATTTTATCACTGAATATGATGGATAATTCAATTATTTTGGACATAAGATATCAAATTGAATAGGTTAAAATGTTAAATTATGTCATTATTTCTATTCATTTATCATGTTTTATGATTGAAAATTGCAACTTGGGTGTGATTATTGACAAACCTAATAAGTGAAAATGGTATTTCATTGGATTTTTGTGGATTAATACAATAAATAAAAAAATATTTGTCTTATTAGATGTCATTAATGTGGGAAAAAATCATCCATGTAAATGTCTCAAAGGAACGAGATTATTTTTTATGTGTAGAAAGGAAGGGCTTATAACGAGTAATTTTCAATAATAATTATAGAGTTTTATGTAGGGAAATAAATTACATCCTAGGGTACCATTTTTAGTTCTTATGTATTAGGTTTGGAGAACTTGGGAATTATCCAAGTCAATGCCCAAATCCAAGGGCTATATCCTATACAAATTAAGGGTCTATACAATGTAAATCGTTGAATTGGATCATGATGGTAATTTTACAAGACCAATGTTTCATGAAATGTAAAATTGATAGTGATTTAAAGATGATTTATAGTCTATAAAAGACATTAGGTTCTCTCTCAAGTAGATTTTTTGGTTTATAGAGTGAATTATTAATAAAAAGAACTAAAAGAAGGTGGTGGTTTTGAAAACAATTTTAAAAAAAATAAAATGACTTAATTTAAAAAGTTTAATAGTTGAAAACATGAAAATTTTGGAAAATATATGATAATTCGGTGATCATTGATAGGTTACTACACCACTTGAAAATTTCCTTGTTCTAAATTGATTATTAGGTTTTGTTTTAATCCTTTGGTTGAGGGTTAACCAAGATCTTGGGTACCCATAAGCCTCTAAAAGATGAAAATAAGACTAAAGATTCACATAAAGATCAATTTGTCAAGTTAAATCCAATTATCATGATTTATAATTTGTAAATTAACACTTAAATCACATATTTTTGTCAAAGAAAAATATTATTATGTTTTCTAATCAGAACAACGCAATCTTACCACTTAAAATTACACATCTATTTGTTATGAAATAAAAAAAATGTGTCAAAACAAGTTAAGGTACATATAAAAGAACAATTACAAACCCAAATATACAGAAAATAAAGATAATTATGTGTCTAAACTCCTTATTCAAGTGTGTAGATCCATCTCAAATATCACCCATCGTTTAGCCTTCCATCGAGAGGAGGAAGCTTGGGTGGATCTCCTTCTTCATCCTTGATTTACTTATGTGGATATGTACCTATATAAATTCTAGTATTATTATATGACTCCAATATTACTCCGAAATATTGTAACATTTCCTCCTAGTCAATGTTTCAAATGGGGTGCCCAAGGTGCTATTTTATAGGAAAAGTGGAAGGAGGTTTTGAGCCCCCAGATTTCGAGAAACCACTTAGACTATGGTTTTCAGGGTCCATACAGTATTATATCACTTTGTAAAAACCATAAAAGTTATTTTATCACCTATTTAATATTCCAACCAATTATTTGGATTCATTTGGAATCTTACTGTTAGAGACATGGATACAATACAGAACACATCTTTTGACTTCAAGTAGGTTTGTTTGCCTAGAAAAATCAGTTTAGTTGGGCCCTTAATGGATGAATTGGGATTTGGTGTATTCATATGAGTTTTATCACACTATATTTTGGATCATTCCAAAACAATTCAGTCAAATTGAATGCATGGATCAGCTATATTGTTTATTTGATTCCACAGGTGTTCTTGGAATCTTGCCCAATTTGGTCCATTTTTCATCAACTTCATCTTGGGCCCTCCAAATCACCTCCAATAACAATGTAATCATAAAAACAAGTGAAATTACCCTTTTTAATATTTATTAACACAAAGTAATTTAATAAAACATAATGTGTAATATTTTATTAAATTTTTAATTTATGATACAAAATCAGTTTAACACCGTGATGTAAGGGTGAAAATGAATAGTGAATCTATACACGATCACACCCCCACACCCAAACAATTTCACTCCTAGGAAAAGTCACATTTACAAAAAAAAATATGCATGAATATATTCCCAAATTCATGAATATTTAACATTAAAAAGAAAATTCCATCCATGATAGTAATGTATTTTCAATGTTTTTGAGGCTAGAATGGGTGAAGAGGTAATATTTTCCATAGCACTTTCCCATAGATACTTGTAAGAAGATGCATGTCCCACATTGGTATTTCCTTGATTTGGGTTCTTGGGATAGGTCTTGTATTGGGTTGGAAATTGAGAAGGCTCGTTAGGATGGTGGAAACCAGGAGGACAAATAGGAGCATTTCTCCTTTGAGGTTTAGGAAGAAAATAATAAGGTTGTTCGACGTTACCACCACCTTGACCATAATGAAATTGATTTTGATTTTGATGAGGGAACTGAGGGGTATGGGAGATGGGATTAACATACCTAAATCCAGGGTTATAGGTGGAATATGAGGTTTTAGAGTGGGGTTGGGTGGAGTTTCAAATAAAAGGACCTAATTGTTGAGGGATGGTGTTCCTATAAACAAATGTTTCATTGATATCCATTGGACTACAATAATTGGATGGATAATCTTGAAGATGCGGACTTGTGTCAGTTAGATGAGATGGTGATCTAAATATTGCATACTTTTTTATAGCTCTAGGGAACATATATTTTGGATAAGATGAGGTTGGGACTCTAACAGCAACTTCTAGTTGTCTCACAAGACTTATAAGTTCACTCATCCACTAAATCATCTTGTTAGGATCTATGTATTGATTCTCTTAGAATTTTTGAACTTGATCATGAGTTTGAGTATTGAATTTTTGTGTGTTTGTAGACATGTTGATTATGAGATCTCATGTAGCTATAGAAGTAGCTTTAACAGGTGCACCACCACTTGTAGCATTAATGAGATTTTTCTCCATAGCTAATAACCCCTCATAGAAGTATTGGATCAGGAATTGGTCAGGGATTTGGTGGTTTGGGATCATTTACATAATCTTTTTGAACCTCTCTCAATACTCATGGAGTTATTCGTTAGAAATTTTATGGATACCACTTATTTCCTTTCAGATATAAGTGGTTAAATAATCAAGGAAGAATTTATCTAAGAAGAGTCGCTTCATGTCATTCCATGTGGTTGTGGAACCAAGAGGGAGGTAGTAGATTCATTACTTAGTGGAGTCAACTTGGGATAAATAGAGGGCTCGAATATGTATTTTTTCTTTATAAATAACTTGTGGCTTCACGGTAGATCACACCACTTGGAACTCTTGGAGGTGAAGATGTGGATCCTCACCAGCTATCCCATGAAAATGAGGTAGAAGAGGAATCAAACATGACTTGAGTTTAAAATCAGCCTCAATATTTGGATATTGAATTCCAAGGGGTTGGAAATTTATATCAGGGGTAGTAATTTTAATTATGTTTTTTTCCTAGGATTGGAAGCATCTAGAATAATTGGATAGGCAATGAATGGGTCTTGATTTATTTGATTATCCCCAATATTCCTCCTAATTCGGTGAAGTGTTATCTTGATTAGCGGGTTAAAAAAATATAATGTAATGTTTTGGAGGATATGGGGAATTCATTGAAATTTTTAAAGGATAAGTAAGCTAGGTTTTTATTTTATTTTTTTTATGATTTTTATGGGAAGGTGGGTTTTCCTTTCAGATTTTTTTTCAGATTTTTTTTGGGTTATTTTATTTTATTTTTACTAAAATCAAAAAATATCAACTACTAGTTCCACCATCCCAATAAATGGAACTATTTCAAGCATGTTCAATTTTCACCTATTGACCATTCATAGGTATGGTTCTTTGATAATTTATATAGTGTCACTTGGGTCAAATCTTCAGTGGTGGTGCTTTTTAATTTTTGATTGTTTTTTATTGTTTTTTTAATGGGGGTGGTTTGTAGAGCAAAGATAAAATGATTAATTGATGAATATTGATTTTATTGTTTAATAATCATTGTAATCAGTTAATTATTATGGATTTAATATTGGTATATCCTTAATCTTTGATATATATTTCATTAAATTAACACCCACTTCACAAGATGATTTTGATCAGAATTCCCAAGTCTTGAGGCTTTAATCCAAGACTTACTTTAACTAAGGTTTTAATCTCAATTAATTATTCCTTATGGTAGTTTATTTATGTTCCCAATAATCCATGTAATCTATATGTTAAACAAACATTTCAATAAATCATGATATTTTATATTTAATACAAACAGTGTTGACCTAAATAATATTAATCGACAAAAAGCTCACAATCACTTAACATCACCAGATTAAGAATCACCCCAATAAATGATTTAATCATCCATTTATAAGGTTATTAATGTGTTTTAATATTGTTATAGTAATTATTTATAAATATAATGAAAATAATGGGAAAAGAAAAGACTTGTGCACCAAACACACACACACACGAACGATGAAGAGAATTAAATGCGTACTTTCAACTAAATAAGAAATAAAAAGAAGGGAAAGATTTTTCAACTTTATTTAAAAGTAATAGTAACATTAAAATTAAACAATAGAGGGTGAACGATTAGAATATAATATGAATATAATTTTATAAAACATCAAAAGAAATTGAAAACAACTTACGTGATTATAATAAAAAACAAGGGAAAACAAAAAAGAAATGAAAAGAGAATAACTCCTTGGTGTGTTTTTTTCTTTGATCACATTGCTATAACATATTAAATTTTCTTTTAATGTTAAATCTTCATGATGTTGGGAATATATTCATTCATAATTTTTTAAAATGTTACTTTTCCTAGTAATGAAAATGTTCAGGTTTGGGGGAGTGATCGCGTCGTGATTCACTGTTTTATTTCACCCTTAACTCGAATGGACCAAAGGACTTCATTTTTATTGATTTTTGATAACCCCCCTTTCAAGGGATAAGGGGGAACCCTTACAAGTACCATATTCTTAGAGATTATATGGACCATAGTCTTAAGAGATTACATGACCCGATGGTCTTAGGGTATTCAACCAGACTATAACAATACAGAACTACCCCTCACCAGCATCTGCATCGTGATGGTAGCTCTCCACCTTTGTTGGTTGTTTGGCTAGGCTTCCCATGCAAGAACAGGCTAGTCCCGATGGAGTAGCCATACCCTCTCATTCTCCCAAATCCATTTGGTTCTACTCTGGTGATTTCACTTGCTCTGAATCCTCCTCAGGGGATGCTCCTTTTTTGTAGAGTCTATCTGGGGTAACTGCACTGATCATGTGGCCTGATGGGCTTGAGGTGGCCTCAAGGCCTTAAATGTGGCCAAAAATCCTTACTGACCCAAAGGACTGGGGTGGCCTAAAGGCCTTAAAGTCTCCAAACCCAAACAGGTAGCCCAAGGTGAATAATTCTATATGCTACAGTGATGAACAGTACCTACTACAGTGCTTCTATAGTGCCCCAAAAATATTCCTCCACCTGGTTTCAAACTTGGGTCTCATGGATGCACTTAAAGAGTCCTCACCAACTGGATTGAGGCTCATGTTCTTATTTCACCCTTACATAACTATGTTAAATATATTTTTTATTGTAAATTAAAATTATTATAAAAATTTAAACTTAATAATTTATTTAGTTTTTCTATTTTTATCACTATTAAAAAGTGTAATTTCACTTTTTTATGATTTCACTACATGTGGAGGTGAGTGGAGGATCCATTTTGAAGTTCATGTGAAGCGGCCCAAACTGTGATGGACCCAAAGAACCCATGTGGACTCAAATGTACACTACAACTAATCCAAGCATCCAATTGGGATGAAATTATTTGGGTACATCCAAAATTTAGTTTTCTACCACTATTTTTAATACACCCATGCACAATTCATTCATTAAGGGGTAAATCAACACTGATATTTCTAATAAAGGGAATCTGCCTAAATTCAAAAGTGGTGTTCTATATTTTGGATAAATCTTGAGTACTAGACCTCAAAAGGATAAAAAAAATTTGGTGTAGATATTAAATAGGTGGGGTAATAAAATTTTACTTTTTTAAAAAGATATATAAGACTATATGGATTTTGAAAACCATGGGCCAAATGGTTTTATAAAATATATATACCCAAAACCACCTTCCACCTTTCATATAAATTGGAACCTCAATAACCTCATTTTTAAGTTCAACCAAGGGGAAAAGATCTCTCATTTTTTAGACCCAAAGGATTCCTCTCCTCATATAATAATTTATTGTGGCCCCTATCATTATAGGGGGGTCATGTATGAAGGAAAATTTCTACCCGACCCTCCTCCTTCTCTTGATGGTGAGTTAAAAATGGACAGTCATTTTGAGGGAGCTACACACACTTAGGAGGGATTTCTCTAACTACTTATTCTACTAGTTTTGTTTAATTTTTATTTTAAAATTTTCATTAAAGTTTTAAATTAACAGTATTCTTCTTTGAATTATTTTATTTGTTTTAATCAAGTGGAACACTTTTAATCTCAACACCGATTGGGTTGAGATTTCAAGTGGGAATCTTAAGTTGTTCCGATTGGATATGAAAAGAATCCTTTTTTATCACACATACATAATATTTCATTATTCTTTGGTATCCCTTTTTCTATTCTTGAGTTCCAAATATTGAGAGCACAATTTTGTGTTAAGGGGTGGTACTTTATTCATCTCTTTAATAAGAAAGAGGGGATTCCAGATCTTGAAAACCCTCAACCAAAAGATTCCATTAAAAATGTGTATTTTTTAGAATGATGAACTTGAAAAAGATGTGTAGTGAACTCAAAATTACCTCCTTCTCTCATAATTCTAAAAACACCACCTTTATTTAGAAACTATTAAACTCTTTAATTAAGTAATTTTATTTTTAAAATTGTTTTCAAAACCACCCCATCTTTTAGTAATCTATATTAAAAACACACAAATTAAACATCCAACGCTCCTTGATAGATGTCCTAGGGTCTAAAATATAATATAAATAAACCTTTTAAGAATAATATTTCTCTAGATTTTTCTATATAAATTATCCAATTGTATATCCAAGTGGAGGGTCAGTTTTGGAATGAAAACATTCCTCCACCTTGGGCTATAAATACATCTCCCGCTTCTTCTTGAAAGGGGATGGAATTTCAGCACTTTAAGAGGATATCTAGAATGAATAGTGCCTTGACAAGGGATTAGGAGGACTATTTTTTATGCTATTTTTGGGGCGCACATCAGTCTGTGGAGGATGCGCTAATGGATACCCCGCATTCCCCCTTTCCAAAGGCGGGAGGCATCCATCTCTTATTTAAGGACGTTTTCTCCTTGCCTGAAATGGGATGATGGGATTTCAGTCTCTCTTTCCGTGGATTCCTCCTCAGAACTCGCTACCTATTCCAAGTCTCCATCACAAAATTAATACATTTCTCATGAAACTCTTCCTAGTGCCATGTCTTCATGGACGCCGGTTAATTTCACTACTTCTATCAGGCCATTACTAGGGGTCTGATCAGGGCAGCACCCTTCAGTTGGGGAATAGTCAAGTTGGACATCGTTGGCGTGTATAGACGCTGTAACACTGGTGCATATGGGTTTCTTCCCCTTATGATATGGCTTCTCAAGGGCGTGTAATCCCGAGGAATCCCATGTCGAATGTAGAGAATTTTATTCCATAGACATGTCTCTGAGATTTTCCTCAGCTTCCCATTTTTAACACAGGGTATGTCACGAGTTTAATGTCTTGTGGAGATAGATCAGACTGATCAGAACACTGATGAGAGTGGATAAGATGGGTGAAACCAAACAAGGTAACATTGATGTTGACTCTAATTCATGGTTAGTTACCTGATTGTTTCTAGGAGCATTGAGAAGTTGGGCGACATGATCTAACCGGGATGTGGCGGCTCAGGTAAGAATCCAGATGGATATGGATAGTTGATGGTATATGGAGAGTGAGATGGAGCCAACATGAGGGATATGGTGATTTTGGGTTTGAGCCTTGAAGAGACTTCCTACATATCTCTGTGGAATGGAATCAAAGTCTGTGTAGTTCGGTGGGGTGATGGGATACCATAGGAGGCAGTCCATGAGAGTGGATGCATGGATGGGACCCAGAGGATGTGTAACCTCCAGGTTGGGGCATGACCTTCCTAAAGCACAGAGGCTCGAGAGAGAGAGAGAGTCCAAGATGGGACATGATTGATGGTCTTGAACCTTAGGGAGGCTTCCTATGTATCCTTGTACCAGGGAATCAATGCCCATTTAGATTGGGATGGGGGAATGCAATTGGGTTGTGAGTAGAGGATGGTGACCTGACGACCTACTAGGGTTCAAGAGTGGTAAGCATCCCAGGTTGGTCTGGTGCTCGAGGGGTGGACCAAAGATGTGGGTCCTAATAAGGGGGCACTAATGTTTACCAGTGTTTGGAGTTGAGCCTAGGGGAGGCTTCCTATGTACCATGTCTAGGAGACAAGGATCAAACCTGCATAGTTCATTTTACAATGTCTTACTACTGGTTGATCTTGACAATGGCTTAATGATTGATGGGGTAGAATGTCTTACCGCTGGTTGGGGATCACAATGGCTTATCGCTGGATGGGGTTGAACCTCATAGAGGCTTCCTACATACCCTACCTAGAAGATATGGATCAAAACCCAAGTAGTTCAAATGGGTAAAGTTTAACGTCTTGTGGGATAAGGGTGGACTGACGTGGAGTGGTCAGGACCGATGGGTGTCAGACTTGAACTTCATGGAGGCTTACTACGTACCTTTCCTTGGAGACAAGGATCAAAGTCCACATATTTTAGAATGGGGGATATAGTTTAACGTCGTGCAGGACAAAGTTGAATCTACATGAAGGGGGGTCGGGTCAAGTAAGTGTTGGGATTGAACCTCAGGGAGGCTTCCTATGTACCTTTCCATGGCAAGGATCAAAGTCCACATAGTTTGGGATGGGGGTTTGGAACCGAGGTGTGTGCAGAGGATAGCGACTCGACAATATGCTAGGGCTCAAGAGGGGTTAGCAGCCTGGGTTGGTCTAACGCTCGATGGGCGTACTAGAGATATGGGTCCCAACAGGGAGGACACAAAATTTTACCAATGTCTAGAGTTGAACCTCATGGAGGATTCCTACGTACCATGTCTAGAATACAAGGATCACACCCATGTAGTACATATTAAAACATCTTACCGATGGTTTAGGTTGACAATGACTTACCACTCAATGGGGTACAACAGCTTACCGATGTTTTGGGATCGCAATGGCTTACCGTTGGATGGGGTTGAACCTCATTGAGTCTTCCTACGTACCCTACCTATGAGATAGGGATAAAAACTCACATAGTTATAAAGGGTAATATTTATCATTTTGTGGGATGATGGTGGACCGACGTGGAGTGGTTAAGACCGATGGGTTTCAGGCTTGAACCACATGGAGGCTTCCTATATACCTTTCCTTGGAGATGAGGATCAATGTCCACGTAGTCTGAAATAGGGGATGCAGTTTATCCTTGTGCAGGACAAAGGTTAACTGACGAGAAGGAGGGTCGGGTCATGTAGGTGTTGGGCTTGAACCTCAAGGAGGCTTCCTACATACCTTTTCTTGGAGAGGATCAAATTCCATGTAGTTTGGGATAGAGGATGAAGTTTGACTTCTTGTAGGACGAAGGTAAACTGATGTGATGGGGTTTTTGGTCATGTAGGTATTGAGATTGAACCTCAGGGAGGCTTCCTACATACCTTTCCTTGGTAAGGATCAAATTCCATGTAGTTCGCGATGGTTTGGGGATTACACTCTTAGGAATTCCTGGAATTATGCCATGGTCGATGATTACTCTATGCCCACGTGAGTCTTTCTCGGTGTAAGAAACAAGAGGTAGCAAAGACCTGACGATCATGTTGCAGTAGGTGCATTTGTGGGAAGTGGAATGGGGCTTACATGTGTTTATCAACCCAAAGAGTAAACAAGGTCTTATGCATGGTTAGCATCCCAGGGAGATGGAGATTGGGACAAACTCCAATATGGAGGCCTGTTGGAGAAAAATATTGGAGGGAGAGGGATGGGGTATCGAGGATTCATATGTCCCTCTCACCTCTTAGTCTCTGGCACTGAAGAAGAAAGGAGGATTAGGGGTACTACCTCTTTCAAGAAAGTCTATGGACTTACACCAAGATGGTCGAGCTTCCCCGCGGACAGATGCTGCTCCAAAAAAAGAGGATCTCATTCCATGTGAGGAATATCTCACTCCCCTATAGATGAGAGAGCATGAAGAATTTATGAGGTGTGATTACCCATGTATGATGCGTAGGGTGTGGCTACAGTTTAACGTCATGTTCTGAGGATGATGGGACTTGGCAGAATAGCGTCCAATAGCTCAGACGAGGTGGGTTCACTCCGCACCCCTAGGACTTACATAACTGATACACGCCCACCCTTGGGGAAGGGAAGGCATCCACAGTGGCGTAATGAAGGGGTGTCGTGGAGTAATCCACTGAGGGGACCACGTTAGTGTGGCTATGTGAAGAAGAAATAGTCATTAGTTTGCCTATGTGAAGAAGCATAAGGCTAAGCAATGCAATGTGAATCACTGCCCAAGGGACCTTGAAATCACTCTGTACAAACCTAGAGGGTCATATTGGAGAAAGGTTCACAAAATAGGTGTGTTTAAGAGGGGCTCGGACATGGGGTATTAGGTTAAGGATGATTCATGGAGCACATAAGGATAATTGTGCACAAATGAGGGGGTTTGCATGAAATATGCACGCAATTGGGAACTAGTGAACACAAAAAATCCAGGTTGCGTAGATAATAGAGGTGCACGCGCAATTTGGAGGAGGTTTTGTGTGCATGAGGATGAGGTTTTCATGTAAGTAAATGGAATAGCACACAAATGTCCAAACAACAATGGATCGAGGTAATGATCAAGACCTAGGGGTTTCGAACAAAGTCGAACCCCTAGGAGACCTGTCGTAGAAAATCTTGTACTTGAAATCAATATTTTTGTGTGTAGAAGAGGTCTATTACATGAAGGGGAGATAGTTCGAATTATTCATCCCAAAAGCATGGGCTACCCTTATATTTATAGGTGATCAGGAGCTGGGGGGGGATTTGGCCTACACATAAAAACCAATCCCTATGATGGAAGCACAGAACTTTTCGGGCAGCATGTAACACATCTTCTTTGCATGGAAGTTTTACACACATGGGGTGTCCTTATGCGCACATCTCCGATTTTTTCACATGACCTTTTGGCCATTCCCAGGCCAGTTTTTTCAGTCTAAATCTAATTTCAGCATGTGGACATTGACAGATTTCAGCGTCTAAAAATTCCCCCCTCCCCTCAGAATCAAACCTGCAAGGGGGCGCAATGGTCGGATTTCGAGGGAAATTCCAAGACGCATGTCCCAGATGGGATGGAGTGCATAAAATAGTTCCTTTGGTGTGCAATCATTTTTTGCGCTTGTGGAAAACCTCATTCACACCTATAAATACCCCTAAGGGGTCCCATGGTCCAATCCGATTTTTCTGGCGATAATATCTAGTGCTCTCATGTGTTGAAAATCTCGTGTATATTTTCATGTAATCTAAAATTCATTGCATGGAATTCCCAAACATTGGTTTCATTTTTTCATACAACATTAGTTTTCCACACGCCTTCCTTGGTTTTTTGTGCCTCCCTCTAATTTTATGTGTGTCGTACTGGTCTTTGCACATGGGCACCTAGTTTTGTTTTAGACTTTACCAAAAAGAAATAGATGGATATTGATCAGGGTGATACTAGGAGAGAATCTGTTTATGCTGCTCAGAGGGCTGAGATGGTTGCGAACCCTGAGGTCTATGGTGCCAAGAAATTTGTATCTGACAACCAAGATCTCTTTAGCATACTGAACCAAGCCCTGAAGGAGTATGTGCTATCTAACAACCTATCGATATGGACTTTAGTATTTTAGAGGAGGTACTAGTGTCGGGATTTGAAGTCAATACACTGTGGTAATGGGTGATTTGCGAGGATGACCTACCCCGATACAACATCACAAACAATGTCCATCCTTCTAGAGAAACTAGGAACATGGCTGTCTATGTCCTGAATCTGAGGACCAGAACCATCTTGAGGAGTGATCTTGTCGCTGAGGATTCTCCAGCCCATTACGTGAGTACCTTTTGGCAGAGCATCACCGATGAGTCCAAGGGATAGCTGCAAGATTGGGACCTGAGGTCTGGAGGCAATTTCACAATTGAGTGGGCCTAGGCATAATGGGTATGCCAGTCATGCGATCAGTTTGGAGCGGAACTATGACACATCGGGCTGTTTGAGGCAGTGTGGACATCGCAGTTCCATTTCTACCATCAGCAAGAACATGGACCGGAGTTGTTTAGCTAGTGGTCCCATGATACCAACACCTTTTATCTCCATCATGGGGAGGTCAGTATCAATCTTTATGATGTTCACTTAATTGGGGGAATCTCTTTGGATGGGCATCAGTACGACGAGTTTCTTTCCACAGAGAATATTTTGGGGGATAAGTTGCAGACTCCCATCCTAACATGGAATCTGTTAGAGTTAGACAATGAGTGGATGGCGGTTAAGGACTTCCTAGAATACATCGCTTATTCTATGTGGTTCAGCATATTTCTTCGAAAAGACCCCTATTTAAAGATGCTTGTGTGAGGGAAGCGATGTCTGACCACAACGTAGTGAAGAAAGAGCGGATCATATTGTAAGATCCTAAAGGGGTAGAATATCAATCCTGGGGATTTAGTGTAGATGAAAGTCGAGACCCGAACATCCAATATGTTGGATTTCTTGCAACTTTCCTAAGTGGGTGTCTTCTGTCTGTAAGGGACTCAATGATGGGGGGTTCTCCCATTAATATTGGTGATAGCCAGTATTATGGTATCCAATCAGAGGTTTAACCTGGGGGTCCCAGTACTGGCCCAACTGTACGCCATTCTAGGGAATATTTCAAGAGGAGGTTCACGAAAGAGGATATATGGACCTTTCTAAATCCTTCATGGTTGGATCGCAGCTCACTATGGTGGGTACACCTTCCAAAATGTTATTAATCCCCCAGGTAATGTCCTGCGACCCTCCTTGTTGAACATTATTGGGGTCAAGCTGCTGATGCTCAATGAAGAGGGGATAAGGATCAGGATCGAAAATCACACCTATTTTACCTTTAGTCCATTCCCCATCCTGGTTTTCCAGATCATAGATGATGGGCAATGATCACTAGATAAATAGAATACTTGCAGAGCATCAGATGTGGGGTACTCATGACCTGAGTTAATGGAAAGATTCTTTGTGAGCCCTATGTGCCATCAATATTTTCCAGACAGTTTTGATGCCTCCAGTGGTTACTGAAGAAGGTGTATACAGATGTTCGAGAGGAGAAGAATACTTGCGTTCTCTGTTAAATGTGGTTGGTGTTCACAACTTATGTCTCTTGTGAGGTAATTACCTTTCCCCACACTATATTTGATGCTGACCTCTCAATAAAATATGTCAAACATTGGGTGTTGGAATATCCCGAAGGGATCCTATGAAAGCAAGTCTGGAAGCTCATGGTGGCTAGTGTAGAACCTGGAAGATGAGAGAGTAGACAAGGCACTGCTGGGGAGGAGTGGTTGGGAACAATCTAAGCGACTAGGTCAATGTAGGTCGGGACTTCAGTAGTGGGAACGCCAAAAGGGGCAGTCATTCCCTCGTCATTCAACAGGAGAGGGGCATGTGAACAACCTCGCAGAGCAGCCAGGGAGATTCCTGGTAAGCAGATAAGGTATATACTTCATCCTTCTGAGGATGAAATCTTCCTTGCCTTGTGGTCAGCCTGGTCGACCCTGGGACAGTCAATGAGCAATGAAGTCCCTTGGGAAAATATGATACGATATGGGATCCAACTTCCAGAAGTTGTACTTGTTAGAATTGATGATAGCGTGAACTTCCATCATCAACATGCATATTTGATGGCCATGGATGCATATGTATGCCAGCGGGGTCGACGTGAGGAACCACCTCTCCTGGTGAATGTAATGCTCAGCCATGAGCATGATCCAGAAAAAAAGACGTCTGAAGATGAAGATGTTGATGAGGAGATAGAGGTTAGTGAGTTAGAAGAAGAAGAGGAATAATAAGAGAAAGAATAAATAAGGTAAGCTGAAGAGGAGAATGGAGGTGGAGGGTCTCGGGGGATATCCCGCCATGGGAGTCCTCGAGAGAGTGGAAATATTGCTGGATCTAACATGGAAATAGTTGAGCTAATCAAGGTATACCTCAAGTGTTATCTTAGATTTCCCTTTTTTTAACATTCGTAATCATCAATCGGCTTTGTTGTCTTGTTCAAACGCATATCGAATCTTGTCAGGAGGCTCCATCTGAGGGGATGAGGATGCACTAGTGGAAAAAGGTTGGGATCCAACACCCATTATCAAACTGAAAAGCACTGAAGGATCCCCTATAGTGATAGTTCCTGTAGCGACTGAAATTATGAAAACTAACGCGCTGATCTCTTGTATGTTTCATTAATCAGATGCTCGTATCTGTCTTCAAAGAGAGCTTGGCTGATTATGGTGTTCATTTTTTATGCAGTAATCACAATATTGGAGGCTCGGTAGGCTACTGAATCTAGACTATCCATAGAGAACCTGATGGAAAATGGACCCAGCGAATTAGAACCCACTTCCAAAACCACGATGGCCCCAGCACCTAGTGAAAACAGAGTCATGGACACTGTTGATATCACTTTTGAGGTAGGGTCTAAAGCTGTTAGGGGAAAAATTTATGATACGGAGATGAGTGAGGAAAGTCACCCACATGTTGAAGAGCCTAACCCCATGAGAGAAATGCTAAAGGGAGATCCTGCCACGGATCTTCTAGCTGCTTTCCCTAAATATCGGCCTACAAACCATGAAGAGATGGATGACTCTGATCCCGAGGTAGTCGATGAAAGTCGCATGATGTGGCACAAGGGGTATAAGTGTATTGGGAACTTCTTGAAACATCTAATAGATGAATGGGTGCCCCGAATATGATCATTTCACACCTGGTTTCACCTTCTTGGCATTGGAGGGGTGGATACTCATCACCTTCACGTGATGATCCGGGATTTCATGGTTTAAAAGGTTTAGAAGAGAAGCCAATGTCTCACTGTCGGCCAATTCCAGAAAAAATCTGTGAGTATACCTAAATTCCATTAGGATGAGTGAGAGGTTATGTGCCTTGAAGAACAGGCAAATTTTCAAGCCATATTTGTTGCAAACCAATCCAAGATTATCAGGTGGTTGATGACCCAGTTGGCAAAATCCTAGGAGCAAGCAGCACAAGAAAACCATCAAATGGTTGGGTTTCAAGATGAGTGAGAGAAAATGCATATCAGATCCAATGAAATCCACTCTTTCGTAGCTAATGAGTAGAGGGATCTCAATGAGTGGGAAGTAGTCTTAGGGGATACAAGCCTGAGGGTGGCAGCATTGGAGCAATCTATCAAAGGAATTAATCCTTAAGGTCTGTGTTTTGGCCAAAAATATAAACATGTATTCCTTTGTTTGCTTATTCTGAACTGTATGCATAGACTTATTACCTTCTTTCTTGTTTATTTTTATTGTCACATCTCAACCATAATTTTGAGTAATCAGAAATCAATATCTATGATCACATGCGTCATTCCCGATGTGTGAAACAAGGGATGACTGCACCATTACTTTGTCTGATCACGAGATTTCCAACCAATCTTCAGGCATTCAGGTCATAAATGGGTAGTTCGGGATTCCAAGAAGAACAAGGGAGTCCTTAATAAAGAATTATGTTCTTAGAATAGTCGAGTTTCCTTTTTTTCAATGTGTTTAGTGCACGAGCGGAGTAACTCAAGGGGTGTTAGAATCAATCTGAACATAGGGGAATAGAATGTGTGAATCACGATACCCAAAATTTAGAACACTATACAGGTGTTGTGATAATTAGGATAACTGTTGAACGTGTTTAAAACATAGTATCATTATTTCATTCTCCCGAAATGGAGATTACAAATGAGGTAAAATCTCTGACCATATTCAAAACATGGGACCTGACTCAAAACATCATCTTTTATTCTTTAGAAATTCTAGCTCAGGATAGTAGGTGAGTCGTAGGTTGAGCGTCCATATTATTAGGGGCTTCCATTAGACGTGAAATAGGATGAGTGTCTGAATAAAGTACACGCAAAGTATGGAGGGTGGAGTGATGGGTTGTTCGAATAGAGTCCAAATCTATTGAAATTATTCCACCGTGGTGGAAACACATTAGGCGAGTATGTCGGTCTGATTACGGATCAAAATTACTTCTAAATAGTTATTTTTTGATAAGGACCTGGTGTGGCTTGTATTTTCACATCATACCAATAAGTACAATAAACACGTATTTTAAATGTCATATGGTTAGCATGATGAAGATAGTTTTAACATCATAACGCCTGGACCAAGATCAGGGACGAGGGGCCAAAAGTGATAATGACCCTGGGGTTGGGACCAAGGCGAAAGGCCCGGATGTTGCTACGTATCCCATATAGATGAGGATCAATAAAAATGTAGTTCTTAAAGAATTGAATGGTCAGAGACCAACACTTGTAGGGGGATTACTCTCTGGCAAAGAAGCTGAAGCGTCCCATAATTAACATGTGGAATCCTCAACTTGTTCAGGGTAGTACCACAGTTTAGTTTCATGCATCAAGGACTTATGGACTTGCATAGTTTAACGTCATACGATAGGAAGGGTATTCAAAAGGGAAGATCCCAAAGATAGAGATTATATGATGTGGTAGCTATAAACCTGATGTGAATGAGGCCATGAAGATTCCACACCACACCACATATCCTCAGGTGAAGTTTTTTAGGTCGGGAGACTGATAATGAGAGTCAGGCTAGGCCCAAGGAAAAGTGTCTGGGCATTCCTACATACCCCATTAGGATGGGAATCAAGCCATACATAGTTCTAGAATCATAGTTTAACATCATGTGGGACGAAAAGGCATGTGTGGTATAACTTTACGAGCACATGCCCCACCAAAACTACAAATCACATGTGATTCGTGCTCAATGTGGGAAACAAAGAATAGTAGTGAGATTTTCCTAATACATGAAGGCACGCATGAGGGGAAAATAAATTCTAGGTGAGTGACATTCCAAAATTATTGACCCGCCTGATCAACGCACATAGATGCACGGAGGTGTAAAACCATGAACTGTGATTCCACATGAACATAAGGAAGTGTAAATATGTGAATCGTGGCGCTTGAGATCTGGATCACAATGAAGGTGGTGTGACAATAGAGGATTGCTACTGACCATGTTCGAAACACAGCATTCACTTCTCATTAGCCTGGGATTGGGACAGACAAATGAGGGTTGACCACTAACCATGTTCGAAACACGGGACTTGTCGCAAATGTTTTCTGAGGTTATCAAGGGCGTTGGACCAAGATGGTAGGTGAGCCAATGTGGCATGGGGTTGGGTCGTAAAGGGGGGACCTATAGACATAGAAGAGGATGGGGATCCAAATAAAGGGTTCATGAATCTTGGACATGGAATGATGGATGTCCATGTGAAAATTCCACACTTTGAGATCTTTGTCACGACGCATCTGAATGTAATGATAACACACATCTGGTAGGGGGAGTCGAATCCTTTTCCAAGGGAAAGGGTCCTAAAGTTGCATGATCCAAGATTAAGTTCGTAAAGTGGACCATTAAGAGGGAACCCGATGTAATGAAGTTCTTACAGGGTGGTGAAGTAATCGAACCTGATGTGTAGTTCCCATAGGTAGATCTTATTTTGGGGTCCTAGAACTCAGACCAATATGGAAATAGATAAGGAAGAAACATGACATGGTTATTGAAAAAGTGTAGAACCCAAGAGGTGCTCACCACACCACATGATTCTAAAAGAATTTGGTCCAAATGTCTGAATAAAGGAGAGGATTTAATATTCCTAGGGATAGACCTGAAAATAGAATGTATGATCATTCTTACATATCCCATGAGGATGGGAATCAAGCCATATGTAGTTCTGGAAAATGTCTCATAGTTTAGCATCCTGCAACAATAACAGATGGATCTTTGTTTAAAGTTATTAGATCTTAGACCATAGATAGAATGGAGTGAGGGAGACACGTGGTGCGGTGATGGAAAAACCCGATGTGAATGAGGATGGTAGGAGTCCATATCACACTATGTGCTCCATCGGGAGGTTTTAGGTCGAGAAGCCTAAAATGAAAGTTGGTCTTGGCCTGGGACAAAGTGTCTGGGCATTCCTACGTAACCCATGATTATGGGGATCAATCCATACATAGTTTTAGAAGTGTCATGGTAGGGTTCTATTGATAGGGATAATATTTTTTTTCAGGTCTGGCCCACACACCAAAAGAATCAACATTTGATAGATCTTGTTTGTTCTTTAGGATGGATATGTGTGTATTTTTTTTATGAAGTGATAAACCTAGGATGGAGAATCCATGCATCCATATAGAAATCAACCCATATATGGGAATTGAAAAACGGTATGGTGGGTCACCATTACCAAACATGATTCCCCCTCAAGTGAAGACATCACAATGCAGTGTCATTTTTCATCATGCGGCCAGGACGACAACGTCATAGTTTAGGGTCGTATGATTGGACCAACTAAATAATTTTAATGTCATGAAATAAATACACAATATTTTAAAGTCATGTGCGACCTGGAAGCACAGTTTACCATCATATGGCTTGGACACATACAAAAGACATGAGATTTTTTAGGGGGAATGTGCATGGTGTGATAAAGAATACACAATGTGAATGAGGACGAGTTCCACACCACACCATGCACAATTTTGGGGAAGAAACATCAGGCCAAGGGTCCAGTAAAGGTCAGAAAATATGGGGATGGACCTAAATACAAGACGTCTAGGTGTTCCTATGCATCCCATAAGGATGGGAATCAAGCTGTATGTAGTTCTATAAATGTCATGCAGTTTTATGTCTTGTAGAAAGGATGTATAGATCTTAGTTTAAGGTCTTAGAGCTCAGACCATAGATAAATGTAACTCTTCCAAATGTGAGCAAACCTTCACTAAATCCTTAAGCCCATGTGAGCTAAGCTCGATGTGGGAAACAAGGGGGGAGAAGATCATTGCAACACACGGAACACACACAAAGGGGAAATCAGTGCGAAGTCCTAGACAACACCTCACCACGACCTTGTCCTCCTAACGTGCCAATGTGCAATGAGGAACATTACCAAGAGTATCGTAATTCCACTTGTACATGAGGGGGTGGAAAATGATTTGAATCATGCGATCAATACTCAGGGCTTAATGGGGTGGTTTGAAGATGGAGGATAACTGTTGACCATGTTCGAAACATAGCATCCATATTGTGTGACCTGAAATAGGAACAACAAATGAGTGTCGACCGCTGACTGCGTTCCCAATGCGGGAACTGTATCAAATTGTCGTCCAAAATCCTCGGAGATGTTGGCCGAAGATGGTAGGAGATCACTAGGGCCTATAATCCATGTTTTTTAGGGGTCATTTCGGATGTGTAAGATAATGGAATCCCAAATTAAGGGGAACATGAAGCATGAAAATGGGTCAGAACATGTCTATGTAGAATCCAACACTCTCGGACCTGAACCATAATTCTTCTGGACACATTAGTGAATTGTCAAAGAGGGATGAGGGGGCCAATTAAAAATCAACTGACACAAAAATATGGTTGTGGGACAAGGGCCAAAGATATATTAGGATAAAGAGGTATGTAGCATTTTTATTACAAACCCTACGTAAATGAGTTCATGAGCCCATATCACACAATATACCCCTTTCCAAGAAGAAATTGGGCCAAGGGGCAGGGAAGATAGGGAGGTTTCTATGAAATGGGGCTGGACCCAAAGGCTAAATGTTCAAGCAATCCTACGTATGCCATAAGGATGGGAATCAATACATACGTAGTTCTGGAAGATGTTGTACAGTTTTATGTCATGCGGCAAGAACACAGATATGGGCAGGGTATCTCATTGAGGTATGTGTGCAGCACGGCGAGTAACCCGACGTGAATGAGAACATAAGCCATTACCAAATAGTACAATCCCAAATGAGAACTTGGTCTAGGAGGCTGAAAAATTCGAGGGATCTAAGATGGGAAGCCCAAGCCAGTTCACAGTTTAACGTCTTGCGATGAGCATGATAATGGAGGGGTGTCCCAAGGGGATGTATGTGGCATGGAAAAAATACCCTAACATGAGAAAGGACATAGAGTCCAAGCCACACCACACAATCCTTAATGAGAACATAGTCCAGAGGCTATAAAGGTCAAGGGATCTAAGGAGGGAAGTACCAACCAGTTCGTAGTTTAACGTCTTGAAATGAGGAGGATGGTGATCTTAGTTTAATGTCATAGATCTTGGAACATAGATACATTCCCCCTTACATGGGTATTACATTTTCAAGGATCCTAATCCCACATGATCAATACTCAGTGTGGGAAACAATGAATATGACTAGGCTCTCCTCAACATATAAGGGTAGGTCTGGACTCACACTACTTCCTAAGGAAGACTAACGTTGGATGAGATAACGGGATAGAAGGAACCACTACACCCAATATTTGGGCCATATGGGGATGGTGACAATGATGAAGGATAGATGTTGACCATGTTCAAAGCATAGCATCCATATTGTGTAACCTGGAAATGGAACAACAAATGAGCATCAACCGTTGACCACATTCGCAATGCGGGATTTGTATCAATTTTTCGTTCAAGATCCTCGAGGACGTTGGCCCAAAATGGTATCCAAGTCATTTAGGGGTCCTTTTGGATGTGAAATATGGTGAAGACCCAAATAAAGGTAGGGTGTTTAATATGAATATGCCTGTGCAGTTTAATGTCATGAAGGATGATGAAAGTGGTGGAGATCTCCAGGGAAAGGGATACATGGTGTCGTCCCGATGAACTTGACATGAATAAGGGTAAAAGCCTTCACCACACAATGTGTTTCGAGCCAAGGAGATATCTTGAATTTGGGGTTTCGCCTATGGACAAAATGTCTAGATGTTCCTACCTATCCCAAAAGGATGGGAATCAAGCCACACATAGTTCTGAAAGGGCCATACAGTTTAAGGTCGTGTGGGGAGGATGTGGGAGGATAGAAGAAAGAGGTGGGGCACATGGTGAGATTATCTTGATCCTTCCATGGGGGGCCAGAGAAGCCTACACTACACTATGTGGGACCTTACAAGGAGACTATACCTAGGGGGATAGTCAGAGAAGAGTCTGGGGGATGGACTCGATACAAGGCATCCGAACATTCATACGTATCTCATGATGATGAGAATAAAGCAATATGTAGTTTGAGAAGTGAAATTTAACTTCATACAGGATGAATGTTGAATAGTTTTATGTCATTCAGTATGGAAGAATCGCACATTTTAATGTCTCATGAAGAAGATGGAATAGTTTAAGGTAATGTGGGACCATATAGATCTTAGTTTATGGTTGTAGAGTTCAGACCTCTTTGTAGTTTATCATAATTTGGGGTGGAAAAGAAGTTTAATGACATGAGGGACGCAACATTTTAAGGTCATGCATCACCAATATACTCAGGTAAAGTATTTATTGAGGAATTTGGCATTGGTCAGAGGATTTATACGCTCTCCATCCATGGTAACCAGGGAGTACGTTTCATTGGGGTAAACCTTGTGAATGATATAAGGTTCTTCCCATTTGGGCTCCAACTTAGGATGTTTCCTACCAGGTATCATTGGTGTTCTCAGGGCCAACACCAGATCACCTTTCAAGAAAGAGAAGAGGTGAAATTTCTTATTGAAATCTCTAGCTATCTTATTATGATGCCTTTCGAGATTTTGCAGAGCACGAGGCCTATTATCATCGAGTGATTCAAATTAAGCCAGATAGATTTTAGCTACCATATATAGTCCTTGTTGATCATAGACAGATGTGCATAATGAAGTCAATTGAATCTTGATGGGCAGGACAGCCTTTGTTCCCTACACCTGGGAATATGGAGTCAACTGTGTGGAATTTCGATTCATTGTCTGATAGGCCCAGAGGGTGTTGGGGTGTTTTTCTGGCCAACTCTTCTTTTCTTGACCAACCATTTTTTTGCAGAATTTTATAGAGGGTTTTTTTGAACGTATCGATCTTCTCATTTACTTGTGTGTGATAGTGGGAGGTATGGTTAGAACAGATGTTGTACTTCGTGTACAATATCTTCAACTCGGCTTCCCGGAAGTTGGTGCTATTATTAGTGAGAATGGAATGAGGGAATCAAAATCAGTACATGATGTTGGAGCTCACAAATTCAACGATAGAATGTACCTAGAACTCCTTGATAGGGACAACTTCTTCCCACTTAAAAAAGAAATCTATAGTGGTCAGGATGAACCTGCATTGGCAATCTGTCGCTGGTGGAAATGTCCCCATGACATCGAGTCCCCATACAGCAAAAGGCCAAGAGTACATGGTAGTGTGGAGAGGATCTAGTGGCTGATGCATAAAGTTCACATGAATTTGGCATGCATGACACCTCTTGGAAAACTCGATGCAGTCACGGATCATGGATGTCCAGAAATACCTGAGTCTCCGGATCTTATGAGATAGTTTCAGCCTTGTATTATGAGCCCTACAGGAACCATCCTGAACCTCCTGCATGACTTGAAAAATCTCAACTTCGTGAATTTAACGAAGGATAACCCCATAAAACCTGCTCTGGTTGAGGAATTGCACAAGACCGAGACTACACTGGAGAGTAAACTGCAACGCATGACGTCAGATTCATTCTCACTTGGCTCGATCTTCTGGTAGATTATCGTGATGGAGGTACACGATAAAGGGGGTCCTCTAGTCGGGAGTCACTTCCATCACTCCGTCAGGGGGACCTAGAGGTCTTGACATGGAGACACCAGTGGAAAGATGGTTTACCTGTGGGCTATCATCCTCGTATGGAGTGACAGGGGAGATGGATCTTCGGTTTTCCATGTGGATAACTAAATCATCCTAATCAGGCTCTATAAGAGATACAGATAAGCTAGACAAGCCTTCAGCTCATCCGTTCTACGAATTAGGGACATGAGTAACCTCTAGCAGAGACGGGAACTAGGCCATCAACTGGAGAGTATGTTCTAATAGTGGTATGATCTCTTGCTTCCTGACGACATAGTCACCGTTGATCTACTTGATGACTAGTTTTGGGTCCCCTTTCACATGAAAGTGGAGAACATAAATCTCAAGACTCAGTTCGAGTCCATTGATGATATCCTGGTACTCCGACTCATATTTGGTACAGCCCTCTAATAGAAGGAATGAATATGGAAAAAGAGCTTCTGCTAGAGTAATGAAGATGATACCCAGGCCTACTCTGTTGAGTCTAGGTTCATTGAGGCTTCTACTGGTAGGGATCTAAGAAGCACAATCAAGGTGAGTTTTCCAACACTGAATGGCATGGTATACCAAGAGGATTGCCTCATCAGGTAAATCAAGACCCAGATAATGATACCCAGGATCTGGATGGGTGTAAAGGAAGTCTACCAATGCTTGTCCCTTGATAACCTTCTGAGGGACAAACCTAATGTCGAACTACTGGAGTATCATTGTCCACCAAGCTAGAGGGCTCATCAACATGGGTTATTTAATGATCTACTTCAGTAGATCCACCTGGGAAACCAGTTGTACCTCATGGTGTGGCAAGTAATGTCTCAATTTTGTACTGTGAATACCAGCACAAGGCATCTCTTCTCGATAGGGTATTATCTAGTCTCTGTGTTGAGGAGCATGCAACTGATATAGTAGAGACTATTCTCTGTTCCCCTTTTTTTATTCTAGGCGAGAAGAGCACCGAGAGACCATTACAGGGTGGTCACATAAAGGACCATCAGCTTTCTGGAAATGGGTGGCATCAAGACCAGAGGTTAGAGAAGATATTTCTTGATTTTCTCAAAAGCAGATTAACATTCTTCATCCCACTGATAGAAAGTGCCTTTCTTCACGAGCTGAGAAAAGGAATTATGCTAGCTGGACAAATTTGTGATGAATCAGCATATGTAGGACAAGTGGCATTGAAATCCACAAAGCTCCTGAATGTTCCTCAGAGGAGACATATGACTGATGTCCTTAATCTCCTCTGGATCGATCTCAATGCCTCTATGTCTAACAATAAGGCCAAGAAACTTTCTAGAGGTGACCCAGAAGACACACTTCAATGGGTTCATCTTTAGGTGGTGGGAATAGAGGAAGCCTAACACTTTGGAAATATCTTTTAGATGGTTTTGAAGTTGGATATATTCGACAACCAGATCGTCCATGTATAATTCCCCCAATGTCTTGATGATCAGCTTGAATATTCGATGCATGGAATGCTGATAGGTGGCACCTATATTCTTTAGACCGAAGGTTATTACCTGGTAACAAAAAGTACCTTGTGGTGCCCTAAAGGTGATAGACTCTTCATCCTTGGGATCCATTCAGATCTGATTATACCTAAAACACCCATCTATGAAAGAGAGATCCTGGAACCTAGTTGTGGCTTCGATCTACAGTTTTGTCACAAGAAGGGGAAAATCATCCTTTGAATAGTGAAATTTGAGATCCCAGAAGTCGATGCGGACTCTGATCTATCCTTCATTCTTTCTGACTAGCACAATGTTGGATAACCATCTGGGGTACTGGACCTCCTTGAAAAAATTGGCTCTGATGAGATTATCAACTCTGACCTCAACCATGGAACCATGAGAAGGGTGCATCTTTTTCGGAGGTTTCTTAAACCCTCGTACTTCTGTTGCTCTTTGATAGGCATAGTGGCACTGATCAATGTGGGTTTCAGGTCTGTCACCCTACTGAGGTTCGCCTATACTAGTTCATCAACCATGGTGGAGATTCCCTCTTACAAGTTGGGAGGAGCATCCTCTAAATACTATTCTTCACTTATAGATGATGGATCCTTGGCGGAAAGAGTTTCCTCTGAGTCGACATATCTGAATGGGAGACTGGTATCAGCCTGAGCGACGGTAGACACTACATCAAGGGACTCATGTGTTTTCAAAACCATGGAAATGAAAGTTGTCGATCCAATATCATCTGGTCTTCGGCCCAAGGGGGCACACTTGATGATATCAAAGCAATAGTGATGAGTTTTCTTGATCTGGCTTATCCTATCCCAGTGAAACAAACAAGTATGGTATATTGTTGTTTCCATGGGATGGACATCCTGATAACTTATGGGTGTTGGGGGTTATGGGATCACCCGAGCCTAATTCGTGTAGGAATACGAGGTGATCTTATTGTGTCACATAGAATTTATAATGTTATCCCCCCTCATTACAGAAACAATGAAGCATTGTCTCATATCTAGGGTTATAGCCTCTAATCGGTGGATTGGAAAGATGTAGGCATCATCTAGATCTGTCCACGGGTCAGTTGTAGCTGTGGTGTGTTCAACCTCATTAGCCTGAATCTGCTAGTCCTTTCTCTTGTAATAGTTGGAATCTTGGTAGCGGGCTTTACAGGAGACAAAGGGAGATGTGTCACCTTGGAGTATGCCCACTCGACCATTAAGGGGGTACTTATGGCACTGGTGATATGATGAAGGGACCACTGTATGCAGTTGGAGCCATAGTCTTCCCATCAATGCATTGTAGGTGGTGTATTTTGAAACAACCATTAACTTGGTTCTAGTTACCAGGCCATAGAACTCGGTTTTTATGGGGATCATGTCGACCAGTGTCTGTTTCGTCCTATCATAACCTTGGATTTTCAGGTTAGAGGGACTCAGATCATCCTCAGACAGCCCCATTTTTTAAAGTGTCCAGGTTGGAATTAGGCTGATCCTACAGCCTTTGTCGAAAAGGTAGCAATGAATATCCACTCCATTGAAGTGTCTAGTGATATACATTGGATGATTGTGCCCCTATATGGGGGAGCCTTCATCTTCTCTAGAGAAATAGATAATGTCCTGGCATTCTGCATGCTCGGCTACCTCAGCATGGAAGGCCTCTACTGCTGCTACCTCTATCTCAAATAGGAGGGGGCTTCATAAAGCCTCGGTAAGGGATTCATTCATATCTGATGAAACACGAAGGGCCTCAAGGATAGATATCCTTGCCATAATGTTGGAAACATGCTTAAGAACATCATACTTTTGCGCCAAGTGTGAACTTCTACTTACAGTGGGTCATTCTTTGGTAGGAGGTATAATAAGACCTTATGGCTGAATCGGTGGCTGAATAGTGCTATGAATATCCCACTGCTCTCTAGTTAATGCTCATGGATCAACCACTGAGTGTGGTCCAGATGACTAAGGCCAGTCTGAAATGGAACCTAGCTGATCGCGGTGAGGTTGGGGAGGCTCCACCTGGTCAAGTAACACAAATGATAGGGAAGGTGGACCTAATGACACCAGATGAGAAGGTTGGGCATGTTGAGCTCTATGTTGGTCCTGGTTTCTGGTTTCAGTAGAATACACATCCTAGATGGAAGTACTGACCGAGTCACTCTAACAACCCATATATTCATGGCTATGTCGACACTGGCGACAGGTGGGGACATTGGGAGGATTCGTCCAGCGCTCCTTGTAATGCCCCGACCCCAGTTACCCAGAGTCGGTGCATTATTACATAACATTGGCATGATACAGGGAATCATTTCCTGAAAGACTGATCGGTTTAGTAGCCTTGTAAGTAGTAGATACATTCATAAGTTTTACATTACGTAATGAAATAAAAATATCAACAACATTTTTCCCCTTTTTGGACACATATATATCCTTAGCCAATCCCTGCAGGTCAACCATAAAATACTTCTTCACATCTTGGGAAAAATAAAACATAGAAAGGGGTGAGCACAGATGCTCAGTAAGGATAACAATATAGAAAAAACTTTCATAAATAAGCTTAAAAATTTAAGGCAATGTATAGGACTAAAACAAAAGCCTTTTAAACTTAAAATTCAGCATAATATGGAAAAGATAAAATCAAATAATTCCATTTACTTATTCACATGAATATTCTACTAGTCAAATAATCCCATGAAATATCAATAGCCACTTTCATAATGATGGAATGCACAATGTCATGCTTCATGACCACATAGTCAAGGCATTATTCCAAGACTACAAATAAGATTTTGTCATGCCTTGTTCCAAGACACTAGTGTGTCTCATGAGACCTATCGATGCATCGAATATCTATAGCGGTCTCCACCCGTCACTTACTAAGTCCAATTCATTCCTCATATGAAAAGGTTTAAACATAACATAATCATTCGTATTAAAACTAGAATATGAAATGTAAATACTTTATCCATAAACCATGAATGGTATAAGAATAACACATCCATAGTCAGACATATCAAAAAACCTTCAATACAATATGGAATATTTGTATCATAATAAATCAACTTCAAACAATTTTAAAATCCATCAAAGGATGTTGACATAGATGAAATGAAAACTATTTGAAATAAATACCTCTTCCAATTTTGAAATCATTTAAAATTCGCATAATTATAAAAGAAAACATTTATTTTGAAAATATTCTTATAATATTGTATGGGAAGCTTCAACGATGATATAATGGTGAAAAATATCAACACCTGCCATATAAGTTAAACAAAGACATTCTTACCTTAATTTTGTCGAAAATGTCATAAAGTACCTTGTTTGGAAAATGATGAAAAGATTCCTTTTAATCCATTTTATAAAAATTTAAATGAGGTTATAAATTACATTAAACCATAGTATAGTAAATTGTAAAAAAAAATTGAAATAAATTTTTAAGAAACATGCATTTGGATGATAAAGAGGTCCCAGTAGATACTTATGTAAAAACAGCTTCGGATAATAAAGAGATTGTGAAATTAACCCTTACCTTGTAATTTTCCTTGGGCGAGGGTAAGTTAACCTTCTTTATAATAGTTAAATAATTTTTATTAAATTATACAAAAACTATATACATAAATATGATATCATATATTATCCTCTAATTTTTTTGTTAATAATATTTTAGTAATATCATCGTTTCGGATGTTTACTGATCTATTTTACTTTATTTGATCGATTAAGTAGGCCATGTTTGTTATGTATAGGATGTATTTTATTCATTTCCAGAATGATATTAAGTTATTAAACATTATTTTTAATCATAAAATGAAAATTATTCTTGAATTATTAGGATGGTGAATGAATCTCATCGCGTTCGTGGAGACGGTAATCCGTACGTACGCACGAGCGAAAATATCATTATATTGATGATGAAATCATATTTAATTTAAAGGTATATCATATATAAATAATAAATTACATGTTATATTTATTATTTACATCATTTATACTCATTATTATACCCATCCAAATAATGAAGTGTTTGAATAACAAACTACACCATGACATGGAGACGGTACGTCGTACGTACGCACGTATGGTGACTTTGTCATTAATTTGATGGATTGAATAATTAATATGGTTGTACCATTTTTATAGTAACATAAAAGTATATATAAGATACTAGAGTTATTATTTTAGAATGGAAACAACAATGAAAGAGGAAGTGGAAGAATAAAAGAACCATAAAGAGGTGATGAAATATTTACCTCTTCTTATGGTTATTCCTTTTATATTATATGGTTAATAAACTTACTATAAATTTCCACGGGAACCCCAAGTGGTTCATTATTAATATATATAACCTTATCTAATTCATTTTTCCAAAAATTATATTTTTAGGAATATTATCTCAATTAATAATATAGTATTTTTTTAAACTCAATTATGTCAATTTTTACACTATTTAGTATTTGGTTTTTTTGAAAATCATAACAGCATTATTACTTAGAAAAAAATTATTTAATAGACCCTAACATGTAATATTAACCTATGAAATTTTTTTAATTCATAAAAAGTCTAAAATTACAATTATTTGGATATTTATAATATCAATTATTTTAATCTTTCATTAATAAGGTAATTACTGCATCATCATTGTGTCATAAATAAATTACATTATTTAATCTCTAAAAGTTATAAATAAAATACCATTATGTATGAAATATTTTTATCTTTCTAATGAATATTTATAGTCAAATTTATCTTATGTATAACCCTATATTAAAAATTATTTAGTTATTAAACTTTGAATTTAACTCTTTTAACTCTTCTTTAAATAAAATAATAATAAATGTCCTAATCTAATCCAAGTCTACCAAAGAGGATCATATTTTATTCCTAAGGTTGTTTTTGGTCGAATTATAATTATCTAATAGAATTAGGACTTGTGTTAGGGTAATTATGATATCATTTTTACCCTTAATTACTCAATTTACTTTTAATCGTGGTAAATAAAAGTCAAAAGTTACTATTTACTAAAAATTATTTTCATCTTATTGAACCACATTTTACTTACTAATATTAACTGTGTCTCTCTAATTTTTTAAATTCAACTCATAGAAGCGGTAAAATTATGTTTTATGCAAATTTTCAAATGCTCTTAGGTGGTGGCTAAAAGACGGTAAAAAGTTCATTAAAATTTTTATATATCTAAACTTGTTATAAAATGACTCCAATGAATTAAATTGAACTTATATAGGTATTATGTAACTATTTTGACCTAAAATAAATTTAAATAAAATAAATAATTATTTAAATATAAAGTCGGTTTTAACCAATAATGGAGTGTTTTTCACTATTCATCAAAAATTGAATGGTTTCAGAAAAATATCAAAAATTCACCCTAAGCTAATTCTGATATTATGAATTAAAAAATGAAGTCAATTTTAAAAAATCAAATTTATAAAATTTCAAAAAGTGGTTATTACTATTCATAACGACTTGTTTGATTGGTCATAGTGTGTTAGATTCTGGAAGTTACAAACAATTAAAGCTATTGCATTATTCAAAGGGAAACATACAATGGATGTTTGGGGTGTTACATTTCCTTCAAATAATTTCATCCTCAAAATTTCTAGAGTACTACCTCATAAAAATATTTGGGTGGTTCTTCATCATAAGTTCCTCTGGTTCCCACGTTGCCTCTTCTATCTTGTGGTTTCTCCATTGAACTTTTACCAGACAAGTTGTCTGGTTTCTCAGCACTTGTTCTCTTGTATCAAGAATTTTGACAGGCTCTTCATAATAAGACAGATCAGGTTCCAGTTCAATTTCCTCATAGGTGAGTACATGCATTGGGTTAGGCCTGTATTTTCTCAACAGTGATACGTGTAACACATCGTGAACTTTGGATAGACTTGGAGGCATTGCCAAAAGATAAGCTACAAATCCAATTCATTCTAGAATTTTTAAAGGTCCGATGTACCTGGGACTCAGTTTACACTTATTAATAAAATGTATAACACCCTTCCATGGAGATACCTCAAAAAAACATGATCTCTTATTTGAAATTGAAAATCCTTCCTTCAGTTATCGGCATAGCTCTTTTTCCTAATTTGAGTTGCTTTGATGTAGGTTTGGATAACCTTCACCTTTTCTATCATTTCCTCAACAAGTTTTGGGCCTATGAGTTTTCTTTCACCAACATCGTCCCAATAAGTTGGTTTGTGACATCACTTTCCATATAACACTTCATATGGTGCCATATGAATACTTGAATGGAAGCTATTGTTATAGAAAAATTCTACCATAGGTAAATATTGATCCCAAATACCATGAAAGTCAAGTGACCAAGATCTCAACATGTCTTCTAATGTTTGAATAGTTCATTCTGATTGTCCATCAGTTTGAGCGTGGTAGGAAATACTCAAACAAAGTTCAGTATCCAGGGCCTTCAGAAGACATTTCTAGAATCTTGATGTAAAATGAGGATCACGATCAGAAACAATCGATATGGGTGCTTTATGAAGTCTTGCGACTTCATTAATATATAGTCTTTCCAAATATTCAAGTGTTAAATCTTCTCATATAGCAAGAAAATGTGCTGACTTGGTAAGATGATCAACAATGGACCATATTTCATCATTCCTTCTAGGAGTCTTTGGTATCCCCATTACAAAGTCCAACGTAATATTATCCCATTTTCACTCAGGTATGGGAAGATGTTGCATGAATCCTCTAGGTTGTTGCCTTTTATATTTCACTTGTTGACAAACCATACATCTTGACACAAAATCACCAATCTCCCTCTTCATGTTGTCCCACCAAAAATGTTCTTTGAAATATCTATACATCGTAGTGCTACCAGGGTGTATAGAAAATTGGATCTATGAGCATCATCCAACAATTACCTTTTCAGATCAGGTATATCAAGAACACAAAGTATCTTCCCAAATTTCGAAATTCCATCTTTATATATGAATTCAATCAATCTACCATCATTCACAGCTTTAATTTTCTTTTTAAATTCCTCATCATCAGTCTGAAAACATTTTATCCTTTGTAGTAAAGAAGGTTTGGAAACCATTTGAAAAAGTATTTACATTTCACCTTCCCTAGTTATTCCCATATCCATATTTACTAGATCTATGAAAATAGGATCCCTTTCAACTCTCATCTTGTTCAAAAATACAATATCTTTTCTTCTCAAGGCATGTGACACCTTATTTTCCTTTCCCGAGTGGTAGTGTATTGTGAAATCATAATCCTTGATTAGTTCAATCCATCTCCTTTTCCTCATGTTTAGTTCTTTTTGTGAGAAAATATACTTCAAACTCTTATGATCAGTATAAATCTCACATTTTTCACCATAGATATAGTTTCTCCATATTTTTAGAGAAAATATTACAAACTCTAACTCAAGATCATGAGTGGGATAGTTTTTCTCATGAATTTTTAGTGGTGGTGATGCATAGGCAACAACTCTAGCATTCTGCATAAGGTCACAACCAAGTCCTTTCTTTGAAGAATCACTATAAATAAAAAACTCATCATTCCCTGATGGTAGAGTCAAGATAGGATCATTAACTAATCTTCTCTTCAATTCTTAAAAACATTATTTACACTCTTTTGTACAAACAAATTTAACCCCTTTAATAGTGAGCTTCGTTAATGGGTTAACCAATCATGAAAATTTCTAGACAAAACTCCGATAATAACCTGCTAAACCAATAAAACTGCGTACCTTAGTTATATTCATCGGTGCTGGTCATTCATGGATTACCTTGGTCTTTGAATGATCAACAAAGATTCCATCCTTAGATACAATATGGCCAAGAAAAGAAATCTCCTGAATCCAGAATTTACACTTGCTAAACTTCCCATATAATTCATTTCTTTTAAGAGTCTTTAGAATAATGAGCAAGTGATTTTCATGATCTTCGTAGCTTTTGGAGTATACCAAGATATAATCAATAAATACCACTACAAAGTCATAAATATATTCCTTGAAAACTCTATTCATTAGATCCATGAAGATATATGGTGTATTAGTCAATCCAAAAGGCATTACTATAAATTCGTAATGCTCGTACCTAGTTCAAAATGTTGTTTTCGGAATGTCTTCCTTCTTCACACACAACCGATGATATCCAGATTAAATGTCAATATTTGAAAAATATTGAGCTCCATGAAGTTGGTCGAATAGATCATCAATGAGAGTTAGGGGATACTTTTTCTTTATTGTTATTGCATTGATCCCCTTGTAGTCAATACACTACCTCATAGATCCTCCTTTCTTATTAACAAAAGGACAGGGGCTCAGCATGGAGAAACACTAGGGTGAATAAATCTCTTATTACTCAATTCCTCTAGTTGTTTCTTTAGTTCCACTAATTCCACAGTGGCCATTCTATAAGGGGTCTTTGATATGGGCCTTGAACCAGAAATTAAATTAATGGAAAACACAGTTTCTCATTTTGGATTATGTCCAGGTAAATCCTCTGGAAACACATCAACATATTCTGGCACAATAGGTATATCCTCTATTCAAACATTCTTTTCCTCATCCATAATTATTTCATTCTCATACTCCTTAATAATTGAATTTATTAGAGCTGCTGGGGGTGGATATAGATAAGAATCATATGGTGATGTTTCTGCTCTAAATATAAGGTACTCCTTATCATCATCGAGAATTGTAACCTCCTTCTTCTTAAAAAAATTTTCACATCATGGTTTGAAAGCCAATCCATACCAAGGATTATATAAAATTAAATCATGGGTATGATGACGAGATCAGCATATAAATAACATTATTTTCCCCAATGGGAACAGTTTCACAAAACATTATTGTAATGATACTTCCCTTAGAATTTTGACTGAAAACTCCCTGGTTAAATCAAATTGGAAATATCTAATTTTCTTAGCAAACTGGGAAGATATGAAACAATGAAATGATCCAGAATCAAATAAAGCATTGGGTAAACTTGAGGAAATCATTAAATTACCTGCCACCACATCTTTCGGAGATTCAACCTCAGCAGTAGTGATCGCATAAGCTCGGCCTTTCTCCCTTGGCCTTTTCTGAGGTAAGTTCCCTTGGCGCTTAGGACATTCATTTGTATAATTCCCCTTTTCTCTATAATTGTATCATTCAACATTGAAAACCTCTTTCTTTCCCTTGAAATCATGATCTTAGTGGCCTTTTTCATTACACTTGTAACAGACTCCCATTCCCTTCAGGTAAGTACCGGGTTGTTTCTACCCACATTTACCATAGGATGTATATTCAACTTTTCCCTTATTCCCCTTATTTACAGTTCACTGCTGGAAAACAGAGTTTTTCCAACACTTATATCCCAACGGTTTACTAAACTGTTGGGAATAGCCATCTATACCAACGATTTCTAATAACCATTGGTATAGATGGTTTTTTGGAAGATTTTACCAACGGTTCATCACAATTGTTGGTATAGGGGTGTTTTTACCAACGGTTCAATTAGAACCATTGGTAAAAGTGGGATTTCGGTGACCTTTTACCAATGGTTCTAATTGAACCATTGGTATAGGTTTGGGATGGAGTTATATACCAACGGTTTTTAAAAACCGTTGGTAAAACTTTCCCCCAAATTGGCAGCAGTCGATCCTCTCCCCCATTCGCGATCCAGAGCCTTAAACGGGAGTGCTTGGGCGATTTTGGTGGCGATTTTGGAGGTGCTTTGGGTTCTCTTCCTCCATCCCATCCAAGGCTGAGGTACTTTCTTAGTTTTTAGTTTTGATTTTGATATGGGATGAGACCAATTTCTATTCTCATATTCCAGCCAAATTTTTGTTCCATCCCAATTTATGTTTCCGTTCTTTATTTGCATTCCATGCATATTCCAGCCCATATAGATTGCATTAGACAATTGTCTAATTTTTTGATGTGCCTTTCATGCTTCATTACCAAGAAATTTTTATTAAGATTTCCAAGTGTTTTATTTTTCATGTTAAATTTATTAAAAAGTTTTGGGGACTAATTAAAGTTATTAGATTCCAATTTCCATGCTTCTATGCTTGTTAAGAATTAAATGAAATATGATGGTTGTAATTAAATGAAAGTCAATGTTCAATTTTTATCATGTATGGGTGATTAATAAATTGGAATGTGATGAACCATATAATTGAACCATTGTTGATGCACATTATATACCAAAAGGTTATTGAATAAAAGTTATTCCTGTGAATTTTGTTACATCATAGATAAAAATGGTTGTGGTTATATGAGAGATACCTATTATGGTTCTTTGATCATTGTTTTATGGATAATGAATGGTTTAGGTCTGGTATTAATAGTAGGTTCTAGTGAGACCATTTTAGTATAAGGGGAAACGAGATTATGATCTACAAGGGGGTTATTGAGTTGGTAGAGACCAAACATTGTTTTTTTCCTTGTGTTCAAGAACCATAAATAGAGTGTTCCAATTAGGTGGTCACCAGTACAGATGTAGGTAAGATTTCAAAGTCCTGTTTCATGAAGTTGAATATGTGGTGCTATAGTGGTTTTGGATTGTTTGAGGTACTCTTAGTGTATTATAAACCCTCATTTGTTCCATATTCATTTAAATTGATTTAATATCATTTTTTTCACACACACCATTATATCCTCTCAAACTATATTTAGAGTGTATTTTCATTCGTATGGTGTTAAATATTTTAGTAAATGTCCATACTAGCTTCTTTTATGTGTTCTAGGGGTTTAGACTAATGACAGGGCTGCATGATTATTGTGGGGGTATTCTTTTCATATAAATATACCTATACACCCTGACCCCCTTGGACAACCTGACTACCCCCACGGACAGCCCGCCCACCTGGACACCCCGACCCCCCTAGACAGCCCCCCACCCCCTGGACACCTCCGACCCCCCGGACGGCCCCACCACCCCCTAGACACCCCGCACCCCCCTGGACATGCCACACCCCCCTTGGACAGTCCCGCCACTCCCATGATCCTCATCCTACTCCTCATCCTGATCTACATGAAGAAGTTAAAGTATAAAACTCATATACTCCCAACAATACCCTTAAGGATTATGTATTCCTTGATCCACTTCCAATATCTTACTGGTCAATCCTTGAATATAGGCATTATAAATTTTGTATCTTATTTTATTATATACACTGTATTTTGTTGTATTTCTTAATATGATTCTCATATAGAGTAATGTGTCAGTTATGCTTTTATATATAGTAAACAATTGTCATTTACGTAAATATTTTTTTGATTAAACTTTAATATTATTGAATTGATTTGAAATGACTTATTGCGATTTTTTTACAGAATGGATAGAAGTTGGATGTATGAAACTGATCAGATTTCAACCAATTTTCAAAATAATTTGAAAATCTTTCTAGATTTTTCATTTGACAAGGCTTCAGATAGTGGTCGCATACACTGCCCATGTTTTAATTGTGTTGGAAGACCTTGGTTGGGCCATGAAGCAGTTACCTATCATATAACCAAATAAGGTTTCCAAACAAACTATTATGTGTGGTATCACAATGGAGAGAAAATGGAATATCGAAATTTTGATGATCCAAATGATAGGACTGAATTGGAGAGTTTGATATATGATCGGTTTCCATTTATTCGACATCATGAGAAGGAAAGGATGTCCAGCCAACAAGATTTTGATAGAATCACACATGATGCGTCCAATGAAAATGATGATGTTGATAGGGTGAAAAAATTGAATGATGTTGCGATGACTCCAGTATATCAGCAATGTGATAAAATGAATAAGTTGGAATTTTTAATCCGATTGTTTCATGGGAAAACTATGTATGGGATTTCAAATACTAAAATTGATTACATTATTACCTTCTTGAAGGACTTACTTCCAGATGATGCAGATATTCCCTCAAATCACTATATGGAATGGAAGTTGGTTGATGAACATGGATTCTCAAAAAAAAATCATGCTTTCCCGAATGACTGCATATTATTTTGGGAGGAAACTGCTGAAAGAAATGATTGTATAAAATGCAGAACCTCCCGATGGAAGCCAAAAGATGATAGAACACCATCTCGTGTGCCACAAAAAGTAATGTGGCACTTTCCATTGATCCCCAGATTACAGAACCTTTTCATGTATGATGAAATATCCGTAAAAATGTGATGGAATAACACCGAGAGAAAAATGAATAATGAAGAGTTGGTTCACCCTGCAGATGGATTTTCATGGCAGAGATTTGATGCTCGATATCCTGAATTTGCAGCAGACGTGCGTAATGTGAGACTGGGTCTTTCATGTGACGGTTTTAATCCATTTGGGAAGATGCTTACTTCGCACAGCACATGGCCGGTTTTCATACACATTTATAACCTTCCCCCTTGGTTGTGTATGAAAAAGCCTTACACTTTCTTGAGTATACTGATATATGGCCCTTCTGATCCCGGCAATGATATAGATGTATACATGAAACCTTTAATAAAAGAGTTGAAACTTCTTTGGGATGTGGGTGTGCCCACATACGATGCATGTTCGAAAGACATATTTCAGATGTGTGATGCACTTATGTAGACTATTAATGATTTTCTTTCTTATGCAATGATGTCTGGATGGAGCACAAAAGGAAAATTGTCATGTCCTGTTTGTATGAAGAATACTCGATCGAGAAGACTAAAATATCATCGTAGTTTTAGTTTTATGGGACATTGACGATTCTTTCCAATGAACCATCCATATAGAAACAATCATCGAATATTTGACAATACCATGGAGAATGACGATCCACCTCAGTGTATGTCTGGAACTGATGTGCTTAATGAATTGAAAGATTTCAGTTATTCATTTGGGAAGAGTTTAATGAAATCTAGAAAGAGGAAAAATGTTTCCAATGATACCTGTTACAATTGGAAGAAGAAGAGTATATTCTTTGAGTTGTCATATTGGTCAACCAACTTGTTACGTCATTGCTTATACGTAATGCACATTGAAAAGAATATATGTGAAATGTTGCCTTAGAATCTTCTAAATGTCAAGGGGAAGACAAAAGATGATTTATGATCTCGGCGCGACTTGGTAGATTAGGGGATCAGACAAGAATTGCATCCTGCCTGTATCAGTGAAAATAGATGGCAAGTTCCATGTGATTCTTATGTGATGACTCCTGGTGAAAAAAATCAATTTCTAGAAGTGCTAGAGACTATTAATGTTCCTAATGGATATTCAAGCAATATATCAAAACGGGTAAATAGAAAAGAGTTGAAGTTTAAATCTTTGAAGACTCATGATTATCACGTCCTTTTGCATGAGTTGATTCCAATAGCAATCCGTCATCTCTTGTCCAATAATGTTAGAGTCTCAGTTATTCGGTTGTGCTATTTGTTTAGAGATCTTTGTGCTAAGAGGTTGTCCAAATCCCTCGTGCAAAAACTGTTGGCACAGACACCATTAATTTTGTGTGAGTTAGAGAAAATATTCCCTCCATAATTCTTTACATGCATGTTGCATCTGACTGTCCATCTTCTGAACAAAATACTTCTTGGAGGACCCGTTGTTTTCTGTTGGATGTATCCAACTGAAAGAAACATGTGCACATTGAAATCATATGTTCGGAACAAGAATTATCCCGAAGGTTCTATTGTGAACGGTTACTTGGCTCAAGAATGTATGGATTTATGCTCAATGTATTTGTCTGGTCATACTATGAGAATAAACAGACCAATGAGAAATGAAGAAGAACAGTATGGGAAAATTGAACCCAGTTTTCCATCAATTCATCAGACAGGAGGAATTCTGGGATCATATACATTGACAACATTAAGCCTTGAAGAGCGAGAGATGGCACATCGCACAGTGTTGTTCAATTGTGATTTGTTCGATGAGTATATCAAGTAAGTTAATTGTACATGTATCTCTTATCTTATCTCTTGTAATTTTAAATATTTGTTAAACTATTATTATTTTTATCTACAGGGAACATAAAGAATTGATATATAGAAAGCATCGTTCTTTATCTTTGAGAAAGAAGGAGACTTTGCATAGCAAAGTGTTTTCTTCTTGGTTGAAATTGAAGGTAAAAATATTTCTGTAATAACTAAATAAAAATAATATTTAATTAAGTTTACTATTTGTTTATATTTTAGGTATCGAGTTTTCCTACAGACTCTGTTTCTGAGTAAATAAGAGATTTGGCTTTTGGTCCTAATACCATGGTTCATGCTTGTAAATCACCTGTGATCAATGGATACAAATTTATTATCACTGAACGAGCAAGAAACATGAGAACACAGCATAATGGTGTTATGCTAACTGCCACAACAGACTGTTATGCCAGTTCATCGGACACTAGACCTCGTTCTAAAAATGTTTCTTATTATGGTGTCGTGGAGAAAATAATAATTTTGGATTATTACTTGCATGGTCGAGTCACGATGATGAAATGTCAATGGTTTGATTCAATGAAGAGGAAAGGCACCTTTATTGATGATTGTGGATTTTGATTTATTGACATTACTCGCACTCTTTCCACCGATGAACCATATGTATTGGCATCAATGGTAAAACAAGTTTTTTATGTCAAAGATCATCGTCATCCTAAATTCGTTGTAATTATTGAAGTAAATCCCAGACATGTTTTTGATGATGGTGATGATGAAGTTGACACTATCCCTACTGAAATTAGAAGCAATCCGTTTATTACTTATGATGACCCCAACAACTCAATTGTCAGAGTTGATTGTGAACCCGAAGTTGTTGTGGGAAATATATAGAATCATACAGTCGTGTTCTCACCTACATGTTTCACCTACATTATTCAGAGTGTGTATCCTAGTACTTACCTTCATAACACCATAAATATTCTATTTCATTATGTTCTTTTTATCATAATGGTTTTTCTATATTTTGTTTTTTGGGTTACACATTAGTTATCTGTTTCTAATTACTTCCATATTTGTTTTCATTGCAGGAAATGACACCCATTGAAGAGAGGTGGCGGAAAAATATGACAGATAATAATCGTCACATGGTACAGATGGGTGTTCCTCCACGCATCCCTATTGTGAGTATTTTATTTCAAATATAAATATTTCAATAACTTATAATATCATGTGTTTACTTTTCTGTCAAACTGTTTTTCAGGATCCACCCCCTAGATGACAGATATCTGAAGAGGAGCCTAATATTGCTCCCAGTAGAGAGGTTGGTGGTAGGAGGGGGTTGGTGTCATAGATGGACGGTCATCTAGTGGTCCCGGTACTGAGGCCGGTGGTACGAGGGATCGTGGGGCGAGAGTTAGACGACCCACTACCACAGACGTATCTTCTACACCCTATTTTGATCCTGGCATGTGTTCAGGGACATATGAGATATTTAGACCTCCGATGTTTACACTGGCTAGACGTCTATGCCATCATCTTTTTCTTCTGGTTCATTATCTCCGGGATATTATATTCCACCTTCTTCGACTCCTGATGCGACATAGTATGTGGCTGAGGAGCATACACTTAGGGACACTCCACCTGTACAGTATATTCCTTCAGCTTCTTCACCCATTGATCCGACTACCACAGGTTAATTTATATAACTCTATCAAATTTTTATACCAAAATTTATTTTTATTATAACTTTTATTGATATTATTTTTCTTTAAAAACAGATTCATCTACAGATAGGAGGCGGGGGAGGGGGCATACTCGCTTGCGTGCGGTATGGAACTGCCAGACACAGTTGATGGTTGAATACAATGTTGATGGACAAATGATTGAGAAATCTGTGCAGCAATGTCAGGGTTTTTTGGCGACGCTATCCAAATACTCCGATATCATTCCGGTCATCCCTCTCTCTTGGAGACATCTGCCACCCGAAGTCAAGGATAACACGTGGGCACAAATATGGGTAAAAAATCTATTGGATTTGATGTATTATATTTTTGTATTTAAATGAACTAATCAATTTGGTTTCAGCTTCGGTTTAACTTACATGATGGCGAAGGTGCACGACCAGCATGTTTAAAAGAGCTAGGAGAGCTTTGGAGAGCTTATAAGCATGAGCTATATGTTGGCTGGTGTGATAGATTGGGCACGGAGTTAGAGACATTACCTATCGTGGATGACTGCCCGATAGAGCAATATCTCCAAATGATTACCCATTGGGCGACAGCCAAATTTAAGGTATTAATCTCATTTGAGTTATTTAAATGAGAGTTTTTATATTTTACATTAATATAATCTTATTAATTATTAATAATTATTTAGGAATCTTTTGAAAAAACAAAAAAACATTGATTCAAAGCAATACCTCCACAATTTGGGGCACACAACTATGGCAGATCATGAGAGGCAGCAGGTACGATATAGTTGTTTATAATTTTTCTTTAGGACTTTTCCTTTTTAGTGGATCCTACTTAAATTATGTGATTTATTGAATAATGAATATTTGATTATACTTTCACTTTAAATTCTTTCAATGTCATTATAGAAGCACAAAATGAATATTAAAGGACGTATCCCTCGAGCAAAATTTTTTTGCTCGAGTAGAAGAAAAAAATATGGAACTGTGGTAAATGAACCGACCCAATAGAAGATTGTAAGTTTTAATTTGTTTATTTCAAAGTTTAATATCTAATTTGAAATTTAATAATCTATTAATATTATTTACAGGCTGCTTTAGAGGATCTTGATGCCCAGGAGCCTGACAATTTTGGGCCACACGATCATTTATATCAGGTTTTGGGAGATGAGCACTCTGGTTGAGTACGCTGCCGACCTGGTAAGAATATAGTCCCGACGAGGTATTGGTCATCTCCAGGTATCCATTCTAGTACCACCGATTTGGAACAGGTCAAGGATCATGCAACACAGTCTGATAAAATGGTCACAAAGTTGGAAGTACAAGTTCAAACAAGAGACAGAGAATTTATGAAACTGATGAAAGCATTATCGTCATCACTTCCACCAGAGGCTAGTGCGGATTGTCATACATTTATGCCGTTGATGGGTGCATCATCCAATGCACCAGGCGGAAGCTCTAGTGGCTATCATGATGATGACGTTCCTGGTGATGACGAGGATGCTGAAGAGGAAGAGGGCAAGGATGAGGATGTGGACAAGGGCGAGGATGGGGCCGAGGGTGAGGATGGGGCCGAGGGTGAGGATGATGCCGAGGATGAGGATGAGGCCGATGATGAGCATGGGGACGATGATGAGGATGAAGACGAGGACAGAGATGGCGGCGAGGATGAGGTTGATGATGATAGTGATGATGGTGATGCTGATCAGAGGCAGATTGATCCATTACATTTTTGAATTCTGTATAACACTTTATTTTTGAACATGGTTTTCCACTTTGGGGTTTTCCTCTGCTTCATAGGGACGTTGCATTCGGATTCTGTTTTTTGCACTTGATTCTTATTGTATGATTAGTCTACTACCTAGACCTTTAGTATTCCTTGGTACTGTGATACTCATTTTTCTATTTTTTTACTTAGCTTTCTTAGTTAGCCATGTATTTCATGTTTATGCAAGTGGAAAATGATATGGAAAATGTGCTTTGAAGTAGTGGTCGGCACCACTCAAAGTGTCTAACTTTTATTTGAAATGGACAGGATTTAAAGTGAAAACAACAATTGGCATACGGAAAACAGACCAAACGCATTCGGATTCTGTTTAAACTATAGGACAATGATCCATGGGTCATATGTGACGTGTACGAGTCAACCCCACCTCAATCTGAGGGCCGGTGTGGCCGGTACCACTCAAAGTGTCTTTCTTTTGTTTAAAATGGATGTGCTTTTAAGTAAAAAAATCACATACGAAAAATGGACCAAACGCATTAGGATACTGTTTATACTTTAGGACATGTATCCATGGGTCATATGTGACGTGTACGAGTCAACCCTGCCTCAATCCGAGGCGCGGTGTGGCTGGCACCACTCAAAGTGTCTAACTTTTATTTTAAATGGACAGGATTTTAAGTGAAAACAACAACTAACATACGGAAAACAGAAAAAAAACATTCGGATTCTGATTAAACTATAGGAAAACGATCCATGGGTCATATTTGACGTGTACGAGTCAACCCCGCCTCAATCCGAGGGCCGGTGTGGCCGGTACCACTCAAAGTGTCTTTCTTTTGTTTAAAATGGATGCGCTTTTAAGTAAAAAACCACATACGAAAAATGGACCAAACGCATTCGGATACTATTTATACTTTAGGACATGTATCCACGGGTCATATGTGATGTGTACGAGTCAACCCCACCTCAATATTAGGCGCGGTGTGGCCGGCACCACTCAAAGTGTCTAACTTTTATTTGAAATGGACAGGATTTTAAGTGAAAACAACAACTGGCATACGGAAAATAGACCAAACGCATTTGGATTTTGTTTAAACTATAGGAAAACAATCCATGGGTCATATGTGACATGTACGAGTCAACTCCGCCTCAATCCGAGGGCCGGTGTGGCCGGTACCACTCAAAGTGTCTTTCTTTTGTTTAAAATGGATGCGTTATTAAGTAAAAAAACCACCTACAGAAAATGGACCAAACGCATTTATATACTGTTGAAACTTTAGTAAATGTATCCATGGGTCATTTGTGGTGAGTAGGAGTCAACCCCGCCTCAATCCGAGGCGCGGTGTGGCCGGCACCACTCAAAGTGTCTAACTTTTATTTGAAATGGACAGGATTTTAAGTGAAAACAACAACTGGCATACGAAAAACCAACCAAAGGCATTCGGATACTGTTGATACATTAGGAAATGTATCCATGGGTCATATGTGACGTGTATGAGTCAACCCCACCTCAATATGAGGGCCGGTGTGGCTGGGACCACTCAAAGTGTCTTTCTTTTGTTTAAAATGGATGCGCTTTTAAGTAAATAAAACCACATACAGAAAACTGACCAAACGCACTCGGATACTATTGATACTTTAGGAAATGTATCCATGGGTCATTTGTGACGTTTAAGAGTCAACCCTGCCTCAATTTGAGGCGCGGTGTGGCCGGAACCACTCAAAGTGTCTAACTTTTCTTTGAAATGGACAATAGTTTAAGTTAAAACAACAAATGACATATGGAAAACCGACCAAACGCATTAGGATTCTATTGAAACTGTAGGAAAATGATCCATGGGTCATATGTGACGGGTATGATTCAACCTCGCCTCAATCCGAGGGCCGGTGTATCCGGTACCACTCAAAGTGTCTTTCTTTTGTTTAAAATGGATGCGCTTTTAAGTAAAAAACCACATATGGAAAACTGACCAAACGCACTCGGATATTGTTGATACTTTAGGAAATGTATCCATGGGTCATTTTTGACGTGTAAGAGTCAACCCCGCCTCAATCCGAGGCACGGTGTGGCCGGCACCACTCAAAGTGTCTAACTTTTCTTTAAAATGGACAACAATTTAAGTTAAAATAACAACTGACATACGGAAAACCGACCAAACACATTCAGATTTTGTTGAAACTATAGGACAAAGATCCATGGGTCATATGTGACGTGTACTAGTCAACCCTGCCTCAATCCGAGGCGCGGTGTGGCCGGCACCACTCAAAGTGTCTAACTTTTATTTGAAATGGACAGGATTTTAAGTGAAAACAACAACTGGCATACGGAAAACAGACCAAACACATTCAGATTCTGTTTAAACTATAGGAAAACGATCCATAGGTCATATGTGACATGTACAAGTCAACCCCGCCTCAATCCGAGGGCCGGTGTTGCTGGTACCACTCAAAGTGTCTTTCTTTTGTTTAAAATGGATGCGCTTTTAAGTAAAAAAACCACATATAGAAAATGGACCAAACGCATTCAGATACTGTTGATACTTTAGGAAATGTATCCATGGGTCATTTTTGGCGTGTAGGAGTCAACCCCACCTCAATCTGAGGCGCAGTGTGGCCAACACCACTCAAAGTGTCTGACTTTTATTTGAAATAGACAGGATTTTAAGTGAAAACAACAACTGGCATACGGAAACCCGACCAAAGGAATTCAGATACTGTTGATACTTTAGGAAATGTATCCATGGGTCATATGTGACGTGTACGAGTCAACCCCGCCTCAATCCGAGGGCTGGTGTGGCCTGGACCACCCAAAGTTTTTCACTTTTCTTTGAAATGGACAACGGTTTAAGTTAAAACAACTGACATACGGAAAATGGACCAAAGGCATTAGGATACTATTTATACTTTAGGAAATGTATCCATGGGACATATGTGACGTGTACGAGTCAACCCCGCCTCAATCCGAGGTCCGGTGTGGCCGGGACCACTCAAAGTGTCTTTCTTTTGTTTAAAATGGATGCGCTTTTAAGTAAAAAAACCACATACGGAAAACTGACCAAACGCAGTCGGATACTATTGATACTTTAGGAAAAGTATCCATTAGTCATTTGTGACGTGTACGAGTCAAACCCGCCTCAATCTGAGGCGCGGTGTGGCTGACACCACTCAAATTATCTAACTTTTATTTGAAATGAACATGATTTTAAGTGAAAACAACAACTGGCATACGGAAAACCGACCCAACGCATTCGGATTCTGTTGAAACTTTAGTAAAACGATCCATGGGTCATATGTGACATGTACGAGTCAACCTTGCCTCAATCCGAGGGCTGGTGTGGTCAGGACCACTCAAAGTGTCTTTCTTTTGTTTAAAATGGATGCGCTTTTAAGTAAAAAAACGACATACGGAAAACCTACCAAACGCTTTCGGATTCTATTGAAACTTTAGGACAATGATCCATGGGTCATTTGTGAAGTGTAAAAGTCAACCCTGCCTCAATCCGAGGCGTGGTGTGGCTGGCACCACTCAAAGTGTGTCACTTTTCTTTGAAATGGACAACAGTTTAAGTTAAAACAACAACTAACATATGGAAAATAGACCAAAGGAATTCGGATACTGTTGATACTTTAGGACATGTATCCATGGGTCATTTGTGACATGTATGAGTCAACTCCTCCTCAATCCGAGGCGCGATGTGGACGACAACACTCAAAGTCTCTCTTTTATTTCAAAAGGAAATCATTTTAAGTGAATACAACTGAAATTTACACTCATCAACGATAGTCGCAAACACTTTTTCATGAGTGGGGTAGTTTCACTCATGGGGTCATAAGTGACGAGACTCCTAAGAAAATATCTTTTCACCATATATTATAAACAATACAAGTTCAATGGAAAATTCATCACAAATCATTACATACCCAAACCTAGTATCACAAAAAAATGGGATTTGATCAATTTGAATGTCTTATTCAACTCTAATAGATATTTATCAAACTATTCTACCTATTAGAATTTGATAGGTGAGGTGAATTACCACCGACTGATTGTTGTCATATGTGTTTTTTTGGGCTATTTTAGGTGTTTTTTATACTGTTTGAAGTCTGTATGTGGCTTTTGTGATATTTTTTATGCAGGTGTATAGTAGAGGGTATATTGGAGGGCTGTTGTGCACTGTTTTTTATGCAGGTGTATGGTAGGGCTTCTGGAGGGATTCTGGGGGCTACTGTGTAGCAGCTCTGGGAAAAGCTTTACCAATGGTTCTGAACCGTTGGTATAGGGCTTTCCTCACGGCTAACTGGCCAATGGTTTGGAAAACCGTTGGTATACCCTATACCAACGGTTTTCCAGCCTATAGCAATGGTTATAAACCATTGGTATAGCCTACTTTTCCAGTAGTGGTTCCATAGTGTTCAGCATATCTCTTCTTCTCCTTCTTTTCTTTAAAGTCATAAGACATAGAGAATTCTTTTTCTGTCTTGATAGCACATGAGATAATATATTCATATGATAAGAAGGATTTTAAGACTAATTCTCTCCGAAGAAATGGTTTTAACCCATAAAATAATCGATCAATATTACTCCTTGGGTTACATATATAATTTTTAGAATTCCTTGATAACCTTGTAAATTTATCATCATACTTTGCGACATTCTCATACTCCTTTTACCTCAGACTCAGAAATTTTCTTTCCATATCCAATCAATGGTCATGAGGAAAGTATTTTTCTATGAAAATCACTTTAAAATCTCTCCATTACATGTTTGATACCTCTAAATCTTCCTTTGTGTTTTGAATCAATTACCACCATTGATCTGCATCTCTTGTGAGGCTATAAATGCCCAAGACTACTTTTTCCTTTTCGCTACTCCCCAAAGCATGAAATATTTTCTCTAAGGAACTTATCCATTGCTCAGCAACTAATGGATTTGTACTCTCATTGAATGTTGTGGGGGTTTTCCCTCATGAAGAGGCCTAACATTGATCCTCCGCATTGTGGATCATGGTGCTCCAAACAGGTAAGGTTATTATTCATAACACGAGTGAGTTGTCTCAGTATGGTGATAAGTTGATCAGAACCAGTTGCATCACCAGCTCCACTATAATTATCTTGAGTAGGAGGTAAATCCCTACATTTATTACGTGCATTGATATGGTTTATATTCCTTCCAATAGGCACCATTTATAAACAATGGCATATAGTAGATTAGTTTTTGAATCGCAATACAAAATTCTGAACTTGTAAAACACTTAACATAAATTGAATAGTTTATGAATATAATCCAAAATAATAAAAATATCTTTTTTGAGGAGGTATATACTCATAAACCCTTCATATTGTATTTTAAATAAAATGAGAATTATACTAAGCATATCCTCAGGGAGTGTCGTTACCAAGAGTGCAGCAAGGCCCGTTATCGTGCACCAATTCTCATTCGAGTCTAGATCAAAGCGGTGTTTTGGGTTTTACCCATAGGTACATCTGTGCCAGAGCCACCTCTACCTGAAAATATCTAGACAGGGATGTATTTCTTGGAAAACTCAAAAAAAATCTGCAGTACCAAAATTCTAGAAAGTTATTCTATACTAATCCTCAAATTCTATCTTAGGGTAGTGTTCTCTAATCAGAGTTTTTTTAAATCTAGTTTCCAAGGTCTGTACTAAACTTCCTCTGATACCAACTGTAACACCCCAACCCCAGTTACCCAGAGTCAGTGCATTATTACATAACATTGGCATGATACAAGGAATCATGTCCTGAAATACTGATCAGTTTAGTAGCCTTGGAAGTACTAGATACATTCATAAGTTTTACATTACATCGTGAAATAAAAACAATAACAACATTTTTTCCCTTTTGAACGAACTTATATCCTTATCCTATCCCTATAGGTCAACCATAAAATACTTCTTCACATCCTGGGAAAAATAAAACATAGAAAGGGGTGATCTCAGATGCTCAGTATGGATAACAATATAGGATAAACTTTGATAAAGAAGCATAAACATTTAAGGCAATGTATAAGACTAAAACAAAATCCCTTTAAACTTAAACATCAGTATAATATGGAAAAGATAAAATAAAATAATTCCATTTACTTATTCACATGGATAATATAATATTTTAATAATCACATGCAATATCAATAGCCACTTTCATAATGATGGAATGCATAATGCTAGACTCTGTAACCACATATTCAAGGCCTTGTGCCAAGACTACAAATAAGATTTTTTCAAGGCCTTGTGCCAAGAAACAAGTTTGTCTCATTAGACCTACTGATGCATCAAGGAGCTATAGCGGGCTCCACCCATCACTTACTAAGTCCAATGAATTCCTCATATGAAAAGTTTTAAGCATAACATAAACATTCGTATTAAAACTAGCATATGAAATGTCAATACTTTATCCATAAACCATGAATGGTATATGAATAACACATCCATAGTCAAACATATCACAAATTCTTCAATAAAATATGGAATATTTGTATCATAATAAATCAACTTCAAACAAGTTTAAAACCATCAAAGGATGTTGACAAAGATGAAATGAAAACTATTTAAAATAAATACCTCTTTATATTTTTAAATCATTTAAAAGTCACATAATTATATAAGAAATTTTTTTTTTGAAAATATTCATATAAGCTTGTATGGGAAGCTTCGATGATGATATAATAGCAAAAAAAATCCACACCCTCTATATAAGTTAAAAAAGACATTATTACCTTAATTTTTTCAAAAAGGTCATAAAGTACCTTGTTTGGAAAATGACGGAAAGGTTTCTTTCAAAACATTTTATTAAAAGTCAAAGAGGGGTAGAAATGACTTTAAACCATAGTCTTGTAAATAGTATAATTGTTTTGAATTAAATTTTTAAGAAACATGGATGTGGATGATAAAGATGTCACGGTAGATATTTATGTAAAAACAACCTCAGATAATAAAGAGATTGTGAAATTAACCCTTACCTTGTACTATTTCTTGGTTGAGTGCAACGTCTCGGTTCTGAAGGCCTCACAATGGGTTCCCCGAACCCAGTTGGTCACATGACCTCAAGGGAATTTCCCCAAACACCAAAGGCTACCGACTAGAAGTGAGGGCCTAGGTCTAATAGTGGGGAAACTATGCCCTCATTTATCAAAGTGTAGCGCAGCGGAAAAATATAAACATACCCAAAAGCGAAAGCATTAAACAATATAGAGCTGAAATGGAAAATAGAACTGCAGTAAAATATAATCAACAGTCATATATATAATGATCCAACATGCCTCTAATCTAAGAAAGTAGCAAAAACAGGATACACTACAATCTAAAGCAATACAACACAAGGTACAAGTACAACACAGCAAAACAAAATAGTGCAGCAAGAATATCTGTAGCATTTCAAGCCAGAGCTTGTTCCCATGCTCTCCTACTCCTCTACAAAAATCATATACCTGTATAGGGACCCTTTACCTTATCAACACCTGCAGCAATATAATCTATTTGGGCTCAAGACATGACACAAACAAGGTGTGGGAAATAAATCTCAATGGGAAACCACCCAAGGCCCATGCCCAACTGTCAGTAAAAAATGTGCAACAGCAGTATGCAATAATGGAATGTAGTAAACTAGAAAGTACTCAAAATCATCTACTCCAAACAGTTCCATTACAAGTTAATCATTATTTAACAATTCAATATAGTTGAATTGTAAGTTCCCAAGACCCGGCCTCGACCGACAATATCCTGTACAGTGCCTCAGGAAAAACCACATCAGGATATCTAACATGTAGAAGGTAATAACAATACCAAGCCTGTTATTTAGATGGGAAGGTATAACATAAGAAACCAAATAGTGAATATTCAAAGTAAATTGTGTCCTCAGACATGAAAATCCTTACCCTCAGGTAATCAGAATCAAAACCCTCAAGTGATTAGAATCGAAACCCTCTGGTGATTTCCCTCAGGTATAACGAATATTTCCTTTAGGCGCATGAGATATTTCCCTCAGGCTCAGAAGCTACTACCCACAGGCATAACAAAAGTTTCCCTCAGGATAAATGAATCATTTCCCTCAGGCCAAGTAAAACACCGCCCCCAGGTATAAGAAATGTTGCCCTCAGGCTAAAAAAAACACTGCCCTCATGCTAAGTAAAACACTGCCCTCAGGCTAAGAAAGTAACTGAGCCGATACCAACACATAATCAAGAAATTTATATATATTTTCTATCAAGAAAACTCAAAACATTCTCAAATCACAGCATACCCACGGGTATCCTGGACAAACATCTAAACAAGGGAAACGCACCCACGGGGTGGCCCTGGATCAAGGCAATGATCCCAAACAGTAGTTTATACTTGTTTATTAAATTACCTATGAAATTTTAGATATCTTAATAGTTAGGGCCTAAACCATAAAAATCCTCAAACATGGGTGCATAGCACAATGGTACACAAAATCAACTCGGCGGTTGGAAATAAACACCAGACCACCTACCTCAATCTCCTTTGATCGATATATGTAAACGACGCCTCTCGAATCAACCGAGAACGGTGTAGATATGGGATAATAATTTACCCATTCAAAGTCAAATAACTTCCCTTAGGGAAGGAATTTGAAGTAGAGGTTCAAGAAGAGATAATATCTCACTTGCGCGGTTCAAACGAGATTGACGGTGAAGGAATTGGAGTACCAGTGTGCGATCGGGAGTTCCTCCTAGTTCTGGCCTCCTCTCCCGTGGCTCCCATCGAGTTCTATGCCTACTCTACCGAATGAGGAGGATTATTCCTATTTCTTTCAAAAAAAATAACTACATGGCATGAACGCTCAAGTACACGGCATGTACTTTCTTTTTAACTATTCACTGGCGGCAACTCTCCACCGCCTTACTGTTCATCTGCCGACTGATTACACGGTGTGTATTACTAAGTACACAGCGTGTAGTTATTTTTTACTCCCTGAATCACCGACAAGCCTACACGCCCTGTATTCCCATCCCACATGGCCAAAGTACACGGTGTGTAGAAATGTACAGGACGTGTACCCATAAATTTGGGGTTTTTCCCCTATTTTCCTTATTTTCTCAAAAACATTAAAGGAAAAGGAAAAGAAGAGACTCATACCTCAATAATAAGAATTGGGTTCTTATAAAATCCCCCCCTAAATTAATTCATCCCTGAATTTCCCTTCAAAGGGTGGTGAAGATAAATCTGAGAACAACTCTGGCCACTGAGCACGTACGCCGGTCTCCCACTCCCAGGTTTCGTTCTGCACTCGGTCGTGCTGCCATAGCACACATACGAGTGGAACTGAACAGCCTGGGAGAACCTTTGTACTCCTATCAACAATAAGAATTGGATGATCCTCAAAGGATTCATTGACCTAAAGTTCTACCTCCTCAGGCTGAAAAACGTGAGACAAGTCTGAGTTATAATGGCGCAACTGAGATATGTGGAAGACGTCGTACATGGCCCGGTACCTCTATGGTAACTACAACCAATAGGCAACCATCCTGAGTCTCTCCATAATCGCAAACGGACCCACATACCTCGGTGAAAGTTTACCCTCTCTCCTGATCCACCTGTGTCCCATCCTCAGTGAAACACGTAAAAAACCTGATCCCCAATCATGAACTCCAAGGGTCCTCTGCGGCGATCAGCATAAAATTTCTGATGAGACTGTGCATTATCCATCCACTTATGTATCAACTTGACCTGCTCTGAAGTCTCCTACCTGAGATGTGGTCCCAATAAAGCTTTCTCACCTACCTCCGTCCAGCACAAGGGTGATCGGCATGGCCTACCATATAAATCCTCGTAAGGTTTCATCTCAATAGTTTCATAAAAACTATTATTGTAGGCAAACTCGACTAGGGGTATGTACTTCTCCCAAGAGCCCCAAAATTCTAGGACTAATGCATGCAGCATGTCCTCTAGCACTTGTATCATATGCTCTAACTGGCCATCGGTCTGAGGGTTGTAAGCTGTGCTCAGAAGCACATGTGTACCCAGTGCCCTCTGAAAACTCTTCCAGAAACGAGACTTGAAATAGGTGTCCCTATCTGATACGATAGAACGAGGGATCCCATGAAGGCGTACTATCTCTCGGATATAAAACATCCTGAGATCATCAACACTAAAGGTCTCCTTGATCGGAAAAAAGTGAGCTACATTCGTAAGTTTATCCACAATAACCCACACTAAATCATTGCCTCGAGGTGACCTCGACAACCCAGTCACGAAGTCCAACGCGACATCATCGTATTTCCATTTCGGAATGGGTAACTATTGTAATAGTCCGGCTGGGCTTTGATGCTCCGACTTCACCTGCTGACAGGTGGAACATCTCATAACAAAACTAGCTACCACTCTTTTCAAACCTAGCCACCAATACTGACCTCTCAAGTCACGGTACATTTTGGTAACTCCCGGATGCACTGTCCAAGATGAAGTATGAAACTCCCACATCAACTCCTCACGTATATCCCCTAGAACCCACACTCGTCCATGGATACACAGTATCTTGTCATCGCCTATTGTCCAACTAGGAGGAGAGTCTACACTTGACACTGACTCCCGTAGAACTAGGCCTTCTGAATTTGATAGCTATCTCATCCTCACTCTATCAAAGAGGGTAGAATTCACAATGAATGAAAAAAGATAGGTTCGTCACTGACTATCGTGCACCTCCAAATGCATCTCAGAGAACAAGGCCATAAACATCCACTCACCACTGGCCTCTTGCACTGTCTGTATCTGAGCCCTCCTACTCAGTGCATCAGCTACTACATTACCTTAACCAGGTGTATAGGCAAGCTCAAAGTCAAAAGACTGAATGTATTCGACCAACCTCTACTGTCTCAAATTCAATTCACGCTGGGTAAAGATATATTTAAGACTTTTTTGGTCCTTAAACACCATAAAATGTTCTCCTAAGAGATAATGTCTCCAACAGAATAACACATGAACAACAGCAGCCAACTCGAGATAATGTGTCGGGAAATCCCTCTCATGTTTCCTCAACTGTCAAGACCCATACGCAACTACTCGATCACCCTACATCAATACTACTCCCAGCCCAGTACCTAATGCATCACAGTAAACAGTATAGCTCTTCCCTTGCTCTGGAAGTATTAATACTAGTGCTGAAGTCAACCTTCCCTTCAGCTTCTGAAAGGCTGTCTCATAAGCTTCTGACCAAATGAACTTCATACCCTTTTTAGTCAAACCTATCAACGGTGCTTCTAAGCAAGATAAGTCCTGTCTAATGTGCCTTTAGTAACCAGCCAGCCCAAAGAACTCCATATTTCAAACACATTCTTAGGCTTCTCCCAGGAAACTGCTGCTCTCACTTTCTCTGGGTCTACTGTAACTCTTGCCTCTGAGATAATATGACCCAGGAAGTGTATCTGGTCCATCCAAAAGTGGCAATTTGACATCTTATCATATAACTGATACTCCCCAAGTTTACTCAGTATGATATCAAGATGGGTTTCATGGTCATGTCAAGTGTGAGAGTACACCAAGATATCATCCACAGAGACTACCAAAAAAGAATTCAGATATGGGTGGAACACACGATTCATCAGAGCAGTGAAAACTTCTGGTGCATTTGTGATTCCGAACGGCATTACCAAGTACTCCTATAGACCATATCATCTCCCAAAGGCTGTAAGTGTTATGTCTGATGGTCTAACGTGCAACTGATGATATTCTGGATCTCAAGTCAATCTTCAAGAACACTCATGATCCTAAAAGTAGATCAAAAAGATCATAAATAATCGGTAAGGGATATCAGTTCTTAACCATTAACTGGTTCAGTTTCCGATAATACATGCAGAGTCTAAGGGTACCATCTGCCTGCTTCGCAAACAAGACAGGTGAACCCCAAGGAGAAGTACTGGGTCGAATAAAACCATGTTCCTAAAACTCCTCTAACTACCTCTTGAGATCCTGAAATTCTAGTGTATTCATCCTATAAGGAGGAATGGACACCGGTGTTGTTCCTGGAACAAGCTCAATAGAGAAATATACCTCTCGATCCGAAGGTTGACCTGAAAATTCATCTGGGAATACATCCCTAAAATTATTAACAACTAGAGGGAAATCCTTCTGAAAAGTTCCTCGGTCATCCAGATATAGAATTTCAATCTGGGATGTCACTCCACCTCACCCACGATGCTCGAGTCTAGCTCGGCTCACCTGGACATCCCATTCACCCTTATATAGAAACACTCCTCCCTCTGGTGATGTGAAACTCAACCTATGACGATAGGAATCTACAAATGCTCGAAAGGGTACCAACCAGCCCATCCCAAGAATGGAATCATAGACCTTCATCTCTAATACATAGAGGTCCCATAGAATGTGACACCCACCAACCTCATGGGGGAACTCCATGCACGGAATCACACCTACCGTTCTAATTCCCAACGGAGTGTCTAGTGTCATCATATCAGAAGAAGAAGAAACAAAGAGTCCAAGGCTCTCCATAATGGGCACAGATATAAAGCTATGTGTATATCCAGTATCGAAAAGTGCAGAAGATAAAACAGAAGCAACTAGAATAGTACCTATGACAGTGGAAGGTCTAGGATCCTCTCATTTTGGGTCTATTGCACTACATATGCCCTCCCAGTGTCACGGATCTGAGACACAACTTGGCAACCCTGAGCTGACCCGCCCTGCTGTCTCTGAGATCCTGGTGTCTAGCTACCATGGCCACGACCACCACATCGTCCTGGACATCCCAACATATTCCAATTCCCTAACTGATAAAAAGCTACTGGCCCTACTCCTGCACGTGGAGTTTGCACAGAACCCCTCTCACTATTCACTGGTGGAAACTCCTTGCAAACATGCTGAAGATGACCCATCTTGCTGCAATCTCGGCACTCCACTGGGTCACATGGACACTGAGTTATCTTGTCACCCTCTTTACCACATTGTTAGCACAATATCTAGCCACCTGAAGAATTATTTTGGCTAGTACTACCACCATGAGAGAAATCCATCTACCTCCTCCTCTTGCCGGTAGAAATAGTACCAGATATCAGTGTCAAACCGCCCTGTTTTGCACCACTAGCTTCCCACAGGTTTCACTCAGTAATCAATACATGGTTCATAATAGCATGAACTTTAGTCAACCTGAAAGATTTCAAAAGTGCTCAGATGTCATATCGAAGACCATACTCAAATATTCTATCCCTCAACATCTCATTTCCCACCAAAACTTGTTCAAAACGCTGTAGCTCGGTGAAGCGGGAAGATATTTCATTACTGACATGGCTCCCTCCTATAGATTCATGAACTCTCGAGCTCGATCTTCCCTTAGCATCTATAGAAAGAAAATTTCATAGAATACTACATGAAAATCTTCCCACACCATGTCCTGGTGATGCTCATTCTAGGTGGTAACATCCCACCATCTCTTGGCAGAATCACGCAGCATGTAAGTAGTGAGCTTGACTCTCCTCCCAGGAGGCGTCTCTAGATGCTCGAAGATCGTCTGCATAGAACCCAGCCATGACTTTAGAGCATGTGGTCCTCAATCCCCTGAAAACATAGGTAGATTTTACTATTAGAATATATGTTTCATCTCTACCATAGATGTGGAAACCGGCGGTGCTCCCTGGAAGGTCTGCATGAACCGCATGAAGCCTTCGTGGAACTGCGCATCCGCACATGTGTCTGGTATAACAGTGGGTGTCACATATGGAACTACTAGAGGATCCATTGGTAGTCCATGGCCTACCATCTCTGGAGTATAATCGTTTCCTCTCTCTTGGAGAATAACTCATGGTCATCTCAGCAGCATGGCTCTACAAGGTCAAACACACGCCTTAGAATAAGATCATCAAGGACTGAGAACTGGAAGCGTAAGATGGGAACTGGAGAAATAAAACACTCAAGTTTTAAAAAACACGACTACACAGCATGTATAATAACTATACGGTGTGTTCCCTTAAGTATTTCACAAGGGCGTGTACTTTTTTCAGAACTGGTCATGTAACACCCCAAACACACAGTGTGTTGTCCGCACACACGGTGTGTTATTGAATTTTCTTCCCCTGCCTGAGTCCTTCTACATGGCTAAGCCACATGGCTCTCTTTTGAGTGAGACTAAATGGAATGTATAAGGTCTACATGGCGTACACCATTAAGACCTTACATGGTCGTGTTCTAATGATGGCATGGGCATGTCTCAACCCTCGTTACACGATGTGTTACACCCGCACACGGCGTGTACACCACTCTTTCTCCTCAGCCACATGGCCAAGTACACACGGTCTCTTATTGGTCAAGACTACACAACGTGTCCCACAGCTACACGACGTGTACTAGAAGAGCTTCACCGACCCGTGTTGTTCGAGACACGGCCAGATACACGGCTCACACTACACGGTGTGTTCCAGATGAACATGACGTGTACTAGAAATGATAACACTGACCCGTGTTGTTAGTTACACGGACGGATTCCCAAATTACACTACACGGAAAGTTCGGAAGTGACACAGCATGTTTAAGAGAATATTTCTCCGTCCGTGTTGTTAGTTACACGGGCAGACACAAGGTCGACCCTACACGGCGTGTACAACAAGTACACGGAAAGTTTCCCCAAAAAATTTCATATCCCATGTTTCTGCCTACACGGACTATGACACGGTTAGAAACTACATGGCATGTACGTAAGGTTCACATCGTGTACTTAAAAAAAAATTATTTATTCATGCATAGAAGAGTACATGGCATGTGTTCATAGAACCACACGCCTTGTTGTCTGGGTTTCTAGATAGTAGACCTCAGAAACTACTATGGAACCCCATTTTCCTTAAATATCAAGTGTCAGTATGCCAAATTATGATCTGTGGGGTCCATAATCCCCACGAACAAAAGCATAGCACCCAACCTTTCACATTATAGTACAAAACCCAACCAAAAGTTGGATAATGATCCACTAAATTCTAGTCCAAGAGAGCCCATACTTCTCAGGAACCAAATCTTAGCATCCATAAACCAAACCATAACATATACCAATACCCTATCAATAGTAGGCGTTTCTAACAAGGTACATATCACAACAGCATGCATTTTCTAGCACATCATCTATCACAACAACATGCAATTTCTAATACACCTACATGGCATGGAAACTAGGCATGTCATGTGATTCTAACATGTGCCTAAATTATGCATGAGATGGCATACCATCATCTCATCGGGTTGCAACTAAATAGAACCCAGGTATAAAAATATATACAGCACACCACACGTGTGTCACTCAACGGTGAAATCAAATCAACTGTAAAATTTAAAAACCATAAAAAATTTGAAACACAAGGTAAATTGGATTTTCCTTGTACACAGGTTAGCTACTCACGGGCACAACTTATTACCAAGTACCTATTCCATTTTATCCCTGGCTATAGGCTCCAAATAGTAAGTCATGAAGAAAATAAACTCCTCTGATAACACTTTGTAATGTCCCAGTTCCGGAGGCAACACAATGGTTGCCCCAAACCCAGTTGGTCACATGACCTCAAGCATGTTTCCCCAAATTCCAGAGGCTACTGACTAGCAGTGAGGGCCTAGGTATCATAGTGGGGAAACTATTCCCTCGTTTTTCAAAGTGTTGCATGGTGGAAAAATATAAACATACCCAAAAGTGAAAGCATCAAACAATATAGAGATGAAATGGAAAATAGAACTGAAATAAAAGATAATCAACATTCATATATATAATGATGAAACATGCCTCTAATCTAAGAAAGTACCCAAGATATGATACACTGCAATCTAAAACAATACAGCCCAAGGTACAAGTACAACACATCAAAACTAAACAGTGCAGCAGGAATCTCAGCAGCATCACAAACCTAAGCTTGGTCACATGCTCTTCTACTCCTCTCCAACAATCAAGTGCCTATATAGGGACTCTTTCCCTTATCAATAGTTGCAGCAATATAATCTGTTTGGTCCCAAGACATGACCCAAACAGGATGTAAGAAATAAATCCTAGTAGGAAACCACCAAAGTCCCGTGCCCAACTATCAGCGAAAAATGTGCAACAACAGTATGGAATAATAGAATTCAATTGTAACACCCCTAGATTTTATGAAAAATATTCTTTTAATTTCATTAATATCTTATGTTGTATTCTACACCAAGATTACCTTGTGTTATACGCAACACCGTATTAGCTTGCAGTATACGCAACACTATTCTTGGATCGTGTTACACACAATTTTGATAATAGTTATTCTACGCAACATTGAGTATATATATATATATTCAATGTATAAATGAAATATGGTTGGATTCCGTTATACGAAACAACGAAGTATTCTTTCACAACACGCAACCCTGACTTGGCTTGCATTACACGCAATCGCGACCTTCCTCGATTGCGTGTGTTGTACGCAATATCGGGTTTTAATAAACAATGTTATATTATTATAATATTGTCATGAACTAGCCGTTATGAATAGTATTAACTAAATTTTGAATTTTATAACATTATTATTCATCTTACACATTTCTAGAACATGGTATAAGAACAAAATAAATTTTTCGGGTAAAATAAGTATTTTTCAAAAAATGCAGTTTTTCCGCCTTTTGATGGCGCACCCACATTAAATCTAGTTTTTGACATGTTTATAAGTTCAATTTGACAAAATAAAATTATTCTTTTGAATCAAGAAATAAAAATTTACTTTGGATAAATTTTTCATATTATTCTGGTAACTTTCACATTTTAATGAATAGTAAAAACACGCTATATTTTAATTAAAAAAACTTTTTTCATCGTAATATATTATGTGGTTAAATTATAATATTTAATGGTTTTAAAGTATAAATAGAATATATTTTTACCATTTAATATAATGTATGTCATTAGCATTGATTTTACCTTGAATTCGTAGGTTAAATCAATTCAATCTTTTGCAATGTTTTAAACAAAAACCTGTTTTTATTCGACAACGGGATTAATTTTAATTTAATTTCTGCAACTTCTGTATATTGAATTTTAAAAAATGGATTCCATATTTGAAATCAGTGGGTCCAAATTATGTTAATAGGATACTTTTTATTTTTGGGAATTATGAATAGTAACTACGGTAAATTTTATTTACCATAGTTAAAGATAAATCGAGTAATTAAGGGTAAATATAATATTTTAAAATTACCCTAAAAAATGTCAAAATCCTATTGGATGCCTACAAATCGACCCATATCACCTAAGGGTCGGATTAGATTCATTTAATTAAATTTTTTCAATGAAAATAATTTAATTATTATTAAAACCAAAGAATGTGACAACATGTCACTTTCTTAAATCTTATAAGTATAATAATTTTAATCTAGTGATAAACTTCATGAAACTTCGAACCTGAATAGTATCCAGAAAGCTAATACAATTATCTACATCATAGGAATTTATTTAGAATTTTTAGGGATTAAATAATTATCATTTATTATGACACAAAGATGATGCAGTAATCGTCTAATTAATGAAATATTGACATAATTGATGTTATAAATGCCCAAATAAATGTAATTTGAGACTTTTTATGACTTACACTAATTTTCTAGGTTAATATGACATGTTATTGTGGATTTAAGTAACTTGGTTCGAACTTATCATTCTGTTATGAATTTCATAAAAATCATGTACCAAATAGTGTCAAAATTGACATAAAATAGTTTTTAAAACAAATATTATATTATTAATTGTTATTTTATTCCTAAATATATAAGGTTCGGACAAATGACTTAGATAATATTATATATATTAATAATAAACAACTTGGGGTTCTTTTGGCTTGATATAGTAAGTTTATTAACCATATAGTGTAAGAAAACAAAAAGACACGGTAAAAGTTAAATTATTTAACTTAGAGTTAAATCTAATTGATAAGGTTAAAATAATAACCTAAACTTGTATAAATCCTATTGGATGAGAGGCTTTCGACCCATACCCACCTTATCCTAGAAATAAATCAATTTGGATCTATTTAAAACCAAACTTGACTTTATAATAAAATAATATTTTTAGTTATTCCAAAGGTGCCCCTCTCCTCCCTTATAAAAGGGCACCTCCTCCCTCTCTTCCTCACACAACTTTGAGCCTTCAAGCTCGTCCAATCCCTGCCAAATTCTCTTCTACACTTCCCTAGAAAAATCCTAGAGGTTATGGTCTTCCTCAAAGACAAATTTTAGTGCCCTAAGAGGAGGTCTCAAAGAGGCGCTTCAAAGAAGTGGTAATTTCCGTTACCGATTCTTTCACCTTTATTTATTCTTCCCCTTCTTCTTCTTAGGTTGTTTCATTATGAATTAAAAACATCAGTATCACTCATATACTGATATGTTATTATAAGTATGAAACAATCCTATTTCACCATCTATCCATCCTATGGAAAACGAAATCACCGCATGTGCGTACGTACGGAATACCGTCTCCACGCCGTGGTGAAATCTATTTTCCACCAACACCTTACATGGATGGGTATAATGGTGTAAAGAATATCTATACATAGTTATTATAACATCATACTGATTCTGATATATTGTATCATCCACTCCAATTCAATTCAATAATCATGAAAATGATATCATCGCCCGTGCGTACGTACGGACTACCGTCTCCACGACGCGATGAGATTCATTCTCCACTTTAACCATTCGTGAATGATTATAAAGTACATATAATAAGTAATAATGAAATATATAACATAATAATGATACTAGATTTATGTGTATATATATGTATTTCATCTACTTAATTCCATTCAACTCAATAAGGAAACGAAAACAGCGTTCATGCGTACGTACGGCCTACCGTCTCCATGAACGGTGTATTTCTTTCCATTTACTGATTTATTATATATATGTATATTATGAATATATATTATATATAAATCATGTTTTATATTCTGGAATTAAGTAATAATGATCTAAGTAATCATATGAATAATTACAAGTCAAAACATGGACGACAAATGAAACGATTTTACCCAAAACGCTTCTTTAACATTGAATTTACAAAAGAACGGGTAATATAAAGTCATAAGTGAACCATATATGATATCATAACAATGAATATGATTCTGGAATAATTCAATGACATTATTTAAATCATTATACAGTAGGTTCGGACACTTACGAAGCAAATCGGACCAAAGGTAAGGGAAATATCACAATATCATTTTTATCCAAGATTGTTTATACTTTGAAATTTACTGGGGTGTATTTTATCATCCACGTACATGTTTCATCAATATGTAATATTATTTCCATACACCTACAATTGTTTAAATCCAATTTTACCCTTCAGTAAGTTTTTAGTAAAAGATATGAAAGGAATCTTTTGTCGTTTTTCATACGAGGTACTTTTTGACTTTTCCGACAAAAGAACGGGAAGAATGTTTTTTTTAACTTATACGGCATGAATGGATTTTTTTAAAAATTATTTCCAATAAGATTACTTTACAAGTTTTCAAGTTCATTTTTAATCAACTTCTTTTAGTTTAAAATTCTATGACATGTTAAGAAAGGAAAAATGTTTTTGAAGTTGAAAGGATATTTTCCTCAAGAATGGAGTTCAAGTGTTTTATCAAAATTATTTTCCATCTAAGATAATATAGGGTTCTGTTTCTATCCCTATTATTACATTGATTTGATTATGTTGTGATGGAATTATTTTTATGAATCCCTTTATCTTATATGAATTGTTTTATGATGTCATGTTGTTTAAGAATCTCATTTTTATTACATGGGTTATGCAATGATGTATGATTTATGATTTTGTGACACACATAAGAATGGTATCATTATGAGATGGGTGGTACAAATATCTCCCTCCAATTCATTGGGTAAAGATTTTATATCTCATGAGATAGACATGGCTGGAATGGTAGGTTATACCGGTTCAGTGAAACAGGACTGAAACGAGGGTGACTCGGTTCAGAAAGGGACTTTTTCCACTAAGATAGTCTTGGCAATGAGTCTTGACTAATAAGATATGATTCTCTATGATTATGTGTGTATGACACAATGTTTCATGTTTTATGTTATGATTATTGGAATTTCATTTCACTACTATGATTTATCTCATGTTATGAAATTATGCTCTCTTTTGCAGGTTAAGATTTTCAAAATGTTATGTTCTTATGATGTGATTGATATTTATTTTGTTTACCCTTACTGAGAATTTGAGCTCAGCCTTTTATGTTTTCTTTTCACCAGGATATAAAGAAAGGTTTTAGTTATTAAAAAAAAGGAAGATCTTTATGGGAGATGTTGAAGATATTTCAACAGGATTAGAAGATTATATTCCGAGTTTCCAAAGACACTAAACTATTATGATCCTTGTGTGTGTGCTTTTTTTATGTACTAAGTATTCCGCAAATGTAATGTAATGTCAATGTAAGTCAAGCTTCGGGTCTCTACAGTTGGTATCAGAGGGAGGTTTAGTCAACCTTTGGAAACTAGGATGCGAAAACGTTAGTGAGATCCCTAGAGATATTTCTAAGGTATGTCTAAGTCTAGGGATGTCCCTAAGGTTAAGTATACGTATAGGTTATAGTACTAGAATTATGCTAACGATCATAGAATTTAACCTAAGAAGTTAGATATTGAGGATACTCCCCCTTTATAATGTTGTTTTCCCTAACATGATTTTTGCCTCTCACACTATTCTTTTTGGGTTTTAGACGATGGCTGGAACCCGAAGGAACCGTGTTGATCAATGCAATGGACAATGCAATGATTTCCCTCCTGAACAAACAAATGTTATGGGAGATGGAGTGCAAAATCTTATTGTTATACTTACACAAGCTATGAATCATTCTGGACTTCCAAATGAGCAGAGAAGGGAACAATATTCTATTGAGTCCTTCATGAGGCAACGTCCACCTTCTTTCAGTGGGTCTTCCAATCCACATGTTGCTGAACAATGGATCAGTACCACTAAAAAGATATTTTCAGTTCTTCAATGTTCTGAACATGATAAAGTCATCTTAGCAGTATATCATTTGTAAGGTGAAGCTGATCAATGGTGGAATCTTATCAAGAATACGAGGCCAAGAGATGAAATTGAGTCCATGGAATGGGACAAGTTCAAGAACTTGTTTTTCAGTAAGTACTTCCCTCATATTCTTCGAGAAAAAGGAGTTTCTTGAGCTGAAGCAGAAGGATGATGAATCTGTTGGTATATACGAAGTGAATTTTACAAGACTTGCAAGGTATGCATCTGACATTATCATCCAACCTGAAAGTAAAGATGATCGATTTTTCAGTGGCTTAAAACCAAGTCTTCAAAGGGCATTAGCTATAAGAGACTTCAGTAGCTATGAAGAAATTGTGCGTTGTGATATCAAGGTAGAAATGGAAGTTGGTGTTACATACCCATCTCATGGTTTTGACAAGAAACGAAAGATGGAGTTCAATGAGAAATCTCAAAATAATGATGAAAAGAATATGAATGTTTCCTTATGCACAAAGTGTGGAAAGAAGCATGGTGAAGATTGTCTTAAAGGGACTAGAAAATGTTTTAAGTGTGGAAAAGAAGGTCATCGAGCAGCTGAGTGTCGAAGTAATGGAAAAAGGGTTTCTAATGATGTGAATAAAGCAAACACTGTAGAGAACGCACCACCAACACTTCAATGCTTCAAGTGCAAGGAAATGGGGCATTATGCTAATAAATGCCCTAATCCAAGGGTTAGTGATGATCGACATGAGAAACTGCTTAAGGCAAAGGACAAAGGGAAGTCACATGCGATCACTATTGGCGATGTTGAATATGAAAACGATGTGGTGGAATGATTAAGTGTTTATGTAATGAGATTCAAAAATAATGTTGTATCATAAAGTATTGGAATATTTATGTATTGGTCTAATGTGGTATTCAAAGTGATTGAGATATTTTTGGAAATAAGATGATATGATCATAATGAAGGGAAAACGAGAAAACGAAATGTTTAACAGTATTCATGAGCTCATGATTGATATAAGGACTAAGTGATATCATGGTTTGAGTATATAGAACTTTGAGGATTTTGGTATGTGGAAAGTGTTAACTTTTAACTGCATTCATGTTTTCACTAAGGTTCAATGGGTATTCATTCTTCAAGAGAATACATGATTAAGGTATTCACATGTTTGTAATTTGACCAGCAAGATATATCTTATGATATATGGGGGATAAATGATGGCATTCACGTGATTGTTCTGTGACATTTCAACTAATCATTTTCTTTATACTATGAGCTTGGACCGAAGTATTTTAGATAATCCTAAATATTAGAATGGATTATGTTGGACATAATTTAGGATAAAACGTTTTTCGATATTATTGATGGGATGTTATAGTAATATAGCTTTAGAAAAAGGACAACCTGCAGGACGGGCGACAGCCCATCGCGTCGGACAAGGCTGTGGGAATCGAACCCACAACCGAAGTACAACTGGCCTTTATTGCCTACCACTGGCCTACAGGAAGTCCCTGTTTAGTAGAAACTAGTTTTATTATATTAAGCAGTATGATATATGAAGTATAAGTCCATTTTAGGAACCATATATGACTAATATCACTATAGAATGACTTATGTATATTTAATAACTTTTTCTAAACTTTTGTTTGAGACAGATGGAATGACCTGTCATTCTATCACATGATCTGCTAACACTTCACGAATAACAAATTCAACTTCATTTATTTAAGAGATGAAGTGGAAATTGTTCAAGGCACGAACAACAGTGAGATTGTACCAAAATAAAGTAAGTATTTATTCTAATTAAAATTCTTCAACTTTAGGGAAATGATCTTGAAAACCAAAAATGTTGTCCTAGTGCTCTTATATCTGATTAATCAGATGGTACCTTAGATCGTCACAAATTTATGGATTTGTGATTGTTGGATTTTCCATAGCCATGTTCTCTACCACTCTCCATCAGAACATGATGGTTAGATTTTTCTTCCATATCCATATTTTCACCTATGTGGAAACCCAATGATTAGTTTATTTGGGTAACCGTTACGTTTCATACTTTTGTTTTTAAAGATTGGTTTTGGTATTCCTTTTTACGATGTGGGTTTCTATTAAAGAAACTTTCGAGTAATAAACCATTTATAACCCCGACGAATTTCAAGGGAGAAATTCATCTTAAGGGTGGTAGAATGTAACACCCCTAGATTTTATGAAAAATATTCTTTTAATTTCATTAATGTCTTGTGTTGTATTCTACACCAAGATTACCTTGTGCTATACGCAACACCTTATTAGCTTGCAGTATACGCAACACTATTCTTGGATCGTGTTACACACAATTTTGATAATAGTTATTCTATGCAACATTGAGTATATATATATATATATTCAATGTATAAATGAAATACGGCTGGATTCTGTTATAAGAAACAACGAAGTATTCTTTCACAACACGCAACCCTGACTTGGCTTGCATTACACGCAATCGCGACCTTCCTCGATAGCGTGTGTTGTACGCAATATCGGGTTTTAATAAACAATGTTATATTATTATAATATTGTCATGAACTAGCCGTTATGAATAGTATTAACTAAATTTTGAATTTTATAACATTATTATTCATCTTACACATTTCTAGAACATGGTATAAGAACAAAATAAATTTTTCGGGTAAAATAAGTATTTTTCAAAAAATGCAGTTTTGCCGCCTTTTGATGGCGCACCCACTTTAAATCTAGTTTTTGACATGTTTATAAGTTAAATTTGAAAAAATAAAATTCTTATTTGGAATCAAGAAATAAAAATTTACTTTTGATAAATTTTTCATATTATTCTGGTAACTTTCACATTTTAATGAATAGTAAAAACACGCTATATTTTAATTAAAAACAACTTTTTTCATCGTAATATCTTATGTGGTTAAATTATAATATTGAATGGTTTTAAAGTATAAATAGAATATATTTTTATCATTTAATATAATGTATGTCATTAGCATTGATTTTACCTTGAATTCGTAGGTTAAATAAATTCAATCTTTTGCAATGTTTTAAACAAAAACCTGTTTTGATTCGACAACGGGATTATTTTTAATTTAATTTCTGCAACTTCTGTGTATTGAATTTTAAAAAATGGATTCCATATTTGGAATCAGTGGGTCCAAATTATGTTAATAGGATACTTTTTATTTTTGGGAATTATGAATAGTAACTACGGTAAATTTTATTTACCATAGTTAAAGGTAAATCTGGTAATTAAGGGTAAATATAATATTTTAAAATTACCCTAACAAATGTCAAAATCCTATTTGATGACTAAAAATCGATCCATATCACCTAAGGGTCGGATTATATTCATTTAATTAAATTTGTTCAATGAAAATAATTTAATTATCATTAAAACCAAAGAATGTGACAACATGTCACTTTCTTAAATCTTATAAGTATAATAATTTTAATCTAGTGATAAACTTCATGAAACTTTGAACATGAATAGTCTCCAGAACTCTAATACAATTATCTACATCTTAGGAATTTATTTAAAATTTTTAGGGATTAAATAATTATCATTTATTATGACACAATGATGATGCAGTAATCGTCTTATTAATGAAATATTGACATAATTGATGTTATAAAAGCCCAAATAAATGTAATTTGAGACTTTTTATGACTTAAAATAATTTTATAGGTTAATATGACATGTTATTTTTGATTTAAGTAACTTGGTTTGAACTTATCATTCTGTTATGAATTTCATAAAAATCATGTACCAAATAGTGTCAAAATTGACATAAAATAGTTTTTAAAACAAATATTATATTATTAATTGTTATTTTATTCCTAAAAATCTACGGTTCGGCCAAATGACTTATATAAGATTATATATATTAATAATAAACAACTTGGGGTTCTTTGGGCTTGATATAGTAAGTTTATTAACCATATAGTGTAAGAAAACAAAAAGACACGGTAAAAGTTAAATTATTTAACTTAGAGTTAAATCTAATTGATAAGGTTAAAATAATAACCTAAACTTGTCTAAATCCTATTTTATGAGATTATTTCGACCCATCCCCACCTTAGCCTCTAAATAAATCAATTTGGATCTATTTAAAACCAAACTTGACTTTATAATAAAATAATAGTTTTAGTTATTCCAAAGGTGCCCCTCTCCTCCCTTATAAAAGGGCACCCCCTCCCTCTCTTCCTCACACAACTTTGAGCATTCAAGCTCATACAATCCCTGACAAAGTCTCTTCTACACTTCCCTAGAAACATCCTAGAGGTTCTGGTCTTCCTCAAAGACCAATTTTAGTGCCCTAAGAGGAGGTCTCAAAGAGGCGCTTCAAAGAAGAGGTAATTTCCGTTACCGATTCTTTCACCTTTATTTCTTATTCCACTTCTTCTTCTTAGGTTGTTTAATTATGAATTAATAACATCAGTATCACTCATATACTGATATGTTATTATAAGTATGAAACAATCCTATTTCACCATCTATCCATCCTACGGAAAATGAAATCACCGGGCGTGCGTACGTACGGAATACCGTCTCCACGCCGTGGTGAAATCTATTTTCCACCAACACCTTACATGGATGGGTATAATGGTGTAAATAATAACTATACATAGTTATTATAACATCATACTGATTCTGATATATTGTATCATCCACTACAATTCAATTCAATAATCCTGAAAATGATATCATCGCTCGTGCGTACGTACGGACTACCGTCTCCACGACGCGATGAGATTCATTCTCCACTTTAACCATTCGTGAATGATTATAAAGTACATATAATAAGTAATCATGAAATATATGACATAATAATGATACTGGATTTATGTGTATATATATGTATTTCATCTACTTAATTCCATTCAACTCAATAAGGAAACGAAAACAGCGTTCATGCGTACGTACGGCCTACCGTCTCCATGAACGGTGTATTTCTTTCCATTTACTGATTTATTATATATATGTATATTATGAATATATATTATATATAAATCATGTTTTATATTCTGTAATTAATTAATCATGATCTAAGTAATCATATGAATAATTACAAGTCAAAACATGGACGACAAATGAAACGATTTTACCAAAAACGCTTCTTTAACATGGAATTTACAAAAGAATGGGTAATATAAAGTCATAAGTGAACCATATATGATATCATAACAATGAATATGATTCTGGAATAAGTCAATAACATTATTTAAATCATTATACAAGAGGTTCGGACACTTATGAAGAAAATCGGACCAAAGGTAAGGGAAATATCACAATCTTATTTTTATCCAAGATTGTTTATACTTTGAAATTTACTGGGGTGTATTTTATCATCCACATCCATGTTTCATAAATATGTAATATTATTTCCATCCACCTAAAATTGTTTAAATCCAATTTTACCCCTCAGTAAGTTTTTAGTAAAAGATATGAAAGGAATCTTTTGTCGTTTTTCATACGAGGTACTTTTTGACTTTTCCAACAAAAGTACGGGAAGAATGTTTTTTTTAACTTATACGGCATGAATGGATTTTTTTAAAAATTATTTCCAAGAAGATTACTTTACAAGTTTTCAAGTTCATTTTTAATCAACTTCTTTTAGTTTAAAATTCTATGACATGTTAAGAAAGGAAAAATGTTTTTGAAGCTGAAAGGATATTTTCCTCAAGAATGGAGTTCAAGTGTTTTATCAAAATTATTTTCCATCTAATATAATATAGGGTTCTGTTTCTATCCCTATTATTACATTGATTTGATTATGTTGTGATGGAATTATTTTTATGAATCCCTTTATCTTATATGAATTGTTTTATGATGTCATGTTGTTTAAGAATCCCATTTTTATTACATGGGTTATGCAATGATGTATGATTTATGATTTTGTGGCACAGATAAGAATGGTATCATTATGAGATGGGTGGGACCAATATCTCCCTCCAATTCATTGGGTAAAGATTTTATATCTCATGAGATAGACATGGCTGGAATGGTAGGTTATACCGGTTCAGTGAAACAGGACTGAAACGAGGGTGACTCAGTTCAGAAAGGGACTTTGTCCACTAAGATAGTCTTGGCAATGAGTCTTGACTAATAAGATATGATTCTCTATGATTATGTGTGTATGCCACAATGTTTCATGTTTTATGTTATGATTATTGGAATTTCATTTCACTACTATGATTTATCCCATGTTATGAAATTATGCTCTCTTTTGCAGGTTAAGATTTTCAAAATGTTATGTTCTTATGATGTGATTGATATTTATTTTGTTTACCCTTACTGAGCATTTGAGCTCACCCTTTTATGTTTTCTTTTCTCCAGGATATAAAGAAAGGTTTTAGGTATAAAAAAAGGAAGATATTTATGGGATATGTTAAAGATATTTCAACAGGATTAGAAGATTATATTCTGAGTTTCCAAAGACACTAAACTATTACGATCCTTGTGTGTGTGTTTTTGTTATGTACTAAGTATTCCGAAAATGTAATGTAATGTCAATGTACGTCAATCTTCGGTTCTCTACATCAATAAACTAAAAAGTAATCAAAAGTATCTACTACTACCAGTTCCATTACAAGTTAATCATTATTTAAAAATTCAATATAGTTTAATTATAAGTTCTCGAGACCCGGCCTCGACCGACAATCTCCTATACAGTGCCATAGCAAAAACCACATCAGGATATCTAACAAGTAGAAGGTAATAACAATACCAAGCATGTGCTTTATCTTGGTAGGTATAACATAAGAAACCACATAGTGAATATTCAAATTAAATTGTGTCCTTAGACATGAAAATCCTTACCCTCAGGTAATCCGAATCGATACCCTCAGGTGATTAGAATAAAAACCCTCAGGTGATTTCCCTCAGGAATAACGAATATTACCCTAAGGAACACAAGATATTGCCCTCAGGAACAGAATCTATGGCCCAGAGGAAAAAGAAAATTTTCCCTTAGGCTAAACAAATCATTGCCCTCATACCAACTAAAACACCTCCCTCAAGCATAAGAAATGTTTCCCTTAGACTAAACGAAACACTGCCCTCAGGCAAAGTAAAACACTACCCTCAGGCTAAGAAAGTAACTGGGCCGAGCCCAACACATAAGCAGGAAATGTATATATATTTTCTCTCAAGAAAACTCAAAACATTCTCAAATTATGACATACCCATGGGTATCCTGGCCAAACCGCTAAACAAGGGAAACGGACCCACAGGGTGGCCCTGGATCAAGGCAACGATCCCAAACAGTAGTCTATACTTGTTTAATAAATTACCTGTTTCATTTTAGATATCTTAACAGTCATGTCCTCAGCCATACGACACCACAAACATGGGCGTGTAGCATAACGGAACACAAAATCAACTCGATAGTTGGAAATAAACACCAGACCACCTACCTTGATCTCCTCTGATCAATATACGTGAATGACACCTCCCGAATCAATCGAGAACGAAGTAGATATGGGATAAATATTTACCCATTCAAACTCAAATAAATTACCTTAGGGAAGGAATTGTAAGGATAGGTTCAAGAAGAGAGAAAATCTCACCCGCTTGGTTCAAACAAGATCGATGGCGAAGGATTCAGAGTCTTAGTGTGTGATCGGGAGCTCCTCCAAGTTCCAGCCTCCTCTCCCGTGGCTCCCATCGAGTTCTATGCCTCCTCCAACAAATGAGGAGGCTACTACCTATTTTTATCAGAAAAAAATAACTACACGGCATGTACTCTAAAGTACACGATTCTTACTTTCTTTTTAACTATTCACTGGCGGCAAATCTCAACCGCCTTATTGTTCATCTGCCGACTGATTACACGGTGTGTATTACTAAGTACATGGTGTGTAGTTAGTTTTTACACCTTGAATCGCCGATAAGTCTACACGCCCTGTATTCGCATCCCACATGGCCAAAGTACATGTTGTGTAGAAAAGTACACGGTGTGTACCCATAAATTTGGGATTTTTCCCCCATTTTCCTTATTTTCTCAAAAAACATTAAAGGAAAATAAAAAGAAGAGACTCATACCTCAATAATAAGAACTTGGTTCTTACATCGATGGTACATTAACCTCCTGTATAGTAGTTAAATCATTGTTATTAAATTATAAAAAAACTATATACAAAAATAGGATATCATGTATGATCTTCTAATATTGCTTTGTTAATAATAATTTAGTTATATCAATGTTTTGGGTATTAACTGATCTGTTATCCTTTATATGCTCGATTACGTAATCGATGTATGTTATGTATAGGATTTATTTTATTAATATCTAGAATGATATTAAGTTCTTAAACATTATTTTTAATCATAAAATGATAATTATTCTTGAATTATTACAATGGATAATTAATCTCATCGCATTCATGGAGGCGGTAATCCGTACGTACGCACGAGCGACAATATCATTATATTGATGGTGAAATTGTATGTAATTGGATGTTATATCATATATAAAGAATCTATAACATGTTATATTTATTATTTACATTAGTTATAATCATTATTATACCCATCTAAATAATGAAGAGTTTTAATAACAAACTACACCACGATGTGGAGGCGGTAAGTTGAACGTACGCACCTATGGTGACTTTTTCATTCATTTGATGGATAGAATAATGAATATGATTGTACAATTTTTATAATAACATCAAAATATATATAAAATACTGGATTTATTATTTTATAATGGATACAACAAAGAAATAGAAAGTGGAAGAAGAAAAGAACTTGAAAGGTTGGTGAAATATTTACCTCTTCTTCGAGTTCTTCCTTTTGATTTGATCAAAAGGGATCCTTAAGATGGATTTATGATCAAAGTAAGGCCTCTAGTTTGAAGTGATGATAGTTTAGAGGATATTTACGTAGGTTTTGGACAGTAAAAAATGCATTGGAGGTGTGAAATTAAGAGAAGGGGAAGTACCCTTTTATAAGAGTGGTGAGGGTCACCTTAGGAAAAGCGTGAAATATTATTTTATAATAAACCCTTTTTGGTTTCTAATGGATCCAAAATGATTTATTTCGAGGATAAGGTGGTTATGGGTCTAAAACCTCTCAACCAATAGGTTTTAGACAGGTTTAAATCATTATATTAACCTTATCATTTAGATTTAACTCTTAGTTAAATAGTTTGACATTAACCATGTCTCTTTGTAATTTTATATTATATGATTAATAAACTTACTATAAACTTCCAAGAGAACCCCAAGTGGTTAATTATGAAAATATATAACTATATATAAGTCATTTTTATGAACCATATATCTTTAGGAAAATTATATCAATTAATAATATAGTATTTGTTTTAAAAACAAAATTTTGTCAATTTTGACACTATTTAGTATTTGGTTTTTATGAAAATCATAACAGCATGATTACTTCGAAAAAAAAAATATTTAATCAACCCAAAAATTTCATATTAACCTATAAAATTAGTGTAATTAATAGAAAGTCTCAAATTAAATTTATTTTTAAATTTATAATATCAATTATTTTAATCTTTCACTAATAAGGTAATTACTACATCATCATTGCGTCATAAATAAATTAAATTATTTAATGTCTAAAAATTATAAATAAAATACCATTATGTAGGAAATCTTTTTATATTTCTAATTAATATTTATAGTCAAATTTTTCTTATGTATAATCCTATATTAAAATGGTTTAGTTATTAAACTTTGAATTTAACACTTTTAACTCTTCTTTAAATAAAATAATAATAAATGTTCTAATCTGATCCAAGTGGACCAAAGAGGATCATATATTATTCATAAGGTTTTTTTTGGTCGAATTATAATTATCCAATAGAATTAAGACTTGTTTTAGGGTAATTATGATGTCATTTTTACCCTTAATTACCCTATTTACTTTTAACTGTGGTAAATAAAAGTCCAAAGTTACTATTCACCAAAAATTAATTTCATCTTATTGAACCATATTTTACTTACTGATATTAACCGTGTCTCTTGGATTTTTTAAATTTAACTCACAGAAGCGGTAAAATTATGTTTTATGCAAATTTGCAAATATTCCTAGAAGGTGGGTAAAAGACGGTAAAAGGTTCATTAAAATTTTTATATATCTAAACTTATTATAAAATGAATCTAATGAATAAAATTGAACTTATATAAGTATTATTTAAATATTTTGACCTAAAATAAATTTAAATGAATTAAATAATTATTTAAATAAAAATTCTTTTTTAACCAATAACGCAATGTTTTTCACTATTCATCAAAAATTGTATGTTTTTAGAAAAATACCAAAAAATCACCCTAAGCTAATTTTGATATTAAAAATTCAAAAATGAAGTCCATTTTGAAAAATAAAATTTCTAAAATTTCTAAAAGTGGGTATTATTATTCATAACGGCTAGTTTGATTGGTTGTGGTGTGTTAGAATCTCGAAGTTGCATACAATGCAAGCTATTTCATTATTAAAAGGGAAACGTATAGTGGAAGCTTAGGGTGTTACACTCCTCATTGTCAGGAATCATGTAAAGGTTTACAAGCTCCATGGTATTAACTGAAGCGTACCCTTGATTGTTTCCTGAATAATCCTCGACTACTGGATAGATTCTAGGGGGAATTTCCATCTCTGGGGGAATGAGGTTATCGAGCGTACGGAATGAAAACGACATCAGGAGGCTTGTTTTTCTTTGGATCATCGATGCTTGGTCTTCTAGGAAGATGAAGGCTGAGTCATTGATGCAGAAGTACTGGTTTTGGATGACGCGCCATCTTCAGAAGGCTCAGGTTGATTTAGACATGCACGAATAATACCATGTTCACATGAGACTATTTTATGAGCCATCCAATCATCATACTTCTAGGACCTGTGGTTAGAAAATTGATTCCACTCACCTTCGTTGTCACTACCGTTGTCTGGCTTCATGAATACACATGCCACTTATGCTGGTGTTGGGCCTAAACAGACTATGTTGTTTTATCTTGGTCTTGAATTTAGTCTTTAAACACATATCACTATTTCAGGTTGTGTCCCTGGATCTAGTGATAGGGGCATTAATTGGGGTGATTATTGAGATCCACCTTTTTGGGCCTCCTGCATTCAGGAAAATGTAGAAGTCCCTGTTCCAAGGCACTTTGAAAATAATGGCGAACCTAAGCTTCATTGAATGAGTAGGTATGGTTTCTCCTCTCCATGAAGGGGGGTCTATGATCCTGGCCCTATCAAGGGGATAGAGGAGCCCGTCGAGGAGGTGGAACCTGGTTATCTCACCTGGGTGGTGACGGCGAGTTTCATGGGGGCGCCTTCCGATTCTAATGTTGGCACTGCTGGGTCAGAGGCTGTGCTTGAGGTGGAGGGCCCCTGTGGGGTTGTGGAAGTGGATCCACTATTAATAACTCCAGTTGCCTAGGGGCCTCTATTTGGTCCACCGTAGTGGGCTCAACCTTAGCAACCCTTCTTGCAGTAATTGCAAGAGGCAACAGACGTGCCTACTTGGCCTATTGTAATGCTTCCTCTAGAAATTGGTCTTTATCAAAGAAGTCCTAGAATCCTTAGGGGTAATTATGGGTAATGATATAGGGGATCATTTCAGTCTTGACGTTCCCCACACACATTGTCAGAAGTTATTCTTGAGTCAATGGCATATCCATGGAGCAAGTGAGGTCGTTCCACTAAGTGAAAAAAGTTTGCAATGCGTTCATCAGGTCTCTACTTACAATTGAAGAGGTCTACAATACTAGTCATTCGAGTGGTGGAGCTGAACTGGTAAAGAAACTATCTATGGAGGTCTTCCCAGCTAGTGATCGGCTCGATGGGTAGCTGGTTGTACCAGAAAAATGCAATCCCTTCCAATGTTTTTATGAAACATAGATTTTGGCAGCCTCTTGTAGCGTTGGAGTTCCTAGAAAAGGTTTGTACCTTGAGATGAAGTGGGCCAGATACTGCAATGGATCACATATATAATTAAATGGAGAGAACGTGGGATTTCCGAAACCTTTGGGAGCTGGATTATCATTGACCCACACCAGATATGGCTTTCCATCAGGAGGTATTTCCACTTGTCGAGTTTACAATGCTTCGAGGTGAGAAATCAGCGTCTCCATCAGATCATCTATGTGTGGATTCCTGTCTTGAATAGGATTCCTAATCACCAGTGTGTTGGAAGGTTCTTCAACATGATTAGCAGACCTGGAGGCTCGTGGAGTGGCTAGTGGGATGACCTATGGAGCGGATGGAGGATCCTGAGATGGGTCCCATGGATTATCATGGTGCTCAGGTGGATTTGGTGACACATACCATGCCCTCTTTCCATAAGTCCTGGCCTATATCATGTCTATGTGGGAAGGATGGTCAAGGCCACCTGGAGGTAATTCACCATTGGATTTTTGTACCTTCCCCTACTACCCTAACAGAGGATTACCGTAGTCCGTTCATCGCTCTACAGTACATTCAGCAAGGATTTCATTGACCATCTTCTTGTGTTTTTCAAGATGTTGACACAATGCAGCTTTTTCAGGATCATCCTCCATCTTCTATACTAAGCCAGATGGGTCAGAGGGTTTGACAGCCCCAAGATTCTCTTTACCCTTATTGGGAGTCTGGTTAATGGATAATGACTCAGTAGGTACAGGAAGACCCAGAAACTTTTGTTGCTGGAGAGTGATCCTTCCCAATGGATCCAATATGTGTGATACCCCCTCAGGGGGTAGGTCCTCTCCATGGAGATCTAGCTCATTCTCTCCCCTTGGTAGGCCAGCCATGTTAAACACGACTCTACCTAGAGTAATATCCCCAATATCACCAGGAAAATCTAGTTGGCCCTGGATAGAATTGAAGTGAAGGGAATCATACCACCCCCAAACATGGACCAGAATGGGGGTGGAATCCTCCTTGATAATTCTGCTAATCACTTTAAAGCTCTGAACGCATCGATTTTGGAGGGTCTGGTGGTGGCTGGGTGACTCAGGGCGGTGGGCCACAAAGAGTGCAGCCAAGTCTACCATTAGAAATTATTGGTAAATATCTTCAAAGTGTGCCTGACTCTTGGGATAATTCCCTCATTGATAACGGAGATGGAAGTGCATCACCCAGAGGGTCTGAAGAAAGCACACGATTTCCTCCTGAGTAAGCGATTCAGACGCACTGAAGTTTGTGGTTTCAATTGTCCAAAACATTTTTGGGAAATGATACACTGTGAGAATGTCCCAAAATATCCTTGGATAAAACTCAGGATCTAGCCCTTGCTTTCCCCACTCATCAACTAAGGGAGGCTGGGGGATCAGTAGGGTTACAGAAGGAGACTGCTGAGATGGTAGACTGGACTGTGGAGAATATGGAGGACGGGCTGACAAGTCGCCGCATATTGGGTTATCCTATATTGAATGCAATGACTGGGCCACCACATCTTGGTAAGATGGGATAGCGACCATAGTTTCTAGAATGGGGGTTGTGGTTACTAATGGTGGTTCAAGCTAATTCTCATCCTTTATCGGTCCCCATAACAACTCTCCATGATCTCTAGTCGAAGCAGAGAATAACCCTGTGGACGATAGGAAGGATCTGTCGGCCAAACCCTGGGAAGAGTCCAAGTCTTCCTCCTCCTGGATGTATCTACGGGGGGAGGTGGGAATCTGGTGGACCTCACATTCCATAAGGATGAGGCTGATACGCCTCATTCCAACCCCAACCCTTGACACGGAGGATCAAGGTGAGGGTTCCATTGCTGAGTCGCATTCCGCCTCAAAATCTAAGAAGCAAACAAGTCTAATTGTGGTCTGAATCTTCTCAGTATTCTTCTTATGGTAGTGGCGACCCTCCCTCCTGTCCCAGGATATCTCTTTGGGATAGGGTATATTTTTCCATGAGGACCTTTGGCCGCACTGATGCAGGGGCAGAGAGGACTTCCACCTGGTTGATCCAGGGTGCGAGGATCATCTAGATAGATGTAAAAGAGAACACAGGGAGGAACTCCATATCCACTAGCTGCCGCATGGAGGGAGTCTCCGTGAGAAGTGCTGGTGTGGGTAGGACCTCTTCTGGAGCTCGTAAGAGCATGGGTAGGACCTCCATGCATGTATCCCCTAGAAATGTTAGTACAAGGAGGGTCCTCATATTGGTCAAGTAGAAAATAGGAAGGACTTTATCATTAGGTGCTTGTGAATCAAGGAAAGCCTATACTTATTTGATTTATAGGATGAGGATGACCTTTTTTGGCTACTGTAAGGACATAGGGAAGACCCCCACGCTGATGTTTGACCAGACATGTAGCATCCTCACACTGGTGACCTATGATAGGAGGAATGGTTCAATACCTGAGGTCATTGGTGCGGAGGAGGCTTCCATACTGAGTGCCAATGCATCGGGGAGGACCCTCATCCGGATTTAAGGTTGTCATGGGGAGGACCTATACACTGTACTTGGGAGTGGGACAGACCTGCACTCTCATTGGTGATGGTATGGGGAGGACCTCCGTACTGGGTGTCATTGCCACTGGTCAGCCCGCGGCAGGCACCACCTGTGTTAGCGGCTAGGAGAGTCGACCCAACCTGCCTCTGGGGTGGTTGGGGCCTTGATCTGGGATGGGAATTTTTGTGCCCCTGCTCAGTATAGATAGAGAACTGATGGAATACACCAGCAGTGGCACAGGCCATAGTAGTCGTTGGTGATGACGCCCCCTATCATGCGTCCTCCTCAGCCTGTTCTTGATGCTGGTGTCAGGTCAACTGGACAGGGATCAGTGGTGCAGGCACATTGCTTACCTACTCCTCAGCTTGTGGGGTTGGGTGGCAGCACTAACTCAGCCAAGTGGGATCCCTCTTTGGGATCCCCTGGAACGGGATTCTGACTAGCCTTACCCGAACATCCCTCACCACATTCACGTAGTAGAGGTATTCATTGAAGTGTTCTAGGGAGAGGCTCCTGAAAAGATTATACATTTAAGTGGGGAGTAGTGGCTCCCTATGTGTCCCTTGAGGGTGGCGGTGGTGATGAGGTGCAGAAGCGTCTAAGTCTTTTCGGGCCACATACTGGGTTGGGATAATACCCTACTCCTCGTAACGTCTAAGGAGGTCATTTATCACCCTTCTCTAAATGATTTTAGAAGGGTATATGGGGCATGGGCATCCATAACCCATGGACACATAGGCTATTGTGGGGGAGATGAGGCTACATAGAATTTCCATGTTGACATTGCCCCTACCACTATATTGGTGGGTGGGTGGTGATCGGTTTCCTATTATGGCATCTTTGGTCCTAAAAGGTAGGTAGATTTAACCATTAGTGTTGAAAGAGGGAAATTGATGTCTAGTGCCCCAGTGACATTCCGTCTTCCATAGTTGGTAAGAAGGATCCATGCTAAAAACATCGTAGACCGAGATGTACAATGTTCAACTACACCAATTTCTGTTGAGTTTCATGTCAGGCCTACTATTTTCTTGGCGGGACCTGGCACTGGATACATGGATCGGGGGACACATCAATCCACTGATGTCTCAAACGCTACTAATCTCTACATTGAGGAGAATAATTACACATCAGGTTCATTATTTATATTTCTGATGCTTTCGTTGGGGCGTGCATCTATCTGGCACTGATGGTTACTCTGCATTCCTGATTTCCAAAGGCGGGCAGCATTCGTTGCTTATTCATGGATATTTTCTCCTTGATCGAAACAGTATGATGGGATGTCGATCTCTCCTTCTATCGATTCCTCTTCAGAACTCTCTAACTATTCTGGGTCTCCCTCATAGACTTAAGACGTTGCTCATGAAACTCTTCCCAGTGTCATGTCTTCATGGATGCCGGTTAATTATGCTACTTCTGTCAGGACATTCCAAGGGGTCCAGTTAGGTTAGCAACCTTCATTTTAGGAGTAGTCACGTTGGACATCCAGGTCATGTTTGGAAGCTAGAACACTGGTGAATCTAGGTTTAGTCCCCTTATGATAGGGATTCTCAAGGGCACGGAATCTCGAGGCATCCCACATCAAATGTGGGTAATGTTTTTCCATAAACATGTCTCTGAGTTTTTCTTCAGCTTCCCATGTTTAACACAATGTATGCCATGATTTTAACGTCTAGTAGTGACAGATCAGACTAATTAGAACACTGATGGTAGTAGATCATATGGGTGCAACCCTAGGAGTGTACACTGATGTTGCGGCTAACGCATGGTTAGTTACCTAACTGCTGCTAAGAGCAGTGAGAAATTGGGTGACATGATCTCAATGGGATGTGGTGGCCCAGGTAAAAATCATGATAGTTACGGATAGTTGATAGTAAATGGAGAGTGATATGGAGCTGACGCGAGGGCGACAGTAATGTTGGGTTTGATTCTCGAAGAGACTTCCAACATATCAATGTGGAATGGAATCAAAGTCCACATAGTTAGGTGGGGTGATGGGACACCTGAAGAGGAAGCCCGTGAGAGTGGATGCACGGATGGGATCCTGAGGAATTGAAACCTCCGGGTTGGGGAAAGACCTTCCTGAAGCATAGAGGCTTAAGAGAGAGAGGCCACGATGGGACATGAGTGATGGTCTTGAACCTCAGGGAGGCTGCATATGTATCCTCGTAGTAGGGAATCAAAGTCCAAATAGTTCAGGATGGGGATATGGAACCAGGAGTGTGCAGAGGACAATGAACTGACGACATACTAGGGATCAAGAGTGGTTAGCAGCCTGGGTTGGTCTAACGCTAGAGGGGAGAACCAGAGATGTGGGTCCCAATATGGGGGACACCAAAGTTTACCAGTTTCTATAGTTGAACCTCATGGAGTCTTCCTATGTACCGTGCCTAGGAGACAAGGATCAAACCAACGTAGTTCATCATACAATAGATTACCGTTGGTTGAGGTTGAAAATGGATTACCACTGGATGGGGTACAAAGGCTTACTGCTAATTGGGGACCACAAAGACTTACTGTTGGATGGGGTTGAACCTCAATGAGGCTTCCTATGTACCTGACCAAGGAGACATGGATAAAATCCCACGTAGTTAGAATGGGTACATTTTAACATCTTGTAGGGAAAGGGTGGACCGATGTGGAGTGGTCAGGACCGATAGGTGTTGGGCTTGAACCTTAGGAAGGATTCCTATGTACCTTGACTTGGAAACAAGGATCAAAGTCCATGTAGTTCAAAATGGTGGATTCAGTTTAATGTCGTACAGGACGAAGGTGAACTGGTGTGAAGTGCGATCAGGTCATGTAGGTGTTGGCTTGAACCTTAGGGAGGATTTTTACATACCTTACCTTGGCAAGTATCAAAGTCCCCATAGTTTGGGATGGGGGTATGGAATCAGGGTGTGTGTAGAGGACAGTGACCCGATGACTTACTGGGGCTCATGAGTGGTTAGCAGCTCGGGTTGGTCTGATTCTCAAGGGACGGACCAGATATGTTGGTCCCAACATGGGGGATACCAAAGTTTACCAGTGTCTGGAGTTGAACCTTAGGGAGTCTTTCTATGTACCATTTCTAGGATACAATGATCAAACCCACGTAGTTCATCTTACAGTGGATTTCCGCTGGTTGAGGTTGACAACAACTTACCACTGGATGGGATAAAATGGCTTTTTGCTGGTTGGGAATCGCAACGGCTTTCTGTTGGATGGGGTTTAACCTCATAAAGGCTTCCTATGTACCCTAACTATGAGACAAGGATCAAAACACACGTAGTTTTAATGGGTATAGTTTAACATCTTTTTGGATGAGGGTGGACCAATGTGGAGTGGTTGGGATCGATGGGTGTTGGGCTTGAACCTTAGGGAGGTTTTGTACATACCATTCCTTATAGACAATGATAAAAGTCTAGGTAGTTATAAATGGGGGATGTAGTTTAACGTCATGCATGAAGAAGGTGAACTAACATGAAGGGGGGTTAAGTCAAGTAGGTGTTTGGCTTGAACCTCAGGGAGGCTTCCTACTTACCTTGTCTTGGAAAGGATCAAATTCCACGTAGTTCGGGATGGGGGGATTTAGTTTAATGTCCTGGAGGACAAAGTTAAACCAAGATTAAGGGGGTTCGGTTCCTGTTGGTATTGGTCTTGAACCTTATGGATCCTTCCTACATACCTTTCCTTAGCAAGGATCAAAGTCCACATAGTTTGGGATGGTTTGGGTCATACATGCTAATGCATCCCAAGACTAATTCCATGGTTAATGCTTACTCTAAGCCCACATGAATCATGCTCGGAGTGAGAAACAAGAGGTGACAGAGACCTGATGATCACATTGAAAAAGGTTCATTCATGGGAAGTGTAATGGGGATTACATGTGGTTAGTGACCCAAAGAGGAAACAGGGGCTTATGCATGGTTAGCAGCCTAGGGAGATGGAGATTGGTACTTACTCTAGGATGGAGGCCCATTGGAGACAAAGCCTGGAGGGAGAGGGAATCAAGGATCCCTATGCCCCTCTCACCTCTTAGTATTTGGCACTGAAGAGGATAGGAGTAGTAGGGGTACTACCTTCTGCAATAAAGGTAAGGGGCTTACACCAAGATGATCATCCTTTCCCATTGACAGACGCTGCTCCAACAAAAAGGATCCCATTCTATGTGAGGAATATCTCACTCTCGTGGAGGCAAGCGGTCAAGAATAATTTCTGAGGTAGGGATCCCCATGTATGATTCACAGGGTGATGCTACATTATAACATCATGTACTGAGGACAATGGGGCTTGGTAGTTTAGCGTCTTATAGCTCAGATGAGGTAGGTTCACTCTGCACCTCTAGGACATACATAATTGATACCTCCCCGCCCTTGGGGAAGGGAATGCATCATCAATGTCATAGTGAGGGGGTGACGTGGAGTGATCCCCTGAGGGGCCCACGTTATCATGGATATGAAAAAAATCAATAGCCATTAGTGTGCCTATGTATAGAAGCATAAGGCTAAGAAATGCAATGTGAAGAACCACCCAAAGGACCTTGAAATCACTTTGTACAAACCTGGAGGGTCAAAGGAGAGAATGGTGAATGACACATGTGTGTTGCACATAAGATCAACTCGAACATGGTTGCTTAGAGTAAGGATGACACACGGAGCGCACAAAGAGAATTGCGTGCAAAGGAGGGGGTTTTCCCACAATAGGCACGCAAATGGGAACTAGTTTGCGCAAAAATCTGGGTTGCACAGACAATAGAGGTGCATGTGTAATTTTTAGGAGGTTTTACATGCAAGCGGTCGAGGTTTGAGCACAAGTAAATGGACTTGCACGCAACTTTCCAAACAAAAAAGCACCCGGGTGAGGGTCAACCCCCAAGGGTTTCATGTGAAGGTGAACCCCTGGAATACCTATCACGAAAAATCTTGTACGTGAAATCCATCTTTTTTCATTCGGAAGAGGTATATTTTGCATAAGGGATATGGTTTAAATTCTTTATCCCGAAAGATAGGGGGATACCCTTCTATTTATAGGAGATTGGGAACTACAGGGGGCCGTACAAAATTCAGCCTTCGTAGAAAACCCAGTCCCTCGGTCAGTGGTGCAGAAATTTTCACCTGGCATGCAACATATCTTCTTTTCGTGGATGTTTTGCGCATTTGGGGTGTCTTTACATGCACATATTTGATTTTTTGTGCCACCTTTCAGCGAGTCCTAGACCAGTTCATTCGGTCTAAATTTGATTTCATTTTTCCCCAAATTTCAATATGTGGCCTTCGGAAAATTTCATCATCTACAAGGACTTCCCATAATATTTTTTCAAAAAAGAGAGACCTCTCATCCCCTTTTCATTTCATGTTTGTTTTCCCTTATTTTCAATTGTAATTTTGTAAGTTATTTTCAGTTTATTTTGAATTTTAATGCATTTATCTTCATCTTTTCTTATAATAATTCACCTTCTATTGTTTAATATTAGTGTTCTTAAAATTTTTAAACTAAACTATCCTCATCCTCATTCCTAGAATCAAGAAACCCCAGGAGATCCCTTATTTTCGACCTATCAGCCTCTATAATGTCTCTTATAATATATTCTCAAAAATATTTGTCAATCGGCTACGCCCTTGGCTTCCTGTTATTATATCTGAAAACTAGAGCACCTTTGTGGCCAAGAAGATGATTACTGACAATGAAATTGTGGCACATGAAGTGTTCCACTCGATGAAAACACACTCCACTACGAAAAGAGGAACCATGGCTTGGAAGTTGGATATGAACAAGGCTTATGGTAAAGTGGAATGGCAGTTATTAAGAGTTGTGATGCTGAGAATGGGGTTCTGCACGAAATGGACAGATATTGTCATGCATTGCATTTCGACCATCTTCTTTAGAATCAAGGTCAATGGGGAGCTCTCCAGAGGATTCATCCCAACCTGTGGAATGTTCCAGGGATACCCCCTCTCCCCCTTTCTCTTCATCTTGGTGGTTGATGTTTTCTCTAACCTTATTTCCAGGGTTGTAGCCTCTAAGTCTCTTCATGGAGCAAAATTCTGTCGTGAGAGCCCACAAGTGTCGCATTTATTCTTCGCCGATGACTGCCTCATTTTCTCCAGAGCAACCATGAATGAATGTCAGGTGATTAGCCATGTGATCCAGCAGTATGAATGGGTGTCTGGACAGTCTATCAACCACGACAAATATGAAATCTCCTTCAGCTTAGGGGTGCCTCCGGCCAAGAGAGATTAGCTTTGTGCTTCTGCAGGCATGCATATAGTCGATAAACACCAGAAGTATCTTGGGCTCCCTACGGAGATTGGCCGGTACAAAAAATATATTTTGCTTCTCTGGTGGACAGAATTGAGAAAAACAATCCAAGGCTGGACCCCAAAAGGTATCTCTAAAGCTGGAAAAGGAACCCTCATTAAAGCTATCATTCAGTCTATCCCCAGCTACATTATGTCCATGATTAAGCTCCCAGTGGCTATTGTCAATCTGATCCATTCACATACTGCCAACTTCTGGTGGGGGAAAATGAGGGAAGGAATAGACCCCATTGGTTGGCATGGGAGAAACTCTGTAAACCCAAGGCGAAGGGAGGGATGGGATTATGGAATCTTCTCCTGTTCAATGATGCTCTGTTAGCCAAGCAAGGGTGGCACCTTATTAACCGCCCATCATCTCTCTGTGCACGGTTACTCCATGCCAAATACTTTCCCCACACGGACTTCCTTGGCACCTCCCTTGGCCCCCGACCAAGCTTCCTCTGGAGAAGTATTTGGGGGGCACACAATCTCCTGGAAAAAGGGCTGGGCTGGAGGATTGGAAATGGCTCATCTGTCAACAACTGTACTGACCCATGGCTTATTGATAAGGATGGTGTGCGGGCCACATCCCTCATCCAACCAGATCTTGAAGACGCCACTGTTGATTGTCTTATTTCAGACCAGGGCTCAGGGTGGTTTGTTGAAAAGATCCAAGATTGGTTTAAGGAAAGAGACCAAAGAATTATCCTCAGTATCCCCTAGGTCCCTAATGCAATCCCCGACCATCTTTTCTGGACCAATGATTCCTCGGGCGATTACTCGGTGAGATCTGGGTACAGACTATCTCTTGACATCCACTATCTTAACCGTGACGTGGTACCGTGGAATGCGGTTTGGAAGTTCAATGTCCCCCAAAAAATCTGCCATTTCTGGTGGTATATATGTACGGGCACCCACCCTACAATGAGCCTTCTCACCTTTCGTCATATGGAAAGTGTCGATTCCTGCCCTTTCTGCCCGAATATCCCAGAAACTCCTTGTCACGCCATCATTAACTATCCAGGAGCTAAGGAAATTTGGAATGAATGGGTACCAGCTTTGGAGGCCTCCCTGGACACCGCATCCAACCTCCCCGATCTTCTGATGCATTGGTTCTCCTCTATTTCATCATCTACTTCTGTTTTTCTCTGCACCCTGGCCTAGATCATTTGGGTTCGGCACAATGATTCGGTTTTCCACCAAGTCCATAAAACCACTTAATTCTAGATTGAACGAGAAATTTCATGGATGGAGGGCTGGAAGGACCACAAAGGACACTGTATGCCGGGTGTTACCCCCTATTTCCCCCCTCAATGGACCCCCCAAAGGAAGGGAGGCTTAAGCTTAACGTGGAAGCTTCTCTTCCCAAAGATGGTTCAGTTTCTCTTGGCCTTCTGGATCGTAATCATCTGGGGCAGATCATTACAGCAAAATATGAATTACAACATGCCCTATGGGAACCTGCAGTTGCGGAAGCCTTTGCTATCCTTGCGGGGATGATGCTCGCTTTGGAACGTGGATGGGCTGATATCATCATCGAGTCTGACTACCTTACTATTATCAATGCTATTAACCACCATGATGCCGGACTCCAGCCTTTTGGCCTCATCATCAGGAGAATCCTCTCACTTTGTCAAGGATTCTCTTGCTCTACCTTCTCCTTCACCAAAAGGAAAGGAAACAATGCAGCCCACAAACTTGCGGCTTCAGGACCCTTCTATGTTAACCAGCTATGGCTGGACAATTTCCCTTCATGGCTCTTATTATGTACGGCTGCGGATCTTCATCATTAATAGTACCTCTTTTTCAAAAAAAACCATCTCAGTGGCTAAGTAAATAATTTATTAGAGGGATTCATAATCCTGGGATGTTGTGTGATTGAGAAGTTTTTCTCGATTAACATCATGTATGTTAAACATAAAATGTCATGGTTTATTGTCATGTTTTATTTAACAAAGGGATTACGTTGATTATTGGAACCATAAATACACTACCATAAATAATAATTGATTGAGATTATAATCGTAGTTAATTTAATTACTAGATTAAATTCTAAACCCATGTGAATTCTGATCAAAATCATCTTGTGAATTGGGTGTTAATATAATGAAATATATATAAAAGAACATGTATATTACAAGATTAACTCCTTAATAATGAAGACATCCCAATCATTATTAAATTTTTAAATAAATATTAATAAATTAATAATTTAATCTAATATTTGCAAACAACCCCTCCCCTCCATTAAAAATACAATCAAAAAAATAATCATCTATTAAAATGTATCATCGTTGAGGATTCGACTCGGGTGTCACTATACACATTGAAAGAGCACCAAACCTTTGAACGGTTGATAGGAGACAATCATCTGTTCTTTAATAATCCATTGGAAGGGGGAATGGTCTCATGAAATCGATGTTCCAAACATCGAATATCTCATATAATTTTAAGGGATTTTAGATAATTTCATTTTTTTGGAAAATAATGGGTTTGTACATAAAACATCAACTACCTATAAACCCAAAAAAATGGCATGAATGAACATAATAACCAAGAATTGAAAATAGTGCTTGTGATAATTTTAAATTCCATCAGAAAATAATATCCTGAAAGACTTGGAGAAGCACTTTGGGATTATTGAACTACCTATAAACACCAATTTTGATGTCTCCATTTAGGCTAGTTTCTGGGAAAGCATGTCATTTTCCAGTTGAAATCCAACATAATTCATTTTGGGTTGTAAAAACATATAATTTTGATTGTGTAAAATCTATTTAAGAGATATTATTGCATTCGAATGAACAAGATTTTCTTCATATTGATTCTTATTAGAATTCAAAACTCTACAAATAAAAGTCTAAGGAACTCCATAAAAAACACATCATGTGAAAGTTATTCCATGAAGGAGAAAAGAAAATGTTCTTCAACTCTTGATTTCGTTTTCAACCAAGTAAGATTAATTATCATTCTAAAGGTCCTTTTATTACTACTAATTTTTAACCATTTGGTGCAATGAATGTTTAAGACCACTCTTTTGGTGCTCTGTAAATGTTTATAGTGACACTCGGGTTGAATCCTTAGTGATGGTACAAATTTTAGAGTCGATTATTTATGATTATTCTTTTTAAGGGGAGGGGGTTGTTTGTAGATATTAATTAAATTGATTGATGTATGATTTTTTATTTAGAAAATTTATAAATATTAGGGTGAGTTAATTATCAAGTATTTAATCTTATGATATACTTGATCTTTTCTTTATATTTCATTAAATTCATACCCACTTCATAAGATGATTTTGATTAAAATTATTAAGTGTTGAGGATTCAATCCTAGCCTTAACTTAACTAGGGTTATAATATAAATAAAAATATTTCTATGGTAGTGTGTTTATGGTTCCAATAATCCATGGAATACACACATTAAACAAAATATTTCATTAATCCATGAAATTTTATATTTAACATACACAATGTTAACCTAAAGAATATTCAACGAGTAGAAACTCTCAATCACTTAGCATCCCTAAATTATAAATCACACCAATGGATGATTTACATATTCATTAAGATATTTATTAATATAGTTAAATATTTTTATAGTTATGAGTTAAAAATAGAATAAAAATAATGGGACAATATAATTGTAGTGCGCCAAACACACAGATGAACGGTGAAGAGAGATAAAAATGCAGTTTTAGTTGTATCAAAAAGAGAATGAAGGAAATTATTTTCAACTTGATTAAAACACTTTTAAGAACATTAATATTAAAAAATATAGTGTATTTTATTATAATAAAATATAATGATAAAAAAATCATTAAAATTCAAATGAAATCAAAAACAAATTATGTGATTATAATTGAAAATAATGCAAAAGAACATGAAAAAAAAGAGAGGAGGAAAGGTATTTCATGTGAAAACTAGATTTTGGAAGATCCCACCAATCTTTTAGTGGGGCCTTGGTCATAAAAATATATCCTCACATGCTATAAATTTTCAAAACCTAGAAAAGAGAAGAGTGGGTATTTATAGACCAAGGTGGTTGACCGTTTTCATTCCAAAACATCCTCTCCACTTATCTTGACAATTGGACAACATATAAATCCTAATCTATAGAAATATTCAACTTAATAGTTTTATATATGTATTTGGAAATTACACCCTCAAGATTTATCGTCTATTGTACTTTTCCATACAAAGTTATAGTAGTTTTACTAAACAATTTGTTGTTGTCCATTTTTATCCATACTTTTTCAAAGGCTACAATATGAATGGGTTTTTGGAAAGGTATATACCCTAAAATATGAATAATTTATTATAAAATTTTTAGATTATGTATCTAGGATTTCACACCATAAAATCTTATTAAAATTGGATGATTGGATTGGTATTAAAATTAAGAATGGTATGACGTTTTTAATTCCCAGACAGAATGGTGGGATGGTCTTCAAAACAATAGTTTGGACCATTTCTAGTGTATTTGAGACTTAAAATGTTTATCCAATATGTTTTAGGATATTCAATAACATATTATGGAGTTGAATAAAATTTGGTATTTTGGATTGAGCCCATAAATTCAATCATAATAGCTTGAACATTTTTCTCAATAGATTTGGTTGGCCTTTTCTCTGGTTTATATGACCATTTAAATGGCCTAATTAGCATAATATCCAGTTGAATTATTTATTGTAAATTGAATTAGGAACCCTAAAAAATAATCAAACAATTTGGATAATTATGGTGAGAGTTATAATTAAAATAGTAAACTGGCTCGAATATGGATTTATTCAAATAATACTCAAAAAAATATTTAGTATTAAAACATGGGTATTTCACAACTAATTATACAATTTTTCTTTAAAATCACTAAAGGGGGTATAAAAACTTTTATTAATAAATTAATAGCATCAATTCCCCCACACTTAGAATTTTTCATGTCCTTATGTACAACATAAAACATCATTTTCACTTGACAATAAACATTAAAATTTTATTTTCACCAATCATGGGGTCTATAAAATTTCACTCATCCATAATGAATTCCAATAGAAAGTTTTTCAAAACAATGTTACAAAATAAATTCATCCTTCATGCTTAAAATTAGAAATGGAAAATGTGGGCACTCAGAACTCAATCCTCTCAAGATAATAAAATATATTTACAGAGGTTCACTCATTCACCAATTAAAAGTAGAACTATTATAATTTTAAATAGCTCTAAGATTATATTACATATACTAAAGTGCACCAGAATCAATGTTTCCTTTTTAGTGGTTTTTTAGTGGCTTTGGTATGGTATGAATATAATGTCCAAAAGATAGGAAAATAGGGGTAAAACACCAACAAGGAAAAATAAATGTACAATTATATGAAATAATAAATGGAAGGTTATCAAAACAAATATTTAAAAGGATATAATGTTTCAATAAATGATAGTGAGAGAAATGAAAATTTTAAATTTTAAAAAAATAAGAAACCTTTCCCAATAACATAAGAAAATATGATATGAGTGTTCTTTTTTTCATTTTTTTCTTTTTTGTTTTTTTACCTTTTTTTAAGTTGAACATGAAAAAAAATATCACACTCATCACCCATCCTATGTTCAATCTCCTCACAACACTAATTTTAACAGTTATAACAAGATAAAGGGTTAAGAAAGAGTGATTTTTGATTCATCCAAGACACAACCCATTTTTCCTTTTTTTGTTCTTTTTTTTAACTTTTATCATTTTTTGAACACTTTTAAATAACATGAACAAAATTACATAATCATTAACCCATTACCAAAACCCATTTAAAGACAACTTATCCCTCACACTTAAATAGATGCATTCCCTCAGCATATGATGACATGTTGAAAATCAAGAAAATAGTAACCAAAATGAAATTTATTCCCCCCACACTAAAATTTGAATAAATTATGAAATGAAATCCATATAAATGTTTGGTGGGACAAGTTTTTGGGATTTTAAGGTGTCTAAAAAAGGTTGTTCATAGTCTATAATGGGATATGAAATGGAGGATTAGTGTAAGGGTAATGTGAGGATTTTTGGCTATTGTGATTCTTATATAGTTTAGAAAATTACTCTATTGTATTAATGGAAAACATGGTAGAAAATTCAGCTCGAAGGTCTAAAAACTCAAGACTCACAATAGACAGGTGAAAAAACACCGTTTGAAAATATGAGCCAACGAGCCTGTAGCCTAGTGGTACAGGCACCTTCTTGGCATCCAAAAGACCCAGGATCAAATCCGGGCAGGGGATAATTTCCAGGTACTATAGCAGTACTGTATCAAGGCACTGTAGAAGTACTGTAGCAGTGGTGAATATAGAAGCGATGACATTGTAGTGGCAGAGAGACTGTAGTATGTATTTTAGCGGCGGCGATACTGTAGCAGCGCGATTACTGTAGCAATATTGTTCACCGAGGGGTCTTTTGGGCCAAAAAATGGGCTTTCAAGCCTTGTATTCAGACCACTAGGCCTTGGGCCTTCGAGAAATGTAGTAGGTCACCCTCTACCCTATCTAAAGAGGTCTTTACTTTAAATAATAAATTGAGTATTTGGCCCCAAACTTTTAAAAAAACCATTTTGAAAATATGGACATAGGTTTCCATATAATGAAAGCTAACATTGTTCCTTAGGGTTTGGGTAAATAAACTTTCCAAATAAAAAATTGACCATTCATAATTTATTAGCATTAACACAAAATTCTTTATCAAATATTATAATGAAAATAAAAAAAATGAGACAAAAACAAGTCATTGGACTCCCCAAAAATGTTAGAAAATTTTTGGAAAATTTCATAGTCAGTAATTATGATTTTTTGTGTTTTTTGTTTTTTGGTTTTTGGTTTTTTTTATTTTTTTTAATATTTTATAGTTTTTTATAAAAATACACACCCAAAACAAAAAAAAATTGAAAAAATAAATTTGATGAGGGAAGTTGTTAAAAAATGAGAATGGGAGAGGAAGAAGAGAGAGAGAGAGATAGATAGAGAGAGATTTGAAGGGAAAGAGGTGCCCCTGGTTTTGGATTTAGTGGTTCTTCATATCTATCTTGTGGTGGGTATAACACAGTAGTTGGGGATCTGATTGAATTCTATGTGGTTCCTAGGATGTGTTTCCTCTCATGGTGATTCTTTAATCAATGTCCATTAAATGTGAATCTCCTTTTGGAAGAGGGGTACTGGACTTGCACTACACTAAATGGGTAAACATTAGTAATAATAAAAGGACCATACCAATGATAATTAAGATTAACTAGGTGATTCCATAATTTAGAGTTGAAGATCATTAATTTTCAACTTCATGGGAAATATTTTACATGATGTGTTTATCATGGAGTAATTTAGATTATTCTTTTTAGAGATTGGAATTATTATAAGAATCAAGAAAAAGATCATCGAGTTCATTCAAATACAATAATCTCTCTTCACTGGATTTTTCACAATCAAAATTAAAATTTGTGATAGCCCAAAATGAATTATGTTGGATGTCAACTGGTAAATTACATTCTTCACAAAAAACAATCCTAAATGGAGACATCCCAATGCTTGTTTTATAGGTAGTTTGATAAGCCCAAAGCGCTTCACTAAGTATTTCAGGCCAGAATTTTCTAGTGGGATTTACAATTCTCTCAACCACTTTTTTCACTAATTAGTTATAAATATCAGCCACACCATTTTCTTTAAGGTGATATTTACTTGAAGTTTTATATACAACCCCATTATTAACCATGAAGTGACATTTTTTAAAATTCATCCCAAGGTTATATGTGTTCCTTTTCCATGATCTCTAATATCCCACCTTGGAGAGTATTGAGGAAAATGATGATTTAAATTTTATTCCTTTATCGAAGTGAAATTTAACGTACATTTTCCTTGGGTTTGTGAAATGTATGAGATGGGAGTTGGGATTAATTTTTTTGTTTTTGTTGACTAATGTGGGATACAAGTTGACCAATTTTGTTTACAATCTTTTTTTAGTATAGAACGGATGAAGGAGGAAATATCTTCCACAACAATTTCACATTATTGATTTAAATAATAATATTGTACCAAATTGGGATTACTTTGACTTTGGTTCTTGGGAAATATGTTTTATTAGTTTGTGGGTTGGGAAGGCTCATCAGGATAGTGGAATCCAGGGGATAAAGAGAAGGATTGATCCTTTAATGTTGAGGAACAAAAGGATAAGGTTATTGGTAGTTACCACCACCTTGACCATATTGGAATTGGTTTGTATTTTTAGGATGGAACTAAGGAGGATGAGAAATGGGATTACCATACCTCAATCCTAGGATATAGATAAAAGATAAGGGATCATAGTATGGTTGGGTGGATTTTCTAATAAACAGACCTGATTGTTGAGTTATAGTGTTCCAATAAACAAATGATTCATTGAGATCCATTAGAATAAAAGAATCGGATTAATAATCTTGAAGTTGATGACATGTGTACGTTGGATAAGCTATTGAGTTATAGATTCCATAATTTTTTATAGGTTTGGGGAATAGAGATTGTGTAGAAGATGAGGTTGGGGATTCAGGATCCATCACTAGTAGTCTCACAAGACCTGTAAGTTCATTCATCCCCTTGGTCATCTTATTAGGACTTATGGATCTATTCACTTAGACTTTTTTAACTTGATAATATTCTTGATTATTTATTTTTTGTTTTTTAATCCATGTTGCTTATGAGATATTTTATAGTTTTAGGAGTTTTTTTCAACAAGAGAAACACCAGTTACAACATCAATTAGGGTTCCCTCCAAAGACAATAACCCCTCATATAGGTATCTGATCAACAGTTATTCAGGGATTTAGTGGTGTGGTAATGTTTCCACTATATTTTATAACCTCTCACAATACTAATAAAGTGATTCATTAGGTAGTTTATGGATACCACTTATTTCCTTTCTGATAGAATAGGTTTGAGAAATAAGGAAGAATTTATCTAAGAATATTTGCTTCAATTCATTCCATATGGATATAGAACTAGGATAGAGCTAGTAGATCCATGACATCATAGAGTCATTTAGGGAGAAAGTTAATGCTCAAAGTTTGATTTGTTATTTAGAAACCCATTGAGGATTCATGGTATAGCACACCACTTGAATCTCTTTGAGGTGAATATGTGGATCCTCACTACCTAGCCTGTGGAAATAAGGTGGAAGATGAATCAAAACCGATTTGAGTTTGAAATCAAACTCAATGTTTATATATTGAAGACCAAGGGGTTATTAATTCATATGAAGGGAAGTGCTTTATTTTAAGGTTTGTTCCCTAGGATTGGCCATATGAAGAATAATTGGATGGGAAATGAATGGGTCTTGATTGATTTCATTATCCCTAATATTCCTCCTAATTTGGAAGTATTTTCATGATTTATGGGTCAAAAAAATATGATGGACTATTTGGGAGTCTATGAGGAATTCAAAGAAATTGGAAAAGATAAGGAAGGCAGTTTTTTCTTTGTGTTTTTTTCATTTATGATTTTTATGGGAAGGTGGATTTTTCTTTTTAATTTTTTTTTCTTTTTTTTTTGTTTTTTTTAAATTTTATTTTTAAAAAAATGTACTACTAGTTGAATCATCTCCAATAATGGTTCCATTTTAAGCAAGGATAATTATCACTTATCAACCATTTAAAGGTCTAGTTCTTTGCTAATGTGAATAGCGGTACTCGGGTTGAACCCTCAATGATGGTACTTTTCAATAATTGATTATTTTTTATTATATTATTAATGGTGGGGTTTGTCTATAGAGATTATATGAAATAATTAATTGATAAATATTGATTTAAAAATTTAATAATTATTGGGGTGAGTTCATTATTAGGGAGTTAATATTTTGATATCCTTGATCATTGCTATATATTTCTTTAAATTAACACCCACTTCACAGGATGATTTTGATAAGAATTCCATTGTGTTGAGGATTTAATCCAAGACTTAACTTAACTCGAGTCCTAAGATAAATCAATTATTATTTAGGGTAGTTTATTTAGGGTTCCAATAATTTATGTAATCCAGTGTTAAACAAAACATGTCAATAAACCATGACATATTATGTTTAACATACAAAATTCTAACCTAAATAATATTAATCGAGAAAAATATATCAATCAATTAACATCCCGTGATTATGAATCACCCCAATAGATGATTTACTCATCAACTGATATGGTTGTTAATCTACTTTAATATGTTTTTGGTGATGAATTATAAATAGAGTGGAAAGAAAGGCATAAGAAAAAATTTATGCGTCAAACACACACACGAACTATGAAGATAATTAAACATGGACTTTTGATTGAAAGATAGAGAAAAATAAGGGAATGATTCTAAGAACATTAATATTACAAAAAAGAGGGTGAATTATTATAATAGAACATGAAGATACATGAATTAAAATTTAAAATAAATATAAAACAACTTTAGCAATTACAATTGAAAACAAGGGAAAACAAACATGAAATAAAAAGAGGAGGATAAGTCTCTCTTGTTGAAACAATATTAAGGAAATTCTTCCCAGACCCTTGGAAAGTATATATTCATTCCAAATATCCTTATTAAGTTCTTCAATTCAAACCTTATTCTAGGTCCCTTTCAACCAACAATTTTTTTCATCTAGTTAGCCAATCGAACAAAAACCAATCCTGAGGTAATAATTGAGTATGTCTTCATCTGAGTCAATGATATTATCGTCCTAGATACTTTTTATTTCCTTAACATGGAAAGTAATAAAAAAAATTTAAATCTCCTTTTATTTTATTAATATCTTTCCTCATGACATCTAGAACCAAAATTGATGTCCATGAATCCATCTTATCCATGGAATTTGGTGACCAGCTAGTCAAGTTCAATATTTTTCAATCTATGAGATACCCAACATAGAATCACTCTATATTCTCCATCCATGATTTTTAAAGTGTCTCTAATAGTGTGTCAAACCCTTATCCATTATTTTCTTCCTATTTTTATGATAGAGGATCTTATGAATTCAACATCCTCACTAACCAAGTCATAAATGGATAAGTTGATGTTAACATTTCACATATAAACTCCATAAATCTAAAGGATCTTGAAAACTGTTTTTAATCTCATATCACCTTCAATATCAACATAGACAGTAATAATGAAAATTAACTAGCATTCTCATTTGTTGATTAAAATCAAATTATCCAACATTAATCATTTTTTATCCATGATTCTATAAATTCTATTATATGTGAGGTTAACCCTAATACAATGTGATTATCTTGTCCCAATAGTAGTGAATGTTGTGATATTTTCCCAAAATTAACAAATTGATCACTAATGAGGCTGAAATTGGCCATTATTTAGTAAAATACATTGATATTAATGATTTGGAAAAATATATTGACTCTCATGTCCCATTTTACCCTCATTACTCCACATAGGAATGCAATGAAAAAATGAGTTTAAAATAACTAAAATCTCATACTCTGATTTCATATTGTCTAAACCACACATAAATTCACTATCATAATTGAAGCATCTTCATGAACTTTCAATCATAGAAATATAACCCTTGATGGACTAACCCATTCCTCATGTTGAAGAAAAAAGGGAGGACAAACACACTCGCTTTCCACCTGTATCGAATTTTAAGCACAACAATAAGGAAGGGACGCAATTATCTAATAAATAATCAAGAATCCACAAGGATATGTTTTTCTAGAAACATGATTGAGATAAGAAAATATGGTGGCTACCATTCGACTATGGGTAGTCTACTACAACTATCCAATTATTGACAAAATAAATACAGTGCTTCTTTGGAAGAAGACCAAGTTTTCTTTTACTTTTATTAAATTTTGATTTCTTTTTAGTATTTCATTAAATGAATAATGATTTTTTTCTCTTATTGGTAATATAAATTTTCTACATCATCACCATATAGGACACATTCCCAATAAATCCAATCAACTTCCACTGACCCACCACTCTATGGATATGTTGACCCACCAAATCTAATCTTGGGGAACCCCTTCTAATGTGTATAGTAGAACTTAGGTCGAATCCTTAATAATGGTATATATTTAGAGTCGATTGTTTTTATTTTTCTTTTTAATGTGGGGGTAGTTTACAAAGATTAATTAAATTGATTGATGGATTCTTTTTTATTTACAATTTTGATAAAGATTGGGGTGAGTTCATTATTGGGCATTTAAGCTTATGTTATCCTTGAGATTTGATTTATATTTAATTAAATTAACTCCCACTTCACAAGATGATTTTGATCAGAATTTCCAAGTGTTAAGGCTTTGGAAGCCACCGCTAGTTGTCTCACAAGACCTGTAACTTCACAAATCCACTCAATCATCTTATTGGGCTATATGGATTGATTCTCTTGGACTTGTTTGACTTTATCATGTTCTTAAGTATGGAATTTCAGCGTTTTTTCATCCATGTTTATTATGAGATATCGTGTAGTTGTGTGATTTTTTTCAACGAGATCACCACCACTTGCAGAATCAATAAGAGTTCAATCCATAGCCAATAATCCATCATAAAAGTATTGGATTGAGATTTGGTCAAGGATTTGGTGGTGTGGGTGGGTTGTCACCTGGTCAAACCTAAGGACAAACTAAAACTCACTATCAGGAACACAATGCCAAAGGACATGATCACTATATGTTTTTTAAGGGTAGGGTTCATCCCAAATGTACCAATAAGACTAATGTTTTATATGGGAGACTTGGTTTTTTTCAAATTATCAGGAATGAAAGATGCTACCAAATAATTTCAAATTTTGACATACCAAGGAATATCATATTACACTTGATAAAATTTCTCATCAAGAAATATTCCATTTATGGGAATATGGAGGATGATTAAATGTATGATGACGAGAGGATCCTACTTATATGGTAATCCACTACATTATATACTACTTTTTATCCCTAATTTCTAGATTAAATTCCTAAAGTAATATCATCCAGTGAATGAGATGTGGTTTGGCTTTCGATTTCTTGAGGAGATACCAGAGGGTTTCATGGTATGAGAAAACAATGACTTTGGACCCTAAAAGTTATAACATAAATTTATCCAAATAAAACAAAATGTAAAGGAATTGTTTTTTAGTTGTGGTGTACTTTTCTTGGGTAGGTTCTAGTTTACTTGAGGAATAAGAAATGATATGTAGAGCTCAATCAACCTATTGTGATAAGACATCCCCAACTGTATAGTTAGAGGCATCACACATGAGCTCAAATGGTAAATCCCACTCAGGTGGTTGGATTATTGGGGTGATGTGAGACTCCATTTCAATTTAATAAAATATTCCTCACATTATTTATCAAAAACAGTTTCTTTTTCTTTTTGGAGTAGTCTGGATAGGTGGGAGTGTAATATTAGTAAATTCGTGAATGAAATGATGGTAAAATCCAGAATAACCTAATAAAGACCACACATCCCACACAATTTTTGGGAATTCTATGGACAAAATGACATCCACTTTTGATTTATCAATTTGGATACCATCCCCATCAATTATATGTTTAAGTATTATACCTGTTTGCACTATCAAATCGAATTTCTCATAAATGAATAAGAGATTCTTTTCAATACAGTAATGTAGGAAAAACCAAGAAAACTCAAACACTGATAAAAAGAGGATCCATATACGGTTAAAAAATTATAAACTATATTAATAACCATCTCAATGTCTGGGTAAATGTACCATTTTGGTGATTAATAATTTGGGGTGTTATGTGATTGAGATATTTTAGTCATTGAATATTTTTTAGGTTAACATTGTGTACGTTAAACTTAAAATTTCATGTATTAATGACATTTTGTGTTTAACATGTGGATGACATGGATTATTGGAACCATAAATACACTACCATAAACAATTTTTTATTGAGATTATAAACCCGGTTAAGTTAAGGCTTGGATTAAAGCGCCAACAATTGGGAATTATGATCAAAATCATCTTTTGAAGTGGGTTTTAATTTAATGAAATATAATGAAAAGTTCAAGGATATCATAAGATTAAATACAAAATAATGAAATAACCAAAATATTTATCAAATTGTTAAATAATAAAACCATCAATCAAGAAACCATGACATTTTAAGTTTAACATACATGATATTAACCTAAAAAATATTAATCGAGCAAAATCTATTGATCACTTAACATTCCAATATAATGACTCACACCAATAGATGATTTAAGCATCCATTAAGATGGTTATTAATATAGTTTAATATTTTTATGGTGATTAATTATAAATGGAATTAAAATCATGGGATTAGAAAATACTTGTGTGCCAAACACACACACAAATGGTGAAGAGAATTAAACATGGAATTCTGATTTATTGAGAATGAAAAATAAAGGATTGACTCTCAAATTTACTTTAAAAATTTTAAGAACATTAATATTACACAACAGAGGTTAAATTATTATAATAAAATATTAAGATACATTCATTTAAATTCAAAAGAAATTGAAAACAACTTACTTGATTACAATTGAAAATAAGGGGGAAAACATGAAACAAAAAACTGGAGGAGTGGTTCCTCTTGTTAAAATAAGATTAACGAAAGTACTATTAGGCCCCTGTAAAGGCTCTAGTCATTCCAAATATCCTCCTTATGTGTTTAAATTCCATCCCCTTTCTATGAAAACAGGGGAGTGAATTTATAGCCCAAGGTGGTGGAATTTTTTCATTCTAAAAATACCCCTCCACTTGGCCTGACAATTTTATAATTTAGACATCCTAATATATATAAATATTTATTTCAAACTTTTATACATGTATGTGGATAGTACACACTCCAAATTTGGAATCCATTGAATTTTTTTATCCAATGTTAGGGATATTTTATTAAACCATATTCTTCTATCCATTTTTATCCAAACTTTTTCTAAGGTCACAATGAAAATGGGTTTTTGATAGGAATGTTCCCTAAAATCTGAACCATTTATTCTAAAAATTTTATCTTAGAAATCTTGTATTTCACACCAAAAATATCTAGTTCAATTGGTCAATTTATTTGGGAGAAAATTCAATGAATGTGGTTTGTTTTTTATTCCAAGGAAGAATGGTGGACTGGAATTTCAGGGATCAATTGGGACCCTTAAATACACTACCATAAACAAGAATTGATTGAGATTAGAACCCTAGTTATGTTTAGTCTTGGATTAAAGTCTCAACACATTTAAATTTGGATAAAAATCATCTAGTGAATTCGGTGTTAATTCAATGAAATATATATCAAAGCTCAAGGATATCACAGTCTTAACTACCTAATAATGAACTCACCCGGGTCATTATTAAATTTTTAAGTAAATCTTCATCATGTAATCATTTCATATAAACTATGTAAAAAACACCCATTAAAAACAAAATAAAAAACAATTTTTTATTTTATTATAATTTTTATTCTTTTACATTTATTAGTAATTTTTTTAGATTTATAATATTATTTTATTATAATTTCATCATTTTTTATTTTTTATTTTATTTTTGATCTTTTATTATTTTGAAGAATAAATAATTTATTATTTTATATTAATTAATTTTTTTTTCTTGGTTAGGTTATAGTGTGTGAGTCATAGGCTATGAAATCTGGAGCTCGATCAACCCGTTGTGATAAGACTTCCCCAACTGCAGAGTTAGAGGCATCACATATGAGCTCAAATGGTAAATGCCACTGAGGTGGTCAGATTATTGGGGGTGATGTGAGACTCAAGTTCAATTTTTAAAAATATTCCTCACATTTTTTATCAAAAACAAATTATTGTCCTTTTTAGACTAATCAAGAGAGGGAGAGTAAAATATTACTAAAGTCGTAAATCAAACGACGGTAAAATAAAGCTTGACCTAGGAAAGACCGCATATCCAATGTATTTTTAAGGAATGGTAGGGAAGAAATGACATGATTTTTTTATTTAACTACTTGGATACCATCCTTGGAAATGACATGTCCAAGTATTATACCTTGTCACACCATAAAATAGAATTTCTCAAAATTTAATATGAGATTATTTTCCATATAGAGATGTTGGAAAGAACCAAGAAAACTAAAAAAAATCATCAAAAGAGTATCCATAAATAGTAAAATCATCCATGAATACTTCCATGTAATTCTACAGATAAACCAAAAAAATACTAACCATGTATCACTAGAAAGTATCAAGAGCATTTCATAGACCAAATGGAATCCTTCAATATGAAAATTTTCCAAAGGGGCAAGTGAAGGTTATTGTTTTTTGGTCCTCAGGGGAAATATGGATCTAAAAGTATCCAGAATACCTATAAAGGAAACATTAGTCGAACTTATCTACTATTCTTTCTATCATTTGATCAATGGGAAGAAATGGGAAATTGTATTACCTAGTTTTCTTGTTTAGTCAATAATAGTCTATACAGACCTGACAACTATTAAAAACATGGGTTAGAACCAATTCATTGTTTTCATTTTTAATTATAGTAAGACCAGTTTTTTTTAGGAACTACCTGCATTGGACTAACCCATTGGCTATTATAGATGGTTTAAATGTTTCAAGTAGCCAATAGTTTTGTTTTCTCTTTTTTAAGTACATCTAGGAAGTTTGGGCTCAGTATACATTGTATGTTCCTAACTAATTTATCCTAATTATTTAGAAATATATGATGCATGAAAATTTATGGGCTAACACTAGGAATTTCAGCAAGTGCTCATCCCAATTCTTGTTTACACACCTCCTAAAAAAAGGTCAAGTAATTACAATTCATGATATGGAGGAATTGAACTAGAAATGATGATAGGAATCTTTTTTCCATTCTCAAAATATTAATATTTTAAATTTTGAGGTAGTGGTTGAAGATACAATTAATAGGGATTTTTTATTGATGGGATTGAATGTAAAAGTGGGAGTTCAATGATCTCATCTAACTGCTCGATATTAACATCCTCACATGAGGAATAATATTTATAAGCTTATTAGTATCATTGATTGTCATGGGGTCCTTAGTGCTCGATAAATCATCAATTAACAAACATGCATGACATTTTTTTATACCACTACAACATTAAATGCATGATTAATTAACTATCTTGTCTATCAAAGATGAAAACTCAAAAATAGGATCAAGAGAAAGAAAATAATTTTTTTAGGGGAAGGTAGTACATTAATAGAATTAACTCAAATTGAGGAAGTCTCTTCTGAGGGGTGATTCATGGAATCAAGGATGTTGAAGTGAAACATTTCACCAAAAAACTACATATATAATGTACCATTTTGAACATTAATTATGGTTTTGATCATTTTTAGGAAAGGAATCCCAAATATAATCAGTTTGTCTCCGTTCATCATATCGTCTTCCATTTTAAGAGCATAAAAATGAGTAATAAAAATTAACTTTTTTACCAACAAATAACATCTGCCAACACACCAGTGGGATGATATCTACTTCTATTTTCTAGTTAGAAAACAATTACAGTGGTATTTAGTTCCCCAACTTGCATTGAAGAGAAAATAGGGCGAGGCGTCACATTTATAGAAGCACCCAAATCAATCATATAAATGGAATAGGTTTACCTCCCTATAGTGCATGGAATCAATAATGTTCAAGTATTATTGAATTTGTTGGGAAGTGATGGATCTATCAATGATGATACATTCCTCCCCATGATCACATGTTTATCACCATGAAGTTACCTTCAGTGTGTGCACATCTCCTTTAGAAAATTGGTGTATCGTGGAATTTTGTTAATGGTATCAATCAAGGGGATATTAACCTTCACTTTTTTGAAAGTTTCCTAGATTTATTTATCAAGTTCACTTTATTTTTATTTTCTTGGTTAGGAGTCCATTGGGAGAACTAGAAGAGGAATGGTTGGGCTAGGTGACTCATCTGCAGACACTCTTTTCTTTATGGGTATTTTTATCTAGATAATGTTTTTACTTTATTGGACCATTATCAATGGTTGTGACGGTGGTTTCCTTAAGAGGGGATGACTCAAATGGATGGGTTATTTGGATTTTAAGTTTTTTTCCACTTTGAAGGGTTATGGAACTAATATTTCCCTTATCACTAGGGTTGCCTCATGGTTGAGAAGGTAATTTACCTAACTCATGACTTTTTATTTCTCCCACCGAGTTGGTGAGTTGGCCTAATTGAGTTTTTAGGTCGTTTAGGGATACTTGGGTAATCTGGTTTAATTGGAGATTATTTGAAGTTGTTTGTTAAATCATGTCTTCCAGGCTAGGATCAGGTTTTTAAGGGGCTTGTTGGAAAGGCATGTATGGTCATTGAGTATTTTTGGGTGGTGGTGGTGGATGAATACTCTACCCTAGTTGGTTCCATGGTTGTTGAGGTTGGTTTGAGAACCCCCCTTGACTATATGATTGGTTATCCTTCCACCCAAGGTTGGATGGATAATATGGTTCTTGCCTAATGGGTTAGTTATAGGGGCAGCCTAGAATTATTGCCTCACAACTCTTAGAAGTTTCTTTCAGTTGAGGGCATTGGTCAGAATAACAGCTCTTAGCAAAACAAATACCACACTAGATGAGAGGGAGAGATTGGTATTTCCCTTAGGAAAGAAGAGGTTTGTGAAGAAGGTTACATACCTCTTCCAACTTCATGTCCGCCTTCTTATCGAATTCAATACTTTTCACCTCATGGACACCTTAAATGGGTATACTATACATTGAACCTAATTTTTAAGTTTTCAAATCCATGTTCTAAATGAGGTTTTTTGCAGTGATTGTGGTTTTTTCAAATAGTGCACCACCTATAGTCATGTTTCAATCAATGTAAATTAAACTTCAAAAAAATATTATATTAAAATTTGAACACTTATTTAGTGGTGTGGGGAACATGAATGAATACTTTTAAATATTTCCCAGTATTTATGATGTGTTTCCCATTATGATTTCCTTAATTCCATAATTTTATTCCTTATAGTTGTTGTTCAAGAGTCTGGGAAGTATTTTTCAATGAAAATGAATTTCATGTCCACTCAACCTCTTATTGGGGAATTAACATAATATAACCAATCATTTGTAATATCATATAATAAAAAAGGGAATTTGTAACACCCCAAGGTTTTCAAAATAAATATTGAATGCATGAAAAACTGAGTCCCCAAAAAACAACACATTTTATAATCTATCCATAAAATATAACTTTTCCTCTACTATGTTTTCAATTTCAAAAAACGTTTCTCTAGAGTTATGATCAGTAAGTAATTTGGAGTCTAATATAACAAACTTGATTTTTGTGAATAGTAACATACACTTATAAATAGTAAGATGAATAGAAATATGAACCTTATGAATAGTAAATAATGATATTATTTTATTTTCTTAAGGTAATAAGATAATGAGATTTTAATTAATTTTTCAATGTGATATGCCAGAAAAGCTCAGCTAGAGACAAAGTCTCTGACCATTTATTAGAATAAAGAAAAAGTTCAATAGCCAAGCATTACAAACAAGAGCATACAATTACATGTTAGAATCCATACCCATTACCATACCTGTCTCCATCTCCATAATCAATTGCCTCGTCTGCAGTAGCTGACTCCCATTACAAAATTTCATAATGCTTCAAGATCTTCACATACTTTCTTCTGAGATTTAATTTTTCATAATACATAAACTCCTAAGAATAATTCATCCCTTTACCTTTGCTAATAGAATATCTGGTAGTCATCAGCTTTGGCATAAAAGAGTAATCTTTACACTGCCTCCTTCTTGGTGGAGCGGTCATAGTACCCTCATTCCCTGTCACAACCTTCTTCCCGTTCTGCACAACATCACTAAAAGAGGCTCAGCCTTAGCCATAATTATCCTTCTCACTGTCATGTATGTCCCCCCATTTCCTAGGGATAACCACCTTCTGATAGCCGCTATTTACACCCTGCTCCTGCTCAACGTGGCTGTTAGTGTCAATCAGTGCTAAACAGTGTGGTTGCATCACATGCTCATGATCAACAAGCACCCCGGTCATCATATGTGATTTAAGACCACTTGTTTCGAACTCACATGCACTTATTACTATTAGAGGTCACATGAAACAACATTATTGGTTGTATTTAGGGAAATAATAAAATAGTGAATAAAATATTCAAAATTTACTCCTCACATCCACTATAACACCACCCCCCTCCCCCTCACTCCCTCTTCTCTTCACTCCTCTAAGCCTTGAATCACCTCAAAGTTATGCCCAAATAGCCTTCCCTAGTCGCTCCTCACATACAAGAACCTCTTGGTCTTTCCAAAAGACCAAAACCCCTTTCTTTTAGGAGGTTCTCAAGGAGGTTATTTCAAGAGGTATAGCACCCTTCTTTTTCATTTTGTTCCATTTCAATTTAACTTATTTTGTTATCCTCTCCACACCTCCTCTATAAAAATTACCTTGATAACTCCAGTATCATCTATATACTATAATTATATCATGTTAATGGAATAACCATCATCAATATTCTTACTCTCTCTCCCGTTTATTTTATAAATGAAATCAACGTCCATGAGATTCCAATTTATAACCTTTGTGGATGACGAAGTTTCGTTCTTAAATTTATCCTTCATTACTGGTCATGAAACCATTTAGATGGTTGAACCAGACTATAATATATGTATTATAACTTAATTAATATTCAATAACCAGTATACATACATATTATTAAATCAAATGCAAAACTACTTCCAAATAATCAAAATACTGCTAAAATAATCTAAGTGATTGTCATTAATATTTCATCTAATGATTCATCCTCTTTCCAAGTAAAAAAATGATATAAATGACAATTAACACTTCTTTATGTTTATAATTAATATGTAATTTCAATTTTGTAGATTTACATCCATTCCACATGAACCCCATTACTTAAAAACAAGTGAACTGATTATGAAAATCAAGAAAATAAACACTCCAGAATGACAGAATTCAATATAATAACTTATCTATAAGAACATAAATGAACTAAAAAAAAATTTGATAAACTAAATATATGTATAATTGGATATGAAATTATTTATTAATAATTATAATTTCATATTCCAATACCTTAAGTTCAAGAGAGGAACACATTCGGACTTAAGGTAAGGGTTTTCCACCTGAACCTCCTTTTTCATTCGGGTTAATTTTATTGTATAATTACCTCAATGAAATTATTATGTATTATTTTGTACTCATCATAAATTCTGTTTGAGTGTTCTATATTTGTTTTCCAACTAGAATCCTTCTTTATTTTATGGTTAGTTACATGTTTTAAAAGGAACTTTCAAAATTATCTCTGAAATACAAGCTCGGTTCAAGGGAATTTCTTGAATTATTACCTATTTTAAAGAGAACTCTATAATATGTTTTTAGAAACCATTATATTTATAAAATAACTCATTTTATTATGAAAATACTAACTTTAATTTTGGTTTTATAAAAAGACTTTTCCAAAATAACTCTTATTTTCAAAATAAAAGTGTGTTTATCTCAAGAATTACTTAATGATTTTATAAGAGTATTTTCGTATATTTCAACACTCTTGTTTATTATTATTTATTATTGGGTTTAATAATTTATTTTTTCATCTAACATATTTTATTTTATGGTTTATGACTAGTTTTATTGTGGATTTTCTACCCTAAAACCATTCACCAAATTAACCTCGAATGGTTAGTGTTTATGTTTAATGTCTGGGGAAAGTTAGTTACATTTCATATGATAGTTTAAATATGAATGTATATGTTGTTTATGTTTATCCCTACTCATATTAGGAATTCATTGGACTTATTATGTGACATGCGGGGCCCTCTATATCCCCTTGATTCATTGGTAGGTCTCCTGAGACAAATAGACGTGGACTTGGCTGAGTCCTTACCCAATTTGAGATATGGTTTTGGCCGAGGCCTTAATGATTTTAAATGTCTTTGATGACACCTTGAAAATATATTTTAGAATGTCCAACATATGAAATTCCCTTTTTTTAAAGGTTGGGTCCGAAGCCTCATTGATTATTAAAGCAAAGTAGAGACCTCTTTAACTGAGTAGAGGGAGACCCATTACATAGCCCGAAGGCCCAGTGGGCATTTAGCCCATTACGTGGCCCATAGGCCCATTTTTTTGCCCAAATCCCATTCTTTGAATAGTAATGCTACAGTACCCAGGCTGCTACAGTACTGCACAGTACCCGCCGCTGCTACAGTACTATGTCACCGCTATAGTGCCCTGCCACCGCTACAGTGCCCGCAGTTTCTACAGTGACGCCTCTGCTATAGTACACTATAGTACTGCGACAGTAACATGTGCCCAATGGGTTTTGAACCACCATTTTTCATGTATAATTAAGGGGTGCTTACCACTAAACCAAATTATGTTCATATTTTTTCCATATTATGTTCATATTTATTTTTAAAGGCATGATTTTTCAATTATTCACCATGTATAATGTTTATGTTATCTTATGCTATATTGCTTACTCTTAATAAACATTTGAGCTCACCCCTTTCTTATGTTTCATTTTCCCAGGATATGAAGAAGTAAATTATGAATGACTTTCAAGCATAATCTAGGAGGCATGGATGTTTCTAATGGAATAATTTTTTTTTATTTCCTTTCAACATGTAATTTTGAACTTATGTATGTATATTGTTTCCAAAATCTACTAAAATTCTTGGTCATTCGGGATTTATATTGCTTGTTTATATGCCAATGTAATAAAATAAGGTACCGACTCCAGGAAACTAGGTCAGGTCCTTACAGATATTATCAGAGAAAGTTTAGTAGAAAACGTGGAAGCTATATTTAGAAAACATAGATTAGGGGAAAACCCCTAAGATAGTCTTTGAGGATAAGCATACCAGAACATCCTGGTATTTTGGTAAGGAAAATATTATGTGGATATTTCTAGAAAATACATCCCTATCTAGATACTACCTGTATACGTGGTTCTGGCATAGATGTACCGAGGAGTGAAAACTCCAATAAGGAGTTTCGATCTTGACCTAGGGTATCCTCATACATGAAAATGGGCCTTACTGCACACCTAGTTTGACACTACTGGTGGATATACTTAGGATAATTTATATTTTCTTTACAAGACATTATGAAGGATTTAAATGTAAATTATTTCTCAATGAAAACATTTTTGTGATTGTGGGGTTATCCATGCATAAGATTTCAACTTATTCAAAGTGTTTTTCTATGTTAATATTATACATTACGATTCATAACTTAATCTAGTGTATTTCATTATCTAGAAATGGAACCTAGTGAAAGAAATGGAAACCTCATGAACACGTGTATCCCGTGTAGGTATTTTCCTCCGATGCAAGATAATGATGTTGGCTCTAGAGCTACAACTAGAAAAGAAAAACATATAACTATACTAGGAAAACTTACTCAGTTTATGAACAATAACCTTACCCGTATAGAGCATCTGGATCCACCATGTGGAGGAGTTTTATTAGATCGCTTTATACAACAATAGCCTCCATCATTCAATGGGACTACAAACCCATTTCTAGCTGAGTAGTGGATAAGTTCCGTAGAGAATATATTTTTCACTTTGGGATGTAATGAAAGAGAGAAGGTCATCATGGCAGTTTATCTTATATCGGGAGATACAGATTAGTGGTAGATGTTAATCAAAACCACAAAGGAAAAGGGAGAGATATAAGAGATATAATAGAGGGATTTTAAGAAAATAATCCTAGGTAAATACTTTCCTCATGAATAGTGAGCGAATATGGAAAGTTAGTTTATGAATTTGAAGTAAAAGGAAGATGAGAATGTTTTAAATTATGAAGTTAACTTCATAAGGTTAGTAAGGAATGTTGTGGACTACATACGAAATCCAAGGAGAAAGATTTTTTGAATATTTGATGGCCTAATTCCATTCCTCTAACGGGCATTGGTCTCCCAAAGTTTTTCATCATATGAGGATATAGTTTCATGTGATATCAATATAGAAAATTAATTCTCTAAGTCTTATGACTTTAGGGGAAATAAAGAGAAGAAATGTTTGTTAAAAACTCTGGAAAAGTAAGTAAGCAAATGGGTAAGAAGGGAAGAGTTTAATTTCCATCTTGTGATAATTTTGGAAAGGAACACCCTGGTTATTTCTTAAAAAGAAAATGAGTATGCTAAAAATGTGGATAGAAAGGCCATCCTGCTGGTGATTGAAAGGGGAAAAAAAGTTATTAGTGTTCAGTGCTATAATTTTCGAGAGATGGGGTATTATGCTAATTATTGTCCAAAGTGTCAATGAAACATGCCATAGAAAAGGAAAAGGGATCAGGGACAAGATTATATGATCATAACCGATGATATTTTAGTTCCTAATGTTGTAGTTTTAGGTACTTTAATCGTTTCTTCAAACTTATCCAATGCTTTATTTGATTCTAGATCATCACATTCTTTCATATCTTCACAGTTTTCCAGGAAAATTAGATATTTCCAATTTTATTTATTAAGGGATTTATCAGTTAAAACTCCTAAGGGGGGTATCATTGCAACAATGTTATGTCAGGTTGTCCCCATTATGGAATATAAATGTTCTTTATCTGCTGATTTTATTGTCATACCCATGATTAACTTTAATATAATCCTTAGTATGGGTTGGATTTCGAACCATGATATGAACATTTATTTCCAGAAGAAGGAGGTTTCAAGTTTTTAGGATGAAGTTGAATCCCTCATCTTTAAGGTATCAACATCACCATATGATTGTCATCTAGATCCACCCCTAGTATCTCTACTAAATTCAATTATTGCGGAGGAAGGGAATGAAATAACCATGGGTGGGGAAAATAATGTTCAAATAGAGTATATATCTATTGTGTAAGAATATGTTGATGTCTTTCCATAGGATTTACCTGGACATCCTCCAGAGCGGGAAATTGAGTTTTTCATTGACTTAATTCATAGTTCAAGGCCCATATCAAAGACCCCTTATAGAATGGACATTGTGTATTTAGTGGAAATAAAGAAACAACTAGAGGAATTAAGTGGCAAAGTATTTATTCCCCCTAGTGTTTCTCCATGTGGAGCCCCTATTATTTTCATTAATAAGAAAGATGGATTTATGAGGTTGTGCATTGACTACAAAGAGATCAATGCTATAACAATAAAGAAAAAGTATCCCTTACCTTGTTTTGATGATTTATTTAATCAACTTCATGGATCCCAATATTTTTTGAAGATTGACCTTCGGTCTGGTTATCATCAGTTGCTTGTGAGGAAGGAAGACATTCCAAAAATAGCATTTCAAACTAGGTATGGGCATTATGAGTTTACAAAAATTCCTTTTGGATTGACTAATGCGTCCTCTATTTTCATGGATCTAATGAATATGATTTTCAAGGAATATCTTGATGACTTAGTGGTACTATTTATTGATGATATCTTAGTATACTCTAAAAGCTATAAAGGTCATTAAAATTACATGTGCACTATTCTGAATACTCTTAGAAGAAATGAATTATATAGGAAGTTCAGAAAGTTTGAATTTTGGATTCAATCAGTTTCCTTTCTGGGCCACATTGTCTCTAAAGATGGAATATCTATTGATCTTAAAAAGAAAAAAGCTATTAAAGAATGGCCTACTCCAATTAACATAACTGAGGTATGTGGTTTTATTGGTTTAGCAGGTTATTATTGGTGTTTCATTCAAAACTTCACCCATATAGCCAACCCAATGACCAAGCTCACACGTAAAGGGGTTAAGTTCATATGGACAAAGGAATGAAAGGATTTTTCAAAGAGTTGAATAGGATATTAGTGAATAATATGATCCTAACCCTACCATCAGGGAATGGTGGTTTTGTGATCTATAGCGATGCATCAAAAAAGGACTTCATTGTGTCCTTATACAAAATGATAGAGTTATTGAACATGCATCAAGGTAGTTGAAAATTCATGAAAAAAACTATCCCACTAATGATCTTGAGTTAGAGGTGGTAATAATTTCTCTAAAGATATGGATACATTATATCTATGGTGAAAAATGTGATATATATATATATATATATATATGTGGATCACAAGAGTCTAAGGTATATCTTCTCACAGAAAGAACTCAACATGAGGTAACAGCGATGGCTCTAACTACTCAAGGATTATGATTGTACTATACACTATCACCTAGGAAAGGAAAACAAGGTAGTTGATGCATTCAGTAGGAAGGATCAGGGAGTTCTCAGCAAAATGAGGATTAACAAGGATCCTTTGTACCTAGATCAAGTAAGGAAGGATATAGGAATTTTCAAAGAAGGGGAAACATCACTAATTATTCAAATTGTTTCCCAAACTTCTTTATTAAAAACAATTAAATCTTCCCATAATAATGACAAGAACCTATAAAAGGAAATTAATGTTGTGAAATATGGGAAGATGGCCGAATTTTTGTGTGAAGATTGTGTTATAAAATTTGGGAAGGGTATTTTCATTCCAGCTATACCTAAGCTAAAAAGGGAGTTATTTGATGATGAATATAGTTTGAATTTCTCCATACATCATGGTAGCATTAATATGCATAGAGATTTGAAGGAAATTTTTTGGTGGGATAATATGGAGAGGGAAATTGCGGATTATGTATCAAGATGTTTAGTCTGTCAACAAGTGATGGTTGAAAGGTAACATCCAAAAGGATTCATGCAAGCTATACCGATTTCTATGTGTAAATGGGGTGACATAACCATGGATTTTTTCATTGGATTACCCAAAACTCCAAGGAAAAATGATGTGATATGGGTAATTGTGGATCGAATTACAAAATCTACACATTTTCTCACTATAAGGGAGGATTTTCCATTGGAGTGCTTAGAACGACTCTATATCAATGAAGTTGTGATTATTCATGGGGAACCTATCTCAATTGTGTCTGATCGTAACCCAAGATTTAAATATACATTCTGGAAAATTATTCAGAAAGCATGGGATATTCAACTTTGATTGAGTACTACTTACCACCTAGAAAGTAACTGGCAATCAAAGAGGATGATCCAAACCTTAGAGGACATGTTGAGATCATATTCACTTGACTTCCAAGGTTTGTGGGATCAATACTTACCTTTAGTAGAGTTTTCCTATAATAATATTTTCCATTCAAGTATTCAAATGGTTCCATTTGAATCATTGTTTGGAAAGATATGTTATACACCAACTTGTTGGGATGAAGTTGGAGAAAGGAAGCTTGTGGGCATAGAGCATGTGCAGGTGACAACAACAAAGGTCAATACTATTCAAGTTCAAATCAAAGCAGATCAAAGCAGATAAAAGAGATATGCTGATAATCAAAGAAAGGAATGATAATTTCAAGAGAGAGATCACGTTTTATTGAAAGTATATCCTTGGAAGGGTGTTATAAGATTTGGGAAGAAAGGGAAATGGAGCCCTAGGTACATTGGGCCTTTTGAAGTGCAGGAGAGAAATAGAGTTGTTGCATATTTCTTGGTTATCCCATCCTATCCAAAGTACAAAATGTGTTCCATGTATCATTGCTGAGAAAGTACATACTAGACCCAACACATGTCCTCACTTTTTAAGGTATAGAGTTAGAAACAGACTTATCTTACTATGAAGATCATATCCATATTTTGGACACTAAAGAACAAGTGTTGAGGAATCAGATGACTTGTCTGGTAAAGGTACTTTGGAGAAATCCTAAAATCAAAGAGGCAACATGGGAACCTGAGGAGCTTATGTTGAGGACCTACCCAAATCATTTATGAGGTAACATTTTATGAATTTTAAGGATGAAATTTTTGTAAGGGGGAGAATGTAACACCCCAAGGTTTTGAAAACAAATATTGAATGCATGAAACACTGAGTCCCAAAAAAACAACACATTTTATTATCTAGCTGTTAAACAAAAAACTGCCTCTACTATGTTTTGAATTTCAAAAAACAGTCATCTAGAGTTGTGATCCGTAAGTCATTTGGAGTCTCATAAAATAAAATTAATTTTTGGTGAATAGTAATATACCCTTATGAATAGTAATATGACCCTTATGAATAGTAAATAATGATATTATTTTATTTTATGAAGGTAATAAGACAATGAGATCTTGATTAATTTTTCAATGTGATATAAAACTATTTATACCTTTAAAAATGTTATTTTTTGAATTAACTATGATTTTATTTTAAAATTAAATTAATAATATTTAGAAAATTATTTTTGAAAAATGGAGTTTTTTTTTTGAATTATACATGTCAAAAAATAGTTAGAGTGATTTTTTGGGATTTTTCTGAAATTCTTGAATTTTTAATGAATAGTGAAATACTGTAAAATATTGTATATACAAATTATCATTTAAATAAACTATTTATGACATCATAAGTGATTTAAGGACACTTTTTTCGAACTAAAATGAACATATTAATATTAGGGGTCACATGAAACAACATTATTGGTTGTATTTAGGGAAATAATAAAATAATGAATAAAATATTCAAAATATACTTCTCTCCTCCACAATAACCCCCCCCCCCCCACTCCCTCTTCCCTTCAACCCTATAATCCATGAATATCCTAAAGTTTTTGCTCAAATAACCTTACCTAGTCACTCCCCACATACAAGAAGCTCTTGTTCTTTCCAAAATACCAAAACACATTCCCTTAAGGATGTTCTCAAGGTGGTTATTTCAAGAGGTAAAGCACCCTTCTTATTCATTTAGTTCCATTTAAATTCATCTTATTTTGGTATCCTCTCCCCACATACTCTAACAAAATGACCATGATAACTCCATTATTATATATATTTTGTAATTATATCATGTGAATGGAATAACCATCAACAATATTCTTACTCGCTCTCTTTTATTTTATAAACGAAATCAACGTCCATGAGATTCCAATTAATAACCTTCGTGGACGATGAAGTTTTGTTCTTAAATTTATCCTTCATTAATTCATGAACCCATTTTTATGGTTGAACCAGACTATAATATATTTATTATAACCTAATTAATATTCAATAACTAGTATACATACATATTATTAAATCATATGACAAAACTATCTCCTAATAATCAAAATACAACTAAAATAATCTAAGTGAATGTCATTAATATTTCATCTAATGATTCAACCTATTTCCAAGTAACAAAATGATATAAATGACCATTAACACTTATCTATGTTCATAATTAATATGTAATTTCAATTCTGGAGATTTACATCCATTCCACATGAACTCCATTACTTAAAAACAAGTGAACCGATTATGAAAATCAAGAAAACAAACACTCTGGAATGACGAAATTCAATATAATAACTTATCTATAAGAACATAAATGAACTAAACAGAATTATGATAAACTAAATATATGTATAATTTGATCTGCAATAATTTATTAATAATTCTAATTTCATATTCTAGGACCTTAAGTTCAAGATCCAAACACATTTGGACTTAAGGTAAGGGTTTTCCACCCGAACCTCCATTTTTATTCGGGTTATTTTTATTGTCTAATTACCTAAATGAAATTATTATGTACGATTATTTACTCATAATAAATTATTTTTTAGTGTTATATTTATGTTTAAAAATCATAATCCTTCTTTATTTTATGGGGAGTAACATTTTCTAAAAGGAACATTCAAAATTATCTCTGAAATATAAGGCCGATTCAAGGGAATTTATCGAATTCTTACCTATTTTCAAGAGAAATCTATAATCTATTTTTAGTAACCATTATCTTTATAAAATCACTCATTTTATTATGAAAATATTATCTTACTTCAGTTCTTGTTTCATACAAATAATTTTCCAAAATAACTCAACTTTTCAAAATAAAAGTGTATTTATCTAAAAAATTACTTAATGATTTTATAAGAGTATTTTTGTCTATTTCAACACTCTTGTTGATTCTTATGTATTATTGGGTTTAATAATTTATTATTTCATATACCATATTTTATTGGATGGTTTATTAATAGTTTTAGTGTGGATGTTCTACCCTAAAACCATTCACCAAATTTACTCTGAATAGTTAGTGTTTATGTTTAATGTTTGGGGATAGTTAGTTACATTTCATATGATAGTTTCAATATGAATGTATATTTTTTTTATGTTTATCCTCTCTCATATGAGTAATGCATCATACTTATTATATGATGGGTGGGGCCTACTGTATCCCCTTGATGCGTCGGTAGGTCTCATGAGACAAATATACATGGACTTGGCCGAGGCCTTTCCCAATTTGAGATATGATTTTGGCTGAGGTCTTAATCATTTTTAGATGTCTTGGCTGACGCCTTGAGAATATATTTTAGAATTTCTGGTATATTTACTTACCTCATTATGAATCTAGTAATTGAAATTTCATGTGGTTGTTTAACTATTATAATACCCATGATTATGTTATATTATGGAAATATTTACTCAACTCATATTTCTACCATATTATGTTCAAGTTTATTTTTAAAGGCATGTGTTTTCAATTATTCACTATGTCTAATGGTTATGTTATCTTACGATGTATTTCTTACTCTTACTGAGTGTTTGAGCCCACCCCTTTCTTTTGTTTCATTTTTCCAGGATATGAAGAAGTAAATTATGAATGACTTGCAAGCATAATCTAAGAGGCATGTATGTTTCTAATGGAATAAATTAGTTTTTTTTTCATTCAAGATGTAATTTTGAACTTATTTAAGTGTCGTGTTTCCAAAATCTACTAAACTATTTCGTCCTTTAGTATGTATATTCCTTGTTTATGTTCTAATGTAATAAAATAAGGCATCGGCTCCAGGCAATTGGGGTCGGGTCCTTACCGAATTCCCTAAGATTTACTTATTCATCATCTAAATTAGAAAGTTTTAATATTGAAAACACAATTTGGAATTAATTTAAGTTATTATGTGTATCTTATCCCATAAGTCCATGAAATATTCGTAAAAGTGAATTAAATTGGATTTAAGTTCATAATTACGTGCTTCACCTTGTGTTTGAATGTATGCAAGATGGATCACTAAATCAGACAAGGTTTTTTTATGTCCAGTTATTTTCATCCATATTATTCTAGTTTATTTTAGATTTAACAAGGTTTCTAGAATTAATATAAGGATCGATAATAGTTTCAATGATTTGGGTGTCCTCATTTAAAGGGTTCTCATTTGTGTCTCGTGTCGCTAACATGGGATCCTCTTCGTTTCAAGTTCAAAAGGTGGTATATCTCCTAGAGTAGTACACATCATGCATAGAACCTACATAGGAAATATTTTATAAAAAAAACTTAAAAAATTAAGTAAGAACATAAGAGAACAAATAATTACAAAATACATAATGTTTCTGTAAAAAAATGCACATTAAAAACAAAAGTGCTCTCTAGAAACAGTGCAAATATTTGTCAGTGTTATCATGAAATGTCAAATTGATTAGGATTTAAAGATGTTTTATAGTATATTGAAGACCCTAGGTCATCTCTCAAGGAGATTTGGTGGTTTATATAGGTAATTTTTATTAAATAGGACTAATATAGGGGTGGTTTTGAAAAAAGTTTGAAAAATTAAAATGACTTAATTTAAGAGTTTAATAGTGGAAAAAATGGATTTTGAAATATATAAGATAATTATGTGATCATTTATAAGTTACTAAACCACATAAAAAGTTCTGTGTTCTTAATTGATTATTATGTTTTGGTGTAATCCTTTTCTTGGGGGTTAACCAATATATTTGGTACCCATAAGCCCCTAAAATCATGAAAATAAGAATAAAACTTCACATAATGATCATTTATTAAAGTTAAAAAACATTAGAATGATTTATAGTTTATAAAGAAACACTAAAACTGAAATTTTTGGGAAATAAGGGGATTATTATGTTGTTCAATCAGAACAACACAAGCTGCACACTTAAAATTACACACTAACCACATAAGAAATAAAACTGTTTCAATTAAATGCATCAAAAAAATTAATATAAATATAAAAGAAAAATTACAAACCAAAATATACACCAAACCAATATAGAATTATGTTCTGCAACTCCCTCTTCATGTGTGTATCTCCCTCACAATGATCACCAACCATTTAGACAACTATCGAGAGTATGAGAAAGCTTAGGTGGATATCTTTCTTCATCACTAACACCCTATGAGGAAAAAGGCCTCTAGAAATTCTAGGATGAGGAGAGGACTATTATAGGACTCCAAAATAGCATCACCTTACCTATTGGTATAACTTACAAATGTGGTTCCCAAGGTTCCATTTTATAGGCAAAGTGGATGGTGGTTTTGAGCCCCCATATTTCGAGAAACCAAGTAGCCCATGGTTTTCAATATCTATATACTATTGTCTCTCTTTGGAGAAAAAAAAAGTTGTTGAAAAACCACTTTACTATCTCCACAAAATATTTGGCTCTATTTGGAAAAATAAAAACTAGATATATGGATAAAATATAGAAAACAAAATTTGACTTCATGCAGATTTGGTTCCCTTGATAGATCAGTTAGTTTGGGCCATTTAATGAATGAATTGGGATTGGGTTTCTTTATAAGAGTTGTATCAAAATAAATTTTGGATCATAACAAAAAAATTACATCACAATTAGATGCACAGATTAGCTGAACTTTCCATTTGATCCTCTCTAGTGCTCTTGGAATCTTACTCAGTTTGGCCCATTTTTCTTTAAGTTCACCTTAGGCCCTCCAAATAACCTCCAACTACACTGGAATCATACAAACAATTGAAATTACCATTTTTAACACTGATTAATAAAAAATAATTTAATAAAACATTAATTGTAATTTGTCATTAATTTTGGATTTTATGATAAAAATCAGTTTAACATAGTGATGTAAGGGTGAAAAAGAATAGTAAACCACTACACGATCAGTACACTTATCATCCAATAAAATTTTTGGGATTTCATATTAAGATAAAGAAGAATTTTCCCTATGAAAGTAGTATTATTATTCCTTTAGTGTAATTTTATGTGATTTTGAGAATTTATTGGATCTCTCTATATACATCCCATGTAAATATCAAGAATAATGAAGTCACATTTAATATTTTGAACCAACCAATGATCTTTAATCCATACATGTAAGAATAAAAGTTTTGAATGGGAATTTAATCCATTATATGGATCTTGATTCCTATTAATAGGGGTATTTCTCACAAATGGTTGGTGTTGAACTCAATATCAGTGATATTCCAATTTTATAGGAGTATTTTGATGTATTTATAAAATAGTTTACTAGTATTCCAATGAATTATGAAGTTCATTTTTCAATAGATACCATACACAGTGATACACCAATTTCAAGGAATCTATATAGAATAGCTCTGATTGAGTTGCAGGAATTGAGGAATAAACTCTGTGATAATATTGATAAGGGATTCATTCGGCCAAGTGCATCCCCATGGGGTGTGAATATTTTTTTTATAATAATAAATATAGATATGTGGGACTCTGTATTGAATATTTGGAATTAAACAAGATCTCAATCAAGAATAAGTATCCTCTCCCTCATATTGATGATTTGTTCAATTGATTATGAGGAGCTCAATATTTTTCCAATATTGATCTTCAGTATGGATGTTATAAATTTTAGTTAAAAAGTTATTATATACCCAATACTTCCTTTTAAATTATGTATATATGCTATGAATTATGGTAACAAAATTTGATATTATTAATTCCCCTACTAGGTTTATGGATTAAACAAATAGTGTATTTATATTTTACCTCGATCAGTTAGTGGTAGTAATTATAAAAGATATTCTTATATATTCAAATAGAATGTAAGATCATTAGTATTAGTTGAGGGTTGTTATAAAGATCATAAGTAAGGATAATTTGTATGAAAACATTACATGGTAAAAAATATGGCTACAATAAGTTTCATTTTTTGTTCATATAATACCAAGGCTATATTAGTGGATCCATCAAAGTTGAAAGATATTTAACATGATCTCAGAACAACCAATTTGACTAAGATACAAATAATCCACTCAATATATTAACATGTAAGGGTTTAAAGTTCCATTGGATAGATGAATTTGAGGAAAATTTCAAGTAGCTAAAAAACATTTTGGTCAACACACTTGTGTTTACACTGCCCAGCATTGAAAAAGGGTTTGTGATCTATGGTGATTCATATAGGATGGTGTTGTTATTCACTCTCATGATGAATGATATGGTGATATATTATGCCTCATGATAATTGAAGTTTCACAAGTATAATTACATGACTCGTGACTTGGAGTTAGTGGCAGTAATCATTACATTAAAGATATAGAGGCATTATCTTTATAGAGAAAGGTGGGAAATATATAATGATAATAAGATTTCAAAGTATATATCCATGCACAATGAGTTGAATTTTACCCATAGAATATTTTTTTAGTTGATTAAATATTATTATTTCTTATCACATTACCACCATGGGAAGGTGAACAAGGTCGATGATGCTCTGAGTTGAAAAGATCGTGCTAGATTATTTAATATGAGCATCACAAAGGATTTAGTATTTATATATTTTTAATGTAAAGACCTTGAAATCATGAATAATGGAAAAAATAAAGTCATGCTAAAAAACATCAATATATCCATATAAATATTAAACATGGTCTGAATGAAGATGTAAAGATGAAAAATAAGGTGAGAAATGTTCTCGAGTATAACCATGATTATCTAGGAATTATAATGTTTAGAAAATGAGTGTGTATCTCATAAATAACAAAAATTAAGAATGAGTTGTTGGATGAATATCATATCTCATAATTCATTATTTATCCTTTAAGTGTAAATATATATAGAGATTTGAAATATTTTTTCTAGTGGGATAGCATGAAGAGACATATTTAAGAGTGTGTATATCAGTGCTTAGTCTATTAGAAAGTTAAGTCTGAGAGACATAACTCTTAAGGGATGTCAGAAACATTAACATACCAAAATAAAAATGGTAAAATTTACCATAGATTTTTCCATCAGACTCCCTAAAGTATTTATAGGTTATAATGTTATTTTGTTTGTATTATATCACCTTAAAAACTCATCACACATAATTATTATGAAATATGATTTAAAAATTGATCATATTTCCAGGATATAAATTTAGTAAGTAGTATAGTTGTACCTAGTACCACATATTATTTTATTTGATCTTGATTTTAGGTTTACCTCAAAGTTCAAGTGAAGTATTTAGAAAGATTTGGATACAGATCTATGATTGAGTACTTCTTATCATCCTTTGAAATATGGTCAGTCTGAGGGGACAAGTCAAACCTTGGGGGATAAGTTGAGATCCTATTTTTTAGATTTCAAATGTGGTTTCTATCAACACCTTACTCAAGTCTATTTTTCTTAAAACAATATATTTCACTCGATCATTCTGATAGACCCTTATGAGTCCCTCTATGGAAAGAATTTAAAAACTACAACATGATGCGATGAAGTGGGAGAATGAATGATTTTGGGACTTGATCTAGAGAAGGAAATGTTAGAGGAATTCATATTCATTCAACAGCACATCAAGGAAGCTCAAAGTTGAAAAAAAAATAGTTGATCAAACAATCATCGATGAAATATGAAATTAAAATTTAGTGGGAAGGTATTATATGAATTTATTCATTGAAGAAGGATATGAGATTTTTACAGAATTGAAATATGATCCCTAGGTATATTGGCCTCTTAAAGTATTGATCGAGTAAGGATGGTAGTTTTTTACTTGGTGATTCCACAGAACATCACCAAATTTTATAATGAGTTAAATGTATCTCTCATGAAAAAGTACATACAAAATCCCTTAGATTTATTTAACTTAGAGTTTTTACCATTGGAGCCTAAAATTTTTATGAATAAAAACTAGTATAAATCTTATATCATAGAGATAAATTGTTTTGGAACAAGTCTTCTCACATAGTCTATGTTCTCTATGGGAATCAAAAATTTGAGGTAACATCATGGGAACCCATGGATTTGATGGAACATAGTTATCCTAATTTTTTGTTATCATAGTAATGTAATTTTAAGGGAATAACCATTTTAATAGGGAAGATTGTAACACCCCTGAGATTATCTATGTATATATATTCCTTTGAGATAAACATGAAGTATATGATATCTAGTTTTATATACAATCCTTTTTCTAAATGAACCGTGATATAGTATACCATTATAAACTAGCCATTAAATTTTATGTATGAATAATAATAACCACATTATAAAAAATATGTATGATTATATTATGAAAATTTATAGATTAATACATAATAATGAAATAATCAATTTTTAGAAAATTGATTTTATGCTTCAAAAATAAGTCTTCTTAAAAAATAGTTTTTATTTCATTTTATGCATATATATTATAATTAATTTTAAAAAAAATTCGAAATTATTTTTTATAAAAATAATATTATTTTTGAAATTAGCATATAAAAATTATATTACTGTAAAATATTTGTATTTTTTTGAAAAGATTAATTTTTTGGTGACTAGTAAACAAATACAGATCTTATAGAAAACTATTTTTCTAGTCATGTATTTTCAAAGTAATAATTTTTTAATTTATTTTAAAATTTAATTAGTTAATTTTTATTAAACATAATTCAATCAATGTAATTGGTGTAATGTTACATGATATATCAGTTTGATACTTTTCAAGTTTGGTAGTTGGAGGTGTTCAGATGAGGCTCAAGGAGGGTTTCATGGAGATAGGGTTGCGCCTTTGCGGCAGCAACTAGTTCATAATGTTAATATATATTCACATAATGGGTGTTTTATTCATATAAAGGAAGATAATAATTCATGAATTAAGTTCATATGAGGAGTTATGTGCCTAATTAACATGTGATGTTAATGAAAAATTCACCGCATGAATTAAATTGAGGATATGGTGCCTTGAATTTTAGTGGATGTTCATTGGGTCTGAATTTTAAGTAATTCATATGTTGAAATAGATTTCCTAATTAAAACTCAAATCATGAATATGTGAATCATGAAATGAATGTGGAAAGTTCTAGTTGTTTCATAAATATCATATCTCGCCCGAATTTTTCCATTCCTTTCTTGTTTCCCTCAAACCTTTGGGGGGACCTAGGTGATTTTGAGAGATCTTATAGCCCCTATCTTCCTATTTTGATCCTTTTATTTAATAGTTTCACCATTATAAATTTTAGGTGGGTTATCCTATATATAACCTTTTTAACTTTCTTTATTACCTCAGATATTATCAATAGTGAAGATGTTTTGGTCAGGGTGAGTTTTAGTTGATATTTTGATGATCTCTTGGTGTGATATGGATTAATTCAAGGTTTCTGTTTGTATTTGTGGCCTTTATATTGTATCTCCACCCCCCCCCCCCCCCCCAGTTGTGCATGTTGAATCAAAATGATTATTTAGTGTATGGTATCATTGTTCTCTCTATATTTATGTTCAAATGTGGGGATTTCATTTTTTTCATCCATTAGGTATATATTAAGGGTTCTCTAAATGAAGATAATGAACTGTATTAAACTAAAATTGATGGAAATAGGAACAAATAGCATGTTTCATTTCTTTTGATGTTATTTTTTATGGTTATATACATGCATGTTACCATTTGTTAAAATCACATTTGTTGGGAGACTTTATTGTAAAGTAGTTGATATGTATATGAGAATCTTACTGTGTTAATTGATTGTTATCACCTTGGATGAAATGGATAATCACATACATATTTCTAATCAATTACTTTCCTAGGGAAATATAGAATTTTTTTGAGAATACCTAGGCCAAATAATAAATTAAAGTAATGTAATCCCTTAACCCTAAATTTTGTATGTCAGGTTGTGGTGTTATGTTTGTTTTTTATTATTGTGTTTCCTTGTGTGATGTGGTTTTTTTGTGATAATGGTCATATGTATCTAGGTTTTGAAATTTTGTGGCAATTAATCTAGTTTTTGGTTGTAACGGGATGTTATTTGGGTGTTTTTTCAATAGTGGTGATGTGGGATGGATGTGTCAGGTGGTTTTTGTGATTTATGGTGGTTGAGACATGTGTTGGTTATGTTGAGATTCCTAGGATGATGTGGTATTGTGGTGATGTTTGGTCTGATATGTGTGAGTTTTTTCATGGTTTGGTTGTTTCATTTTCTTGATTAGACAATGAATAATTTTAAATAATTAAATTAAATATAATGGGTCGGTAAATAAATAAGATTTGGAAGGAATTGATGTATGGAAGTTCGCTTAAATGAATTGAATGATAAAGTAACGGGTTGTGTAAATGTGAATAAAATGGCTTGGTAAATGGGAGTTAATGGTAACTCGTTAAATCTATAAAATGGTGGAACATCAAATTGAAAGTGTAATTGTGTGGCTAATTATGTTGTGTATTAGGTGCACTGTATTTAGTGGTGGTAGCAGTGGTGATGAATTCTTTTTGGTGTAGTGGTGATGATGTAATGTACCCTAGTGCAGTTTTTATGAAACCATAGGTTGGGTATTGTGTGTTATCTATCTATCATGTATTTTATGTTATTTCTAAATTCACCCCACCCAAGATTGAAAACCTAACTGTTTACCAAAGGATGTTAGTTTTGAGTGATTTCCCCAATATCCTTGATAGTGGTAATACATATGGTTGGCTACCCTTGCTTCCCCGCTCTTCCTTCAATAGTGATGATACAGGTTGGTGTTGGAAATTACCCAATGATGATATGGGTTGGTGTTGAACATTTCCCAACAATGATAAGGATGAGATATGGGGCGGGGTCATCCATAGTGGGATAAGTAGATGTGGTTTATGTCCTTCACACTCATGATACCCTAATTCCCTGGTAAAATAAGGAGTCTTTAATTAGATGAGTTTGTAATGGGATGAGGTTGTGATGTGATGAGGTTGTGATATGATGAGGATTGATTCAATCACCAGATGTTATACCTTGTAAGGTAGAGGTATGTAGGGATGTGTCCCAACCCACATTAGATACAGAAGGTTATGTAATGTGTTATATATAGAATGGATGAGAGCATAGGATGTTTTATGATGGGTTGTGAGTGTGGAAAATTACTGGGTAAGTTACTAAAAGATTCCAATTTTCTATTTGTAATAATTTTGGCATCGAAATATGCATTCCATGGTAATATTTGGGATAGGCATGGCCGGTTCGGGGTTAATCCAAGAAAAAACAAACCCAAAATCCCTATAAGGGGTATCTTTCGTGCATCTCATCTCCTTAATGAACACCTCAATCCTATGAAGATCCCATTCCATGAGTATCCTTTACAAACTATGTGAAGGCCTAATAATAAACCCCCACAGAGTGACATTCAAAGTTTTATAGAACTTCTTGAATGTACAGACGGTTGAAGGTACCTTCGCAAACATGACTCTCGAACTCATGGGGCATGACCACTCATGAATATCATAATGCTTCATTAAATCCTACCCTCTTCATGAAACCCACACCCTATAAATACCCCCCTTTGGTCCTAAATTTGAGAGATAGAGGAGATAACTTTTGACTTCCAAAATTTACCTCTTATCATGACCCCCCAAGAATTGATAACCAATGATAAAATGGATCACCCAAGGTATCCAAGACTCACGAAAATTCAACCCTTGTGTTATTGGGAGGCTCCACTGAAAGTGGAGAAGCCTTTCATGAAGGTATACACCCTTGATGGATGAAGAATACCCTCTTGTAACTTGAGGCTTTGTGAATCATTCAATATTCACGAATCACTTCCCCTTTAAACTTGGACTTCCCTCTGGGGAAGTGTCACCCTATTTTGGGAATCATACTTTTTCTTGAATCCCATGACCTCCATGAGGACCCAAAGAATTATAATTCCCTCTTTCATAAACCTCCTATAATCAAGAAGAACCTATCCTATTATTTTCTATGGTTCATCTCTTCTACTAACATACCTTAGTGAAGGTTGAGTTCCTAGAGCCACTACAAAAATATAGGATCAGTTCAACTACACCTCAGGTCCCCATGTGAGTAGCTCCACCCCCTCTTGTGTCCACCCACTTCTCCCCAAATGTGGCTCGACACTCCCACCTTCATGTTGCTTCTAATCATATGTACCATAATCCCGTTTCTTTCAAAGAATAGAGATCATAACATGGACCTCATGATTGACCAATCCTTCACCCTAGTTCCAACTCCATGCCCCACCTAAAGGCACATGAGGAGTGTTCAAGTAATCCTAATGGGTGAGGATTGAGTCCCCCCTTGTCTGAGCTACATGATTTAAAACCTCTAAGCTCTACGTCCTAGTTGTATTAAGTTGCGCTATATAAAAATTTCCTCATCACATGAAAAGAAATTTTAGTCTTATCCCATGAAATTTTCATGGGATACCCAATGTATGATCATCATGGGATACATCTTTCTCCCACACCATGGGATGAAACTCTATTCTTGGGGATGAAATTCCCACACCAAGGAAGCTGCCACATGTGATCCCCACACCATCTCTCTCTATCCAAGTATTAAACTCCCACCCACATAATATTATATGAATAAGACACACATTATACTTCCCCATTGAAATATGATACACCTACCATGGGATGATTCCACACGTTAGCCCCACACTGTCTCTCCTCACTGTGGAATGCAACTCCTACTCACGGTAGCTTCCATGTGTAGTCCCCACACCATTCCCCAAATAGAAAAGGTCTTAAGAATGGTAGAATCGGTGCACAATCCCCACACCATCCCTCATTGATGCTCCATTCATGATATGAGAATCCTTATTTCACAATTTTAAACTACGTGGGATAGTATTTTTAGATGGCCTTAAACTATAGCATCAAACTACATGGTTTTTGATCATTGTCTTCAAAATAGAGTACATAGAACACCTCCTTGAGGTTCAATCCGTACAATATTAAACCATCCGGGTGTAACATCGTCCCTTTTAGGGATATACATCCTTGATTCACCTTTATAGGGAATTATAATCAACCTTTATCATATCCACAAGGCGTTAAACACATTCCCTGATCTGTCTCAAACAAACAACCTGATCCATCTCTATATGATGTAAAACTTGTGACCTAACCTAAAATTCCTAACATGTGCATAATTTTTGGATGCCTAAGGTAAAAATTCTTGGAATAATAAATCCCCTGAAATTAATTACCTCATGATTGACATAGGATGTCTTGGGTTCCATGCCTAGGATTTCCTATATGAGATTATGTCCCATGGGAAAGATTAATAGGTGACCAATGCACCCAATGTATATGCATTTCTAGAGATATCCAATGTGACTAATCTCCTAAACGAATTTTTATAACCTATCAAGATAGAAGTAGTGAAATTAAACATCATCCACAAAATGATATCACTAGGAATGATTTCAACAAAAAATGACTTAATCATTGAGAGAGACCCAGACTAATCAATGACATCCAAGGAAGAACCTATGGAAGGAGGAACTGGCATACCATCATCCCATTTAGATCAAGGAGAATACATCAGGGATGTGTTGAAAGAAATACACCTTTGGAAAGTTGGAATGTGGGGATCCATTAATCTAGTGTGTCATAATTTGAGATGCAAGCGGGGGCCCGTTGAAATCTTCAAAAACAGAAATGGTGTACCCGATGTGAAACTATTCTCCTCAACAATGGGTAATTGTAGCATTCGAGGCATCAGAGGATTATTATTTCACTAGATTTAAATATCCTACACCAGGTCCCACTAATAAAATGGTGTTCATATAAAGTAACTCAACAAAGAATTGGGGAAGTTATAAATTGGGAATCCTTAGTCCGTGACATTTTTAGTGTGGATCCCTCTCTGTCTTCAAGAGATTGTAAGACATTGGGGTATTGGGAATTTTTTTCATTGTACCTATAATGATGGCTGAATCTAATTGAATTAAAAGACCCCAGATATATTAAATCAACCACCCAACACCCATAGGCACTAGGGAAATAGAAGGAATGATGTGACAATCCTACACAACCATTCTTTCTCCACAACTTCTGTCTCGCCTTCGACGATCGGACACCCACGCCATGTCTCACCCTCTGAGATCATCCAGAGAAGGTTGATCAATTCCATCATACACAAGTATGAGAAGAATGGGGTTATTAACACAAGGGATATGAACTTCTAGACCTTGAGGCATCATTACCTCACCGACACTATAGCCCTATAGGGTAGCACAAGGGGAAACCACCCCTCGTTATAACAGTGAATCGCTTTAGGAACCACTCCCCAAAGAAATCTGATGACTCACTCTACTATGAAAAGGAATTGGGGGTTTATTGGGTCATGGTAGATAAAAATACCATATAAGAACCACTAAGGAGGTCTCCCACTAGGCCTCTTTATCTCCAGCAAAGTCCAGTCCCTCTGGTCGAAGAACAAATGGACTTCACCTATGCTCTACCAGCCCCAATTTGAAACACCTGACGCCAACATCAGGAGAAGGATCAAGAGAATTTGTGAAAAAGGATATCTTAAATAGATCCTATGGAAACTACCACCATTTTTTAATCTCATCAGATACCTAAAATAGAATAACATAGATCTTTCTTCACCTTATTGGGATCGAGACCCTAGCCACCTCATAGGAAGATCAGTTTCACCTATAACAATGTGGATCAGAGTGGATGTCCTCTCCACACCATCTTAAACCTAATAATAGGTCCTCTCTTATCTTTCAACAATCAGAACATAGGTCCTCCCTATTCCATCACCAACTTGAGAAAAGGCCCTACCATATCTAGCACCAACATAGGAAGTGGTCCTCCCTTCTCTTTCAATAATAAATATAGAGGTCCTCCCCTTACTCTCGATTATTAACATGGAGTTCCTTCCTATTTCAAGGCCATTCCATGTGGATTCCATCACCATGTTCCCATGAAAAAATGTGGAGGCCCTCCTCATATTCCCACCAATCTACATGAAGGCCCTACCTAGGTTCTTACTATCCAAAGAGGATTTCTTCCCCACTTCAATGATAGCCGATACGGAGGTCCTCATCATGTCCCAACCAACAAAATCAGAGTCCTTCCACACATTACATCCCACCGTAATAGATTTTCTCCCCATGTTTAAGAGGTAACCTTCACTGATGAACTATTCTGATGAAGAAGGGAAAACAATTGTTGTCGGAGGTGAAATTCTAGGAAACGTCAAGTCATCATTGACCATGTTGACTTATCTAACTTTGAGTGGATAGAAGACTCTATGATGGATCCCTCACCCCAGTCATCAAGGTATGGGGAAGGAGACCAAAAACTGAAGTTCATAATTCTAGAATATTAGATCTACCGGATACCCAGATCACACTTTATATATTTGCAGGTAAAGGAAGTTCTAGCATCCTTCTAGGGGCTCATAGTATGTCTATCCCTATCACCACCAGTTTTCCTCCTTTATAACTATACTAAAAATGATGGAGATCTATTAGGGTCTAGAATGAATCCTTAAAATGGTGAGAACCTCAATGATCCACAGATGATCTCTTCTACCATCAAACAAGAAGTAGTGGTGAACACCTCATCCTATAAGGATGTTATTATGTAGTTGGCACTACCCCTAAGGGACTTCTCAACGTTTAGTGAAGAGATGACTCATGAAGTGGTTTCTCATATAGCCTACAAGCCACTAAATTGATCCATATCAGTTTTTTCACCTATCTATTAGCCATCATTGATCGTATTTTGGGCTAACCAATAACATGGATCATCCTTTGAACAAGAGGGCCTATGGGAGTTTCAATCCAGCGACCAACTTTCAGTGGTGTTATAGACAACTAAAACTTCAAACTTTGAAATCCTAGAGGCCCTTACCAAGGTGAAATCCTTGAATTTACTTCAGATCTTATGAGAAGCATTTAAAAACCTCCAAAATCATAAGTTGTCTTATCTAGGAATCTAGGGGAACCTAGATGACATCGATCAGCAGTGTCAAAATGTTGAGTTGGAAGTGATCCAATTGGCTCAACACCCTACTTTATCCATCTACTACTAGAACCTCCAACAAATATGAGTCAATATTCTCATGGTGATCTGCATAATTATGAAAGATGTGTCTTCACATGTGTATATCAGTGGATGGGGATATTTTATTGGTCTCCACTTCATCCCTATCTTATGACCACCTAATCTATGTGTTAACAATGGGGGTTCCCATCCCGGTAATGTTATGGTAAACATGGTCATCCCCAACCTTCTAGAAAATTAGAGGGATAGGGACACCGACACATATCATGATAACGAAAACCTACCTAAAGGGAGGCACAATACCCAATATATTCCCAATTAGGTGTTCTTAATTTCCAAAAAAAAACGGGTATATGGTCTCGGGGATCCCTTGAATGAAAAATTTCCTCAAGGTCAGTATCTTAATAAGGGATAGGATTATATTGGGCCCTCAAATCCATATGAGGTCATGCTAAATATAGAGGTAGATCCCATGGTAGTCACAATTTTACAATAGGATGATGAGAATAAAAGTATCATCATTGAGATAACCACTAATAAGTGGATAGATTACAAAACTACTTAACAGTATACTATTTCTCCACCAATGGGGAAGTAGGTAGTTCTTGAACAGATTCCCCCAGTTGATCTTGGTAATCATCCACATCTAAATAGAGTAGAGGCAAGATTATTCATAAAGTAACAGGTGTATGTGTCACTAAACCTACCCAAACAAAAAAATTCTCCTCCTCAGGTTTTAGGTCATGACACTCCACAAGCTTCTGATCCTACACACCGAGTTGATGAGACTTTCAACACATTGGTGGTTAGGAATACTCATCAAGATAGAGACCCTTTCCAATATGTATTGATAACTTCTCCCATCACTCTCCTCAAGTCCTTAAAAATTAAATAGGTGGTGATATCACCAAATAGAAAGTCATACCTAGCATGGGTATATAATATTTGACCACCCCTAGAGTTTGGTCACCCTAGATTTTCCTAATTTTATGGGATGGGTGACTTGATGCATCACTTGGCCCATTTCATATTAATGTTCGGACCTATATTGGGAACCCCATAACAACAGAAGGCCACCAACCTTTTATGTTTGGTTCACATGTTGGAAGGACCACATTAGTTTGGTATAGCCAGCAGACCATAGGGTTCATCACTGGTTTGGAAGACCATCATAGATAGTTCCTCTATTAATTATTCTCCCCCATGCATATGAAAGGTATTTCTGACCTCTTTAAGTAAAATAAAATTCCTGATGAGTGAGTCATACATTTTCTTGCCCAGTGGAAAGGCTTCATATACTCACTCGACATGCCAATGACTCTAGAATGGCTTATAATGATGTATGTGGGTAATTTAAAGACTAATTTAGTCCCTAAACTCTTAAACCTCAAAATTCCATGTGGATTCCGGGTGTTTTTTTATAAGGCCTAGTATTTGGAGGAAGCCTTGTCGTAGGTTAAATAGTCTCACATTTTTCCTCTTCCATCTCCTAAGAGAAGGCTAACCAAAGTAGAGGTTGTTGCCTCCATACAAGTTGGGGTCACTGATCTAGTAGATTTGTTGACCACTTTTCACAAAGATCGTTGTTTAGTAAATCCTTATCTATTTTATCCTCTCCTAGAACAACCATATCAAATATACCCTCATTCAGTGGATAGACCCCATGTACCACCTCACTGAGTCCAACCACCTAGATGATAAAATGTGGCTCCAAACCCTTAGTAAGGTTAGGCTCATAGTGTTCCATTTCCAAAAAGAAGGAATTAGACCAATTCCTTTAATGATGTATAGGTTATGGTCTATTTCATAAATGTCATAGAGAAGGGAATTATGAATCTTCTATAGTACAAGAAGGCCTAGGAAGTTGGACTCACTGAAAACCCTAACCATTGCTTGTACCATAGGATCTTCAAACATACCATCAAGGAATGTTATGTGTTTAAGTATTGGCTTTAAGAATAATTGGATCATGTCCTGTTCAAATTGGGAGAAGTTTTAGATTACATAACACATTTCTCTACTAAAATTGGTAGTGAAAGTGAAGCCTCTGGTGAATGGAAGAAGGCTTCTAGCTGAGGTACCTAAAAATATGATGACTGGTTGGCTCCTATAGTAGTCGCTTGTGCTCATAGTTTCATCCATGCTCATTTATTTTGGACATTACCTCTTATGGTGGTTTCATCCTCTCCAGCTATCACCATCACATCTATGCCACAACCTTCCAAATCTTGAAAGAGAAGGCATCGATAGTGCAATGAGAATCAAATTCCTCTATCAATCACAAATTCATCCCACAATCTTGGAGAATTTATGCCTCCCAAGTTGGGAATTTCCCCTAGGGTATACCCAACATTGAAATACCCCTATAATGATGAAAAAGAGTATGACTTTGTGAATGACATTGAGCTGGTAGACTACTTCACAATTCTCTATGGTGAGGAATAAAAAGTAAACCCCCCAGGTGCCTCCAACTAACATCATAAAAGGAAAGGTTGAGGAAAAGTGTTCCATCAAAATTATCATGCTAACACCTCAAACCAATCCATGCTTGATACTAAGACAAGAAATTAGTTTTTTCATAGATCTCAGTAATCAGAGTACTACCAACATACTTTATCAGATACTCCACCATAGAAGAATGTGTTAACTGACTATGAAAATTATTTACGACTACACCCCGATTCGACACATACATATAGAGCTAGGCCTTAGATGACTTGCAATCATTCATAAGTGGTTCAAATTGATCCTTCCTATCAGCAGTAGAATATTTCTAGTATCATCTCAAACCTGTTGGTACAGCAAGAAAAACCCATTATTCCCCTATCCAAGGAAACACCCCCTATGGGAAAAATCATGCCTTTGGTACAAAAATACACGTGTTGAACCACCTTGTGATCATACCTACATATATCTCAATCCTTAAGGCTCTATGATTGTTAAATGAAGTGAATGAAGCCCTCAAAAAATCATTGAAAATACCTCAATAGTTTTAATTAGAGGTAGATGTCATGGAGAAAAATCAGGGAGTCTGATAAAATCGAATATCAATACAACATATCATTTTTAGATTAAGATGAAGATGCCCTAGTTCAAAGGAAAATATGCCCACTATACATTATGAGCCAGTTCAGTGTTGTGGATGTTTACTACTATCAGGTGAACACAAGTTTTGGGATTAACCTTATCCCAGCCATGATGCTCCACAAGCTAGTATAGACCTAAGTAGATCTAACTCACTCGTATCTAATAATCTAGGGTTATGATAGGAGTGAGTAGAAACCATGTGTAAAGGTATGTCAAAACACCTAGTTTGGTGGCACGATAGAAAGCACTAAATTTTTGGTAGTCTCCTAGGATACTACCTAAAATGAACTGTTTGGTAGTCCCTAGCATCATTTTCATACAACAATCCCCTCCTCATATCACTAGTGACTCAATTACTCCCCCAATGGTTGAGTAAGGGTACTCCAATGTTATACATCCCCCTTTGACTCCTATGAAGCCTAATACATGGGAATCCTCTACTACAAGAGGGAAAGGAAGCAGGTTTAGACCCAAAAGGTTGAGCACACCACTATTGTGGTTGATCAAGGTAAGACTTGGAAGATTCTTTCATTCTCCCAATTCATTAGTTACAGGCCACAACCTTGGGGCTATGAATATGCTACATTGTCTCCCAAAACAAGGGGTTTGGAATCCCTAAAAGGAAGGAATGTTTATAAATTAACTTGTACTCTTTCAAGGGACAAGCCTAGGTGATACCAAAATCCCCTACCCTGGTGAAGTAACAAGAGTTTTTTCTTATGGCCACTATTTTGTGACAATATCACATGTTTCGCAGGTCAGGATTGAATAGATGAATTTTGACTTGCCACCACTACTTTAACATCAAGAATGGTCCTTGTAGTCAAATGACCCATGGCATTTGATCAACATCCTCTATCGCTATGATTTCAGTAGAGCAAGAACCCATCATAAAGGATTCAATATTTTCCCAAGAATGCACTAGTTCTCACCCTGAGTTAGCTGGCTTAGATGAACCTCCATTTACTGATTCTCCCACCTTAGATGATGAAGGGTATTTAGAGGATTACCCACCTATATTTTAAGATCTTCTCTCCACCACCATTGAAAAGTTAGTTAGGTTGAACCTTGGTAATAAGTAAGACCAGAATACAACATTGATCAGTGCTTCCACACCTCCAAATGAGAAGCAGTAATATGTGGCTTTCTCAAAGAATCATCTCGGTGTGTTTTACTAGAGCTATGACAAGATTCATGACTAGACCCTTAGGTATCCATCCACCATCTCAACCCCCCATTAATTCATCACAGGTTCAAGAAACCTCCCAGGAAAATGAACCCTTCTCATGGGGTTGTGGTTGGGACCAAGATTGATAATATTATAAAAGACAACTTCTTTAGGGAAATCCAACACTTTAGATGGATAGCTAACGTCATCCTAGTTAGTAAGAAGAATGGGAGGATCAGAGTCGGTATCATCTTCAAGAAACTAAATCTACCTTTCCTAAAGGATGATTTCCACCTTTTAGTGATAGATTTATTGATCGATGCTACATCTGTGTTCCATGACCTCTTCTTTATGGATGGATACTCTGGGTATAACCATATTTGGATGGCACCAAGGATGATGAGTATACCACCTTCTAGGTACCACAAGGAACCATATTCTACCAGGTGATTCCCATTAGCCTAAAAATATAAGATCCACTTATCTTTGGTCCATACATTACAACTTCTAGCTGATTATTGGGATATTGGTGGAATGCTACATGGATGAATTGGTGTTCAAACCCTACCAGTGTCAAGGCCATATCAAAGATGTTGAGAAATTGTTTGGATTTATATGCTCTCATAATTTAAAGATGAACCCCATGATCTTTTAATTTAGGATTACCTCTGGGATGTTTCTTAGTTTTATTTTTAGTTAAAGAGGATTTGAGATTGACCCAGAGAAGATCAAGTCCATCATCCAAATGCCTACCTCGACCAACCTCAATGGTCTTTGAAACATCCAAGGCCACTTAGACTATATAAAATGATTTATAAAGAATTTGGATGAAAAGAGTAATCCCTTTTTTAGTCTAATGAAGAAATCCATCATCTACTAGTGGGCTGAAGTGTTCCAAACCACATTTTAGGAGATCAAGCACCATCTACTACAACCTACAGTTCAGATTCCACATGTATCATGGAAGAATATGGTCCTCTATGTGACCACCCTATAATGGTCCCTAGGTACCCTTATTTCCTACAAAAACAATTATGGTAGATAGAATAGTGTATACTATCTCAATCACATTCTCCTCGACATGGAAACTATATAATCCCCTATCAAGAAGAGTTGTCTCACGATTGTTTGGTTAAAAAGTTACAGCATTACCACTAATATCATGAGGTACAGTTCATGTCCCAAGTGGACCTGCTAAATTATATCTGAAATCACCCCATACCAATGGGTTGGATGGAATGTTGGGAAGTGATCCTTCTATAGTTAGATATCATATTCATTTCATATGGTTTTTTCATGGGTCAAACATTGGTAAACCTCTTAGCTTCCCATATGGCCCTTGAAGAACTACCCCTAGATGTTTATTTCCCATATGAGTCTACCCTCTTAGTGGAGTAGGCCATGTAGTATTGAAAAATGAATTTCGATGTCACATCCCAAATCCTTGACTGTAGGAGGATCAATAATCATAATATCAATAGATTAGTCTTGGGGGTCATCATTTTCACCCCAACATAGGTTGTCCAACTCTATGTATTCCTATTGTTAAAAGGTTGCACCAACAATGACGTAGAGTATCTATCTTTCATTACTAGTCTTGATCTGTCCATTAATTTTTATTTTCCCTACTTTCATATGAAGTTCGACAATGAATTAGTCATTAAAAATATTAATGGTAACTACATCGTTTGAAATCCAGATCTTCTTCCCCTACTAGAGCACACTCCTCAACTAATGGCCCAGTTCCCTTCTTAGCTAAAAGTGAATCATGTCCCTCAGTCATATAATGGTCAATTCGACACCTTGTCTAGTTTATCTGCGTCCCCAGCAAAGCCTGGCTAAGATAATCTATTCGTTATTTTGGTGCATCACAGGGTCATTAATCTCATCATCTCAGATGATGAAAATAGATAGTATTTAAATCAACTAATTCTAGGTGATTATACATAAATACACTCATGTTCCCCTGTAATAAAGAAAATAATTGATTAGAAAACTCCTTTCATTGAATATCTCTAACATAGCATTCTCCTACCATATTGAGCTAAGTGTGTGTAGATCCTCCGGTGTGTAACGCATTTTACTCTTTAGAGTGGGCCAAACCTTGAATAGACTCTCTATAAACGTGGTTTTGATGGAATTATTCACTTTTTCATATAAGGAGATGAGACTCCTCAAGTTATGTCAAAAGTTCATGTCGAGTCATGTGGTTCCCATCAGATAGGATTGAATCTCTCCCATCTAATTCATGGGTTGGGATACTTCCTTCCCACTATGGTCCATGATTGCATTGAGTATTCCAATATGTTTCATGTGTTTTAGATCCATTCCAACTTTTTTTATCGACCGATAGAGCTCCTTAATACTATCAAGTATTCTTGTACCTTTCAATTATGGTGACTCGATGTTGTGGTTCCTTATTATCCAGAAACTTCTCATCTATACAGTTTCATTCTGATAGAAATGGATTTATTCTCCAAGTGTCCAGAAGTGATTCCCCTTAAGGAATTCAAGGCCCAATGTGTGATCTAATTGATGAGCACCCACATAATTCATCAATTTGGATTACACAATTCCATTATCACTAAAAAAGGCACAAAATTTGGGCTACCAAGCTTAAGATATTGTATGTCAAGTACAATATCTAGTGGAATAATATTTTCTGCTACCACACAAAGGAAAATGTATAGATAAATTACTTCAAAAAGACCATACCTAACATTCTGAAAAATATGGTGATCCAAAAAAAGAGTATTTGTCCATAAAATCTCCCCAAAACCCTCTAGGATTATCAGACAATAACTTCAAATTCAACCAAGGTAACCCCATATTCCCTAGTTTGTGGAACTCAGGAAGACCTTCCCGTCAATGTTCAATTTATATCACTTTAAACAACTGTTTACGACTAGTAGGTGCTGAAAATAATGGAAGAGGTCTATCTACCTGAGCTAGAATCTCTTGAGGACAACAGGCTCCAAAACATGAATTTTCACAAACCATCACAAAGGGGTCGTTTCAATGACTCCCCAATCCCACCTCTAACAGGACAGGGGATAAAAACTAGCACTGAGTAGGCATGTTAATAACATGGGAGACCTTATCCTAAAAACATATACACACACATGTTTCCAAGACTATAAAAAGTTGAAAAGTAGAAACAATAGAACAACCATGAATGCATACATTTAAATCCCACAACTAGAGTACGATAGGTAGTAAAGGAAAGTAAACAGGGCCAAATACAATCTCACCACAAATATTTTGAAAACATGTCCAAAATAAAAGTAATACTGGGGACTGATGTCAATATACCACAGGAACACACCTCATTTTTTCTAGTCGCAATAAGAACCAGCTATTCCTAATATATCTAGCACTCTTCCAAAAGGTTGACTGTCCGCAAAAGACCTGAAACATGTGTAAAAATACCATGCAGGGTTGTGTATAACAATACCCAGTATAACACCCCAAAACCAAAAAACATACTACCAATGAAAAATAGTTTTCTATACAAAATTATATGTCTACAACACATATTGTAGGAATATTCACGTATACTCAAAAAGCCACATAGTCCAAAGTTAAATATCAACCATAATATTAGCCTAGGATTCCATCTCAAATGTTCCAAAAAGGACTTGTCTAAGAGAAATAACTCTAGGATCCTGGTAGCATTGATGAAGTCTATCTAGGAGGTAATGATTGTTACGTCTCTCCATTAGAAGTGTACATTAATGTCTGAAGAGATATGATTCAGAGGTGAGGATCAATCCCCGTGACATAGGGTATACTAGAAACTCAATCTGGATGAGTCTGCAATGTAGAGGTTCATTGCCCTCATAGTGTTGGTCATGAAGATACCAAGAACTCTACCTGAAGCACAAAGATAAAGAGAGGATCTCACTTCAGGCCTCACAAAAGGATTCCAACAACTCTATCAAATAAGTCCTCCTAAAAGGATTTTTTTCTGATATATAGGAGGTGATTCTATACTAACCCTTGGGGAATGGATATGGTGAACACATCCTAATTAAACTGGTCCAAGATACATAGGGCATAGTCTCTAAGACATCCTTTAAGGAGTAAATGGAATTTATTAGGGTTACACACCTTTTCCCATCTAGCTTGGGTCTTTCCCGTATGAACAGCCCGTGTTTGTGTTCATGTGAAAGTACATGGTGTGCTACTGCTCGTGTACTTCTACCTATGTACAAGTATACAGCTTAGCTCATGTACATGTTTTCAGGGCCATGTCCATGTGAAAGTACACAGCATGTCCATTCCCATGTACTCCAGATCATGTATGAGTACCCTATAAGGTATAAACCAAGCTCACCAAATGAGACCACATTCCATGTGACAATGTCACATTATGTGTGACACTTATCACCATCCCAAAACCCCATCCTACACTAATAGGGACCCAAATATCATGTCTCTCTGACTTACACGCCGTGTAATATAGAATTTTCTAGAATCTCAAATCTCGATTTTGTATCCATTTCCATGCCTTTATCCATCAATCCAGCCATGTACCTTGCTGGAAAACCAAGGGACCATGTCATTCGATCCTTTCTAAAGATGAACAACATGTTCTGGTCATTAAATCCATTTGAAAAACACTATCAAATTTCATTCATCATTGTGCACTGAAGAACATGAAATAAGGTATCCAAACCCAGCTAATTCACCACCACTTTCTTCATCATACCACTATCATATTTCACTAATCCCAGATCTACAATATCAAACTATTCTTCCAAGAAACAGATGTGAAATGATAAATTTTTCAGTGGATGTTGAACTACGGTTCAATGAAGAACACCCATGATGAACGAAGAAATATAGTAGACATTTATAACCTCAAATATGAGAAACAAACCTTGGATAATGTTTTTTTTGGCATTAGTCCATCACCATTAGAATGTAAAGTGAATAATCAATAATAATCAATCGAAAATCCCAAAATAACCTTATAAATAAACACATTTTATAAGAAGACTGAACCATAGATCAATCTATTGGTTGATTTACTCCCTTTATTCATAGGAATTAAGAGTGAAGAAAAAATCCAAACACAACAATTGTTCCAACTCTATTTGGATTGATCATTGATGAATAATGAAGTGGTTTTGTTGTCATTAGTGAGATCCTTCAATTTTAATGCACATCGATCACTGATCCACGATCTGGTGGAAGTTCTTCTAAGGGTGATCCTCCAACATTGTCTCCAAGGGTTCTACAATGGATATAAGGTTATTCAAATACCCCTGGAATTCCATCATAATAGTCTACTTAAAGACACATCAGTCACTTTGGGATGAAATAAAAAAATAATAATTTATTTAATTATTTTATTTATTTCTACACCCATGATGAATTTTACACAAATTCCCAAAGATAAAAAAAATTTATGTCATACCTAGGGTATTTCCCATATTCTAAACTTAATGGTACCCTATTATTTCTGATTTGGTCCCCCTTTTAGAAGTTATTACATTTTTTCAGTAAAAATGTGCATACGATCTATTTAATATATTTAATATATTTCAAAGATTTATTCTAGGAAAATTGGGTCTCATAATTGCACACTATCTTAGTTCTTGGTCTCAAAATTAATCCAAAAAATATCCAAAAAATAATTCATGTAGAATATGGGTCTCTACATTCTCCCCACCTTTTATATTTATGTCCATAAAAAAACAATAACAACAACTACACAGAGAGATGTGGGTACTGAGCATGAATCTGATCATCCCACTCCCATGTTCTCTCCTAAAGATTCTCATACTACCACTGGGCATGGACTAAAGAAGTCACTCACCCATAAAGTATCATCTCCTACTGATCCTCTATTTATACTGGGAACTCAGTAAAGGTATCCCCATCCTTGATTTTCATATCTCCTCAGTCTATACCACGTGATGGGTTATGTACGTACCTCCTTAGTTACGCCCTATGGAAGACATCATGGACCCAGTCTAACTATGAAGGTAGAGCTAAGAGGTATACCACCTCACCAACTCTATTTAGTATCTGTAAAGCGATAATTCATATCAGAGATAGCTTACATCCCTATCAAAATATCTATAATCCACATCAAGGTTAAACTCAAAAGAACATATGCTCTACCTCCTATAACTCCAAAGGCCTCTTTTTCTATCCGCATAAGTCTTATGATGATTCTATGCAATCTTCATCTGCTCTTGGATAATCTGCACCTTCTTGGTATTTTCTCACACAAACTCTAGACCCATGAATGCCAACTCTATTAGGTTATTCCAACAAAGTGTTGAACTACAGGGTCACTTGTACAACTCCTCAAATGGTTTCATATTGATGACTGAATGGTAACTGTTGTTATATGAAAAATCCAACAGTGGTAGGTGACCCTCCCAACTATGGTTGAAGCCCAATATGCAAACTCATAGCATGTCCTCCAAAATTTGAATAGTTTTATCTGTCATCCCATAATTTTGGGGGTGAAATGCTATATTAAAGAATAAATGATTCCCAAACACCTCCAAAAATTCCTTCCATAAACTGAAGTGATCATCACAGTCAGAAGTGATCATTGAGACAACTCCCTGTATTTTAATTGTCTCCTAAACATAGGGCCATCATAATCTCTCTACTGAACTCTTCTCTAAACTTTCTTATAAGTGGTATGATATGGGGAGTTGGTTTATGATCACCTAGATGGAATCATGTCCTATGGATTTATTTTCTAATCTCGTCATGAAGTCCATGGATATCTCATCCTACTTCCACTTTGGAACCTCAAGGTGTTATGCTAAACTAGAAGGAACTTGGTGCATAGCCTTTACTTTTTTATAGTTAAGGAATCAAGAGATGAACTATACAACGCCTTTATTCATTTTCGTCCACTAAAAATGATATTGAAGGCCTTGTTACATATTTTCCACACTCGGATGTATCGCCAAAGGATATGCATGAAACTCTTTTAGAACCTAATCACACAGCATCAAGGGTACCATCGTGCATCCTATGAAATGACCAATAGGCTTCTCACCATCATAAAATCCAAACAGGAGCATGTCTAGTGGATATTTGAGTACATAGGGTCACAAATTCAACATCCCACATTTGTCCCTCCTTAATATGATTCAATAAAAGAGGGTTAATAACCATCAATTGGAGGTAATATTCTTCATATCCATCCACAAAGTATAACTAAAATTATTAAACTACTTTGATGCCTCATTCAGTAACTATGAATAATATTCCCAACCAAGAGAATGTTCTACATTGTTCACCTTCCTATGAGTATAGAAAACCATAAAGTCATAATCCTAGAGGAACTCTAGTCATTTCCTTTGTCTCAAGTTATGATCCTTCTGAGAGAAGATGTACTTGATATTCTTGTGATCATAATACAAGATAGAATGCTCACCCATCAGGTAGTGTCACCGCATCTTTAGTGTGATGATTGCCACTACTAAATCAAGATCATGGGTTGCATATTTCTATTCATGTGGACATAACTAATGTGGACCATTGGGAAATCACAGCTTGCCTCTTCATTAGAACACAACCAATCCTAGTTTATAAATCATCATATAATTATATATACATGGCACCCTACTCTAGAAATATCAATATGGGAGAAATCATCAATCTCTAACTCAATTACTGAAAGGCCTACTAGAACCTATCTTTTCACATAAAAGGATACATCTTTCTGGTCAAAGTTTTCATGGGTGATGATATCCTGGAGAAATCAGGTATGAGTCTTCAGTAATATCCTATCAACCCAAGTAAGATCTAAACCTCTATCGTGATCTTGGATAGATCCCAAGACAACACTACCTCAACCTTGGCTGGATTTACTTCTGCTCCATCTATTGAGATAATGTGTCCCATAAATTAGGCCACCAGAATTCAGAATTATAACTTTGATAGCTTCCCATAAAGTTGTTGATCTCAAAGTACGTTTGGAACCATCCTCAAGTGTCTCAAATTCTCTTAATCATATGTTGAGTACACAAGGATATCATCGATGAATAATACTATGAAAATGTCTAAGAAAGGATAAAAGAATTAGTTTATGAGTTCCATGAACATTTTTGGGGAATTCTTCATGCTAAATAGCATCACCAAGTACTTATAGTAGTGACATCTGAATGTCATCTTCAGTATATCCTCATCACGTACTCACAACTGGTGATAGGAAAATTTGATTTCAACCTTCAAGAACCATCATTACCCTCTCAACTGATCAAAGAGATCACCAGTATTTGATATTGGATAATTTTTATTTATGGTCACCTAATTCAATCATTAGTAATCCACATAGAACCTCAGGCTCCCATCCACCTTACTAGTGAAAAAATGGGGTTTCTCATGGTGAAACATTGGGTTTAACAAATCCCTTCCTCTATAATCCCCCCAACTTCACCCTTAACTCATGACTCTTTGTGGGAGATATTCCATATGATGGTGTAAATATGGTTTCCATCTCAGGTGTAGATCAACATATAATTCTATATCATTGGGGGGATGTAAACCTAGAACATCCTCAGGGAAGACGGCCCCATACGTTTCCACCACTATAGGAAATTGGGAACTCATAACATTCACTACACCAAGGGTATGGCTATCTAACTGATGAATAATCAGCTCCACCCTCCTATGAATAAGTCCATTCTATACTTATAGAGTCTCTTTTTCATCCACAAAGAAAAACTTGGTCCCATTGATGTGGAAACACTGCATCCTCCACCTGAAATAGTCAATCTAGTCATGAACTATGGATAACTAGTCCATACCTAAGATGAAAACATAAGACCTAATTTCTACAACAAATATATCTCAATAGATCCTCTCACCTCCAAGATTCATGCCACAATGTCGACATAAGTGTGTGATTGTTGATTCATCTCTAGTAAGAGTCTCCAAGCACATGGGGCATGCCAAGGGCTCAACCAGAATCTCTAAGTCTTAAACAAGATAGGTGGAAAGAAATGAATGACTAGAAATTGTGTCAATAAGTACTATAGATAAAGTATCAAAGACATAGATCATACCTTATATCATTTGAAGATCCTATGGGTTGTATTCTTCGAGCACCTATAGATGTCTCCACTCCTCTCTTTCATCTCTCTAATCCTAGTGTGGACCACCTGGGGTTGTGGTAGTAACAAGCCAATGATTCTACCACCTTCTGCTGGTCTTTAGGATCATATTCCATGTTTTCTACCCTATGGACCTATATTCTCCTACTTCTTAATACACCTCAATGGTCCATCCACGGTTTCCCTATCAGCTGTATGGAGAGTCGAACAATCTCATCCACAACGTCCCCTACCATCACATGAGTAACACCACCTCTCCCTGGGATGATTGGAACAATCTTGTGAGACATAGACCATAGATACCTTATCCTAGGACCTACTTCTAAAATATAACATAGTTCTAGGTCCCAGATACTAGCATCGGCTCCTTGCAGCTAAGGTATCTGCTCCTACTTTCCTAGTATCGACAACCACTGGTTGTGTCTACTCAGTCAAGAAACTCTCAACCACCAAAGCTCTCTCTAGAAAACCATCATAGGTAGGAATTAATAGAGAAATAACACTGGATCATATGTCTCCATTCAGTACTATCTCAAGGTTCCAAGCCCTAAAAAACTAATCTTGAACCATGTTCATCGAGTACCTAGAGAGGTTGGTAAAACATGATGAATACTCCGCTACTGTTTTACTACCCTTGTAGAGTTATAGAATCTCATGGATTCGTACAGGACTTAAAGTAGCTAGATAGAACTCCTATATGAAAATGTGATCAAACTATGATCATACTAGAGTTTCCACATCATAAGATTGGGTCACTAACCCCCACCATCATCCTAATGATCCATGGAGAAGGCTTTCCACCATGACCACCAATTGATCTTCTGGTGTCCTAACCAGATGGAAAAATCAGGTCACTACCTCAATCCATTCCTCAATGACCTTTGGGTCAGGCTCACATCATAACCTGAGGGCTATCCATTACTTAAACTCATGAATTGTGCTAATCCTGCGTACCACGTTCACTGGTACTGTGGGTACTATCATTTTTTCAATAGGTGGTGGTATAGATGGTGCACCACTTGGATGTTACAGCTCTGGAACTGGTCCTTGTATCAGTGCCTCGTCACTAAGGTGATCATCCTTAGGATCCTTATATGTAATCCTTGCTGTAATACATTGTGAATTCATCTTGAAAGTAAAAAATGTGTACCAAGGTCAATAATTATATATGGAGATCAAGAACAAGAAGAAAACGGAAACCACATCCCATTACTATATGATTCTTGTACCGTTTTTTCCCTACAACCAATTCTCTGATGTACTAAGTCAAAATGATGGTGTTAAAACTTTTTGTGTAAGGATATGTCGACCGTCACACCAATACTGGAGTTCCTGACCTAAAATCTAAACTCAAAACACTAAACATTTTTTCCCCAAACCAATATCAGAAACGGAAGTCCTAAGGTAGAAATGGATTATCTAATACCACTCTTTCATGATCCATCCAGATGGTTCTCATGCTGAGACTCCCCAATCCTTCCTTCAATAGGCTAGGGGATGACAACTAGCCCTGAGTAGGCATATCACTAACATGGGAGGCCTTAGCCTAAGTACCTATACACACGCACACATTTTCAAGCCTATAAAAGGAAAAAATATAGAAGTAACTTAATAAAAATACATGAATACATCTAAATCCTACAACCACAGTTCAATAGGAAGTAAAGTAGATAGGTAAAAATATAATCCCACCATAAAGAGTCTAAAAACAATTCAAACCTAGAAGTAATACCAGGGACTACTATCAAGATAGTATGGGAACACACCTCAGTCTGTCCAGTCTCACTAATCACTATATGGTCCGAATTTATCAAGTACTCTATCAAAAGTTCGATCATCTTCACAGTACACAACATGTGTGGAAAAATCTCTTGTAGGGGTGAATACAACAATACCCAGTAGGACACCCCGAAACAACAAAGAATACAACCAAGGAAAAATAGTAATCTATACATAGGTATATGTTTATATAATATATAACAATAATATCCATATATTCCCTAAAATACACATAGTCTATAGTTAAGTCACAACCATAATACCAGCCTAGGATTCTAGTTCAAAGGTTCCACAAAGCACTTGTTTGGGAGAACTCACTCCAAAAGTCTAATAGCACTTATGAATTTCATCTGAGTAGTAATTAGCATAAAGTCTCACTATTATAAGTATACTTCGAAGTATGAAGAGATACGATACACAGATTATGATCACTCCCAATGTCATGGGTTATAGAATCAAATAAATATGGATTAACCTACTAAGTACAGGATCGTTTCTTGTGTGGTGTTGGTCAAGATGTTACTAAAAACTCCACCCACGGAATGAAGATGAATAATGTGTCTCACTATGGGACTCATGGAAGGATTCCAAAAACTCTATGCAAGAAGTACTACAAAAGGTAAATATTTCTGATGTGTAGGAGTAAATTCCATACTAACCCTTAGGTAATGGATATGGGGAATGCACCCTACTGAAATTAGTCCAAGATACATAAGACAAGGGATCCAATCCAACCTTTAAAGAGTACATTGAATGTAGTGGGGTTAAATGTTGTGTCCCTTCAAACCCAATTCCTACTCAATTAAATGGAATGTGTTTGTGTCTACGTGGAAGTACACAGTGTGTTGTTTCCCATGTACTTCTGCCTGTGAACCAATACATGAATTATCCCATGTACATGTTGTCTAGGTTGTGTCTTTTTGGGTGTATACAGAGTTCCCATGCTCTTGTACTCCATCCTATGTTCGTATACCCTCTGAGGTACATTCTAAACTCACAAAATTGCACTAAACATCATGTGATACTTATCTTATCCCTAAACCCCTAGTCACCTCTAAGAGGATCCCACACGAAATGTCGCTCCAACTTACACGCCGTGTACTACAAAATTTTCCAGAATCTTAGACCTGGATTCTGAATCTATTTTTACACCTATGTCCATCAATTTGATGATGTGACTCACTAGAAAACCAAGGATCCATGTTTTCTGGGCCTTTCTATCATTGAAAAACATGTTCCGGCCATCAAATCCATTCAAAAAACACCATCGAATTTTGTTCTTCATTTCGCGTCAAAGAACATGAAATTGAGTATCCAAAACTATCTGATTTTCCACCGCTTATGCCATCGCACCACCTTAGGGTTTTTTGGATCCTAGATATACAATATCAAACCATTCTTCCATGAAATGGGTGCACAATGATAGATTTATCAGTGGATGTTGAACCATGGGTCAATGAATAACACCCGCGATTAATGAATAAATATGGAAAAAATGAACAACCAAAAACATGAGGAAAAAACCTTGGCTAATGTTAATTTTGGACTTGATCCATATTTGTAAGAATGAAAAACAAAGAATCAATAATAATCAATCAAAACTCCAAAAATATCCCTATAAATAAACCCATCACACAAGATAACTAAATGACATATCAATTTATTGGTCAGTTGATTCATGTTCATCATTGGAATTAAGAAAATTTAAATAATACAAATGAAAAAATCATCCTACCTCACTTTGGATCGATAGATGTTGAAGAAAGAACTAGCTTCATTATTGTTAGCCAGATCCTCGGATTTTATTGCACATTGATTGTCGATCCATGATCCAGTGGAATTTCATCTGAGAGAGATCCTCTAGTACTCTCCTGAAGAGTTCTCCAATGGCTCCAGGGTTATGTGGATAACCCTAGAATTCCATAAAAATGGTCTTCTTAAATATGTGTTATTCGCTGCATCACAAAATAAAAATAAAGTAATTTATTTAATTATTTTATTCATTTCCACGCATGTGATGACTTTTTCGCAAACTCCCTATATCGACAAAGGTTATGTCATGAATAGGGTAAAAATAATGTTTTGAACTCAAATTCCCCCTTAGATTTCTGATCCAAACTCCCATTTAGATGTTATTCATATTTTTTTAGGAAAAATATGTGTGTGTTCTATTTAATATATTTAATATATTTCAAAAATTAATTCTGAGAATATAGGGCCACATAATGACACATTATCTAAGTTCCTAGTCTTGAAAATAATCCATACAATATCCAAAAATAATACATAGAAAATAAAAGTCACTACATGCATAATATAGAACAGAACCAAAATAGGGTAGCTAGACAGTTTAATAAGAAGGTTGGCATATACTCCTTTCTCTAGGGTGGCATGGTACTCACTCTCAGAACACCAATGATACCTGGAAATAATTTCACAAAGTTGTATCCTAAGTGGGAAGGAACTTAAATCATTAATAAGGTTTATTACAATGGTGCATACTCATTGATCACCATGGATATAGATCTAACCAAACCTCCCACCAACTTCATGTTTCTCAAGAAGTACTTCGCATGAGGAGCTCGCAATATCTAAGACACATGACACTAAACTGTGTTTCAGGTATGAACTCTATTATCATGACCCCCTTTCTCTAAAGATACCCCTCCTAAGCTGGAAATAAAGAAAGGGAGATTATGACCCCCGAGTCCCGCCTCTAATAGGCCTTGTGCTGGCGATTGGCACCAAGGGTGTATTGATCTCACAACATGGGAGGCATTAAACATTATAATAAACAAGATTGAGAAATAGAATGAATCATCCACAAAAAATCTAAGACATATTATAAAAAGAAATCAAAAAATCCATCCCATAATGCATTAATAAAATTAGAACTGATACAACTGATACAAATACAATAAACTCTCCAAAGTAAATACCCAAAAGAAAATCTAAGGTAGTGACATAGCAGTTGTCCAAAGGTCCGAGCTATTAACACCTATCACGGTCCCACAAAATCCTCCTAGAAAATTGAAAATAGTTTTACTTTCATAGGGTGAGCATATAAGTGTACTCATTTGGAAATAAAAAGTCTCTTGTACACATGTTAAAGAAGCATACTAATGATCTTGTGAGAAAATAGCAGAACAAAGCAAAACCTAAATAGGTATAATAACCAATGCCAACCTCACCAAGGCATGATCAACAAGTTACACAAATCAAGTAATAAATTATGTTATAAATAACACATATGATAAGGTTCCCCGAACCACTTTTCCACCAGTATGCTGCTCTCTCCCAATGTTTTGCATCCTAGTGCTCTCATCCCTTCTGTATACCACATCACAACACATCTGCACACACCTGGTCCTCACAACACATCACTATCACACACACTTGGGCCTCACAACACATCACATCACATATCGTCTTGATGAAACCTAGGAAATCACATCACAGCTCATCCTAAAAACACCTTGGAAACAAACCACCTCACCTGCAGACACCTGGGATGTCACGTCTTAGTTGAAGACACCTAGCCCACAAACCAACTCACTAGAAAACACCTAGGCTATCACAACCACTATCTAAAGAACTAACAAAACTTCATCCATCACGACCTATTCCATACCTACCTCTCTTGAAAGAGATAGCGGAAAAGAGAGGGTACCCATCCATCCGAACTCCTCACCAGAAGTTAGTAAAAACACTCCCATGTGATGATGCGGGTGTTCAGCACATAGTGATAAACATGGGTGGGGTATGTTTAGAAATCAAAATAATATAAAAATATATGTATAGTATAAAACACTCTATCCCAACCTATGGGCCTACAAAAAACCAACCAACTCACAATACTCTCACTTTTGATGCAACCTCTAAATGAACTTATTAATAACTACAATAGTCATTATAGAAGGTGAAGAACCCTGGTAGATTAAAGTGGATTCACATTCCTTCTAAGTTTAACACCCATTCATTTCATAATTTAGCATCAACCATAATTATTCACACAACCATCATTTAATATTTCATTAACCACTTTCATCCCATTAACCAAACCAACCCATGTCACTCTAAACATTATAAAACAATTATTGATTGATTCCATCACTACCTAGGAAACTATCAAGAACAAAACATATTAAGAAATGTAGTAACATTCATACACAAGCATCCAAGGGATGAAGAGTCTTAGTAAATTAATGCACTCCATTTTAAAGTCACATCATACCATGTCACTAGATATAGGGTGAAGCTTTCTACATGTTATCAGTGGAGAACCAACCCCAAACTCACAACCACATCTATAAACATATTACAGAAAAATCAAATTTCTTATCCCTGCTTCATAATCACACCACACCCATCATAGCCCCACTGTATGACCACATGTCATCCACTTCCCCCACACACACAAACCCCAAAAATCCGACACATCACATCACTACATGTACAAAGGTAAAACACATTCTCGTATTTAATAAGGCATCCATTATTTAACTCCACTTGTTAATTTAGGGGTTATCATGGAAATTGTATGATCCTGAGGCATCTATTTATTAGCCTAATATATATGGTTAAGTAAATTTTATATATAAGCATTCAAAAAAACAAAAAATATGAATTCCACAAACCATCCAGTGTAAAAACAAGGACACCCAACAGCCAAAATTTTTAGTCGGTAGTTAGACCAAAAAAATAACAATATAAATAATAAAAATAACAGTGCAAGATCTTGTGTAACTCTTCTATATCCCCAGTAAATTGTTTCTTAAATCAATTTTATTGTTTTTAATAATCCAAAATCAACTATCTTTGTAAGTTAAAACATCTATATACTCATCTCACATTATGAAAAATTAATAAAGAAAAAGTAAAACCTACTAGTAAGAAGATCAATCGATACTTCCTGGTTGCACCAAAAATAGGGGCGTGTGTACAATAGGTAACCCTCCCAGGAAACATGAACCAATTGCAACAACAGGTTACTTGAATCCTATGGGAAGAAGGATTCATCATGTCACATAGCAAGAGAAATCAAGAAGGTTTGAATTAGGTGAAATATATCTCATCTTTAGAATGATATAAATAGAGTCACAAAATTAGATATGATTTAGATTTTCTATTAAAGGTGGATCTGGGAAATACCCCGTGTTTTGACCATTTAAAAGATTTTTTACCCTTATGAAGTTAAATATATAACTTATGGCCTTTGAATTGGTATCAAGGCCTTTTAAATTTGGCCTTAAATTCATTTTACAACAAAGGCATAAAATGGAAAAAATGAAATAACTAGAAACGATGCTCATGAGGCATCACCAATGAGACACCATTGGATGAGGCACCACCAGAAAAAAACCATCAGAAGAGGCAACACAATTGAGGAACCACCAGATGAGGCATCTCTGGAAGAGTGACTTCTAGTGAGGCACCACTGGATGAGTGACCTCCAATGAGACACCTCCAAGGTGAGACACTATCAGCAAGCCACTTCCATGGTGAGACACCACCAGTGAACCACCGTCAAGGTGATACACCACCAGTGAGCCACTTACAGGGTGATACACCACCAGTGAGGCAGTGCTAGGGTGAGACCCCACCAGTGAGGAACCACTAGGGTGAGGCACTGTCAGGGTGAGACACCACTAGGGTTAGACACTTTCGACTGGAGTGGAATACTCTAAGCATAATAACATCACATTAAACATCTTCTGACTAGGCCTTATCATCTTAGTTGTTGACATGCCAACCCAAATGACCACAAAACACATTGTACAAGAATAACAACCACGCCATCCCAGATACACAAATCTAGGAATTACATTCTCTATGTCGATATACTATTCACTCTCAGTAGCACTAACTCGCCCGCATGGGTTTAATCGCATCGTAGTTAATGCGTCTCGACTAGGAATCGGTTCAGCCCCTTTTAATTCATTAGTAATTTCTCACACATCATAACACACACATCAAAAATCAAGGAAAAAATATCATCTCATAATCAACATGGTTCAAACATCACATCGAAAATCAAAACAAAATAAGGAAAAACTCAAAAAAAAACTCTTGTTACTAGGAATAGATCTCCATTTCTCACTCTCGAGTACTCTCCTTCCGGCAACCATGGCTCCACAACACATGAACCAAAGGAGTGTTCCATCCACGCTACACCTTCTCTCAAAAATCCCAAATTTCTACTAGCCTTTCCACAAATGTTACATCATCCTTGATATCTAACTCTCCCCAGTCACTGACATGGGAGTCATCGTAAAGATATCGATGAAGCAAAGAGGCATGAAAGACATCATGGATCCTCTCTAATTGTAGTGGCAATGCCAACCGATACATCATCTCACTAACTCTCTCCAACACCTCAAAGGGCCCAAAAACCCTTGGATAAAGATTACTCCCTCTTCTAAACCTCTACTTCCCACATCGAGAGGAAACCTTCAAAAACACATGGACCCCAAGTTCGAACTATAAGGGCCTCCTTCTGTGACAGGAATAAGACTTATGCCTATCATGTGCTACTTTCATCCTCTCACGAACAAGATGAAATTTATTTTTTGTATTATGCACCACATCGGAACAATAAATATTTTCTCCCCAACCTCCATTCAGCATAATGGAGAATGACATGGTCTCCCGCACAAAGCCTCAAATAGGGCCATGGAAATGGAAGAGTCATAGATATTATTATAAGAAAACTTTACCAAGGGTAGGTGTCGTACCCAAGATCCACCAAGCTCTAAGATGCATGCTCGCAGCATATCCTCCCATGTCTGGACAGTCCGTTCAATCTGCCTATCTGTATGAGGGTGGAAGGTTGTGCTGAGGAATAATTGAATGCCAATAGTATACTACAATCCCTTATAGAATCGTGAGGTAAACTTTGAATCCTAATCTGAGAAAATGGACCTCATAACTCAATGAAATTGTAATACTTCATCCATATACATAGTAGCTGAAGCATCCATTACGCCTGACTCCTTGATCGCTAAGAAGTGAGATGATTCTATCAAGAGATCCAGAATCAACCATATAGAATCACAACCTCCTAGAGATTTGGGTAACCCTTTGACAAAATACATCGATATGTCTTCCCATTTCCACTCAAGAACATCCAAAGGCTGCAAAAAACCACTAAGAACATAGTGCTAGGCCTTTACTTGTAGAAAAACAAATCACATTTCCCCAAAATCTACCACTGATCATTTCATCCTGGGCCACCAAAACTGCATCTTAAATCCATGGTACATCTTGGAAACTTCTAGGTGTGCTGTAAAATTTAATATATGAAACTCACAAAGGATTTCATCACCATCTCCACTAGAATAAGAAACTTTCCATGGAATAACATCCAGTTTAGAACATCCTCTAACCATCACTCTGTAGCATCACTATGGCCAACATGATCGTAAATCACCTATTCCTCTAGGTCTCCCCACTGAGACTCCTCCACCTACTACATAAGATAATATTACAATGTCATCTGAAACAAACAACCTCCACCTACATCCACCCCTACATATAAGTGTAAGGAATCCAACTCCCCCGTCTCTCTTTAATCATTTTTAGATTTCCAAAAAAACCTTCTGTGGATTTCTACATAAATCATTATCCATGACACTCCACTTTCCTAAGGTGTAGGAGATCTCACAATAATAATCTTAAAGAAACTTTATACACCTTCATTTTTGTAGCTTTAGGTAAATATGGGAAAAGATATATCTCAAATTGTTTATGATCTGTGAAGACTACAAAGCACTCCACAATGAGGTAATTCTTATTTCCTCTGGAATTGGGGATGACCTCATTGATTGAAGGTTAAAACATTCCAATCAGTTTCTAACGGGTTTGTTCGTAGAACCGGAAAAATCCAATGATTCCATATCCATTTGGACCTACTTTCCAAAGGTAGGTACTCATTAGTTGTGGATTGATGTGGCTTAGGAATTTTTATTGGTCGAGATGATGGGAGGTCGGACTCATCACACCTTTTTTAGGGGAATTATTGTCTACTCCGGGACTCTATTTGTAGATTTAAGTTATGTTTGTGAATCCTTATTACATTACCAAGTATAAAATGAGATTTCCTTTAAATCTGACAATCAATGATTGATATGTAAAAAATTTAGAGAATCTTTTATATGTATTTTAGTCTCTTCATCGATAGAGAATCATATGTATTTGTTAGAGATTCTTAGTCAATGGTATCCTTCAATACATAAAAGTCTCTTGGTCATTATGATGACCATACTGGTTTTAAAGCCACTCAGTGGGGCACTTGAAGTTTATTATCATTCGGAAGGACATGGATTATTTTAGAGTTGGGATCGTACCTACATATGGGCTACCTACGTATCCTTTGTTTAGAAATGGAATGAGAACCCATGTAGTTCGAGTAATGGAGTATGATGTTTATGATTGATGGCTCAAAAAAGATGTCATAATTACTTTTACACTCTAAGCTCACATGAGTCATGATCGGTGTGAGAAACAAGAGGTATTGGTAAAACCATACAATTTTGCCATGAAAGATGCAATCATAATAAATGATGTGGGGCTTATGTATGTATGACTACCCAAACAGATGAAGATTAAGATTTACTTCAGGGAAGAAATCTAGGAACATGGTCCATAAAGGTATATGTACTTTATGGAGATTTGAATAATCTAATCTTGGGGATTACTCCTAATAAAGAAGCCCAAGTTAGTATAGGACTTATTATTGGGTTTTACTCCTGAGAATCAAGCCCAGATCAAAAGTAAATTAAGACTGGTTAAGAGAAATTAAGACTGGGTCTTACTCCTGAGAAGGAGACCTAGGTTAAGGGACTTGGGGCTTACTCTTAAAGAGGATGCCCATATTTGAGACTGGGGCTTACTCCTAAAAAGGAAGCCCAGGTTAAGAGAATAAAGGTTGGGGCTTTCTCCTAAGGAGGATGCCCAGATTTTGGGAACTTTGAGACTGGGGATTACTCCTGAAAAGGAAGCCCGGGTTAAGGGAATTATGATTGGGGCTTACTCCTAAGGAGGATTCCCATATTAGGGGGCTTGGGGATTACTCCTGAAAAGGAGGCCCAAATTAATGAGGACTTGGGGATTACTCCTAAGGAGGATTCCCAAATTAATGAAAATTTAGACTAGGGCTTACTCGTGAAAGGAGGCCCAGGTTAAGGATTCTATCCTCTTAAAGGATGAGGTTGAATGAATAAACTCTCTATCTTTAGTGATGTAAAGATGTTTAAATCACTAGGTTTTGAGATATGTTCCACAGAATTACTTTTAGATAAGGAAGCCAACAAAGAAATCATGCCATAAATGGCTTTGGAGAGAGTTTTGAAGGCTTAATCCTGAGGAGGAGAGGTGGATAGGTGTAAGAGGGGTGAAATGGGTAGGAAGGGAAAACAAAAAGATAGGGGTGCGCAACCACTGCGTGGGCGCGCAAGTACTGCGTGGGTACACAAGTCCTGGTCGTGCAAGTATACTTGCGCGACACATGGGTACTTGCGCACCGGCCAATCCTTAGGGTAGAATTTGGGTGAGGCTTGGATCAAGCCTTTCATATTAACCCTAGAAACTTCCAGAAGAGAAGCGTGCATGTAATATGGAAGGAGTAGGGCGGCGCGCAAGTGTGGCCATTTCCCCTATGGGCTGGCCACCTAGGCATCAAGTGTTGATTAATTTCAACACTTATACCTTCCTCCCCCTCTTTAGATCTTCTATTCTAGGTTAGAAATTACCTTAGAAGTTTTCGGAAGCTTTGAGAAGAGACTAGGGCACCGAGAGCTCAAATATGAGGTTCTGGAATTTTTCCGTCCTTGAAATGGGGGGGCCGACGGGGGTATTTATAGTCTAGAGAGACCCTAGGAAAAATTTCAAAGATGGTGCGCAAGTCACCTACATGACCATTATGCGGCGTGCAAGTGTACTTGCACGACTATGAGGGAACTTGCGCGACCCATATGGAAAAGAGCCCTTGTTCATGCCTTTGTCAATTTTTTATGTTTTCTTCAAAGGATGAATCAATTTATGCTAAGGAATATCCCTTTTAATTTTTTCAGTGACGGAAAGGAGCATCAACAAAAGTCCCCCCCCTCAGAGTTGGATCCGAAAGAAATGAGGATGTGACTCTGAGGAAAAGAAGAAAACCAAAGGAAAGGAGGCGCACAAGTGTTGAGCATGTAGAAGGCGGCGTGTAAGTGTTGAACTGCGCAGGCATCGGCGTGCAAGGGTGCGGCCTGGTCTATAAATATGCAGTCATTCTCCACGCAAAGCACCGAATTTCATAATTTCGAGCTCTCGCCGCACAAGTTTTCTTCTCCGCACAAGTTTCTCTTTTTTCTGCTATTTCTTCACTGTCGCACTGCTGTCAAGGTATTTGGACTTGCGCGGTTATACTTGCGCACCAAAAACCTGTGCAGCACATCATACTTTCACGACACATCCATACTTGTGCGCCATGATTAGACTTGTGCGCCTTAATTCCTTTGACATTTTTTTCGAATTCCTTCACAAATTTTATAAAAAATCAACTTACTTAAGAGTTAATTATTCAACTTTTTCATAGATTCAATGGCTCCCAAGAGAATCTAAATGGCTGACGAACTAGCTATCAAACGGATTGATGATATGATGAGCATCATTGGCCATGATTACTATACCATCTGTGACAGTACTCTCCCAGATTTGGCTAATTATTTGAAGAAGTATCATCGTGACTTCCCTCAGAGAATTTATCTGCCTTTGTATGGCTATGGTCATCTACGAGAAGTTACCATTCCAGAGGCAAAGAACTATCTCCCACTTTCTTGGTTTCAGAATTACACCAACTTTGTTGCAACAAATATCTCATGTGGAGGAGTATTTCTAAGTGCCGGAACAGTGGAGAAGGACCATATGATGCATCATAGACCTTGCATGCCAGATCTAAAACCTCATAAGCCTAAGCTGCACCCACATTGTTATCCCTCAATTTTCCGAAACTCTCAGATGGATCAATCCAAAGGCTGGAAGAGAAGTTGGGACTTCCATCCTTGAGGAGGTGTGAAGCCAACCTGGACGTGGGCATACTGGGTGCGACAAACCTGTGCAGATTTTTTTGAGTATTTGAAAGGAGTTGCGATATACGAAGCCGTCTAGGTTGGGAAAACATATGTTTATAAGCATGATAACTTCGTGTCAGAGATACTCAGCCATTAGATCCTAGAAACCAATTCTTTCCATCTGAATCATGGAGAAGTAGGGATCAGTCTATGGGATGTCCACAAATCTTAGGGGCTCCAATTTTGGGTGATATGTATGATGAATTCATCCCTCCAAAGGTGACTTGGAATGATTCGGAGAAGACTCCAACTTTAGCTCGGGAATTACTTAAAATCTTCCATAAGCTCAAGAGTTCAGAGACCTCCTTAACTCATTCTATAAAGGATATTCATCCAGAGGAATGGATGAATATGTTTCTTATCGATAAGCAGGAGAAGGAGCCAAAGGATAAGGGATTGAAGGAGAAGGGATCCAAGGAGAAGGGATCCAAGGAGAAGGGATCCAAGAAGAAGAAGCCCACTCGTCCTACCACCTGCCCCAAAACAGAGTAGAGGGGTGCTCCTGGTGCATTCTGGCCAACTCTGGAAGTAGGAGAATTTGAGAAATGGGGATATGAGGTGAATCAGAGGATACCAAAGAAGAATCATCTGGAGGGCTTCTTGGCATTGTGGCTCAGTGTTTATCTTCTGCCAGTCAGGGACTCGAAGGGAGGCGTCAGGCCAGGGACCTTCGTTATTTCGGAAAAGTTGGATGAGGGAAGAATGGTTGGGTTGGCTACCCCCATTTTAGCAAAGATTCACAGGAGCTTACTCCATGTCTTCATGGGTAAGTCTCCTTTGAGAATAGTGGGACCAATCCAAGTTTTATGGGGATGGATCTCCACTCACTTCAGAACATATAATGTACAGAATGGAGTGCAGATTCCTGGAAGTTCTTTCAGGCCATCAGTGTAGGCATTCTCTAGAAGTTCTCCATTAATTCTCAATGCTTATGACATGAAGGTGAGGCTGGGAATGTATAAAGATTTCAACTTCTTCCCTTATGGAAATCCGCAAACTGGGCGGTTTGTTGACGATGGAACAGCCAGCCTAGATTTGAGGGCATACATGCTGGCCTGCAGAGATGGTGTCTTGGTCACCAGAATTGACAGAGAGATTATATGTGAGGCCTATGCTCCATATAGATTTGCACGTCAATTCAAGTGTTTGCAGCAGACTGTTGTATCTCCCCCCTTGCATGTCAGGTTAGGGCAACATCTAATGGTTGCCCGAAAACTATGGTTGCTGACATCTAGGGAGAATACTAGGGCATTGTTTGATCTACCAGATGAAAAAGAAGCATATAACTTGACTACATGGTATACCGAGCACTGGATAACAGCATACCCTAGAGGGGTACTGAATCATCCAGTTTATCAGGTGGGAAAAAGGAAGAGGACTGTAGAGAAAGAAACTCTTCCTCGTGAAGGTGGTGCTTCCCCACCTGAAGCCGATTCGCCGGATTCCTCATCTAGGACTGATTCACCGGATTCCCAATATGGGGACAATGAGGCACAACAAGTGGAAAAGCGGCCTTGTGCCCGATATAATCCTCTGGTCAGAATAAAAAGACCCAATCCATCAACTCCTGGTGAGTTACTTTATTGTGGAAATTTAATCACCATTACTTTATAGAGAAACAAGTCTTATTTTCTTATTCTCTATCAGTAATTGCAGGATCCGGGAAGAAGCTGAAGTCGAAGATTGTAGGACCTTCCTCGCAGCCTTCTGGTACACATACTGAATATCTATGACCAGAGGCTGTCCAGACATGGAAAAGTTTATACTGTGGTACTGAAACTGCCTAGCTGGATTTGTGCAAGGGGATATATCTCCCTGGAATAGGGACTCTTCGGGCTTCTAAAGAAATCTGTTTTGAGAATAACCCCGATGAAGCACGGGCTTACATCAAAGAGCGGGAAATGATCATATAGGCCATTGACGATTCCATTCCTATCACCAAGATGGTGAAGGAAATGATAGATCGCGGTGACGCTGAGGGGATTGATGAGGAGTGCCACGATTACGTGGCCCCTGAAGATTTAAGTTTTTTTCCTTATTTGCTTTGAAACTTTATTTTAGTAGAAGCTTTGTTAATCAAGGAAATTATTTTCTTCATCTTACATCTTGAAAAGAAAGAAACTAATGAGGTTCCTTCGCCACAGTATAGCCCTGGTGGTACTGCCATTGGGGTTGCTGCTGAATCTTCTCGTGAGTCGGGCGAGATATCTCCAGGCCAGCAGGCCATGAATGAGGAGTTGTACATGGCCTTCCATTCTCCAATTCAAGTGCCTATAAGGGAGACTACCGACACTCCCAAAAAGCCAAAGAGACAAAGGCATCGAAGGAAGAAGTCCACAACTAAACGCTTCATTAGTAGCGGTAAGTCCTTCGGGTAATCATGAGTCTTAAACCATGAGAAAGATTGATCATTTTCCTTGGGATTTCAGGGGATTCTTCAATTTTCCCTCTGAGGGAGAGGAATGATCCTCCTTTGAGGACCACGGAGGGTGCTGTGGAACAGTCGCAAATTCAGGCTGACTTGGCTGATCCTGGAGAAGAGCCAGCATCTATTCCCAGTATCCCTCCTGCTACTTTTTCAAGAAGATAAGAACCTGCTTCTGGTAAGTTAACAATGCTTCATAAAATGTTGAATGAAACATCGACTGACTTCCATTCTGTGTTACTTCAGGCTCAACCCCTGCATTAGAGCTTTTGGCAGCTATTGCAACTAATGCCATGATTTTATCTAAAGATGTTGTCCAGGTTCAGGGACCACAGGATGAGGGTCGCCAAGGAGACACACGCAATGCTCCCACTAGTGAGATTAACCAGGATTCTGAGATGACATTAGATGAAATGATGGAACTTGATGCATCTTTCGAAGATTTTATAAATCATGTTAAATTACCATGTAATTTAGAAGAATATGGACGTGAGTGTTATCCTTCATCCTATTAAAAATAACTTCTTATTACATGTCTAATCATGATCGGTTCAAATGTGCAGTTCTGTCTAAGCAAGCTGTTGAACTCCCCATGCCTGAAGGGGGTACAAAAAACCCTACTATTGCAGAGACATTAGCACAAGTGGAGCTGAACCCAGTAGAGCTTCCTCAAACTCATCCTGGATATCCTGTCGAAGTTAGGAAATATGGGGAGGAGCCTTCTCAGGTTGTTGATCTACCGTTGGGTAAGGGATAACAATATTTGCGACTATAAGTAATTTGCAAGACAGTCAATTAATTTTTGTTATCCTTTGAAACTAACCAAAGCTTTAAATTGATTATGCAGGGCCATCAATTGCAGTGGTTAGATCTAGAGGTGAGGCCTCAGCCTCTGTCCCAACAGGAATTGAAAGTGAAGAAGCACATGTCAAGGGGGAAGGAGCAGAACAGGGCACTTCCTTAAGTGAATTAATCCCAGATTACATTCCCCCCTATGATAGTGATGTTGAGTTGGATCCAGAAATACAGAAGGCATTCAAATTTTCATGACACAAGGCATGGAAAAACATATGGAAAATCATATCTGAAGTGACTTTAGAAGATCTATCATCGAATATACCTCGACTATCATCCCTATTTTTCATACTGGGACTTGGCGGTTTTGGATATCAAAAGATACATGCCGCAGTGAAGCAAGTCATCGTAAGAAGGGAGCAGGAGCAAAAGTGCCGTGAAGATCTGACCAGGGTGAAGCTATCAGCTAATATTAGTGAATTTGAGGCTGTGGTATCCCAAGCTGAGGTTGACTATGCTGCCAAGATTAAGGAGATGAAGCACAAGATCAAAGATAAGTCATCTAGAAAATGCACCTTCAGCAACAGTTAGATTCTGTTACTGAAGAACTTGACCAACTCAATAATTCATTGGAGGGAGCTAAAATGAGTGGTATGAAAGCCATCGCAGATGCCAAGAAAGTACTCCATCAGGCTAAAAAGAGTGAATTTGGTCGAGTGCATGAGCTTCAAGTAGCTGCTGATGAAGCTCGGGATTTTGTACATCAAGTGATGACTTATGTTGACAGTCTTTTGTAATTTCTTTGAAAAGAGAAGACACTCCAATCTGTGGATGACCTTCTAATTCTTGTGCATCAAATGGAAAGAACGCTTTCATTTTCAATCATCTATGCACGCATTTTCCTTTGCTACCTACTTTAGATTTTTACCTAAGCCAATGGCCCTAGTAAGCATAGTTTGATTTTTACTAGGATTATTATAAATAACCCTACAAACATTCAATCTTTTAATTGCTCAATATTACTTAAATAATAAAAAATGTATGTTTAGTGATCTGAAACTTGACTTTTGTTCAGAGTTCCTTTGTTTTTTGTGGGCAGTTTAAAGTCATGCACATCAGACATAAAAAATGATAATTTTTAAGGTTGAAATAGCTTTGACCGAACGGATTAACATTGACTCAATTCCTTGATAATTTATCTAAAAACATATTACCATGTTCAAGTATGAGGGAAAATATGTAAACGATGACTTGAGAAATTTTGAATCCGAGGAATGATTTGAAAAATGGATAAAAGGCATTAGAATAAGTAGTTCCCAAGAATGAAGTTACCATTATTTAACAAACCCATTAGGGGGTTGAATTATATAGGGTCATCTAAGGGCATTGGCTGCATAGTCAAATAATGGTATCTTTTGGCTAACAAGTTCGTTATGTAGACTACTTATGCAACACCGCCTAAGGGAACATGCTGCATAGTTAGGCAAAATAACTCTCAGAAATTTACTTTTCTACTGCTAAAAATCTAGTGGAAGGTTATGAGGATTCAAATTTTCCAAAGCATAGAGTTTGTTGTATGGAGAGAGGTACTTGAATATGGAGAAGATATTTCCAAACAATATTATCCAAGAACAAGATGAATGTCACTCCTATAAAGGTATGTCCCAAACTTAGGGAAGAGAAATATAAACCATAGACTTGAATACTTTCAAATCATGAAAATGGACGTGAAACAATTATGTTAAGGATGGTTATTTTTTGTAGATCCTGAAATACTTTTGATAAAACCAATAAGGACAAAAGAGGTTTTATTCCCAAGAATGAAGTAATCATTATTTAACAACCCATTAGGGGGTTGAATTACGCAGGGCTGCCTAAGGGCATTGGCTGCATAGTCAAATAATAGTATCTTTTGGCTGACAAGTCTGTTATATAGACTACTTATGCAAGGCCGCCTAAGGGCACGTGATGCATAGTCAAGAAAAAGAACTCTCAGAAATTTGACATTTTTGTGACTAGAAGTCAAGAGAAGGGTTATGAAGATCTGAAAATATTTATGGTTAGGATTATGACACATAATTATGGGTATTTTCCAATGTATGCAGAGATACACAGATCAATGCTAACCATAATCATGTTGTGACTGAATCCTAAATTGAAATATTGTACTTCACTATGTATCCCATAAGGATGGGAATCAAGCCATACGTAGTTCTTGAAATACAATTTAACGTCATGTGGGACGAGAGTATAATAGATCTTGGTTTAAGGTCATAGAACTCAGACCATTATAAGAAATACACAGTGTGTGTTTTCACGGGGACTTTTCATCCAGGGGACTGAAAGTGGAATTTGGGGTTAGGCCCAAAAAGACTTGGGGCTGGATTCGAGGGACACTTGAACGTTCCTACGTATCCCATAAGGATGGGAATCAAGCCCACATAGTTCTAGAAATACCCTCTATAAAAATTTGGTTCGTACATGTGAAGGGTGAAAGGGGACTTTAGTGCAATGATGGTTTAACCCAAGATAAAAAGTTTGGGCATTTCCATGTATGCACATAGTCTTTGGAATATAACATGATTTAAAATCAATGTAAATAATGATTCCCTCTCAAGTGAGGGTATTAAAGAATATTGTAGTTTATTTTCATACAGGACAAAATTGGAGTACATTTTAACGTTGTATAGCAAGGAAGAAGGTGAACCAATGTAAAGATATTGATTCTGGGAGTGGTTTCATGAATCAACATCATATGAGATAGAGGTGAACCGATGTGAAGAGATTGGTTTTGGGCTTGAACCTTGGGAGGTTTCCTATATACCCAGCCTATAAGGTGAGGATCAAAGTCTGCATAGTTCAATTAAAGAATATATTAGTGATCAAGTTGTTCTTCGGGACAACGACCTAAAAAATTGTGTTGGTACTTACGCGTGGTTAGTGGCCCAGAGAGGGTGTTATAGTTGAAGTTTTCTCTAAGCTCACGTGAGTCATACTCGGTGTGAGAAACAAGAGATAGCAACAACCTTAACAATACACAGTTTAATGTCATGTAGGACACATGAAGGGACTATGCAGTTTAAAGTCATGTAGTTAGGACTATTGGTGCTGCACAGTTTAGTGTCATGTAGTAGGGACAAAATACAGTTTAACGTCATGTGGGACATATTAAGGGATTTCTGTACAGTTTAGCATCATGTAGTTAGGACAATGGGGACAACACAGTTTAATGTCATGTTTGACAAAAAAAGGGGATTGTGCAGTTTAATGTCATGCAGTAAGGACAAAAGAGGACACCGTTTAATATCATGTTGGATGTATTAGGGAATTTTTCACAGTTTAACGTCATGTTGGACAAAAAAGGGACGATACAGTTTAACGTCATGTTGGACTATGGTGCGAATAGTTTAAGGCCATATGCATGGACCATTGTTGTATAGTTTAACGTCATATAGGACGATGAAAGGGACACAGTTTAACGTCATGTTGGACGAAAGTGAAAATAGTTTAAGGTCGTATGCATGGACCATTGGTTATGCAGTTTAACGTCTTGTTGGATGTAAGGGACTTCTGTATAGTTTAACGTCATGTAGTTAGTATGTCACAGTTTAACGTCAGGTTGGACGTAAGTGCCAATAGTTTAAAGTCATATGCAAGGACCCTTGCTGTATTTTGTGTTCATACAAAATATTTTTTCAGAAATATTTCATTGGTTGGAGTAGTGATGAGTTCTCCATCCATTGATATTAAAGAATAAGATCTATTGGAGTAGAACTTATGTATTGAATAAGGTCCTTCCCATTTTGGCTCAAGCTTGGGAGGTTTCTTTCCTGGTATCATTGGAGTTCTAAGAACTAATACCAATTCTCCCTGAATGAATGAACGAAGACGAACTTTTTTGTTGAAAGCTTGTGAAATTCGATTCTGATAGACTTCCAAGTGGTGCAGGGTGCACAATATTTTCTCATCTAATTGTTCCAATTCATCAAATCGCTTTTGAGGTTGTTCATCTGTAGATGACTGATCACAAATGGCTACTCTAAGTGAGGGTATTTGAACCTCAATTGGCAAGACTTCTTCTGTTCCATATACCAATGAATATAGAGTTGACCACGTTGCAGTGCGGGTGGTAGTTCGATAAGCCCATAAATCATGAAAGAGTTTATCAGGATATGAATTATTATCTTTATCCACCATCTTTTGCAGTATGTTTGAAACAGTCTTGTCAAAGGATTCTATCTGTACATTGGCTGTTGCATGATACCGAGATGAATGATTGGATTTGATGTTGTATTCTTGATACAACTTCTTCACCTCGGATGAACAGAAGTTAGTGCAATTTTCCGTCAATATGGTATGAGGGACACCAAATCTGGTAATGATGTTAGACTTGATGAAGCTAAGAATGCATTTAGAACTAACTTCTTTGAGAGGTATTGCCTCTGCCCATTTGGAAAAGAAGTCAGTAGCAGTAAGAATATACTTAAACTGCTTGGCTGTAGCTGAAGGATAAGGTCCCACCATATCCATTCCCCATGTGGAAAATAGCCATGAGTATTTAGCTGTATGAAGCAACTATGGGGGTTGATGAATGAAGTTGGCATGTACTTGGAATGAATGACACTTCTTTTTGAAATCAATACAATATTGTATCATTGAAGGCCAAAAGTATCCAAGCCTTCGAATTTGATCAGACAGTCTGTGTCCAGACTGGTGGGCACCACAAACTCTTGCATGCACTTCTTTCATGACAGCCATTGTCTCTTCACCATCAATGAATCTGAAGAGAAATCCATCAAAACCACGCTTTTAGATAATTTTCTATAGGTGATCTGGGCTATCATAAAGAGTAAAATTGATCACACGTCGCTGAATTTGTTCTTTCCCATCTCTATCGAGTGGAAGTGTTCCATTTTGAAGTTATTCCCGGATAGGTGTCATCCATCCCGTAGTATGACCGTATGGTTCAGAGATGGGACTAATTTCATTAATTTCCTCTATTCTGGTTTAGACATAATGTGAAATTGTACGACATTGGGCAACACTGATGCTTGTCTCATCCCGATTTGGATCTGCCAGAGCTATGGCTATATTAGCCAGTGCATCAACTTGAGCATTTTGTGACCGTGGGACATAAGAAAATGTCGGTTCTGAAGGGAATTCCGTCATTAAATATCTGACGTAATCATACAAAGGGATTAGTTCTTCTTTTCTAATAGTATAATATCCATTGACTTGTTTGATTACCAGGTCTGAATCACCTTTCACCTTTAAGTGATTCACTTGTGCTTGAACCGCCAACTCCAAGCCTGCGATGAGAGCTTGGTATTCTTCTTCATTATTTGTACCGCCTCCCAACAATGAGAAGGAATAAGGTAACACTGCCTTTTCTGGAGAAATGAGCATAATTCCTAATCCAACTTTGTTGAATTTAGGATTTTCCATTTTCCTCCCTGTTGGACTTCTGGAAGCCCCATCAAAGTACATTTCCCACATTTTAAGACTTCCTTGAATAGACAAGACTTCCTCATCAGGGATTTCAATATCTGAAGTGGTGTATTCCACTGAAGGGTGTTCAACAAGGAAATCAGCCAGAGCTTGGCCCTTTATTGCCTTTTGAGACACATATTGAATATTAAATTGCTGCAAGATAACTACCCACCTTGTCAGACGTCCTGTAAGCATTGGACGACTAAGGATGAATTTGAGCGGGTTATTTCGAGATACCAATTGGACCTCGTGATGTTGCAGGTAGTGTCTCAACTTCTAAACTGTAAATATTAATGCTAGGTAGCACTTCTCAATATTTGAATATCGGGTTTCTGCTTCAAGCATAGTCCAACTGAGATAGTAGAGGCTGTTTTCATTCCCATCATCATTCTTCTGAGCAAGAAAGGCATCCAATGATCTCTCTAAAGCTGTCACATAGAGGATAAGTGGTATTCCTTCAACAGGTGGAATTAACACCGGTGGACTAAAGAGATACTTCTTGAGAATATCGAATTCTTCTTAACATTCTTTAGTCCACTGGTAAGTGACTCCCTTCTTCATCAATTTGGTGAAGGGTAAACTTTTTCCTACCAAATTGGTGATGAAATGCCAAATATAGGCTAAGTTTCCTTGAAGTCCTCTCAATTCTTTCAGATTTCGAGGAGGTGACATACCAAGGATTGACTTTGTCTTCTCATAATCGACTTCGATACCACGATGGCGTACAACAAAGCTGAGAAATTTTCTCGAGGTTACCCCAAAAGCACATTTTAAGGGGTTCATCTTTAAATTATGTTGTCGAAGTTTGTGGAATATGACTTCCAAATCAGCCAAGTGATTAGAATGTTTCCTGGATTTGACCACCAAATCTTCCACAAAACATTCAAAGAACTTCCCTAAAAGGGTTTGAAGATACGATGCATGGAACGCTAATATGTTGCGCCTGCATTCTTTAGGCCGAAGGGCATTACCCGATAGCAAAACACACACTGAGGGGATCTGAAGGCTTTAGATTCCTCATCTTCTGGAGCCATTCGGATTTGATTATATCCGGAATATCCATCCATGAAGGAGAGTTCTTCATAGCCATCTTTTTCATCAATTAATAGTTCTGTAATTTGAACTGGAAAATCATCCTTAGGACAATGGTGATTAAGATCCCTGAAATCAATGCAAACTCTAATTTGCCCTTTCTTCTTTTTCACTGGGACAATATTAGCCAACCACTTGGGATATTGAACTTCTCTGACAAAGTTAGATTTGATAATATTATCCACTTCATCCTCAATTTTGGAAGCATAGGTTGGGTGTGTTCTTCTAGCAGCTTGTTTGAATCCTTGATGTTCTTATGGAAAACCCAAACGATGAGTGGAAACATCAGGATCAAGCCATGGAATCTCTGTATAGTACCAAGAAAATATATCTCGATTTTTCTTTAAAAAGGAAATATACATATCTTACTCTTCAAGAGTCATAGACGCACTAATTAAAGTGGGGCGTGGATCTTCTTTTGTACCCAGATTTATTTCTCTGAGTTCATCCACGGTAGTAGAGATACCTTCTTCAAATGCTGGAGGAGCATCCCTGAGATCTTCCTCTTCTTCTTCAACATGTTTTATTTCTTCTGTTTCTACTTGCATAGTAGATGATGAAGAAGAGTTTTCATGATCAGAATAGACGTTAAAATTTTCACATCTTGAAGAAGAAACTTCCATTTACGACCCAATTGATGATGAAGGGTCTTATTTGGGTAATAAAGAGGAGATGATGGATTGAGAATCGACAATATCGTTCACCACTAACATTTCTATAACTTCTTTTGGCCTGGTTGGAAAAGTATAGACTTGCTGGATTTCAGGAGAAGAAATGAAGACATCTCCATTTAAGCTTTTATCATTGCTTGGTGGATCACCACTTTCTCCCATGTTGTCTGGCTTGATTGTCGTGATTGACATTATGGAGGTTTCCATAAGAGTATTTTGATTTGGTTCTATCATGTCAATTTGACTGATAGGAAATACATAATCTGTACTCACATGTGCTAATGGGTTTACTAGAATCTTTTCCAAACCATATGGAGCATTAACTTTGGTAATCTTCTTTTTTGTAGATTTCTCTTTTCCCTTCATGTAATAAAATTCCACCTCAATGTATTGAGATTCAAATGTATTGAATGGGGCCTTATCACCATAAAATGGCCCAAATTGACCATCAAAACAATATTTGAGACATTGATGGTATGATGAAGGGATAGCCGCATGTTGATGTAGCCAGGGTCTTCCAAGAAAGATGTTGAAGGCTGAGTCTTAATCAATAACAATGAAATATGAATTGGATACAAGATTTCCAAACTGAGTTCTGAGTGTAATATAGCCCAGTGGTTCTTGTTCATTTTTATCATATCCTTGTAACATCATAGTAGAAGGAGATAAATCAGTTTCCGTAAGGCCCAATCGACAAAGTGTACGAATGGGCATGAGGTTGACTCCTGAACCATTATCAATGAAAGCTCTTCGGATGTCTACACCATTGACCTTTCCAGATAAGTACAAAGGTCTAATATGTCCATGCATGACATCATCTTCATCTTCATCAGTAAAAGATATCACTGCATGGAATTCTACTGGATTATTCTCTACATGGTAGACTTCAGCTGCATCAATTTCAGTTTCAAACTCCTGAGGACTCAACAAAGCCTCGATGAGTGCCTCCCGAAGATCCTTTGATAAATTTAAAGCATCCAGAATTGATAACTTGGCCGGTATTTGAGGTCAAGTGTTTCAATACATCATACATTTGATCCAAAGGTCTACGTTTCCCAATAAGAACATGTGGTTTAGCAGGTGCCTTTGAAATTGATGATTTGGAAGTTGATGCATCTTGTACTGGGATAGGAGTTGGTAATACTCCTGGATTTGGAATATTAAACCGATTAGGTCTATTTACTTGCTGAGAGGAAGAAGATGGAACCTTCAACCGATCTTCCAGAATAATTGTGCCAGGACTGAGTCTGCCTTATGTGGAAGGACTTTCTTGTTCTTGTTGAGATCGTTGAAGGGCTCTACCACGAGTTTCTGCCGCATACACAGTTCTAGCGGGGGTAGAATTGGAATAGTGTCCTCTGAAAGATCCACGTCTTCCCCTGTATCCTGAGCCTCTAGAACTTCCTCTGATTCCTCTATTTAATACAGGGAACTTGGGCTCATCAAAATCGAAATTGTGACTGGAATACGGATCTGTTAATTGAATCATATTAACAGAACCAAAGATCAACTCTTCATCCGATGAAGACTCTGCCTGATTAGCCTATTTAGGTTGTGTCGTTTGGTGGGGCAGTGCCCGTGGCTTTGAAGTATATGGCATGAAATCTGCCAGAGTCAAAGACAACTTAGGCTTTGACACATACTCATCTTCTTATGATTCTTCTTCTTTCTTTGAATTATGCCATTTCGTTGAGGATTTTCCCTCTGATGAAGAGGGTTTTGATGCGGCATTCATGGCAGAAGGCACAATTGGTTTCTTCAATTATGTTCAAAAAATATCATGAGTTCAGTTGATCATCTTTCTGACAATCCAATTATCATATTTATGTGCATTTTTGTTCTTAAATTCTAGCCACTCATCTTCCTCCTCTGTAACTGTAGCAGTAACACATGCTACCTGAGCTGAAGAACCTTTCAGTTTGACTTGTCCCAAATCGACCATTTTTTTCAAGAGGTCCTTGAAAACAAAACACTCCTGAATGGGATGCCCCAACATTAGATGAAATGGGAAATAGTTGGGACGGTCTTCATCTCCTTCCTTGTTTGGCCTCTTGGTACTAGGAAATTGAACCAAATTATTTTCCAGAGCCGAAATGAAATAACCAGGAACTTGTTCATTTCAGAAAGAGTAAACTTTGCTTTTAAAATCCTCAAATTGTTTTCTTCTTTGATCTCTTTGATCATCTTGACAAAATGGCCTCTGTTTTTGGCACTCAGGAGGTGGATCCCTTCGAGAAAATGAAGGTTTTAAAGTAGAATCAGGTACAGCTTCTTGTTTAAGTATAATTGTAGCAGTCTCGGCTTTACCCATTCTCCTTCCTGGAGCTCATGGAATTACACGAGCTTTATCCTTAGTCTTTATAAGAGAATCTTCAATCTGTTGAGTGATTGAAGTAAGTTCTCAAAACCCTCCTATGTATTTCACAGGGATCAACGGTGTGCGTAACTCAACATGTAAATTCGCCACACAGATTGGAAACAATTCCTATTAAGGGAGTGCTAAGCTTAGTTAATATGTTAATCCTTTCCAGTGAGCAATGAAATCTGATACCCTTTCATTCTCCCTTTGCTTATAGTTTTTAAGATCAAAAACTATTTTATTTGTCAACGTTGAGCTGAATTGAAGAAGAAATTGTTGACGAAGATCCTCCCATCGGGTAATTGACTGGGATTGCAAGCTTGTGTACCAAACAAAATCAGGTTCTTGTAATGAATGTACAAAACACCTGATCTTAACTGCTTATTTTTATTGAAGGGTTACCATCATAGGATCGCAACGAGAAACAAAATGTGTTAAGTGTTTCTTTGGGTCTCCTGAACCATTAAATATTGGGAATGTGGTACTTGCAAAATTTGATGGGGTGGAATTGCATCAACCCATTCAGGGTAAGATCTCTTCTCTGGTTGAACCGGAGCACACTTTCCCTCCATAGCTTCCATCTGGGCTTTTAATGACTAAATAGTAGTTATTAACTTTTGAGAAACATCTTATTGAGATTGGACCTGAACAGGTTCAATGACTGGAGCTAGTACAGATGTGGCAGCTGGTACTGCAACCAATGGAAGCGCTGCCAATTGTTGTTGGACTTGACCCGTAGGATTAGACCTATGAGGGTGTACTGATAAAGGAGGATATTCTTGATCCATATAATTATCTACAACAAATTCCTTTGACTGACTGACTCCAGCACGCTTAGGAATAAGACTACCCTAAATTAGTTCTGCATTCATCTTCCTCAATTCCTTCATTTCTTCCTTTTGTTGTGCAAATATTTTCTCTAGTGAGAGTGATTTGCCTTTTCCAGAGGAAGGGTATGTAACCTGATTCTTTCCATTCCCCTTGTTGGATCCCTTTCGAATAGGGGGAAGTTGGTTACTTGAAGGATTACCTAGTTTCTGAGTAATCCTTTGATTTTGTGTACGTACACCTTCTTCATTTGTGTCTGTGCGTACAACTTCTTGAGCAGGAACCTCTTCATCTGATTCCTCCGAGTGAGCCTCATCTGGTGGATCAGAAACTACGGCATTGATAACATTGATTGATGCATAATGCATTGCATCCCTTCTATTGTCATTTTTGTGATATTGTCTTCTTCCATGTCTTTGATGAGACATTGTATTTTGTTGATTCGATCCCTCAAGAACTTCTTGACAAACCGTAATTTGGAGGGAATCTTTTGATAATTTGTTTCTTCGTTCTTATTGAGGCTTCTTACCCAATCGAGAGAAGACTGACTTTCTCTGAGGGAGGGATTGAGGATTTGAAAAAGTCCCCAGTCTGGTGGACTGGGGTTGTTCCTGCTGTCTTTGCTCAACTCGTCGAATCCTATTTGTTGATTTTGAGGGTTGGGTTAAAATAGTACCCAGTCTGGAAAGCTGGGGTGGTTCTTGACATGCTATATCTGAGTCTTTCTTGAAAGCTCTCCTGATCTTGCAGACCTTAGTCCAGAAATTAGCTGGATGCATCAACCTGCTTCCACTTTTATCACCCGGGTCAAAAGACCATTGGATGATTTCTGACACTTCTGTCACTTGATGATGTGGTTTCTCTAAACGAGAGTCCTGTTCAATATTCTCGTTTGCTTGATGTAAGATTAATTCAACAACTTGTTCTATGTATGCTTGATTTTGAGACGAACTAGTTGAAGCTTATTCTTGGGCAAGCTTATGATTACAAAAAAACCCATTGTCTGTGGTCGGCCATGGGCAATAACATTGCATGAGACCATTTTCGGCAGGCTTTGCTGACTGGAGAGCACAGTGAAATGTAGTGCTCGATGAACACCCCATCCCCTGATATGAATACCAGATGGGGAATTGGAAATTATCTAGTGCAATATTCTTAGTGCACCAAGGTATGAACGTTGAAGGGCTCTCTGCTGTTTTTCAACCTTCGGATATCGAGAAACTGAGAGAGATACCAATTCAATTTGGCATTGTAACCCTTCTATTATCTTGATATGATTTTTATATTCATCATAAGATAATATTTTTTTTCAACTGAAAAAGAGTTTTCTATATGTTGAGACGAATATCATGAATTCCATCTTCTATCAACATATCTGGAATATCATACTGAGAGTTGGCTGAAGGCCAAAACATGACTGGTACTTCACCTTTTTCCAGTTGTTTTCTCATATTCAGTACTTCCTCTTTATCATTCAATGAATATTCTTCTACCTGATTAGACCAGAGCTGGTGTTTCCTTGTTGCTTCATCATATTCAACAAGATTGGTAGAGAAATCACTGATTACACTAGAAGATGCATGACTTAGGGGTGGTTCGGAGAATGACCTACACCCAGTGTTATCTTCAAGTCGATAAAGTATTTCACCTACTAATGATAAAGCATCAAACATGACTGTCTTCACATTTTCAAGTGCCTAAAGATAAGAGGGCTTTCTCGTCACTACATTTTCTGTTGGAGAATTTTCCAAGAAATGTGAATCACTACTACGGAGAGGACTTTCGCAGCGAAATTCATCATCATGGGGAGGACCACCATGGTGGGTTACAGAAAAAGATGAAACAATTTTATCCTTGGTCTTCTGACCACACAGAGGGTTCCTGTGGCTCTTATCTGAAGATAAAACTTTGAGATCGACTGAATTGTCATGAAGCAATCCTTGATGAGGAAGTATCTGATGCAGACCTTTAGAATTAATGTTCCCACTATTGGGAACTGAGAGAGCATAATCTTTAGTTGCAATAGATAGTTGACTGAGTGCATCAAGAACTCCAGCATTGGGTAAGGGCTTGTTACAGATTGACCCTTGATTTCTTGACTTTTTTGGGTGGGTCTTTTTTTTATACGCCTTCTTACTCAATTTGGTAGGTGTATGTGCCTGCTCAGAAGAAATGATTAGGTTAGGTTGATTATCTCCGCTCAAACCAGGTGTATTTTCCTGACTTGGTTGTCCGTATGATATGGGGGAGTACGCCCCACAACCCTCTTGGACTGGAACAGATGTGTGTGTCTGTTCTGGTGTGAATTGTTGTTGTATCACTCCACTGTTAGGGATATATTTATGTGTCTTTCCCTGAGATGTTGCTGAAGTTGTTATAATATCCTGGAAGGCATCCAGAATATGACCATGGATTTTCTTCTGCTCTTTTACCATTGATAGAATATGCTTGGTGACTTCAGTTGCCGGAACGGGGATATACGTCTATTCCTTGCTTGGAGTAGATGTATATTCCTACTCCATTCCTCCTTTTCCTATCAGTGAATCCTGACAGTACTCAATTGTGGGGGCAGAGAGTTGAGTATGCCTCCTGTTTGTCGCTGAAGCTTTCCAACTAACTTCTCTGAATGCTACCAAACGAGACTATTGGTAGGCTTGATCAATACTAGAAAGTGTATGTGCTTGCTGATTGCACTCTGCCGAACTTGGTTGATGAGCCTCCTTTAACACTTACAGACGAGGCTACTGGCAGGATTGATGAGTGTAAGCAGGTGTATGTGCATGTTTACCAGTTATCAACACATTGGGTTGGCGGGCTTCATCGTATGTAGTCAGACAAGCCTGCTAACTAGCTGATGATTTATAAATAGGTGTATGTTATTGTCTATATTACTCTGTCAGAATTGCCTGGCAGGATTGGCGTGATGCTTCCAGATGAGTCTGCTGGACATCGGGATTAAAACGGACGGGTGTGTGCGCCCGCTCGTTGCTTGCCACCAAGCTAGGTTGGTGGACTTCTCCGGAAATGGCAGAGATAAGAACATGCTCACTGTTAACCGGTTTTCGCCTCTGGTTGTTCTTATTGACTGCTCGGGTTCAAGGAACCTGAGCCAAATGCCTGGAGACGACACCCTCATCATGTTGAGGGCGCACTGCCGCACGAGTCTGGAGGCGATTGTTGATGGGAGCCCTCGGGAAGGACTCATGTCTCCTTGAATTAAGGCCCTGAGGTACCTGCTCATTAACCTCCCCAGAATACGGGAGTGAATGGTGATTGCGTTCTGGGGATAATGACCTGAAACGGTTGGAGATGGTGGTTGGCACCACCTGCTTCTTGATCGTTGGTCGTCGCTGTTCGGACAACCAGGTTGAATTATTCACTTTCAGGGATTATAGAGCAACCTCTAGAGTTGGAATGGTACCGTGTTGATGGTACTCCTTAACCAGTGCATTTTATACCCAGCGTTGAAGATGCTGATTAGGTGATATCTTCCTCAGAGCGAACGACGATCCAGTAGGAGCAGCAACAGATGCATTCACAGCAGAGGTTTTCACAGTCGTGGACTTAAGAAAATCCATTCTTGTAATGCAGAAGATCTTGGGAAAGATTTACTTTTTGATATAACAAATATAATCAAGATAAGTTTGGCAGCTACATCTTTTGGATGAGCAAATATGTTATTGATTTCTTTGTTGTCCCTCTCATTGAGTTTAAATAGGTGCCTAACAAATAGGTAAAACATCACTTTAACTTGGTTAAGGATTCATGTCGGGTTCACCATTTTTTGTTTCCTCTGGAATTGGGGATGACCTCGTTGATTCAAGGTTCAAACATTCCAATCGGTTTCTAAGGGATTTGTTCGTAGAACCGAAAACATCCAATGATTCCATATCCATTTGGACCAACTTTTCGAAGATAGGCGCTCATTAGTTATGGACTGATGAGGCTTAAGAATTTTCATTGGTCAAGAGGATGCGAGGTCGAACTCATCACACATTTTTTAGGGGAATTATTGTCTACTCTGGGACTCTCTTTATAGATTTAAGTTATGTTCGTGAATCCTTATTACATTACCAAGTATAAAATGAGCTTTCCTTTAAATCTGACAATCAATGATTGATATGTAAGAAATTTAGAGAATATTTTATATGTATTTGAGGTTCTTCATCAATAGAGAATCATCTGTATTTGTTAGAGATTCTTAGTCAATGGTATCCTTCAATACATAAAAGTCACTTGGTCATTATGATGACCATACTAGTTTTAAAGCCACTCAGTGGGGTACTTGAAGTTTATTGTCATTCAGAAGGAAATGGATTATTTCAGAGTTGGGATCGTACCCGCAGATGGGCTACCTAAGTATCCTTTTCTTAGAAAAGGAATCAGAACCCACGTACTTTAAGTAAGGGATTATGATGTTTATGATTGATTGCTCAAAGAAAGATGTCATAATTACTTTTAAACTCTAAGCTCACGTTAGTCATGCTCGGTGTGAGAAACAAGAGTTATTGGTAAAACAAGACAATTGTGCCATGAAATATGCAATCATAAGAAATGATGTGGGGCTTATGTATGTATGACTTCCCAAATAGATGAAGATTAAGATTTACTTCAGGGAAGAAATCTAGGAACATGGTCCATAAAGGTATGTGTACTTTATGGAGATTTGAATACTCTAATCTTTGGGCTTACTCCTAAGGAAGAATCCCAAGTTAGTATAGGACTTATGATTGGGTTTTACTCTTGACAAGGAAGCTCAGATCAAAAGTAAATTAGGACTGGTTAAGAGAAATTAAGACTGGGGCTTACTCCTGAGAAGGAGACCCAGGTTAAGGGACTTGAAAAATTAAGGGACTTGGGGCTTACTCTTAAAGAGGATGCCCATATTTGAGATTGGGGCTTACTCCTGAAAAGGAAGCTCGGGTTAATATAATTATGGTTGGGGCTTACTCTTAAGAAGGATGCCCAGATTTTGGGAACTTTGAGACTGGGGATTATTCTTGAAAAATCAAGCCCAGTTTAAGGGAATTATGACTGGGTCTTACTCCTAAGGAGGATGCCCATATTAGGGACTTGGGGCTTACTCCTGAAAAGGAGGCCCAAATTAATGAGGACTTGGGACTTACTCCTAAGGAGGATGCCCAAATTAATGAAAATTTGGACTGGGGATTACTTCTGAAAGGAGGCCCAGGTTGAGGATTCTATCCTATTAAAGGATGAGGTTGAATGAATAAAATCTCTAACTTTAGTGATGTAAAGAAGTGTAAATCACTAGGTTTTGAGAGATGTTCCATAGAATTATTTTCAAATAAGGAATCCAACAAATAAATCATTCCATAAATGGCTTTGGAGAGAGTTCTGAAGGCTTAATCCTGAAGATGAGAGGTGGATAGGTGTAAGAGGGGTGAAATGGGTAGGAAGGGCACCCAAAAAAGATAGGGGCGCACAAGAACTGCATGGGCGCGCAAGTCCTAGTCACACAAGTATACTTGTGCAACACATGGGTACTTGCGCGCTGGCCAATCCTTAGGGTAGAAGTTGGGCGAGGCTTGGCTCAAGTATTTTATACTAACCCTGGAAACTTACAGAAGAGAATCACGCAAGTTATGTGGAAGGAGTAGGGCGGCGCGCAAGTGTGGTCATTTCCCCTAAGGGCTGGCCACCTAGGCGCGCAAGTGTTGATGAATTTCAGTACTTAGACCTTCCTCCCCCTCTTTAGATCTTCGGTTCTAGGTAAGAAATTACCTTAGAAGTGTTTGGAATCTTTGAGAAGAGACTAGGGCACTGAGAGCTCAAATCTGAGGTTCTGGAATTTTTCCATCCTTGAAATGGGGGGGGGGCATAGGGGTATTTATAGGCTAGAGAGACCCTGGGCGAAATTTCAAAGAGGGTGCGCAAGTCACCTGCACGACCATTATGTGGCATGCAAGTGTACTTGCGTGACTATGAGGGAACTTGTGCGACCCAAATGAAAAAGAACCCTTGTTCATGCCTTTGTCAATTTTTGATGTTTCCTTCAAAGGATGAATCAATTTATGATAAGGAATTTCTCTTTTTATTTGTTTAGTGACGGAAAGGATCATCAACAATGCTGCCATAAGTTCAACGCAAACACAATTTCTACTAGTTCTAGATCATTGGTGGGATAGTTATGATCATGGGGATGTAATTTCCTAGACTAATAATAGATCACAACTCGTTTATTCATAAGTACGCATTCCAAACCCATATAGGAAGTGTCAGAAAACACCTCAAAATTTCCCCCTTCCTTGAAAAACTAGAGCACTGGGGCACTGACCAAATCCCCCTTTAGGTAATAGAACGCATCATGGAACTAATCACTCCATGAAAAAGATTGATCCTTCCTTGTAAAATATATCATTGGTGCTGAAACTTGAGATAAATTAAGCATAAATCTCTAATAATAGCCTTGAGACCAAGGAAACTATGAACCTCTACCATGTTCTTAGTGATTCCAAGAAAAAACTACTTCAACCTTTGATGGGTCTATGACCACACCATGCTGAGACACCAAATTCCTACAATCAATAACCTCTTATTTCCAGAACTTACACTTGGACAACATTCCATAGAGTTGGTGGCATCGTAGAACCTACAAAATAGTTTTGAGATGCTCAGTGTGCTCCTCCTATGACTTCGAGTAGATTAACATATCATCGATGAATATTATGATGAACTGGTCTAGGAAATCATGGAATAAAATGTTCATAATCCCCATGAACACAACTAGTGTTTTCATAACACTGAATGGCATGACTATAAACCTGAAGTTCCCATACTTGCATTTGAATGAAGTTTTCAGAATATCACCCTCGACTGGCAATATTGAGACTATAGATTGATCTTAGAACACCAAATCACCCCCTCTTAATTGGTATAAAAAATCATCTATCCTTGGAAGAGGGTAATAGTTCTTGACCATCACCTGATTTAACCTTCGGTAGTCTATACACCACCTCATATCACCATCCTCATTCTTTGTGAATAGCATGGGAACACCCCATAGTGACATACTAGGTTGGATAAAACCCTTTTTCATTAGATCATCTATCAGAATCCTTAACTCCCGTAACTCATATGGTGTCATCTAATAAGGAGCCATCAAAATCGGAGAAGTACCAAGCTACAAGTCTATCTTGAACTCAACAACATGTCGAGGGGGTAGGATCACAACATACTTGGGGAAAACAATAAGGAACTCCCCAAATACCCTAGGAACCTCAACCATATTGGAATCCCCTTATTCCACTGACAACTCATACAACAAGGAAAAATGGGGCTCCATATGTCGGCTTCCCACCTGAAAACCCCGATCACTAATGAAAACTACACAATGGAAATCCACATCCAAAAGTAGAAATATCCTCCATAAATAGTCAATAACAGCATATGTAGAATACAACCATTCAATACCAAGGATGAAATCATATGGGTGCATCTATATTAAGAAAAGATCCTCATTGGACTGATGATGTCACATTATTATTTTTCACCCTTGGCACACATCAAACAAGTTGGTCTGGCCTCTAACTAGGGTACTCAACACCAGGGGAATAGTAATCATCTCTAAATCTAGTCCTAGAGCATGGGATAGAGTGGGTGAGACCAAGAAGTGTGAATCTCATAAATCAATAAAGGAAAAAAACAAGGGTACTAAACAAATTGATCGTACCTCTGATGATATATGGCCCCTCTCGAACTGCTGCCTCTGTTGCATGAAATTAACCACACCCAACTCCTTTAACTCTCTACTAATGACCACCTCTATGGACATGCTCAGGTCGTGGTTAGTGGATAAGAGGAACATCTTGAGGTCGGTCTCTAACCACTCCATCACCCCTCGGTGGAGAAAAATCATGCTACCCATGCTACTAAAATGATATCACTCAAAATTGCTACTAAGGATGGTGTTGAACCTATCCACCTCTACAAAATTGATCTTGGGTGACTGTAGGGAACTGGATATAGTGATAACAATGAAATCCACAACCAAAACACACTGGTTCAAATCTCCTAGTAAAAGCATAGAAACCACTAGCACCAGAAGTCCATAAAGGAAACTGATGAGGTTGAATCCCAATTAGTCAAAACCTCAAAGGTCTTATCACCTTAGATCTTCAACTGACACATAGAACCCCACATATAAATAACTTCCAAAGGGACACAGTACCCTATTGAGGCTTGGATAAAAGTAAAAGTGATCTCAATATCCTTCATCCATCTCTTTATCTCCACATCTAAAACACTTCCCTCATACTTCCTCAAAGCTTGTTGTTGGAAGGCATGCAACATCTTCTACCACCGATCATCCTCCTCAACTAGATCAACCCTATGGAAACCATCCAGGTTATCCAACTAACCCTCAACTGCCTGATCCACATTCAGACAATGACCAATAGCCAAAACTGAAAGGAAAACAAATATTTCCTAATCTCGAGTAATATGGAATTTTCATTAATATTTATTTTAATTAATTTTATTTATTTTATCCATTTTAAACTTAAGAAAACAACCCAATTCAAATAATAACACAATTAATTATGATTTATGTACCTTTCCTAGGTCTCTACCCTATAAGAAAGTCCATCTCACTAGGTCGTTCAATAAGCTGAGTGTCCATGCACTAGATCGCAGGGGGGCCTAAAATCCCATGTCCTGGATGGTATTCTAGGCCTATTTTACACACCAAGGTCAACTAGAACTATTTACATACCATCCTATTGAATCATCATTGTGCCTAACTCCAACTCCATCCTATCTCTCAATCATCAACTTGGATACCACTCTATCATGAACAACTCCCTCCAATGATACCCCTCCTATTATATCAATGAAGAAATGGAGATAATGACCCTATATTCCAACATCTGGTAGGACCCGATTTGGTGACTATTGCCAAGGGTGTTCTGATATCACAATATGGGAGGAATTTCCCTTTATAAGAAAAAATATCAGGAGATAGAATGAATCATCCTCAATAACTCCAAGAAATAGTATAAAAATAAATCCAAAAACCATCCCACAATGCATGTATAAAAGTAGAACTGATACAAATACAATTAAGTCTCTAAATTAAATACCTAAAAGAAAATCTAAGGCAGCGACACAACAATTTTCCAAAGGTCCAAGATAGTAATTCCCAACACGGTCTAAGAAATTATCCTAGAAAGTTGAAAATAGTTTTACATACGTAGGGTGATCATGAATGTATGCTCGGTAGGAAATTAAAAGTCTCTCGTGCACATGTGAAAGAAGCATACTAATGCCCCCATGAGAAAACAAAAGAACTAAACAGCACCTAAACAAGTATACTAACCAATCCCAACCTCACCAAGTCATTATCACTATGTAAAAAAGTCAAGTAATATAATATGTTATAAAGCACATTGATGAAAGGGTACCCCACACCACTTTCCAACCAGTATTCCACTCTCACTCAATATTGTACATCCTGGCGCTCCCTTCCCTTCTGTATGTCACATCACATCCTGGTCGCACACACCTGGGCCTCCCAAAATATCATTCCCACATACACCTAGGCCTCACAACACATCACATCACATATCATCCCAAATACACCTATAAATGCACATCACAACTCATCTTGAAAACACCAAGGAAACAAACCACCTCGCCTGCAAACACATAGGTTGTCACGTCTTGCCTGAAGACACATGGGCCACAAACTGCCTCATCCGCAAACACCTAAGCTATCACAATCACCAAATAAAGTACTAATAGACCTTCTTCTATCACATCATGTGCCATACCTACCTCTATTGGAAGAGATAGTGGAAAAGATAGGATACCCATCCATCTGTACTCCTAACCAAATGTTAGGAAAAATACCCCCCACATGATGATGTGGGTGTTTGGCACATACTGATCAACATGAGTGGGGTGCATATATAAATACCAAGAATATAAAAATATATGCATATTATCAAACACTATAGCCCAACCTATGGGTCTACAAACAAACAAACCATCTAAAAATGTATTTACTTTTTCCACCACCTTTAAAGACATTTATTAATAACTGTAATAGTCATTTTAGAAGGTGAAGATATCTGATAGATTAAAGTGGATTCACATTCCCTATATATTTAAAAACCATTAATTTCATCATTTAGCATCAACCATACTTAATCACACAACCATAATATAATATTTCATTAACCACTTTCATCTCATTAACCAAACCAACACAAGTCACTCCAAACTTTATTAAACAATTATTTATTTATTCCATCACAACCCAAGAAACTATAAGGAATGAAACATATAAAGAAACATAGTAATAGTCATACCCAAGCATCCAAGGGATGAGGATCCTTATTAAATTAATGAACTTCACATTAAAGATGCATTGTATCAAGACCCCTAGATACAGGGTGAATCTTTATGCATGTTACTAATGGAGAAGACTCTGACAATTACCCGCACAAACACTATTTTCCTTCTTCAAACTCATCTACCCAGTTCATCATATTAACAGAACCAACCCCTAACTCACAACAACATCCAGAAACACATTACAGAATAACCAATTTTCACAGACCTTCTGCATAATCCCACCACACCCATCACAGCCCCACTGTATGACCACGTGTCATCCACTTTCCCCACACACACAAACCAAAGTAATCCCACACATCACATCAGCACACAAACCAAGGTAAAACACATTATTATATTTAATAAGGCATACCTTATTTAATTACACTTGTTAATTTAGGGATTATTATAGAAATTGTATGATCTTATGGTGTCCATTTATTATCCAAATATACATGGCTAACCAACTTTTATATATAAGAATTCAAAAAAACCAAACATCATATATTCCACAGACCATATTGTGTGAAAACAAGGACCCCAAAAGGCCACAATTTTTAGTGGTTAGTTATCCCAAACAGATCACAATATCAATAATAACAATAATAGAGTAAGATCATGTGTCACTCTTCACCATACTCTATATATTGATTCTTAAACCAATTTGATTATCTTTATTAACCCTAAATCAACTATATTCGTAATGGAAAATACCTATATACTCATCATGCATGATTCATAGTTAAAGAAGACAAAGAAAAAGCTATTTTGAAGAAGAATGATCGATACTTCCTAGTTGTTCCAAAAATAGGGGCTGCATACAGTAGGTAACCCTCCACGGAAACAAGAACCAATTGAAGCAATGGGTTACTCGACTCCCATGGGAAGAAGGAATCAACACCTCCCATAAAAAGGAAATTAAAGATTGAACAAGGTAAAAGATATATCTGCTTTAGAAAGATAGAAACATAGTCACTAGATTAGATATGGTTTTTATTTTTCATGAAAGGAAGATCTAGCCAAGACCATGAATTTTGGCCATTTAAAAGATTTTATAATCTTAGGGAATTGAAGTTATAACTCATAGCCTTTGAATCAGTCTCAATTCCTTTTAAATATGGCATTAAATCCATTTTATGTCAAAGAAAGACATAAAAAGGGGGAAACTCTAATAACATGAAACACTACTCATGAGGAACCACTAGTGAGACACCATCAGAAAAGGCACCACCAGCAAGACATCATTAGACAATGCATTTCTAGTGAGGCACCACTAAACGAGGCACTATTAGACAAGTGACTACTAGTAAGGCACCATCGGATGAGCGACCCACCACTAGCAAGCCACTTCTTGGGTGAGAAATCACCAGTGAGCCACCACTAGGGTTAGACACCACCAGTGAGCCACTTCCAAGTTGAGACATCACTAGCTAGCCACCAATAGGGTGAGACACTGCCAACGAGCCACTGCCATGGTGGGACACTGCCATCGAGGCACTTCTAGTATGAGACACCGCCAACAAGGCACCACTAGTGTGAGACACCGCCTAGGTGAGACACCACTAGGGTGAGACACCATTGGAATGAGGTACTGTTGAGATGAGGCATCATTGGAAAACTTGGGAAACTTGTAATTTTTTAAAGTGTTGAAAAGAGTCGCCTTGACTTCCTAAGACACCTCAAACACCATATTTCCTACAATTTGAAGAAATAGAAAGGTCGAGGACATTATATCTATGACCTTAAACTACTATTACAAGTCTATTGTAATGTCCAATAATTCTCATAGAATTTTTTTAAATTATATGGAATTATTTGGAGACCAGACGCTTTGAAGGCACTTGATTTCGGGGCCCAGTGAGCCCAAAATAGAATTTTGTACTTTTTAAGTTCATTTAAGTAAATGTGAAAGTTATTTTTTCTAACTTTCAAACTAGTTCTTGTAACAAAAATCCTAGGGAACCATTGAACTCTGAATAGAGGGATTAGAATAAAATGGACTTAACTTCGACTGGGGAGGGTCGACCAGAAAATATAGTTTTTAGAATTTTCAGAAAATAAAAAAATAACATAAAACTTATTTTATTTTTCTTTTCTACCATTGAGCGGTGGAACGTCATCAATGTGGTATAGCGACGAGGTAGCGATGATCCCCTTTAATGAGACTCCTTAACAGAAGTAATACAAATACGTTGTTTCATTAATGAAATAACTTAACGACGTGGCGACACAGTGTAACAGAAATGTTGTGATGTGTTTCTCTATTAATGAAATAACATGTTGAGGAATCAAATGTGTAATTTCCTCTGATGAACCTATGGAGAAAATACTCCCCAATGACGAATGACGAACATCGAAGAATCGCTAGCGACATCAACGCTCCTCAAATAATGGGATCGTAGGATGGAAAACGTCGACGGTTTCAAGTGGAACTTGAATCCTTACAGGTGGATCACTTCAGCGATGAACACCTTTGAGGTAGGGGTTTTTTTTATTTTAAGTTTCCCCATTCTTCATTCTAAATGAAGAAGGTGGATCAACCCATGAACAGGTTGATTCACGGATCACTTGTTCTTGCAGGAGGGAAATTTTCTTGGGGTTTTGTTCCGTTATTGCTTGATTAAATTGTGATAGAACATCAAATCAATATCCTATGTTTTATAAACCTCTAAAATAGAGGGTGTAGGCTAATACGAATAAGGATTGATCCTCTCCACCTTGTGTGTTTTGTGCGTTCTTCATGACTGTGTCTTTAGAGTGGCATCAAGGGGGGTTCAAGGTCATCGTAGGGAAGGTGGCATCCCTTGTAGGCCATAGGTGCAAGTGGTGTGAAGAAATTACCATCAAATCGGACCTAGTGGTCCGTGGAAAAACCCATTGGTGCATCGGCGACAGCACCGGCAGTCGTTGGCGGCAGCACCATATGTCACTAGCAGCGGTCGTGGGAAAGTGGTAGTTCACCATGACGGCGTGCTGGAAGATGCGTCGTGGCTGGTTCAGGCCCCGGCAGTACGGCGAGAGCCACTCAGTCGCGTCATTGTACCGTGGACGCGGCACCGCACCGCGTCGCATGCAGCAGGTCGCGGTCTACCAACTGTGGCAAAGGAGCTGGCCCCACGGACGACCCATGGGGAAAGAGTGATTCGAGTAGGGTGCGGGCCACCCCATCTGGCCAGAACCGCGACCCAACAGGTCCGTAGCCAATAGTCCAAGTCTAGGTCAGGTTGGCGAACTCAGACCCAACTGGCCCCTTTTTGAAAAAATGTCAATATCTTTCAAATCGGTCATTCGTTTGACAAGATGTTTGTAGTGTTGGAACCCTTTCAATGAGGAGGATATTTTTTAATACTATATGAAGGATTTCATATAAGTTGAAATTATATTAATGGATTGAGGAGCGGTTCTCCAGGAATCAAGCGCACTACATGCGGAAACCATGTTGTTTTCTGAGACCTAAATACTGCTGACAAGATACCCTATGTGGATCAGCTATGATGGATTAATGGGAAGCATCTCTTTATAACCTGGCAGGCCAATGATGAGGAGTGACTCTATGCAACCCGATAGGCTTACGGTACTCGATAGGAGTAATACCTTAGTATAGAAAAGGTGGGAAGTGGATTCTGTGTGACCCAACATGCCCACGGTGGGGATCGGCTTCTGTGTGACCTAGAATACCCACATTAATCATTAGGGATGAGTACCATAGTAGTCCAAGGTTAGTGGGAAGCAGATTTTGTGTGACCCGACAGGCTAACTGTACTCATTGAGGAGGAGTTCTCTAGCATCACAAGGTGTTCGATGATATGACTAATGGTCCTAATTTTCTACTCTAGATTATACCTAGTGTGAGCTATCTTGTTTTTTGGCTTTCTTTTTGGATTGATTTGACGTCTTTTTTTGTTGGTTTTGGGTCCCTACTGATTATATTGTTACTCACCCCTGCATGGGCTTCACCCACACGTGTTATGTATGTAGCAGATGACTGCTGCCTTGACGGAGGACTTGGTGGCCTAGGACCTAGTGGTGCCAAGTGAGACCAGGTAGGCGACACATAATTCTATGGCTTCCAGCCACTACTCTACACTTACCCATCATGTGGGGTTTCCAATAGATGGATTTCAAAGTTTTCCTTGTACTTCCCTATTTTCAATTTATCTTTTGTAGGGTTTGTATTCTGGCCTATTTTACCTATAGTTTGTACTTTAAATCATTGGTTGTTTAGTGGAATTCATGTTTACTTTTCCATCGTTGAGATGCGGTTGTGTGTGCGTGTGTACAAGTACTCCGGAAAATGTCTCCCACTTTTAGTTTGACACCTTCAATGCTAGTCACCAACCCCTGAACTTTGGGAGGTGGGCTTGGGGTATGTCACAACATGGTCCCTAAGGGATGTATCATGAAAAAGTGGTATCAAAGGTGGTCAGTTCTACCACAAAGAGTGTGGGTCTGTTGTTTTGTTTTTGGGAAATATTGATAAATGTTTTGAGTTTGACCTTGAGATTCAGGGAGTCCATTGTGGGTGCGGAGATCGATTTATATATACACCAGGACCTTGATTTTTTTTTGACACTATACATAAAAACATTGGTTCCATGCATCATATAGGAATTGAGTTTTTTCTTATGTTATGATTGAATAATAGGCAGCTCACCAGGTATAAACTATTAACTCTGTTACATCTTGATTTGTATCAGGATGCCTCCACATAGAATGACTGCTTGGATTATGATGTGTGACTGTAAGGAAAACCCACCTAGCGATGAGGCGTCGGTTCCGAGACTAGTGTTATAGATGGCCCCACCAGGTGGTGCACAAGTGTTACCACCACCCGTTGATCAGTAGTTACTACCAGAGTTTCCATAAGAGGAAGCGCGTAAACTCAACTCTTTGTACAAGTTCCATAGACAGAGACCTCCTAGGTTTAGGGGAGAGATAGATCCTCAGTCCACTAAGTACTGGCTGGAGGCAGTGATGCGGGTCTTCCACTTAGTTAGTACGCCACTTGACCAGATAGCGATCTTAGCCGTGATCCTTCTTCAGGGCTTGGCAGGGAGATGGTGGAGCCTAAAAATTCAGACTCATTATAAGGCGACCTTCTCTTGGGTTGACTTCGAGAATATTTTCCGGGAGGATTTCTTCCCCACAACCTTGCACTTGGTGTGCATATAGGATTTATTTCACCTACAGTAGGGTATCATGTTAGTGGATGAATACTCTGTAAGGTTTAAAGACCTCTCTCAATACTCCACAGAAATGGTGTAGGACCCTTTCTTTAGGGCCCATACCTTTGAGTGGGGACTCAGATGGAAGATCAGGGCATCCATGGTGTCTCTCAACATCCCCACTTAGGATGGAGTGATGGAGTGAGCCCTTCTTTTAGAGATCTTCCTAGAAGAGCAGGCACCGATAGCCGGATCCACCAGTAGACATTAGGAGGCAGAGTCTTTGGTAGTGTGCAGAACGTAACAGACTTGAGGACCCTAGAGGGTTAGATATTTCTAGGGAAGACCCCAAGACTTAGGGTTGGTATTGTGGGGATCCCAGAGTAGAGGGAGTCAGCAGGGAACCAAGTTGTGCTTCTCAGACAATGGGTAGGCTGGAGGATGTGGAAGGGGAGAAGGATGAGTGGCAGGTGGTGGATGACAGTTTGAGGTTCTAACACCACCAGCCCTAGGTGGTCCACCATGAGATCAAGGAGCTGGAAGAAAAGGGTGAGGCCAGCTTTAGGTGATGGAGGCCTATGACCATGGAACTCCAGAGATTATTTGAGGTATGATCTATTTCTTCTCCACCTTAGTTGTAGTTATTATAGACACTGGTTCCAGTAACTCTTTCTTTCCATGGACCTCGTTTGATGCTCAAATATTCTAGTGGAGTCTTTGGCTCAATCCTTATGATTAGAGACTACTAAGGGAGGGGATTAGATGATTACACACTGGTGTCGGTAGTGTGAGATTACTCTAGGAGGTAAGATCTTATGCTAGGATCTTCTAGTAGTAGCGTCGAGGCCTTACGACATCATCTTGGGTATAAACTAGTTATCTACAATCCATGCTCAAATCAACTATATTAGGCACAAAGTGTGGTGTGTCTGTGAGGATGGGACCAAGTTTTCCTTCACCGATGAGAAGGGAAATGTTTCGGCATAGGATGGTCTTTCATGGAGGAGAGTTCAGCCAATCACTCACCAATTGCCTAGCCTCACCCTCGGTGTGGTAGATTAGAGGAGTCCAAGATTTCCTGTAGTCGTGGATGAGTATGAGGATGTCTTTCTTGAGGATGTTCTGGGACTACCTTCTCATAGGGAGGTAGACTTTGACATCGACCTATACCCCGAAATGGAACAGATATCCACATAGGCATATCAAATGGACCCCATGGAGCTTCATGAATTGAGGGTACAGCTGGAGGACATATGGAGAACGGCTTCGTGAGGCCCGACATTTCACCATGGGTAGTCCCCGTGTAGTTTTCCAAGAAGTCATATGGAATTTTGAGGCTATGTGTGGACTTCTAGTGCCTGTACTAGGTGACCGTGAAGAACAAATATCCACTGCTGAGGATTGATGGCCTCTTCGATCAGCTGAAGGGAGCGAGGTGATTCTCGAAGATCAGCCTCAGATCAGGCTATCATTAGCTTCGGGTATAGGATAAGGGCATACCGAAGATAGCCTTTAGATGTCCTTATGGACACTATGAGTTTTTGGTGATTCCTTTTAGTGTGACCAATTCCCCATTAGTGTTCATGGGACTCATGAATAATATATTCAAGCCTTACCTTCACTGGTTCATCATAGTCTTCATTGATGACATCTTGCTGCACTTAGCATCAGAGGAGGAGAATGTTATACACCTGATGATAGTCCTGGATACACTTCTATAGCACCATATTTGCATTAAACTCTCGAAGTACCAGTTCTAGATTCACTACTACAAAAATGGGCAAGAAAAGGTCCACCTTTATCAATGCTAATCAAAAAGCGCTGATAAAGGATTATATTTATCAACGCTATTTAAAAGCGCTGATAAAGTTCAGATTTATCAGCGCTTTTCTAGCGCTGATAAATGATAGTTTTTAACAGCGCTAGAAAAGTGCTGATAAAGCCACCCTTTATCAGTGCTAAAATTTTAGCGCTGATAAAGGGTGTATTTATCAGCACTTTTCTAGCGCTGTTAAAACCTCTCTCCAATTTTATTAAAAGGAGACAGATAGTCTCCACTTTTTTATCATGCCCGAAGCTCTCGTGGTACTGTACCCTTACGATTGCTTCCCTCCCCCCGATCTTTCCTTTTCTGGACCTCCGTCATACTCTTTCTTCTTATCCTCGACCCTCTTTCGCGGATCTTCCTCCCTTACGAACCCTACTCCTCCTCTTCAACGTTTGGCGTCTCCTCCCGTTCACCCCCACTCCAGCGGTCGCGTCTTCCAGGCAGCGCAGAAGGCTCCCTCACCTTGAGTTTTCCTTGGACTTCCGATTTCTTCACCAAAGGTCAGTGTATTCCCTAAATATTGTTTTGCAGTGTAGGTTAATCTTTAGGTTTTTCATGCGGTTGTCGTTTATTGTCATTTCTTGTTCACATTGAGTTGGAAAACCTTCTTTGAGGTTTGTAATTCCTTCATTTCTCACTTTTTTGTTTCATGCAGGAGGGGTATACTCTTGTCTATCATTGGGGATGGTTTGCACTAGCCTAATTAAGATAAATTAATAAGTTAATTTAAATTCAAGGGGAAGGGTTAATTATTCTTGTACTTTTACAGCTTTGATATTATTGTGATGTTGTGTTTGTACGGACTGAATACCCCGCTAAAAATCATGGATATTGGGCGCCCTTTCTTTCACTGTATTTATTGTCATATGGAAGCCTGTTTTCATGTTGTTGTGATATCACCCCAAAATGTAAATTGGATAACCACTTATATTTGTCTAATGAAATGATTTCCCCTAGATTTATGGAATGTGTGATAACACTCTTAAAGTAAAGTGAAATGTGCTAAAATTCCCTTTGTTAAATCTATAAAATGGTCTTTGATGTGTTGTGATGTGTGTTCATGCTAGTGGGGGTCACGATAATTGGTTTTGATGTGGTGTGGGATGATGTATGGTTTTTTTCCATGCTTTTGGTTTGGAGAGGTGATGGTTTGTTTTGCCATGCTTTTTGGGTAGTAAGGGGATGATTCATTTGGTTTTTCTTTTTGGGTGGCAAGGTGATGGATTGTTTTTCCATGCTTTTGGGGTGGTGTGGTAATGATTTTTTTGGTCATTATTTTGGGGTGGTGAGGCGATGATTCGATGGGAATGATGAGCTACGTTTTATGTATGGTTTCTTTGTGCTAGAAGCCTAAGTAGTGAAGTAATAATTATTTAATAATTATATAAATGGTTGGATTTTGGTTTGGATAATGGGATTGGTTGGAAATTATAAATGTTTCTTGTGGATTTAACCCCTTTCCAAGATCCACCAAGACTCATCCATAATCAAGAATATGACTTTATATTATATGGAACATATATCATAAACATGGATTTAACCCCTTTCCAAGATCCACCAAGACTCATCCAAGATGTCTAATGTTTATTATGAATGAGGTGACTAGTAGGAGTGGTTAAAAGGATGTTTAATGTTTTGTTGTTGGGTGGTGGGTGCTAGAACTATTGGTAAGGGGGCTGGAAATTGTGTTCATTTTGATTGGGGTTTATCTTGGTTCTTTTGATTTCCAAATCTTTATTGAAAATGGTTAGGCTATATTAGTATCTATTTTTATAAGGAAGTGGTTCTCTGCTACTTTTTATTTGGAATTCTTGTTTTGTGTATTTGAATCATAAATAATAATATTTCAGATTCAAATAGGATGGATATGAATAAAGATTGGATGGATGCTAATCGTTTGACAATAGAGTATGAGAACGGAGTGAAAGAGTTCATCAAGTTTGCAAAGTATCATGCAAAGGATCCTTCTCAAATCCTTTGTCCGTGTTTACATTGTTGTTATTCTAGACTAATTACTCCAGGGGAGTTGGAAGAATATTTGATATGTCACGGAATAGATCGGAGTTATAAATGTTGGAATAAACAAGGGGGAAAAGCTAATGTAGCTACTGGCTGGAATAAAACTGTATTTTATGGATCATCAGTTATGATTAAAAATATGGATAATGAAGAAGACCATATCAAGGATGTGATTACAGATGTCAATGATGATGAAGATCGTATTGAGGAAATGACAAGGATAGTTGAACATGAACTCCGTGATTGCCAAAAATTGTTTGAGAAGTTAAAGAGTTGTGCAAAGACGCCATTGTATGCTGGTTGCACTAAATATATTGCATTGTCAGCTGTACTGAAGTTGTATAAATTGAAAGAAGAAAATGGATGGAGTGATGTCAGTTTCACGAAACTAGTTTCTCGTTTGAATGACAAGCTTCCAGAATATAATGAGCTCCCAAGCCGGACATATGAAGCTAAACAAATGCTACACTTGATGGGTATGATTTCTGAAAGAATACATGCCTACCCAAAAGACTGTATATTATTTCGCAAGGAGAAAAAATCACTTACAGAATGCCCAAAGTGTGGTGCTTCTCGATACAAGAAAGATGAACACAGTCCTACGAAAGTTTTATGGTATTTTCCAATCATTCCAAGGTTTAGGTGTCTATATGGAAGTGAAGAAACTGCAAGACAATTGTCGTGGCATGTAGATAAAAGAAATAAAGATGTAAAATTATGTCACCCGGTCGACTCTCCTCAATGGAAGAGAATTGATCATGAGTATCCTGAATTTGGAAATGAGCCGAGAAACCTGCGTCTTGCATTATCTACCGATGGAGTGAATCCTTTTGGTTTTCAAAACAGCACTCACAGTACTTGGCCTATTATGTTGGTAAATTATAACTTTCCACCATGGTTATGCATGAAATGGAAATTCATTATGTTATCTTTTCTTATATTAGGACCAAAACAACCAGGTAACGATATTGATGTATATTTGGCTCCCTTAATCAAGGATTTGAAGTTACTGTGGGATTCAGGTGTTATGTTGTATGATGCTTATGAAAAATAATACATCACGTTGAGAGTGATGTTGTATGGGATGATAAATGATTTCCCTGCTTATGGAAATTTGTCAGGCTATAGCATTAAAGGAACTCAAGGGTGTCCTGTGTGTGAAGAAGATACAGAATCAATTAGGTTGAAACATTCATCGAAATCTGTGTTTCTAGGACATCGTAGATTTCTACCACGTCGACATAAGTACCGATATTGGACGACATCATTCAATGGAAGTTCAGAACAATGCAAAACACCATCTCCACTTACAGGTGATCAGCTGTTTGAGAAAGTAAAAGATGTGAACACTGTTTTTGGTAAACCATTTTCGAAAAACCTTACGAAAATCGGTTGGAAAAAGAGATCAATTTTTTTTGAACTACCATACTGGAAATGTCTGTACGTTAGATATTTTCTTGATGTGATGCATGTGGAAAAAAATGTATGTGACAGTGTTATCGAAACGTTGCTAAATGTGTCTGGCAAAACAAAGGATGGAATTAAGGCAAGGTTGGACATGGTTGAGATGGGAATAAGAGAAGAGTTGGGCCCCTTGAAGGGTGAAAATCGAACGTTTCTTCCTCCAGCTTCATACACTCTTTCTAGGGATGAGAGATATTAGTTTTGAAACTTCTTCAATGATGTAAAGGTTCCATAGGGGTATTCATCAAATATCAAAAACATTGTGTCAATGAATGATTTGAAGTTAAAAGGTTTTAAATCACATGACTGCCATGTTTTGATGCAAGATTTAATTCCTATAGCTTTAAATTGCATTTTTCCCAAGAATTTCTGTCATACGTTAATAAAACTTTGTTTCTTCTTCAAAGCTATATGCAGCAAAGTTTTAGACCTGGAGAAATTTCCAGCTATGGAAAGAGAAATTTTCATCATATTATGTGAATTAGAAATGTTCTTCCCGCCAACATTCTTTGATATGATGGTTCATTTGATGGTTCATTTGGTGAGAGAGGTTCGACTTTGTGGTCATGTGCACTATAGATGGATGTACCCCGTTGAACGGTATATGAATATTTTGAAAGGGTATGTCAAAAATAAAATTCGGCCAGAGGGTTGTATTTTGGAGCGATATATTGTTGAGGAAGCCATTGAATTCTGTACTGAATACCTATCTGATGTGGAAAGCATTGGTCTGCCAAAATCTCATCACACTGGATGCATTGAGGGTGAGGGAATTTCTGGAAGATATTTTGTGACAATAAATATTACAGATCAGGAGCAGGCCCACCTTTATGTTTTTCATAACAGTTGGGAGGTTTCTCCATATATTGAAACCCACAAAGAAATTTTGAGACAGTTGAATCCATCAAGGGTTGAAAAATGGATATCAAACCGACCAAACGCATTCGGATTCTATTGAAACTTAAGGAAAACGATCCATGGGTCAAATTTGATGTGTAAGAGTCAACCCTGACTCAATCTGAGGCCCAGTGTGGCCAACACCACTCAAAGTGCCTCTATTTTGTTCAAAATGGATTTATTTTTAAGTGAAATCAAAAACTGACATATGGGAAACCCACCAAATGCCTTCGTATTGTGTTGACACTTTAGGAAAATGATTCATGGGTCATATGTGACGTGTAAAAGTCAACCCTGCCTCAATCTGAGGCACGGTGTGGCCGGTATCACTCCAAGTGTATGTATTTTGTTTAAAATGGACAATATTTTACATACATATGCCAAACTGAACAAACACATTCGGTTTCTGTTGAAACTTAAGGAAAACGATCCATGAGTCAAATGTGATGTGTACGAGTCAACCCCCCTCAATCCGAGGCCTGGTGTGGCCGACACCACTCAAAGTGCCTCATTTTTGTTAAAAATGGACTTAATTTTAAGTGAAATCAACAACTGACATATGGAAAACCGATCTAACGCATTAGGATTCTATTTAAACTTTATAAAAACAATCCATGGGTCAAATGTGAAGTGTACGAGTCAACCCCGCATCAATCTGAGGCCCGGTGAGGCTGACACCACTCCAAGTGTCTCTATTTTGTTCAAAATGGACTTATTTTTAAGTGAGAAATCAACAACTGACATACGGGAAACATACCAAACACCTTAGGATTGTGTTAAAACTTTAGGAAAATGATTCATGTGTCATATGTGACGTGTACGAGTCAACCTCACCTCAATCCGAGGTGCGGTGTGACCGGTATCACTCCAAGTGTATGTATTTTGTTTAAAATGGACAATATTTTACGTACATACGCCAAACCGATCTAACGGCTTCTGATTGTGTTGATACTTTTTCAAAACGATACATGACTCATTTGTGACGTGTACAAGTCAACCCCACATCAATCTGAGGCCCGGTGTGGCCGACACCACTCACAGTGTCTCTATTTTTGTTAAAAATGGACTTAATTTTAAGTGAAATCAACAACTGACATACAGAAAAAAGACCAAACGCATTCGGATTCTGTTGAAACTTTAGAACAACGATCCATGGGTCAAAGTTGAAGTGTACGAGTCAATCACACATCAATCTGAAGCCCGGTGTGGCTGAAACCACTCAAAGTGCCTCTATTTTGTTCAAAATGGATTTATTTTTAAGTGAAATCAACAACTGACATACGGGAAACCCGCCAAACGCCATCAGATTGTGTTGATACTATAGGAAAACGATTCATGGGTCATATGTGACATGTATGAGTCAACCCTGCTTCAATCCGAGGTGCGGTGTGTCCGGTATCACTACAAGTGTACGTATTTTGTTTAAAATGGACAATATTTTACATACATATGCCAAACCGACCAAACACATTCGGTTTCTATTGAAACTTAAGTAAAACGATCCATGAGTCAAATGTGATGTGTAAAAGTCATCCCTACCTCAATCTGAGGCCCGGTGTGGCAGACACCACTCAAAGTGACTCTGTTTTTGTTTAAAATGGACTTAATTTTAAGTGAAATCAACAACTGACATATGGAAAACCGACCAAACGCATTCGGATTCTGTTGAAACTTTAGAACAATGATCCATGGGTCAAATTTGACATGTAAGAGTCAACCTCGCATCAATCCAAGGCCCGGTGTGTCCGACACCACTCACAGTGTCTCTGTTTTGTTAAAAATGGACTTAATTTTAAGTGAAATCAACAACTGACATACGGCAAACCGACCAAACGCATTCGTATTCTATTGAAACTTAAGTAAAACGATCCATGGGTCAAATGTGACATGTATGAATCAACCCCGACTCAATCCGAGGCCCGTTGTGGCTGACACCACTCCAAGTGCCTCTCTTTTGTTCAAAATGGATTTATTTTTAAGTGAGAAATCAACAACTGACATACCGGAAACCAACCAAACGCCTTCGGATTATGTTGACACTTTAGTAAAATGATCCATGGGTCATATGTGACGTGTAAGAGTCAATCATGCCTCAATCTGAGGCGCGGTGTGGCCGGTATCACTCCAAGTGTATGTATTTTGTTTAAAATGGACAATATTTTACATACATACTCCAAACCGACCAAACACATTCGGTTTCTATTGAAACTTTATGAAAACGATCCATGAGTCAAATTTGACATGTAAGAGTCAACCCTTCCTCAATCTGAGGCCCGGTGTGGCCGACACCACTCAAAGTGCCTCTGTTTTTGTTAAAAATGGACATAATTTTAAGTGAAACCAACAACTGACATACGGAAAACCAACCAAACACATTCAGATTCTGTTGAAACTTTAGAACAACGATCCATGGGTCAAGTTTGACATTTACGAGTCAACCCCTCCTAAATCTGAGGCCCGGTGTGGTCGACACCACTCAAAGTTCCTCTATTTTGTTCAAAATGGACTTATTTTTAAGTGAAATCAACAACTGACATACCGAAAACCGACCAAACGCATTTGGATTCTGTTGAAACTTAAGGACAATGATCCATTAGTCAAATGTGACATGTATGAGTCAACCCTGCCTCAATATGAGGCCTGGTGTGGCTGACACCATTCTAAGTGCCTCTCTTTTGTTCAAAATGGTTTTATTTTTAAGTGAGAAATCAACAACTGACATACAGGAAACCGACCAAACACCTTCGGATTGTGTTGAAACTTTCGTACAATGATCCATGGGTCATATTTGAAGTGTACGAGTCAACCCTGCCTCAATCTGAGGCGCTTTGTGGCCGGTATCACTCCAAGTGTATGTATTTTGTTTAAAATGGACAATATTTTACATACTTACGCCAAACCAACCAAACACATTCGGTTTCTGTTGAAACTTAAGGAAAATGATTCATGAGTCAAATGTGACGTGTACGAGTCAACCCCGCCTCAATCCGAGGCCCGGTGTGGCCGACACTACTCAAAGTGTCTCTATTTTGTTCAAAATGGATTTATTTTTAAGTGAGAAATCAACAACTGACATATTGGAAACTGACCAAACACATTCGGATTCTATTGAAACTTAAGGAAAACAATACATGGGTCAAATTTGATGTTTAAGAGTCAACCCCAACTCAATCCGAAGCCCGGTGTGGCTGATACCACTCAAAGTGCCTCTGTTATGTTCAAAATGGACTTATTTTTAAGTGAAATCAACAACTGACATACGGGAAACCGACCAAACGCCTTCCGATTGTGTTGAAACTTTAGGACAATTATTCATGGGTCATATGTGACGTGTACGAGACAACCCCTCCTCAAATATCATGTACGTATACTCAGCTTCAAATTCATGGGTGCAAGTACAAGGCACAGATGAAGATAAACAATTTCCAAAACAAGTTGACCAACGTGCATCATCCTTGATGGAAGTAAGATAGAAATTCACATGGACATTCTTAAAGATATGATTTTTATGTATATAGTGAAAGGGTGGTGGATGTTCATTATTGATGTTGTTCGTCTACGGGACTTTCACCTTCTCTTCTCCTCTCACTATGTTTGAACATCATGCAATATCCTTATATCATGTGGGGTTCTAGTGGTTCTTTCCCGATGATGGAGGTGTTAAACATCAGATGGTGGTGTTTGTGAGCTAAAGAGTATAGTGGGCAGCACCATAAAAATTAAGTGGTCGGTTGATGACATGATCGGCGTTTTGAATTAGATAGTCTTGGGTAAAATCCATCTTAAGTGTTTAGATCGGTTGAGTACATTGAGATGAAGGTTGTGGTTGTGGTTGGGTTGTGTTATGGGTGTTTGGGGCAATGTAAGTATTTAATGGTTGGGTTGTGATTGGTTGATGACATGTTTCTGGTTGATATACTGGTTTTTTTGCAGGTTTGTTTGATGGCTGTACTGATGCAGATTTTTTATTTGCAGTAGGAAGGGATTTAACAGCGCTTTTTTAGCGCTGTTAAAGGTGTCCTTTAACAGCGCTTTTTTAGCGCTATTAAATGTAACCTTTAACAGCACTAAAAAGGCGTTGTTAAAAGACACCATTAACAGTGCTAAAAAATCACTGTTAAAGTCATGAATTTAACAGTGCTTTTTTAGCGTTGTTAAAGGTTACATTTAACAGCGCTTTTTTAGCGCTATTAAATCCCCCCCTATCAGCGCTGAGATTTACAACGCTTTTCTAGCGCTATTAATGCCCGATTTTAGCGTTGATATTGCCCGTTTTTGTAGTAGTGATTTGAGAGGTCCACTTTATGGGACATGTCATCTCAGAGGCTAGAGTTGTAGTGGATCCAGAGAAGATAGAGGCATTTCTTTCTTGGGAGCCACCTAGGAGCGTGACTAGGGTGTGGAGTTTCTTGTGGTTGGTTGGATACTATTGGAGGTTCATTCTTGACTTTTCAGGGTACCAACAGATTTATCGACTTTAACAAAGAAGGGAAAACCCTTCGTGTGGATAGATAAGTGCCAGTAGAGTTTCCAGGAGCTGAGGCGGAGACTGACGAGTGCCCTCATCTCGAGACTACTAGAAGAGGGTGTTGGGTATGTAGTATTATGCAATGCATCAGGGAGAGGATTGGGTTTTTTCCTAATATATGAGTGAGTAGTGATTGTCTACATCTCATGGAAGTTGAGGTAGCATGAGCAGAACTATGTGACACATGACCTAGAGTTAGCATCAGTGGTCTTTGCCTTGAATATGTGGAGACACTACTTGGTGGGTGAACTTTTTACCATATACTCCGACCAAAAGAGTGCCAGGTATATATTCTCATAGAATGACATGAACTTGAGATAGTGTCCATGGTTGGAGTTCCTAAAGGACAATGACTCTGAGATATTCTATACTCTGGGGAAGGGGAATGTGGTGGAAAATGCGTTCAGCAGGAGGTTTGGTTTACAGATATTGAGTGAGGCTACAGAGTATCTAGCCGCGATGCAAATATTCTTTATGGATGATGATGGAGCAGCTTACCTTTAGTCGATGACTATCACTCCTCCACTCTTACAATGATTCAGGGAGGCACAGCTTGTAAATTTTTACTGTGAGGCCCAAAGTTCTCAGTTGTCCTTAGGATAGGATCCTAATAGATTTTAGATAGGTGGGGAGAACATCATCCTTTTCATAGGATGCACTTTAGTACTGGTGACATTGTAGGAGGATGTGTTGAGGGAGTTCCATAAATCCCCTTTTTCAGTACATCCTGGTGTGGCGAAGATGTACCAGGACCTCTAACACCAGTACTGGTGGCCAAGGATGAAGAAAGCGGTATCAGATTCCATTTCACGATGCCTCACTTGTCAGCAAGTGAAGGCTGAGCATTAGGTTCCAGCAGGCTTGGCACAGTTACTTGAGTTACTAGAGTGGAAATGGGATGGTATCTCGATGGACGTCGTAACGGGATTACCACGCATGTCCAGGGGCCATGATTCTATCTGGGTGATCGTTGACCAACTCACCAAGTAGGCTCACTTACAACCCATCTGGGATTAGGGGTCGGTATATGGCTTAAGACACCTCTACGTTCAAAAGATAGTGTGGCTTCACGGGGTTCATTTGATGATCATCTCATACCATGATGCACACTTCACATCCAGGTTGTGGGAGGGATTACTGGTGGTGTTTGAGACTTAATTGCGCTTGAGAACAACCTTTCACCCTCAGACAGATGGTCAGACAGAGTAGACCATACAGACATTAGAGGACATGCTTCATGATTGTGTCCCTTATTTTTGTTGTAGTTGGGAGGACCACCCACCATAGGTGTAGTTTTCATACAACAACAGTTATCACTCCACCATTATAATGGCACCGCTTGAGGCCTTGTACGAGCGGCCTTGCAGATCACATCTACGATGGACAAACCTAGGGTAGTCAGCACTTATGGGTCTAGAGTTGGCATGGGATACCAATGAGAAGGTTTATATCATTCAGGAATGGATGATGACTACATAGAGCAGATAGAAATCATATGCTAACAGGATATGGAGACCCTTGGATTTTGAGGAGGGAGACCATGTATTCCTTCGGGTCTCACCCCGATGGGGTTTGCAGAGATTTTCCTGGGGAGGAAAGTTATCTCTGAAGTTCATCAGACCTTTTTAGATCCTTAGTAGAGTTGTAAAGGTGGACTACCACCTATCTCTTCCCCCATAGATGCACTGGGTGCATGATATTTTTCTCGTGTCACAGTTGAGGAGGTACTCGCATGACCCATCGCACGTCATCAACTAGGGTGATTTGAACATTGATGATGGGGTGAAATTTGAAAATTTCCTGGTGGAGATAGGGGATTGACATGATAGGGTCCTTTGTGGATGGTTGATTCCTTTTGTGCATGTTCTTTGGTAGTATAAGAACCTCCAGGAGAGCACATTGGAGAGGGAGGCTTGGATTTGTGCTCAGTACCCCCACTTATTTCTTTAGCCATGTTTTGGCTTACGAGGACGTGAATACCAAAAAGGGGGGAGAAATTTAATGTCCCAAAATTTATGTGTATTTTTTTAAAATTATATGAAATTATTTTGAAACTAGACGCTTTGATAGCACCTAATTCTGAGGCTCGGTGAGCCCAGAATAAGATTTTAAACTTTTTCTAAGTTCATTTAAGTAAACGTGCAAGCCAGTTTTTATAATTTTTAAACTGGTGCTTGAATAAAAATTCCAAAAGCGCCATTGAACTAAAAATGGTAGGATTCTCCTAGAATATATTTAACTTCGACCAACGAGGGTCGAATAGAAAATATACTTTTCAGAATTTTCAGAAAATAAAAAAATAACATAAAAAGTTATTTTATATTTATTTTCTCACCATTGAGTAGTGGCACGCCATCAATTCAGTGCAACGATGAGGTGGCGATGATCCCCTTTAATGATACTCCTTAATAGAAGCAAAACAAATACATTTTTTCATTAATGAAATATCGTAATGATGTGGTGATTCAGCGTAACAAAAATGCTATGATGTGTTTATCTATTAATGAAATAACATGTTGGGTAATTAGCCATGGAATTTCCTCTGACGAACCTATGGAGAAATTCCTCCCCAAAAAAAATGAATAAGTTTGGATAATTTCTAGCGATGTCAATGCATCTCAAAGAACGGGACCGGAGGGCGACGAACGCCGATGGATTCGAGCAGAACTTGAATCCTCATGGGTAGATCGCTTCAATGATGAACACCTTTGAGGAAAGGGTTTTTTTGTTTTAAGTTTCTATATTCTTCATTCTAAAAGACAAATGTGGATCAACCCACGAACAGTTTAATCCGCGGATCACTCGTTCTTAAGGGAGGGTACTTCTCTTGGGTTTTTCCACCATAATTACTTGAATAAATTATGATAGAACATCAAATCATTATCCCATTGTTTCTAAACCTCTAACACGGATGGGCATGGTCTGACACGAATAAGGCCTGAGTCCCTCCTCCTTGTGTGTTTTGTGCATTATTCATGACCATGTCTTTGAAATGGAAAGAAGGGGTATTTGGGGCCATTGCAGGGAAGGTGGAATCCTATAGAGGCCATAGGAACAATTGGAATGAATAACGGACCACTAGACAGGACCTGATGGTCCGTGGAAGAACCCTCTGGCATGTCGGCGCTGGCAGTCACCAGCGGTGGCCCGAAGTGGCGGCTGTAGGTGGGTGGAGGCACGCCACAATGGTGCGTCGTAAGATGTGCCACAGATGGATCAAGTCGCGGCGGGTTGGGAAGAGTCGTTGGACTCTATGCCGGTAGTTAGGGTGGGTGAACATAGCAACCCATCCTCGTCGGTGTACCGCAGATGCGGCAGGCCACGATCACCTGACCGCGGTGGAGGATCTGGCTCTACAGACGACCTGCAGAGTGAAGGATAGTTGGACATGGATTCCAACTGCGTAACTGCCTAGCGGAGAGGGTCGGGTGTGGGCCGACCCAATGGGCTGGACCCATGGCACAATGGGACCATGGCCAACGAGATGGACTGGGCCAGACCTAGGATGGGCTGGGTCTGTGTCGGTTCAGTAGACCCCGGTTGGACAGGACCCAACCAACCCCTTTTCAAAAAATCATCAATATCATTCAAACCGAGCGTCTGTTTGACGAGATGTTTATGGTGTTAGAACCCTCATGATGAGGCAGATCATTTTTCATACTCTATGGAGGATTTTCTTGGAAGTTGAAATTCTACAAATGGATTAAGGAGGAATTCTCCTGGAATCAAGAACACTATGTGCAGAAACCCTACGGTTGGATGAGACCTAAAGACTTCTTAGAAGCGACCATGTGTGGATCAGCTGTGATGGAACAGTGGGAAGTGGATCTGTGTGACCCAAAAATCCAATGTTGGGGAGCGGCTTTGTGTGACCTAAAAGACCCACGGTACTCGACAGGAGGAGTACCTTAGTATGGACAAGGTGGGAACTGGCTTTTGTGTGACCCGACATTCCCACAGTGGGGAAAGGCTTTTGTGTGACCTAGTATACCCATGTTACTCATCAAGGATGAGTACCATAGTATTACAAGGTTAGTGGGAAGTGGAAATCGTGTGACCCAGTAGGCCCACTGTACTCATTGAGGAGGAGTTCTCCAGCAGCCCATGGTATTCGATGACATGACTAATGATCCTACTTTCATACTCTAGATTATACCTGGTGTGAGATATCTTGTTTAGTGGTTTTATTTTTTGGATTTATTTTTGGTCTTTCCTTGTTGGTTTGGGTTCCCTACTGAGTATATTGTTACTCACCCAGGCAAAGGCTTTACCTACATGTGTTATGTCTGGTGCAGACGACTGCCGCCTTGATAGAGGACTTGGTTTCCTAGGACCCGGTGGTACCCAGTGAGACCATGTAGGCAGGGCCTACTTCTACAACTTCCAGCAGCTACTCTACACTTACCCAACATGTGGGGTTTCTAGTGGATGGCATTTAGAGTTTTCCTTGTACTTTCCTATTTTCATTTTATATTTTTTGGGGTTTATATTCTGGCCCATTTGACATACTATTTTTACTTTTACTCAGTAGTTGTTTAGTGTCATGCATGTTTAATTTTACAGATTTGGGATGTGGTTGTGTGTACGTACGTACAGGTACTTAGGGAAATGCCTCCCACTTGTACGTTGACACCTTCAGCACTAGTCGCCAACCCCTGGACTTCAGGAGGAGGGCTTGGGGTATATCACAGCTTGGGCCCCAGGGGATGGGTCATGATATTTAGGAATCACACATTTAAACTGTTTTCAAGTCTTCTTAAAAATGTGTTGTGTGGTGTTGGGCCTCCATGGTCTTCATTTACATCAGGTCTTTCATTCCACCATACTAAAAATATCTCTTTGAGATTCCCACCTATGGTCCAAATCCTATAACCTTAAACTAAGAACCAATGGTCTATGAAACATGAACTTAAACAAGTTGAAATGGGTCCAATCATTATGAACATAAACTATTTGTAGCCTATACAATCCAAGTTATATGACTTTAAACTACAAATCCCGACATGCTCAATGCATGATGTTAAATTGTATTATCTGCCCTACATAAAATCAGAATACCTATTAAATCTTAATATGATATGATCTTTACCCCATATTGAAATTGGGATTCCTCATATGATAATTATGGGATGGTCAACAAACCTTATCCCATGCCCTGAACATGGGATTCCCCATGATAACCATGGGATGCCTCAAATTCACTTTCTAGAGAGGATCATTCCTATCAGTGTTGGTCTTCTACCATGACCCATTATATAACTATGTATGGATTGATTCCCATCCTCATGGGATATGTACTGATTGTCATACTTCTAATCTCTAGGAACAATAGGAAAATCAGTAATCATTTATCCCTATCGCCTCATTTTTGGGGTGTAGGCCTACATTAGCTTCATTCACATTAGGTATTTCCTCTATCATACAACATAGATACATGTGGGTATAGTACCGATCAATCCAATAATCATGAAATTAAATTGTTTTCCATAATTCTTTTCTTTGGTCCAAGTATCACAACTTTAAATAGATAGCCCATAGTCCAAGCAATATTTCTCTAAACTATTTTCTATGGTCCAGATCGTATGAAATTAAAATATGTGTGTCTCCTCAAAAACTACGTGTGGTTTGATTTTCAACCTCATGGGATATGTAGTGATGCCTAAACATTTTATATTCAAGACCATTTAACCAATTCACTGCAAAACCATTACCTGTGGTGAAATCACTTAAAAATGTCCCACATGCCACCTTACAGGTATAATCCCCATTAAATTTCCTTGATCTATTAGTGGGTAGAGATGCACTCATATCCTAATATGAGGAAATAATGAATAGGTATCACTTGAACAAGATCACTAGCGTCCTCAACGAATGACATTAAATAGCGATCTTACCCCGAAAAAGTTCAATATGCCTCAGAATAAGATACGATTTTACACTATATCAAACCAGAATTCCCCTTATGGTAAATATGGGATGAACAAGAACTAACATCATCATCACACAAAATTAAACTATATCCTTACCTAGTATAAATTTTGGATGCCTCATGTCTATGTATGAGAAGATTTAATACCCTCATTCTATAGGGAATCCCACTACCGGCATCAGTCTTCTACCACAACATATTCCAGAACTTCATGATCATCATCATGGAATTTGTAGTGATGCATGAAATTTTTATCCAGGGCTCAGCCCCTCCATCGACTATCCCTGAAACTTTTCCTTCCCCTGTTTCATGGCCCAAATTTTATGACCTTAAAATAGATCCATGGTATCTTTAGTATAACCTTAAACTATTTGAAACCTACCCCTTACATTTCGAATTACATGCGGGCCTTTTTGGACCTCCATTAACATCTGTTTAATACTATTTCATTCCACACCAAACACTTTAGGATTCCCTATACTCCAAAATATATGACCATAATCTCATAGTAGATCCATGGTCCAAGAATCATGAACTTAAACTGTGTGTATGTAAATTGGGATATCACATGTGATGGGTCCTCCTGGGATTCCCAATCACACAGGTTCATACATTCTTTCACGTGATGTTAAACTGTAACCTTACATTATGAAATGAACATAGTATGACCTATTGTCCTAGCATGAGGAAGAAATGATGGGAAAATCGATGCAGAATCCCCATGTATCGTGTCCTCATCACCTAATGTTAAACTATATAATGCCTCATCCTCACTATATGACATGAAATTGTATGTCCAAAGTCTTCAACATATGATGTAAAACTACATGTTTATCATCATTATTGCATGATATTAACTGAAAAAATAATATTATTCCCTTGCTTTAGAATTCCTTTTCTTTGATGATAGTCACTTACCTCATCATTCATGTTCTTCATCTTTTGTTTGGAATTTGAAATAATGCTCCCTTGGAAGATGATTTTAACTTTAGTTAAGACTGATACACCTACCCAATGTGATTTAAGTCATGAAGGCATAATTCTAAGAGTGTTAGAATCCATTCAAACAAACCATCACGTCATTTCCATGCTTCATGTTCCCCTTATTTAGATTCAAATCCTCCTCCATATATGAAGGGTCTCCCCTAATAGAAATGGTTCCTAGAAAAAATGGATAACCTAATATCTTGGGATAAAACCCTGAAAGACATTGACATTTTGAGACAAGTATCATGTTTTCAAACATGTTCAACAGTCAACCCTCGTCTTTTTATCTCTATTCCAAGCTATGAAATAAGAATGATATGTTTCAAAACTAGTTAGTAGTTATCTTGTATCGTTACAATAATTCCCTTATGTCCCAGATTTTTGGCATCAGTATTCACACTCTATATTCCCCTATATTTGGGTAGAATTCAACACCCCTATAATTATCCCATTCATGCATTAACGCACGTCAAAAAATAAAGTTGAATGTCCAAAGATCCATGTTCTCTATTCATAGCCTCTCTCATCCTGAACACTCTATGTAGTCAATCAGAATAAAAGACCCAGAGTGTTTGAGGATTTTCTAACACTATCATATGAATGAACAACCACATGGTCATCCCTTATTTCTTACACTGAGCATAAATCACCATAGATTATGGATTTTTTGTTGGTTATCTTAGAAATATTATTGAAGTGTGATAATAAATCAAAAGAATATGTTCAAGAATACATGTGTCTAAAAGAAACCAAAGTTCCATAAGGTCATCCACATATTAGAGCCTCTTCTTTGTTTAAAGACTCCCATAGATATCAGCCCAGACGGTTGAGCGTTGGAGCTCAACTAACATTTTATTGGTGGCTACCAATGTATGATAACACTCTTCTAGGAATTCCTTCTTTTTATCAGCTTCAGAAAAAAATCTCCTCAATTTTAACCCACTATAAGTTCTACTTGGATCGATATTCAGCCTCCAAGTATGTCACCTCCTCTACATTGGCTTCATTCACCACAAACTAGGCCTTCATGTTGTTGATGATCTCATTTTGAGATGCAAAAACCACTGCATGCTTCTACACCAGCCCTTCTAAGAGGTAGTTCTCATCCTTATCCTCCAAAAATTCCTTGGTACTCTCATCCTTTTTCCACTTTCAGGAAAGTTCAACCACCTTTCATTCAGCATGCACCTTATCTTTAAGGAAATATCAATTGAGTGCATGAAGTTTTCTATAGTTTTCCCCAATGGTCCCCAAGATGACTAGCCAGTGATAGAGAGATCCCACCGACTATTTTTGTTCATCTATCTTAATATGGGTAATGAAATTCCACACATACATCCATGCCTTTAGAAATGTGATATGATTCTCCTCAACAACCTCTGAGCTATAATCTTTAAAGTATTTGGATGGTAAAATCTCATATGGATAGAATACCACTAATATATTATCAGTATGGTCATCCAAGTTCATGTATTTGGTCATGAGAGGATAGAGAACTATCCCTAGAAATAGATTCTCCCAAGACTCTTCACCAACTATGGAAGCCACCTAGCCCCTGGGGCACCCCTGAGGTAATATAAACCATCCTAGATTCCTTATTTTTACCTGTTAATGGTGTAACTTCATCTTATTCCCTCATATCTACCACTAATAGAAATTAGGGAGCAGACACCTCTGATGTCGATTCCTGATTTTCCTCAACTGCAGAATAAATTATTACCTCTACCATTAGGACTTTAGCTCCAATATCCACATCAGGCGGCACCACTACCATGAGTTTTACCATTGCATCTCCCTCATCTATCCCTTACAAAGGCACCATATAAACTCTATCCATCAAGGATGTTGTCTCAATAGACCCTTACAATGGTACCTCCACAGTTGACCCAATTGATGTGGTCTCCAGGGCCTTTTCCACTAGGGATATAACATTCTCTATTGACACCTCAGCTTTTGGAGCCACCGGCTCAGGCATGGACATTTTCAGTTGAGACATGAGTGTTGTTTGAACTATTGTTCCAAAATAAGTTAGCCAAACATAGAAAGGAAAGTAGGACAAAAAAATGTGTTATGGAAATAAGAGGCTTAAATGAATAGTACAACCCAGTGAGGAGCTTAAGGAGGTTCGTAAGTAATTTCTCTAGAAATTTTTCCTCCGAAGAATCTACTTCAATCATTATAACTATTTAAACTGGTGGATTTACTCTCACGGCCACATAATTGCTGAGGCCCCCAAACTTTCCTCTTTTAGGGTTGAGGTTCCCTCACCCTCCTCAAGAGTTCTATCATAAACCTCTCATTTTTCAACTATTATTGAAATCAACATTATTGAAAGATATGAAAAGACAATGAGTTAAGGGTTGGGTGATGTCCAAAAGCACACAAAGATCAAAGGATATACCAGATCGATGGTAGGTAAATCTCCATATAAGATCCAGTAGGAATAAATTCCTCATGATTCATCTAATCATTTTCCCTCAGAAGCACCAACAGCTTCACACCCCAATAGGGATACTAGAGGGGAAGACATGCCTAGCAGCATCCTCACCTGATCAGTAAAGGGATGGGACATACCATGATGGTAGATTAAATAAACAAATTATTCCACATATTGCATCGCCTCAGTGTGAGGAGCATATAAACCTTCCTTTTCATTGCCCAGTCTGGTGAAGAACATCCCCTAGGTGATGAGATACTTACAGACCCCTTGATGGGTGATAATATTCTTTTGGAGTCCCAAATCCTCTTGGGAATTGGGAAATACTGTGTCATTGGGAACTTTAGGGTGACTTATCTACTTCCTCGAGCCTTGAACAAATTCCCTCATAACCATCCTAGAGGGTTCACCTTCCTCCTGTGACCGCCTTCCAAAAAAAATTGGGACTAATTGTGATACTAATCTCCCTTCATCTTCTGCCCATGTGGGGATAGGTAATTTCGGTCATGTTGTTGTTGTTATTCCCACCATGCTAGTTCGGCCTCCGTAGTGTGATCCAGCCACTGTTCGGGCCTGACCCCATAGTTTTGAGACCTCTCCTTCACTAGTTCAGGTGGCTCAGTGCCACAACATCTCCCTAGGATATCTTCTTTCCTAGATTAGTACATATAAAAATATGTGTTTGTATGTGGTGGTAGGTGGAAACAACTCATTTTGTATCATTCTATCCCTGCATGTGAACATGTTTTGAATTTTCCTCAAAACTGAAGGTTAACCCTCATGGAAACCTCTGTGTATACCTTTGGTGTTCACAACTATGGAAATTTTAATTTCCTTGTGAACCGATATAGATTATAAAATTTATAGATCATCTCATAGTTGACTCTATCCACTATTACCCTGTCTATGAAGTCCAGAATGTATGATCGCTTCTTTAAGGTCTATCTTCCATCATTAGTCACAATCCCCATTGGAATGGGTAATGGGTGAAATATGAATTTTTCTTCCAACCCGACCTTCTCCAGCACATCCATTATTCCCAACTTGAGAAAGATACTCTCAGTGATGTTTATAATTATTGGTAAAAAGTTTTTTGTTGGAGGTGTATGGTATTTGGGAACTCATATCCAAGTATACTTCCATCCACACAGCTATATAAAAAATGGAGAGGCACAGACACACGAATTGGAGTGTGCCCTTCACTGATATGGAAGAGAACCTTATAAAGCTTTTCCAATACTGGGATAGGTTGGTTGATGTGTTACCCCATATCCATCATCACTACAACAATGCAGGTTCTGAGCTAAACCCCCATATGTGTGTCACTCACAAGGAGCATCCAGCTATATATGTGCATGGAAATAAACCCTATCAGCCTCACCATTGGAGATTTAGGATTGATGTTGTATCCCTATAGCTTTCACTAGCCTACCTCCAAGATCCACCAGTTGGAGTTCTCCTTTCCCCACTAGTACGACCCAGGACATGTGTGTGGCATCCTTAGTAGTTTCTCTACTAGATACCCCCCTGCCCCTCATGTGGCTCTTCTACTAGTTCATTCATGAAATACCTAAACCATTACTTGAATGGGATTTCATTCATCATCATATTATCTTAGTCCATCCCCTATAGAAACCTTAGCAACACCCTTTCAAGGGCGGGAATCTTATCCTAGTCCTCCCATATGTTCTCTATGGGGATAAACTCATCATAAATCTCCACCTTTATTGGTATCCCAGTGATCTGGTGAAGATTCTATAGGCTGATTCCAACCTCCCTGTGGCACAAATGAAAAGTGTTGGTTCCTAGGGACCACCTACTCAGCAAATCAGGTAAGATTTTCAGGTGGAAGTAGACATGGAACTTTGAGACCCATGTTTCCTCATATATCCCCCACTCACTTTATATCTACCATAAATTTATGGAATGACACACACACCCAATAGTCCTAGGCCCATCCATTGATAAAATTACTACCTGGGAACTGGTCTTAGTTGTCATTACAACATTTGAGAGGATTCCACAATCCCTATTTGAGAATTTTCTCATAATTTAGGGTGGATTCATAATCCTCTAGGTTTTTCCCATCAATATTTTTTATGTGGTTTCAAAGAGCATCGTCTATGATTGGAACCAGTAGCCTTATTCCATTAGTATTATCCTAGTGTGCTTATATACTAGTAGGTTGGTTTATCTCTACATGTATTGGGTATAAAAACCTCGTCTATTATTATAAAACCATATAGTGGAATCTTATTGAAAAACAGGAACTCATTTTAGGCCTCTATTAGTAGCATAGTGAGCAGGTCATAGTTTGATTCGCTTCTAATTCTCTCTATGATCATCATATTCCTAGGCATTTCTTCCTGAAGATAAATAATAGCATTGTTATCCATTTCATTCATGACTTAGAATTACTCTAGGATCTAATCTTACTTCTCTGTTCATAAAGATATGATTCATGAAGATCAAATTTATGAATCTATATTCACGAACTTCGGTTTGTAAAGGTTTGTATTGTTGAGAAGCATTCATGGAGCAAGTCTCATGGAGACAGTGAGCTTCATGAGTGATAGGGATCAAGATCACAAAACACTCATTAAGGACGTGAGCTTCATGAAAAGTGGGTGCTGAATTTTATCTTCCTGAGAGTCTGGTAGACACTCTCATGGGCCCCTCCACACTTTATAGGTGTACCGACGACCCTAGGTGCAATATGGTCTTTATAAAGTGGGCATCATGAATGAGCTTTGCAATCGGCCTTCACAATTGAGCTCCACAATCCAACTTCATGAAATATATTTGATTTCCAAATTTTGGTGATTCTACCTTGGAATATGATCATATTCTTCCCATCGACTCGCGTTCTAAGGAGGGGTATTTATTAGCACCCAAATATGCATTCCATAAAAATATTCATGATTAGCATGCCCATTATAGGGAAAATCTGAGCCCAAACATCCCCAAATTCCATATAAGTGGAATGTTTCATGAAACTTAGCTCCTTCACAAATCCCTAGAGCTCTCAAAGCTCCCAGGTCATGAGGATCCTTTACAAGCCATGTGATGTCCTGATGTTACACCCTTACACAACAAAATTTGTAGTTATGAAGTGCTTCAAGAATGCATAGAGGGGTGAAAATAACTATTCTAACATGACTCTTAGACTCATGGGTCTCGAACACCAGTGAATCTCATAAATATTCATGAAAAACTCTCTTATTCATGAAACCCATGCCCTATAAATACCCCCTTCAGTTCGACATTTGAGGGATAGAGGTGTAATATTTCAAATTTTTAAATCACTCCCTTTTTGTGACCCCCGACCCCAAGAATGATGAACCAAAGAAAAAATGGATCACCCAAGGTATCCAAGCCCCGCAAAACCTCTTCCCTTGTGTTCTTGAGATCTTACACCCCAATTATAGATTTATTTCTTGAAGTCTTGTTCCCTTCATAGATGAAAAGGTTCCTCTATGGAACATGAGGTTTTTCAATGAATTAAGCCTTCACGAAGTACCTACCCCCCAAAACAAGTTCTTCCCTCTAAGGAACGGTCACCTTGTTTCATGAATCATACTTCTTTTTTAATCCACTGACTTATGTGAGGACACCAAGCCTCACGGTTACCTCCTTCATGAACCCCCAAATTTCATGAAGCACATCTCTCAAGCTTCTCCATGGTTCCTCCCTCCTAGTGGAATCCCTTCACAAAGGCTGAGTGACCACGAACACCACACCTATTAAGGACTAGTTCAATTACACCTCAAGTTGATATGTGACTAGTGTTACCCACTCTTGTATCCATCCACTTCACCCCAAGTGAAACTCACACCTCCCACCTATATGTTTCTTCTAAGCATAGGTATCATAATATATTTTTCTTCTAACCATAGGGACTATAACATGGGTTCGTGATTTAAAAATCCTCCATGTTAGTTCCAAGGTCATTCCCTACACAAAGTACTATGATCGATGTCCAAATAAGCTTGAGGGGTTAGGAGTGATTCCCCCCACATATGAGTTGTGTGATATAAAACTTCCTAGATACACATTCTATTCATATGACATTAAACTATAAAAAAACATCCATAGTATAGATGTAAAACTATAGTCTTACCCCATTAAATATACACAGGATTCCCTATGTATAATAATCATGGGATGCCACCTTCTCCCCCACCATGGGAGGAAACTCCATGCCTGGGGAGAAAACTCCCACACCAGGGAGGCTTACATATATAATCCCCACACCATCTATACCCAACCTATGAGGAAAATCCAACCCCTATACATATTCTATGTATATTCCCCATAATATCATTCCCCATTGGGGGATGATACACCTTCAATGGTAATCTTCTACATGTAATCCCCACACCTTCTCTCCTCACTATGGGATGAAACTCCTCCTCAAGAAAGCATCCATGTGTACACACCATACCATTCCCCTAAGATCAATCCTCTTGAAAAGGGAATATTATATGCATAATCCACACACCATCCCTCATTGATTATCCTTTTGTGATATCAGTGTCCTTACCACACGACGTTAAACTACATGGATTGGAATAATCACATGACCTTAAATTGAAGCATCAAAATATGTGGGTTTTCATCGCTATCCTCTATATAGGGTATGTAGGGTGACTCATTAAGGTTTGATACCAATAATGGTAAACCATCCAGGTGTGACATATTCCCTCCTAGGGACTCACCTCCTTGATTCACCTCCATAGGGACATTTGATCAACCTTTATTATCTCCACAATACATTAAACTCGTGACCTAGTCCATCTAAAACAGAAGTCATTATCTATCTCCATAGTATGTATAGCTTGTGATCAAACTCAAAATGACTACCCTATGCATAGTTTGGGTTTCCTAAGTTAAAAATCCTTGGAATAATTATTCCCATGGCATTAATTACCTCATTATCGACATGGGATTCCATGGGTTCCATGCCTAAGATGCCTTATATGAGATTCCCTCACATGAGAAAGATGAATAGGTAACAAATTTTCTCAATGTCCGAACATTCCCATAGATACCAAACATGAATACTCTCTTGACTGAAGGTTTCTTTCCTATTAAGACATAACCAGTGTAATTAATCGGCGTCCACAAAGATATGGAACTAGGAATGAGTTCCACAAACCTAACTTAATCTATGATGGATACCCAGACTAATCAATGAGATCCAAGGAGTAATCCTTATAAGGAGGAATCTAAATCCCATCATCTAATTTAGATCAAGGAGAAGACATCGCATAATAAGTGATGAAATCCACCCACCTATTGAAAGTGGGAAAGAAAGGATACATGAATCCAGTATGGCATAATCTAACATGTAGGTGGGGCCCCAAAAAAAGTTTAACAAATAGATAATATGTTACTATATTGGATAAATGATTTTTTGATAGAGTTATGTTGGTTTTATGACCTATTTTAGTTCTTTTTGGTTCTATTGTTTATTTTTTGGTGTATTAGTATGCTATTTTCACATGTGCACAAGATACCTTGGGAATGACCCTACTAATTATACATTTTATGCTCACCCTGTATATATATAAACTATTTTTTAGGTCATAAGGAAGACATTGGGGACCAATATAGACATTACTAGATTGGGTTTTAGACCATATGTTGATTCACTATCCTAGGACTTGTATTTTGGTATTTACTTGGAAAATTTTGTTTTTATTTGTTAAATTTTTTTATAAATTATGGGATAGTTTTTTGTTTAATTTTATATTATGTGATATATTTTCTTATTGTTTTTTATCATACCTCTCAATCCTATATTATATAGTAGGTAATTCACCCCATAAGTGAGATTTTATACCCTTGGTGCTACTCACTAACTCAGGGCCTACTAGAGGTAGGATTTGGGAGTCATTATCTCAAATCCTTAATTATAGACCTATGATGGGTTCCTCTAGATTGAGGTTTTCATGATAATTGGAATCTAATTTATACTTAATATCTATATAATAAAAAATTATACTTAAAAATTATTTTTTTGGAAAAATGTTTTAAATTGCGGTTTTCAGATTTTTTTTAAAAGTAATTTCTTCCACTTATAGAAATTAAATTTATTAAAATGTATTAAATGTTTGAAATCATAATCTATAAATTTTTTAATGAGTCTTATTACTTTTTTTCATAGTGAATACAAAAAATAGTAAAAATTTATTACCATGATTAAGGTTAAAACATGTTTACCGGGGGTTAAACCAAGAAATTAAGGTTTGATTTAAAATTAAAAGTATATTAAATCCTATTATTATTTCTATATTTTGATCCTATATTATCCTACCATACAATACTTTTCCATTTTAAATCATTTTTTCAATACGAAATTATTATATTTGATTCTTTTAATAAATTCCAAGTGTGTCATGTCCCCCACTTATTAAAGGACACCCACTCACCTATCTTTTTTACAATTAAAGAGTCTCTTATATTGGATAAGACCAACCAAAATAATTTTTAACATCACTCCCCATGTTCTATAGGTTCTTTTTTATCACAATACCATTTGTTCAAGGCTTAAGGTGTAATATTAGAAAGGTTTCACAATGAAGAGGTATAACTCTTAACTGGTCAATTTCAATTTTATTTGTTCTTACAAATTATTTATACCTATATTATCCATAATATAATTATTAATATATTATCATCAATATAATAATAAGTTATTATGATTATTTCAAATCCTTTTTTCACATCTTTTAAACTAAATGGGAAGTGACAGTATTGTTCATGCGTGTGTGTGGAATACCCCATGATGATTTGAATCATTTTCTATAACCTCCCCAAATGTATATTTATAACAATTAATTTAATAAAAATATATTATATTTATGATTTAAAAATAATTTTTAATGATAAAACATTAATTATATTTTTTTCCTTATTTTTATTAGAAAATAAAAAAAGTTTCCAAGCGTACGTACGAACCACCATCTCTATGAATTGCGTAATTCATTTTTCTATATCTAACATTTAAGGAAGAATATAAATATTTATATAATTAATATATATTATATTTATATCATAAATAACATTTTGGAGAATATATATCCATGATCAAAGTACAAGTACCGAGACTTTTGAACTGCGACTTTCATTAAAATTGAAACAGTTAACATCGAGAAGTGAAGTTTTTAATAAAGAATTGCTCACTAATGGGTGTTTAAATTTTATAAGTGGATCATATGTGATATTATAGTTATATAAATGTTTATTTTATATAATTATAAAAAAAATAAAATTTATTATACAAGAGGTTAGAACACTTACTAACCAAGTAAAACATGATATAAGGGTTTTCAATCTCAATATTGTTTTCTTGATACATGTTTGATGTTATGCAATGATTTATGTTTGTGAGGTGTATATACTTCCCCATTTAAATCTTATATCATGAATTTCTTTATGATAATTATATTTAACATTCCATTTGAAGTTATTTTTTCATGGGACTTATGATTCAAAAGTTACCATAGAGGTAAGGTATTTTACATTACAATATAATTTTTATTGTGATTGTTTATGATTAAATTTACTATTTAGAAATTATATTTTATTTTTCTCCCAAATATTATTTATTTTATTCTCCTATAGTTATTTTTATATATTATATGTTTTAATTCCATTTTTCTCTCTTTATTTACTTAATTAACTGAAGGATTTTTTTAAGGAAAACTGATATTGTTTTACTATTCAGTCAAGTATCATTATCTTCTATGTCAATATTTTATTTTAAAAAATAATAATGGTTTTAATATTATACCATTATATTTTGAAGTCATTTATACCCATGTTTTAATTTTTTATAAAATAAATTAGAATGAATATTCTTTCAATTTTTGGAATTAGGTTGTTTTAAGATTTTACCAAAAACCTGAAAGGAGACTTTTTTTAAATGTACACTGAATGAATGGAATTTATTATTTTCATGGTCGTTCAATGATTATAATATTTATTTTCAATTTTTCATGTTTCTTTTTGAAATAAAATTTTTTCCTTAATATTTTGGAAATTTTATTATTTTAAATAACTGATTTCAAAATGAAAATAATATTTTCCTCAGAAAATGTTTTATATATTTTCAAAAAGAATTGTTCATCAATGATAACATCCTCTGATGTAACTTTTTCTTTATTAAGAATATTATTATATGATACCATTGTCATTCTTTCATGTTATGACTTATGTTTATGATGATAAAATATGTATGAAACCCATTTTCTTTTATATGGTTTAACTTTAGATGGAATGTTAAATGTTTTTATGATCTTGTGGTATACATATACAAAAATTAGGATAATCTAATACTTGAATTATTTTTATCCATATAATTATTTGGGTAAATATTTATGATTTATAATATAAAAGGTACTTGGGATGTTTCCCCAATCCCTAAAAATAGGGTACGTGTGAGTTTAGCCTAAGCTTGAAAACAGGATACATAGGATGTTATCCAAATCCTAAAGCATGTGCCTGGGTGGTTATACTAAGACTAACATACAAATAATGTCTCTATGGGTAGCCTCAATATAATATTTCTATGATTATTATTAATTTTTACTTTATTCTAGTCTTTATAATTAGATCTTATGCCAATGTTATTCTATCATGAATCGTGTTCTTTGATTCCTTTATTATTCATGTTTTATAAATTGTAATTCTTTATTCCATGACTCATGATTATGAAATATGAAATATAAAGTATGGTTTTAAAATTTCAATATCATGTTTTCATACCCATATTATCATGTTACGATTAAATGGACAATGATATCTCACGATACCCTTACTAAGCACCTAAGATCAACCCTTTTAATGTTTCCTTTTCCCGATGATATGTAGATAGTTTTTTAGTATGATATGTCTAAGAAGTGTACTAGTTGTGAAGAACTTAATAGTAGATGATATAGTTCATTTACATAATAGTTATTTATTTAAAAAAATTCAAAATAAATTAAACCCTTATGGTTCTAGTGCGGATCATAATATATGTAATAAATATTCATCTAATAAGATTTATATTTATGTAATAAATTTTTGTGGTTTCCATAGTCCTAATAATTTTAACATGAAATAATTTCTAACAAGTAAATAATATCAATGCTTTAGAATATGTTTCTAAATAAAATTCATCATCCTCATTACAATTGTATAAAATTGAAGGATTATTTTGTATATGTAAATTGAATTCCTTCTCCTTGAAGTTGATGTTGGATCTATATAAATATTGTCAATATATTTCTATTATGAAATTAAATTCCTCTATAGGAATTATGGAAGGGGTTTCATAGAGATTCATCCCATGGATATTGAATATGAATGGGTTATATACATTATATTAAATTATTTAACCACTTTTTTCCCAAATAATTTATATTCCATGTCTTGAGTAGGTGTTTAAATGGTTCAATTAAACTTTCATGATATGAAAGAGTTTTTAGTACCAAAATCAAATTTTTTATTTGATATTATTGAATTAATACAAAGTTTACCTATAACTATTACATTAGAATTTCCTCCTTCAAAATAGTTTTATAATAATCTTATCTTTTCTCTATTATCCTTAGTGGTTTTTTTCATCTTTTACCCTCATTAAAACTTGGCATAGAATGTTGACTTACAACATTTTTAAGTGCATTATAGTTTAAAAATTATACCATATTTTAAGGATTTATCACTAAATTATTTTATTATATATTATTAGTGGTATTATTCATCTCCCTTTGACATTAATTAGCTTGATTCCCATCTTTTCCACACTTGGAAAATCTCCTAATTCCATTAAGGAAGTTTCTAAGATGCTTCTTCCCACACTTAGGACAATTGGGAAGTAGTAATTTCTTCCCTCCATGATATTTATCCATCAATCACGTAGAATTAAACTCTATTCTCATATTTTTTATCTCCATTACCCATGATAAAATTGAGAATCGACAAAATCCATCTCAATGTTAAGGAAAAATCAAAAAAAACATTATAGTTATCAAATTCTCGAATCGTAAAATCATTTTGAAGACTCAAACTTATCACACTAAATAAGTGTTTAACCTTAATTTTGGGGTTGATAAAAAATATAGAGGCATACCATGAAATCCTTATGAATTTTTCCTTAAAACTCTTAATTGATTTATCCTCCTTTTAGTTGAGTCTAATAAACTACCTCTATATTTTAATATGGAAAGTTCATGGAAATTTTTTATTCAAAACTATTTTCTTGAATCCTTCCCACTCTATTGATTAAATTTCTTCCTTAGGCTTAATATTATCAATAAATTTCCACCACTGGTTGGATTCTTTATATAAGTTATAAATAGATATTACGACATTCACTTTCTTAGGGAATTAGAGTGAAAATAATATTTACTCAATAGAATTATTCCATTATTCCATAATTATAAGGTCATATAATATACTATATTTATTATCCCTTGTCTCATAAAGTAATCAAATGAAAATTTTCATTTCTTATCAAAAGAAGAGTTTTTCATATGATTCACATTATTGTTCATAATATGAGTTAGTTGAGAAAGTACCACTATGAAATTATTGAATCCTTATACCATCATAATAGGAATTTCATTTGGTGAATTGAAACATTGGTTATTGGAATGATTCCTTCTATTAAAAACAATTAACTAAAATAATGTAATGTTAAGGATAAGAATAATTAAATTCAAAAACATATAAAAATAAAACTATGAACTTAGAAGGAATAACTCAAAAAATAAATTTATATCCTAACTAATGAATTAGTTGGTTTCAATATAGGTTATCCATGGTTATTTTCTTAATAGGTTTTCTAAACTAACTATTTATATATTAAGTTATATAAATATAAAATACCATAACAATATATATTAAAATCATTAACAATGGTTAATAAAGAGATTATGAATCAACCAAACCAAATCCCCTAGGAGTGACAAACTATATCTGTAGTTAGGACCACTTATTATGATTTGTGGGAATATTGATTTAATATACAACCATCCTTTTAGGGTTATTATCCCTTGGTGAATCTATTCTAGATACTTTATCTACTTTTTTATATACAAAAATGTATTTCAATTCTTAGAATCTACACACTCTTTATTTTAAAAAAAAATAGAATGGTTTCCTATAATTAAGATTATCCTTATGGTTTTCATAATTTTTTTTTACTCTCAATCATATAAAATAGATAAACCTTACTTTGATATTAAATATAGAAACACAATACTCGTACATATTTTATTTCATAATTTTAACATAAAATTTCTTAAATAATAACATATAAACCTAGAGTCTCAGTGTATTTGTGATATTAAATACAAAAAATACAAAGATAAAACTAATCCAAAAAATCTCATTGTGACTCTGCCAAACTCATCCTACAACCACCCATAGCCATAATGTCTTAACCCATGTCACAAATAATATAATTTAATTATTTTTAACTACATATAATTATTTAAAAAATAAAAATTTAATAAACCATTTAATTTGAATTCACATCTTCACTAAGAACTCACTAAAAACCTTGATGCATCAAAGGTACAACTAAACGCATTCTAATGACATGTGGTGTGTTCTTGGCCTCCATATGAGAAACATACCTAATATAAATTACTAATTACATAGTAAATTATATTTCAATTTAATGAATAATATTAATAATTTATTTTAGGGAACATACCTACATCAACACATGAGTGATCATGTGTAGATTGGATCTTGGACGTCCTCTTCTAAGGAAAAGTGGAAGCCCCATCAACAATGTCCAATTCCACCATGCTTTGGTAGAATTTGAATAAAAAACCCTAACTAGATAAGAATAAATTTAAGATAATGTTGAGGAAAAGATAAATTTATGTTGGAATAAAAAATGGTGTACATTAAATATATGATAAAAAACATTAGAAACACCCCCTTGAAGGGTATTGAAGAGAATAGAAATGGGAGAGAGACTCATGGTGATGTGTGCGAGAGAAAGAGGGGGAATATGGATAACCTCCTCAATAAACTAAGTGGGAATATATATAATTTCCCCATTTTTAAAATCCATTAGCTAGTTGGTACTGACCCATCATCTAGCCATTAGTGACAACATTTGTGGGCTTTACTGTCTGCTGCAACTGGCATGCCAATGGTGTGATGTAACCTAGGATGCATAATACACATTTTCCTAACTTGAAGTTTTTTAAGACCCCATGATACACCCAAAACATAATTTCTTATCCAAAAAACATCATATTGAGGTGTTCCAACCATTATAACTCCATTCCAAATCATAATTAAAAATCTGTCCACCTCACCAAACTCAAAAACTCATGTTCCCTTTGTAAATTTTAACAGTTATATGAACATGGGACTTTACAAAATCTCTACCAAAAAACTTATCATCTCCAATAATTCTTGTTGGTCCTCCAATTATCCATCTTGAATTTCCTATGTCACTAAAACCTTCTAAATGGCTTCCTTCGAACCTTAAACACTCAATATGCTCTCGCAACGCAACTTTAAAACCAAGACACATAAAACAGCAAAACTAAATCAAACAGTCACCAATATCATTTAGAAATATAGATACAATCCATGGTATCTACCATTACTGAGACATCCATGTGATTTTATCCAAATAATCATCTGACCTATAATGTTCTCCGGCATACAACATATCTCATCAAGGCTAATTTTGACACCTCAGTACTTCTTTCCACTAGAATTTACTATTAAAAGATATTTTCATCATTCAAAAGACCCAATTGGGATGGTTCCCAAGTCACAACTACAAAACATACATGAGATCATCATTCAACCACTAATACCCATTCCTTTATCTAAATTCCAATTCAAAACGGAAGTGTCTCCACTGTCCAAGGACACTATGAATTAGCCAAAATTTCTTTAAAAATCCTCAAAAATTTATGAAACCCACCCATAAAATCTAAGAAAATGAAAAAAAGTGGTTTCTATATCATAGCCTCTAATTACACACAAAATTATTGGTCATGCTTCCATCAACCAACCCATCTCATGAATGATCTTACCCTACCATCGATGTCTTCCCACTCTACGTGATCCTAATGCCTCTACTCCTAAAGGTGCCCAAGATTGTTCCAACACATCCAAAAAATTACCAATCCAACTACTGGTGGGATTCCAAGTCCAAATACTCAATAAAAAAATTCAACCTTCATGAACCAAATGAAACCACTGAAATGTTCCCAATCTATTCATATTTGGACCATTCAAGAATTATCATGAACCCGAATTCAACACTCATACCCCATCCATAACAAAACTTGATTCACATAAAAAATTGTCCCATTAATATAATTAAATTTGTTATAATATCTCATCATAATTAAAATAAATAAATGGTCATCTAATGATCATCCCCATCATGATACCATGACCTCACCTATATAAGAGTTACATCACCTGTGGCTGGTATCATTCCTCCCACCATATGGATTTACTCATCCCAGTACATGAGTGTTACCACAAAGTTTCATCACCAAGTAAAATATGTTTCTTTTTATTATCCACACTAATTCAATGCTTGTAATACTAGTAACACAACTAATTAACTATTCCCCATTGTCCTTCATCCTATCCACATTCATCTCTAATTTTAAATTCAATAAGTCCCATGCATAAACTATGTGTGTTACTGTGATCTAATACCAATGGTGTATAAACTAATATAAACTATAAATTATCCCAAATCAAAATCCCTTGAGTTATGTTTCATTGAAATCATGTTGAGAATACACCATGTAATGTCATTTCTCAAGATAACCACACTCTTATCCACCACCTAGTGCCGCTACAAAACATGAGAACATACCCACTCCCTCGCTCTCAAACTAAAACACATATCAATCACAGATTCATACACCCAAACAATCCTTCCATTGAAATATCACCTTAATATTAAGTCACAATTGGTTCCACACCTTCTGAGGTTCTAAAACTCATGGTTTAATTCATATAAAACTCGAAGTCATAACCATATTTATTCCACAAACTTGATTAACAATATCAAACATTAATCACAAAATCTAGAACATACTCATTATTCTTACCTAAAAGGCACCCATAAACTCAGTCCAACCACTCTTACAGGTTTCCTTCAATCATTGAAAAAGCTTAGACTAACTAAACACTAAGTCAAAACTCAAGGTATCTATGTATCCCAACAATCCCAATAGGTCATGTTTCGAGTAATGTCACGACTCACAATAAATTATCCACACTTTAGAATAAAAAAACCATGGCATCCAATTTACCAAATTACCACTTGAGGGCCCCATATCTATAGTGTAATCTCATGATAACATAAAATCCTACCCAAGAACTAATTCTCACCAAGAATCCACCTATGGGACTGCTCCCTTGAGAATTTCAACTTTCCCAAGTCTACACACACACAAATATATATATAAAAACTTCATAATAGATGATCCATATTTAGAGCAAACATGGTCTATACCTCGATTAAGAATAATTTCATTCTAATCAATGTAGAAAAACACCATATAGGTTGTTACTATAACTTTAAATAAATAAACCTATAAGGCACATTAAATTGTAATCACCCTACAGAAATATGTATCCAGGAAACCTCATTTATTAAATTTTATTAAGTAGTGTTTAATTATAAAATATAATGGAAAATTACTTATAGGTTCTTCATGTAACTTTAAATAATTGAACCATAGTAGTAACAACCAACTAGGTTCTCCTCACTGAGGCACCATGTGCCTTACTAACCTTGTATTGTTACCTAAGGTCTCATACTCCAAGGTACTATGTTTTTATCATTGAAAATAATATAAAATTAGATCTACATCACCAATCATATGAAGGAAACTAATATATGTAAGGTTTTCCAATTGAGTAGAATACCTATAAATACTTATATGAGAAAATGGTATGTGAGTAGTTACTAACACTTTAAATATCTACATTTGTCATCAGTGAATAAATCCAAACTATAAATTCCCTTAGTGTCATGTAAATCCAACATCCCAACTCATGATGTATGAGACACTTCTTGACACTATGGTCCAGTTGTCAAAAATATGGTTTGGTCACTTTCTAATGGGTTAAGAGCCAAAAAATACATAATAACTCATAAATCCCAAAAAATGTGTGTAATCTAATGTGAAAATAAATAAAATGTAAAATTTCATACCAAGAACATTACTCCCATCCTTGGAACCCAAAACATCCTAATAGATAATGTGTTCATGATGCACCAACTCAGTATCCATCATAGGCCCTGAAACATTCAAAAATCTCTAAGATATGATATACTAAATAGTAATAAAAAATAATAAGGGTCTGATACCACAATATAACACCCTTCCCCAGTTCACTCCACACAATAGTCAGACTGGACCACCATGGAACCTCATGCATGCCTCCCAGTACACTAGAGGCTATCGAATAGTAGTGGGGGTCTATAGAGGTACCATGGGGATACTTTACTCCATATATCATAGTGTTAAATCATGAAATAAATAAATAAATAATATATCACAAATTAAATAGAAATAAATAAGAACATGCAATAATAAAATGAAATGCATCACACAAACTTTAATGGTCAAGCTCTCATAAAAGGAAAGACACTGAGGCTCAATAAATACCTCATCTCAATCTACTAAAAACCTGATATATTCTTCTTGATCAAATAATAGCAAGACTCGAACAAACCGATACTTGATACTAGTTATATTTTCTCGAGTTCCCATATTTAATGGTCATTTGAGTAGGGTGTGATTACATAAATCTGTAGGGATCCACCAACATAGTCCTATACTATAATGGTAATTTTTTGATATTTTCATTTGACATACTCAGTACAAATAATTAAATAAACTATATAATCTTAAATAAATAAATAAACTAATAAATACCTACCTTGGACCTATTCTAGAATGTCTTAGAGCGTGTTGTAAAGATAGTGCCAAACAAAGACCAGCTTCCCAAAGGGAGAATACATAAAATTGGGGCTATTATCAATGATTATCACCAATCGTTAGGTCTAAGACCTCGAAAGACCATTCTTATATTGGATAGTTCTATTATGTCTCTAATAATTAACATTAACTTAGTAGAACCTATTTCCTTTCATTTTGGATCCTATACTCACACCTTCATTGATGAGTAGAGTATTTTGGGGTGTAACCCAACATCCCTCATCCTTAACCACTCAAAAATTAATCCCATGGTAGTACCTGGTAATTCTTAATGTTAGTTTGATGTATTATTCCTATGAAGAAGAGGCCCTAAGAAATCATATACATCAATCCATGATTGATTCATGGGTGACCCATGTAATCAATTGGAGTATCCTCCCTAGATCCTAATTTCAATCTCATGTGTATCCAACAAAACATGGTCCCTCAGCCAATCCAGTACTAGTGTGTCCACTTGTTCCTATGGTTTATCCTAGGAATTAGTCAAGGGGTTCCAATACCCACTCTTGTGATGTAAAATATCTATTATTAGTGATACACATCCCACCTTTAACCTCATACTACCATTCAAATATGTGTTATTATTTGAATTCTCAATGGTCTACTGGTATTTCTATAGGCATTCACAATGGTATCATATTATTAGAGGAATAAATACCATCATAATAAATATGGTATATGTGGCCACACATAAACTATTAGAGGATCCTATCTACCCCTTCTATGTGTCCACTCATACAATAACAAAAACATCTTATGTTGGCCGATCTAGAAATATTCACCCAATACACCATGAGACTAGATCCCAAACATATCAAGATTCCAATAGTCTCATCCATATAAACAGGTGATTCTTGAGAATCCAAGGAAATAATAGCAATTCTAGGTCTAATGGATGATACCTATGCATGTTGGGAAATAACCTATCATATAAAAAACAAACAAAATATAGCAAGGGATAGCCAAAATCCCAATTCCACCCTTATAAACATATCCCCTTTGTGATTATATTTTCAGTGTGGGTTCAATGTGAGACCCACTACCATCACTAACCATTTCTACATACACCTTCTCAGGTCCATATCATGGAGGGGAATCCATAGGGTCCCCATGGTCATCACTAGAGTGTAGGAATCACACTCAGAATCCTTGATCAAAACTAGTCTCTCAAGTCAACACTCTATTCCTATAGGATGTCTCATCCCTTGAAAACATCAACACCATTATGTGTCCTCATAAGCCTCCAGATTTTAGACACACAAGTATCATTGGAGTGATTGATTTTAAAACCACATAACATTCCCCATCGCCATTTTTTCAATCCTCACACCTAACCTAACCACCATGTATTTATAATTCCCACTCACCTGATAGTCATGTCACAGGGGAAGAGGAGTTCTTACCCCATAGTCATTCTTCCACGTCTAAGGATTTATGGAATATCACTATCAAGCTACGACCCACTAGGTCCAATCATTATAGTCTAACCATCCACTCTATTTAGAGTTATATTAGAGTTCTAAAACAAGGTCCACTAATAAACATCTATCATTGACACCCAATCCATCTATGTTCAAGGAAAACCATCCAGTGCATGAGGGTCTAACAGATCCCTTAACACTTTTTCAAATTCCATGCATTTTATTTAAACTATCCAATTTATTAAATTAATCAAATGGTCTAGTTTACCATCAAAGAGGGGTTTTTTATATCACATGTATTCATAATAAAATGAATAAAAACTAAATATCTAGCACATGAGACCATCTACCATAAAGTGAATCAAACCCCTTTTTAAAGTCCCAGAACAGAACCCCCACTTTGGCTAAGTCTCGAGAAAGATCATCCAACCACCACCCATGGTGACAAGGTCCAAACACTCATCAAAAATCATCTGGATTAATTAATTATAACTACTTAAAATTAATTTAATAAATAAAAATTAATTAACCATCTAATTTGAATTGGTATCTTTGCTAAAAACTCACAAGAAATAATTGTCATTCTTGATATGAAACCAAACCCATGCCAACAACCCAAAGCATGTTTTCGACCTTAATCTAAGAAAAATATCTAACATTAATCCCCAATTATATAATAAATTCCATTTTCATTTAAGGAAAAACTTAAAAATTTAGGTGGTGTGACATACCACTATTAACCACCAAGCTATCGCATGTAGAATGGGTTATGAGATATCCTCTTTAATGATAGGTAAGAATTACCACAATCAATTTATATTTACACCATGGTCCAATGGATTTGAATAAAAAAACCTAACCAAAGAAGTAAAAAATTGTAATAAATGGAGGGAAAGATCAATAGAGGTTGAAGAAATTAAGGGAATGCCTTAAATAGATGAGAAAATTCATTAGAAACACCTCCCAAGAAGGGGATTTAAGAGAATAGGAAGGGGAGATAGACTTACAGCCATATTTGAAATAGAAATAGGGGGAGGGGGACCCCCCATAAAATAACTTAGTGGGAAGTATTGTCCTTTCCCACTTTTTAAAATCTATTATCTTTTGAGTATTGTTCCATCACCAAGTCAGTGAAGACAGTGATAAAGGAGCTTACTACATATATCCACTAACTAGCCAGTGATGTATTGTAGCCTAGGATACTTTAGCTACCCTGTCCTCTCTTTGGGTTCTCCTAATACACTAAAATTATCTTAAAACACCATTAACCATCTAAAAATATACTCTTGACGTGTTCCAACCTTTAGAACTCCATTTTAAATCACGCTTCAAAATCTTTCCCCCTCACCAAACACAAAATCAAGTTACCTTAGGAAATTTTAACCACCGTTCAATCATGATACTTTAAAAGTTAACACTGAAAAATATTGATAATAAAAACTTTCAAAAATTATAGTATAGGATCATTCACCTACCTCACCACGACAATGAAGAAAAATTACACCCCTAAACTCAAGATTCACATTATCCTTAACCTTCCGAAACACTTAGAATAAAAAGATAATAAATTTTTTCCCCTAAACCCCAAATCTTTATAAATACACTTTAATATGGTTCCACCAAGAGATAAATAAAAATACACCAAGAGTTAAGAGATATGGATAAGCATACCAATGATTGGACTCAAAAAAATCAAAAAAATAAAATGACAGAGAGGATATTAAGGAATGAAACACCCAAAATAATACCTAGGTTGACTTACCAATATAAGAGATAGGGAGAGAGAAAGTGGATATTGGAATAAAGGTTTTCATTGGTTTAGTTTTTCTGGAAAATGATGGAATGAAAGAATCAAGGTGTCTTAATTACTAATGATGTTTACAGATGACATCAGTGGGATTTTTTTTCTTATTGGTATTGATGTGTATTTTTGATTCCATATCTTCAATAGATTCTTTGAGTATTTTGGAATATTTTAGATATGACTTGGAGTTTTATCATTCCAAAGAGAGACAATCATGATTTTACCACTCTAGTAAAATCATAAATGAAGGATATATGATAAAAAATTAATGGGGTTTATTTGAGATGTTTTTTCTAAAAGGACACTACCAAAGAGTAAAAGATTTTATCACACTATAAAATATATTTTATAGGATGATGTTAGTACTAGTTATGTCTAATCACACCATGGTACAATGAGACATACAGTAAAGTATATTTTTATGATTCAAAATAGAGACCCCATGAAATATTTTCCATCTTTATTTTATAATGGTTGATTTGGTCACACCACAACCATGTGGGTTATTCTATAAGAATTCCATTTTGGGTATATATCCCTGGAATCATGGTTAGTTGTGGGTGAAGTCCTTGTTCCATGGGATATATCATTATGCAATAATGTTTGCATGATTTCTTATAATTTAGAATATCATATCATGATATTCTCAGAATTAAAAATTGAATAGTATCCAAATTATGTGAATTTGATGTTGATATTAAGATCATATCACAATTGGGTATCTAATTTCAAAATATAGTGAATTCAAATTCTATCATGTAGTAATTATGGAGGTTATTACATGGTATTTATAATTACATTCAATATCAAAAATTAAAATATTTCTTAAATTTTTTGGTATTATCTTGGAATTTGATTGTTTTATAAGAGGTTTATGAAATATTTAGATAAAAAATAAATAGATGAAAAGTGTAAAAATCATGGGAATGAATTTGGAAGGATAAATATTCAATATTAGGTTAATTGAGGTATAGGTATGTATTGGAACTAATTTGACACATCTTAAAAAATAAAATACAATTTTAAAGTGATTTAATTGAAGATACATATTTGATAAATAGAGCAGATGAATAATGACAATACTCATTCCAGTTTATTGTTGATTATTTTTTATAAATTCTTGTGAGTAACCATTGTTTATAGTATTCCATAAAAATTTTCCTTGAATCAGTGAGTGAATAGAGAGAAATTGGGAGAGGCCTTTAGATAAATAGTGATCTATTCTTGTAAAATAAAGTGATTTTATTATATATTTTACTGCAAATAAATATTGTGTCAAATAGTTTGTCTTATAAGAAAAAATTAACTAAAATGAGCCATTTTATTCAAATAAAATTTTTCATTTCAATATAAAAATAATAAATTATAATATTTTAATATGATACATCATTAATAAAACCACAAGGGAACTAAAAGCACGGGTAAATAAAAATACCATGAACATAAAATACATATCCTTGTGATTTTCATTAAATATTATACCTCTTTTTATAACTATTAAAATAAGGGAAAATGTTAGAGATATAATAAAAAATTTGGTGATGAATTAAATTAATAGGGTGAAAGATTCTAAAAATGTATGTAAGGTTATATATAAGAATTTAATATGACCATAATATATATGGTCATTGGATATATGTTCAGTGGACATATGGTTGTTAGACATATATTCATTGGATATATGGTTGTTCGATGTAAATTCATTATGTATACTTATATCCAATATGTACATTATGGTTATTTAATTTTTATAAATAAATTATAACTAATATAATTCATAAATAATAAAATAATTTAGGAATGAAATAAATAATAATAATAATAATAATATTGTAATAAAATGCATATTTTTTTCAACATATTAATATTATTATTAAAAATATTGATTTTATATGTTTAGAAAATTCAAATAAATATTCCACTAGCAATTTACTAATAAACTTTTATGTAAATAATATAAATAATGGCTCGTGATTAAAATTATTCAATGCTAAAAATGGATATTCTTATCAAAGATATGTTTTTATAAGTATTTTTATATTTATATAAAGAAAACTGATCCCTTTTTCAGTATTATTTTAGTAATATTTAATATTAAAATTTATAAAAGAAATTATTAAGGATCATTTAATTATTAATTGATGTGAAATAATATTAAAACAACTTAATTTTTAAAAAATAATTTTTATATAAAAATAGTTTTTTTAAACTTTTTCTCATTTAAGTGATAGATTTATCATATTTAGAAATATAATTACATTAAATGGAGTCAAAATATTAAATGATCTATTCAAAACTAAGTAGTATGGTCAATTTTATTTTTAGGTCTAAAAATATGTTACTGAGGGAATAGTGCATAGCATCAGTAAACTATAAAAATTATAAAATAAATTATATTTTTAAAATCTTGTGTAAAACTTATAAAAATAAAAATAATAGTGTCTAATGGATTTAATATTTACCCCCATTGGTTTTTTCTAATTAAGGGGAGATGATCCATTTAAAAATAACTTTCCTCAACTATTAAGTAATGAGAAATTGTAAAAATGCCACTCAAACTAACCTATAAAAGGAAATGTCCACCACCCCTCCTAATAATATCATAAGTATATGTCATATATTTAATACCAACCAATTTTTCCCTCTTAAATCCTTATTGGACATTGAGTAGATTTTGGTACCAAAAATAAGGCCAAAATACTTCTTTTTAAAGGAATCCTTGTCGAGATAGGAATAATTTTTTAAATTGTATATATAATTTCTTCTCTAATATTTTCAATTACCTTATCATATAAACTCTTTATAAATATCATTCTTTGCTATAATAATTTTCTATTAATATCATTATTCGTATATTAAAATTATATTATTATTATATAAATCTAAACTCTTTCTTATTTCATTAGTAGTGAATGTTCTTGTTTCGGTCAGTTCACCCACCTACATGAATGATGTTAAAACAACATCAAAATTTTCATCACGAATAAGTATAAAGAAATAAATACTAGTAATAAATGATATTATTGATTAATTTATTTCATGAATATGGTTCTTAAAAGGTGAAAAAAAATAACAGCCATTATAATGTAACTTGGTGTTAACTTTAAATTACCTAAACCATGCTCATCATAGATTCCATTCTCATAAACCATACATATACATTCCATCAAATGAATATGGGATTGAATAAATCAATGTAAATAATGATTTATATACCTCTATTATTATTTTTATGATGAAATCAATATCATAAAATGAGTATTGGCATCGCTATTATGAAACATGTTTGAAACAATAAATATTGATATCTTCTGGTGTTGAAAATAAAAAATAACTAACTAATGTATGTGTTATTAATGATTATAATTGAAGTTTATAAAAAATAATTGATAAAAATAAATTTCTAAAATCACTAATTAAATGTTTATATTTATTATATAGGTTGTTAAAGAACCTTTTGGAAGTAAGGAATGAATTTAAGGGTTTCTCATTTCAATTTTTGTTCATTGAAATATTCTTCATATTCACCAATCATTTATTTTATTTTATTTTTTATATACTATCATATGGAAGTAATTTATCATAATTTTTATGTAATAAAAGATATTTATAAATATTTCTAATGTTTTGATTTTCAATAGGTTTTAATTCAAAAGTTACCAAACCTATAAGGGTTTCTTTTTAATATCACTTCAAAATCAACATTATTTAGGACTAAATTCCCATTAGGGGAAACTTTATGCTCACTAAATCTAAAACCTAACTATTTTCTTATATTTTTTTATTTTTTTACATGTATTCTAACCATTTTAACTCTCTTTGGTTCATAATAAAACCAAAAGGTTTCCTATGAGTGGAGTTGACCTCATCTCATCTTTTCAATTGAAAATTTTTCCCATCTAAGTCCAAAACATTTATATGGTTTTTTATATATAATTATTTATATTTACATGTTTTATTAAGTTCATTTTATATTTTCTTTGAATTTAATTACAAAATAGTGGATTAAATATTTTTTTAATGGTTTCTATATATTTTATTTTCTATTTTCTTTTAATGACATTGAAAATGTGTTAAAGGGATATTTTTTAAATACATTATATATAAACACCATTTCACATAATATTATTAATTTTTATTTACATTGATTTATTTCTAGGTTTTCATGGATTTCCAAAGTAATTTTCATTTTCATTTTTTTAATATTTCCTCTAAAATAAAAGTTTTTGAAAATTTAATGGATATTTCTTTTTATTTTTCAAGATAATTTTTTGATGTTCTTAAAAAATTATATATTTCAACATACTTAAACATTTATAATGTATACTAGGGATGTTATATAATTATATTATCTTCCATAATTTTATAGGTAGCTTATGATCATGTTTCTTTTAAATATTCATGAAACCCATTTATTTCACAACCATTAATTATGCTTTAGTGGGATTATGAATTTTTTCATGTTTATTGCCACACATATATATGTATTATAATTATATTACGGGTCAGTCAATTATATCCCTATAATCAATTGGTTAAAGTTTCATATCTCATGAGATCATAAAGGGACTAAGGTGGTTATCACAAGTCTTAAATATTATGGGGCAAGGGTGGTTTTCCCAAGTCCACTTTGTTATGGGAAGATGATTATCCTGGTAAATTATGATATAAATTTCTTGGTGGTTAACATTAATATATTTCATAATTTATATTCATATTTTTATTTCCTTATTATTATGCTATTAAATATACCTATTTAATTTTCTCATGACTCGGGATAATTGACTCATGTTTCCACACTCCTATGACCCATATATTAGGTTGTTCCTAAATATTTATGTCATTATTAATGATTTAAGATTCAAGTTTTTTTGGGTATGATTTCTTTATGTTATTTTTATGTTCCTTGATTATATTCTTCTATCAAATGTTCATCTTATTCTCACTTATGATCTTTAATTAGTATCTTTTATGTCTACCCCTTATAGATAATATGAGGTCACCCTTTATTATGTTTCCATATACCTCATGTAATAAAAAAGAGTATTATGTTCGATATTTTATTAAGGGTATCATTTGTAAGTAATATCTATGGGATATGTTGAAAAAATGTTGAAAAATAAGTTAGTTGCGTATCTAGTCTCTGAAGACACTAAAACTATATGTTTGTTTGTGTGTTTTATTATGAGGTTTTAGGGATAATCATGTAAAATGATGTATTATATACGTATGATGTGATAGGTTTTTCTCAGTTGGTATTGGAGTAGTTTATAGTTATTTTTGTGTATTTGGTTTTGAATAATACAAGAATATAGCCTAAAACAACATATAAAGAACCAAAAGTGGTGTGTGGTGAACCTAAAATATCATAAGTCAAAATTAAGGTGCCACAATTTAGTACATATTAGAACTATTTTACCTTATCATATGATTTACAAATTGGGTTATTACTCCTTAAAACACATTCTAACCATTTTGATTTTGGTACTAGAATAAAGAACGAATCATGATATTGGGGTGTTGATTGGTATAATCAATATTGAAACATCATATTTTTTCCTAGTTACATGAATTATTTTCTATCGTAAAAATTATCTAATATCATTAATTTATATTTACAATGGATATATATTGAATTATCAATGAAAAATATTAGTGGTGTGATGATTCTATTCCATGTCAATAAATCTAATCTTATAAAAGTTTTTATAAATGTGATTCCTATAAATCTTATTATTCTTCCTTTAGTGTAATTTGATCTAATTTTTTCCATGGACTGGCTCTCTCTATCTATAGAAAATGTGTTAATTTTTTATATAGGTAAGTAATATTTCAAATCTAGAATCAACCAATGATCATCTATCAGTTCAAGGATGACTATGAACTCCCTAGGGAAATTACTTCACTTATATGGGTATTAATACCAAATCATGAGGGATATTTATGTTAAAAAGTTTTTTTGAAAATAAATATTGGGGATATTCTAATAGTGAATGACTTAATTAATGTTTTTATAATATTTTCATAGAATTCCATAATATAATGATATTGAGTTTTCAATATAACTCATACCTGGTGTTATACCTATATAAAAGACACCTTATATAATGGACCTGTTTGAGTTAGAGGAATGAAAGAAGAAACTCCAGGAGAATGTGGATAAGGGTTTTATATGCCTTAGTTATTTACCATGGGGTTTACTGGTCCTCTATATTAATAGTAAATATGGATCATTGTTTCTCAATATTTATTATTATCAACTTAATAATATTATGATCAATAACAAGTAACCTATACCCCGTATTGGTGAATTATTTGATCAATTATAAGGGGATCAATACTTTCCAATGATTGAATTTATATCTTTATATCATAAATTAATACTAAAAAGAGAGGATATACCCAAGTTATTCTTTCATACAAGATAAAGACACTTTGAATTCATAGTGATTCCATTCAAACATACTCATTCCACAATTATCCTCATGGATCTAATGAATAGAATCATTATATATTACCTTTGTTGATTTATATTAGTATGTATATATGGTAATTTCATATATTCCAAGAGAATGGAAGAGAATAAAAAATTATTTAAGGATTGTGTAAAAGTCCTTGAGAATGGATAAACTATATTCCAAATTTATAAACCATTAATTTTTTCTATATAAAGTATCATTAATGGGTCATGTGATCATAAGAAAAGGTATATATATAGATCCTTTAAATATTTAAGGGATTGAAAAATGGACTAGACTAATAATTATAATATATATCCATAGCTTTCTTCTAAGGTTTAGATATTATCAACACTTTTTGATAAATTTCTCATAACATTCAAATTCACTAACCAAGTTATCTTGGAAGGGATTGAAGTTCCTTTGGATAGATGAATAGAAAAGAAAAGTTCAATGAGATATAGAGAATATTGGTCACTAATAAATTACTCACACTACCTTGTAGTAGAGAAGCATTTTTTACATATAGTGATTTATTAATGAAGGTATCGGGATGTTTCCTCATTAAGAATGACATAGTGGTAGCTTATTACTCAAATCAATTAAATTATAATGAGAAGATTTACCCAATGTATGATTTAGAGAAAGAAGTGGTAATATTTTACTTAAATATATTGAGGAATTATCTTTGTGGTAAAAATATTGAAATATATATTAATGATAAGAGTTTAAAGATTATATTCACATAGAATGAGTTGAACATATATCAAGGTAGATGATCAGAGTTGATCATGGACTGTGACTTCTCAGTACATTACTATCCTATGAAGGTGAAAAAAGTGATTTGTGCTCTAGGTTAGAAGGATAGTGATTCCTTATTCATTATTAAGACTTAAATAGATACAATATTCATGTATTATCAAAGGATGGACCTTAAAATCATAAAGTATGGGGATAAATCCTTTATTTCCCAAATGGTTTCTCAATCTTCCATATATAAAAAAATCAAGGATGAAAAAAAGGAGGATATTGATCTATATAATAATGTAATTAATATTATATAGTTTAACTTTGAAAATGATGGAATTATAATATTTAAGAAATGGATATATGTTTCTTTAATACCATGATTGTAGATGGAGATATTGGATGATGCACATAGCTCATCATTGTCAATCTATCCAAAAATAAAAAATAAGTATAGAGATATCAAGAATCATTTATCATGGTAAAAATTGAAGAGGAATATTTTAGAGTATATATTTTAATGTTTGTCTTCTAAATAAGTTAAGGATAATAATTATAACTCTAATGGGATAATATAACCATTACTTATACCTATATGAAAAATTAGAGAACATATCCATGGATTTCATTGGAGGCTTTATTAAGACCTCTAATTTACATAATACCATTTGGTTTATATTTTATCTACTTAAAAAGTTAATACATTTCACTATTATTTATAATATTTCTCACTCAATCCACCTTTCGGTGCAATGACCCAAACAATTATAAAAGAAATTCACCAATTTGATTTATTTAAATGTATTACTATGTATTATGGTAAGAGAAAAACATGAACTTATTTTCTCTTATTATATCCTATTTAAATTAGTATTAGGATTCATTACTATTGATAATATAGTCATTGAATAGTGATCGCATGATTAGTAAAAAAATAGTGTTTTAACAAATCCAATTGACACGGATAAAGGAAGTGATGGTCTCAACTAGTAGGATCATACCTTGTAAAGCCTATTTCTCAGAGATTCTGAGGGAGATAGAATCTATAGAATTTTCCCTTGACCATTCCCAAGATGAGATATAATAACTTAAGCATGATTTAAATTGTTTAAAGGATAAGCTCAAGATCATCAAGATCACAGTCCAAACCATGTTTGTCAAACCGCCAAATGAAAGTCCCACTATCGCGCACCTTATCTTAAGGTGTTTTCTGGTGTATTAAAGGGATATGTATCAAAATCCTAACAATATGAATATGTATTTTTTATTTTTTTCAATATAACAATGTTCATATTTTATTCTTATTATTACCTTAAAAAAATTTAATTTTTATTCAATAAAATAAAAATTAAATTTTCAGGTAATATTCAAATTAAATTAAGGCACTCATTTTAATGAATTAATGAATTTTTTAAATGAATAATATTTTAATAAAATATTATTATTAAATAATTTTTATTAAATATAAATGATCATATAATTTTTATAAAGTCAAATGTAATTTTTATAAGCATTTGAAAACTGTTATTGTCAAAAAACCAGCATTTCTTAATAAATGTTGAATTTTATTTAAAAAGTGAAAATGATAATATTTAGAAAAAATATAAAAAATTAATATTATTTTTGGAATAATAATGTCTAAATTATTAAAATAGTGAATTTTTTATAATTTTCTGAGATAGTGAAATTTTTGGGTAAAAATTAAACACTATATAAATATACAGTGTATATTATGACATCATAATGACCCAAAAGTGATTTAATTAACACTATAAAATTAATCCATTAAAAAATTTATTTTTCCATTTAAAATAATTTGATTTTAATTTGATTTTATTTATTTTAAAAATCCATTATGAATCCTCCATAACAATTAATATAATTTCAAGTTTTAAAATTCATTCTTTAAAAGTATGACTCACTTCCACATAACCTAGAATATTATTTTTGTAAGTTCAGCCCTTGGACTTATAAAATAATGAAAACCACTCCTATTTAGTAGAAACCATGTGAAAAAACATTTAAAGGTTTTTTTTTGGTTATTTTATTATATAGATTCCAAAACCTAAGTTTGAGAAATATTAAAGAAATCCCCTCTCATTTCCTATATAAACCCACCCAATATACCATTTCTCTTCACTAAAAAACATTATAGCATGTCCATAATACTCCCTCCCCACTATGTAATCCTCACAAGGAACACCCAATCTCTCAACAATCTCCTCCCAGACATTTGGATTCACACACTCAAGTAATGGATCTTCGCCTTCTCTTCTTTATTCAAGTTTCTTTATTATCTTATGCCTTTTATTTCCAATTCCTAATGATGGGAAATGTATTTTCACGTACCTATTACTTAAAATTTTATTTAAAATTTATGATATTCCTTTTTCTCTCTCATCAACCCACTTTATGAATTTTTATGTGACATTGTTATGCTGCCAAAATTTCACTGTGATTTTTCATGCCAAAACAATTATATAGTGAATACCATACCCATTTCTTATCAAGGGTGTTCACTTTTATACCCTTATACTTAATTTAATTGGGAATTACATGTATTTATTCCACATTCCCTAATCATGGAATAAAATATGATGATTAATTAATCCATGTTGTAAGATCTATGTGGCATACTTAAGCATGAGAAAGAAATGAATGTAATGGGTCTGCCTGAATTATATTGAACTCCAATGCATTTGGTAATGTTTAGTCTCATGATACATCATGTTTGAATAAATATTGAACCTGATTACTTTATAGTACTTTTTCTATCATTATGTATTGGTGGTTATTCTTGACCTATGTTTATGATGCATTGTTTTAAGTTGTTTCCTGATTTTCCATGTTGCCTTTATGATTATCATGTTATATCATGTCTCATTTCTCACATTTATGATTCCTACTTTTTTTATGCCCAATTTATATGCCTATTTTATAACATGTATTATTATATTCATGTTATTCCATGTTTATTCCCTTACTGGGCTTTATATCTCACCCCTTTCTTATATATGTACCCTAGTTATCCCATACAGTTTTAAGTTCTAGGGAATATTATGATCATATTAAGTAAGTTTTAAATAAAGATTATGTTTTTCATGTATTAAATTGTTATGTAATATAATTAATTCTAAAATACATTATACTTCTTGATCTTTCAGATTTTATTAAGTGTAATATTATTTAATAAATCATGTATTAATGTGAAATAAAGAGTAAGGTTGTTATATTTGGTATCAAAGGAAAAGTTTTATTTATTTTTTTGATTAGGATTAGAAAACTATAGTGAAATCCTTAGGTATAAGGATAATTAAAATAAAACATCCCGAAATTTTGTTAAGTATAGAGTAATTTTCTTATCAAGAAAATACATCCTTGTCTAGATACTTCAAGTGGATGTGGTTCTGGCATAGATGTACCAATAGAGTCAAGTTTTCTTGGATTGATGAATGTAAAGAGAGATTCAAGGAGCTGAAAATAAGGCTTATCACTAAACCTATTCTTACACTTCCCACAAGTGGAGAAATTTTCATAGTATTTAGAAATGCTTTAAATAATGGATTGGGTTGTGTGAATGAAAAATGACAAAGTGATAGCCTATTCTTCAAGGGAGTAGAAAGTTCATGAACAGAACTACCCAACACATGATCAAGAGTTTGTTGTACTGATCTTCACTTTGAAAATATAGAGGAATTTTATCTTTTGAGAGATGTTTGAAATATATATGGATCAAAAAATACTCAATTATATATTCAAACATAAATATCGGAATATGCACCATTGAGGATGGTCATATTTGATCAAGGACTATGACTACTCAATTCAATACAATCCAGGGAAAGCGAATAAAGTGGAAGATTCTCTATGTAGAAATGATCTATTGATTCTACCATTTATTCAAATTAATAGGTATCCAATCTTATTATATTATTAAATGATGGGAAAGGGAATCATAAAGTAAATAAAATTATTAATCCTTTCAAAAATTATTACTCAATTGTTCCTTATAGAGAGGTTAAAGGATGCTCAAAGAGATGATGTGGGAATTTAAAAAGAAAGTGTAAGGTATAAAAAATAAAAATTCATGAATTTTAATGTTAATGAATAACTTGTTGTAAGATTTGGGTTAAGACTATGCATACCATCGAATCCTAATTTAAATAAAGAGTTATTAGATGATGTACATAGCTTAACCTTCTTTATCCATCCTAGAATCAAAAAAGATATATTGAGATCTCTGAGAATAGTATTGGTGGGAAAATATGAAGAAGGAGATCATTGAATATACATCAAGATGTCTTATATCTCATCAAGTGAAAGTGAAAAAGAAAAAAACCAAGGGTATGATGCAACCATTACCCATACCTATATAAAATTGTGAAAATATCACCATGGATTTCTTTAATGGGTCTTCTAAAGACATAAAGATATAATAATGCTATTTGGGTTGTGGTAGATCATCTTACAAAGATATCTCACTTTATCAAAATTTGAGAGGAATTATAACTTGATCAATTTCATGGATATACATCAAAGAAGTGGTGAGGCTTCCTGGAGTACCACTATTGATTGAATATGATCAAGATCTGAAATTAACCTCCAAGTTTTGGAAAATCCTCCAACATATCTAAACATTGATCAGAACTTCATTACTGTCTTTCATCCTCAAACTGATGGCCAGTCTAAGAGGACAATTCATACAATGGAAAACATGTTCAAATCATGTTCTATGGACTTCAAAAGCGTATGGTACCAACATCTACCTTTGGTCAAGTTCTCTTACAACAATAGTTTCCACTCAAGCATCTGAATGGATCCCTATGAATCCATTTATTGTAAGAGGAATATAATACATGTATCCTAGGTTGAATTTGGGGAATGAAAACTATTGGGTCTTTAAATGCTCAAAGAAATGGAGGAAAAGGTTAGGAATATTCAGTAGGACATCAGGGACGCTAAGAGTTTACGTAAGAGTTTTGCTGAGAATTGTCAAAGAGACCTAGAGTTTGATGTTGGAGACATGGTATTCATCTATATATCACCATGAAATAAATTGATGATATTTTTTAAGAAGGGAAATATTATTCCAAGATACATCATCCCCTTTGAGATCATTAATCGTATTGGAGGGTAGCCAACTGACTTGCACTCCCACTTAACCTATCTCAAGTAAATGATGTACTACATGCATCCCTCTTGAGAAATTACATACCATACCTCTAACATGTACTAAATCCATTGGTGGTACTATTGGAGAATGACCTTTCCTATGAGGATCAACTGGTGAATATCTTAGATCATAGAGACAAAGTTCTACAGAATAAGACAATGCACCTGATCAAAGTATAGTGGAGAAACCACAAGTTTCAAGAAGCAACATGGGAACCATCATAGGTGATGAAACAGAGTTACCCTAAATTGTTTTATTGTGGGAAATAAAAAAAATTAGGGTGAAATTTCTTAAGATAGAAGACTTTAACAACCCAAACTGTTATAAATAAAATTACCGTTTTTGATTTATTTAAATTTCTTACTATATATTATGGATATAGAAAACACATTCACTTCTTTGGTCTTATTATATCCTATTTAAATTACCGTTAATCATCATTATCATTGATAATATAGTCTTTGAATAATTATCACATGATTAGTATAAATATAGGGTTTTAACAAATCCAATTGACACAGACAAAGTGATAGCCTCAACCAGTAGGAACATACCCTATGAAGCCCATTTATCGAAGATTTTCAGGTAGATAGATTATTTTTGATTTTCCCTTGACCAAGACTGAGATGAGATCCAATAACTTAAGCATGAGTGAAACCATTTATGCAATAATTTCAATCTCATCGAGATCACAGCCTAAACAATGTATGTTGAACCGCCCAATGATGTCCCACCATCGCACACCTTACTCTCAGAGAGTTTTATGGTGTATTAAAGGAATATTTATTAATACCATTATAATATGAATATATATATTTTACTTTTTCAATAGAATAATGTTCATATTTTATTCTTAATATTTATTTATAAATGATTTTTATTTTTACTCAATAAAACAAAAAATGTGTTTTTGGTTAATATTAAAATTAAATTAAGGTGCTTAATTTCATGAATTAATGGATTTTTTAAATAAATAATATTTTAATAAAATATTATTATTAAATAATTTTTATTAAATATAAATGATCATATAATTTTTATAATGTCAAATTTAATTTTTATAAGGGTTCAAAAGACTGTTATTGTCAAAAAACCCAGCATTTTTTAATAAACGTCGATATTTATTTCAAAAGTTAAAATACACATATTTAGAAAAAATCAGATAAAATGAAAATCATTTTTAGAATCATAATTTCAAAATTATCTAAAAGTGATTTTTTTCATAATTTTCTAGGATAATCTATTTTCTGTAAAAATTATATACCGAATAAATATACAGTGTGCATTATGACATCATAATGACCCAAAAGTGATGTAATAAATACTACAAAAGGAATACAAGACCAAATATATGTTTCCCTTTAAATAATGTGATTTTATTTTTATTTTATTAATTTTATAAATCTATTATGAATCCTAAAAAACCATTAATATAATTCAGGGTTTTAAAATCCTTTCTTTACAAATATGACTCACTTCCACATAAGAAAGGGTATTATTTTATTAAGTTCAAACCATGGCCTTATAAAATAATGAAAACCACTACCATTTTTAAGAAACCATGGTAATGATTTTGGTTTGGGTTATTTTATTATATAGATTCCAAAACCTGTGTTTAAAAAATATTAAAGAAATCCCCACTCATTTACTATATAAACCCACCAAAGATCTCATTTTACTTCACTCCATATCCTTTTATAATGTACTTACTCTTTAATCCCATCTCTAGAGTTCTCCAAAGGGGACTCCAAGCTCTCAAGAAGCTCCTCCCAATTATTTAGAGTCACACACTCAAGTAAGGGATCCTCACCTTCTCTTATTTATTCAAGTTTATTTATTATCTTATGCCTTCTATTTACAATTCCTAATTATGGGATTTACATGTACCTATTACTTCCCATATAATTTCTAAATTATTATATACCCATTTCTAGCTCATAAATCCATTTTATTAATTTTTATGTGACGTTATTATGTTGTCGAAATTTCACTTCAATTTTTCATGCCAAAAGAATTATGTAGTGAATATCATACCCATTTACTATCATGGTTGTTCTATTTTATACTCATATAATTATTTGAATTGGGACTTACATATATTTATTCCACACTCTTTTATTGTGGAATAAAATATAATTATGAATGAATCCATATTGTTTGATTTATTTGACACATTTAAGCATGAGAATGAAATGAAAGTGATGGCTCCACCCAGAATTATATAGTGCATCAATATTTCTTGTAATTTATCCATGAACTATGTTTATGATGCATTATTTTATTTTTTTTATGCATTTCTCAGGTTTCCTTTAATATTATCATGCTATATCATGTCTCCATGTTCAAATTTATAATTACTACTCTTTTTATGCCCCATTTATATGTCTATTATCTAACATTTATTATTCTTTTCATGTTATTCCATGTCTATTACCTTATTGATATTTATAGATCACCCCTTTATTATGTATGTCCCCAGATTATCCCATGTATTTTTAAGTTCGATGGAATATTACGATCATGTTAGGGAATTTTTCAATAAATATGATTTGTTATGATTTTAAATTGATATGTAATATACCTAATTCCCAATTGCATTAGACTTATTGATCTTAAAGGTTGTATTAAGTATAATATAATGTAATAAATCATGTATTAATGTGAAATAAATAGTAACGTTGTAATTTCTAGGATATATAAAAAAGGAAATGGAAAGGATTCATGGAGAACCACCATAAATTATATCTAGTTAAGATCATTGTTTTAAATTGAAATTATATATAAGTATCCAATAATTTTATATATATACATATATATATATATATGATATTTATCATTTCTTATCATCCACAAAATAGTGTTCAATCTTATTGGACCATTTAAACTCTTAAGGATATGCCGATATCATATTAAATAGATTTAAAATAAGGTCAGGATCACCACCTTCTCCTAGTCTAGTTCTCATATAATAGTAGTTTCCATTCTAGTATTCAAACGAATCTATATGAGACTATAAGTGGGAATAGGTACCGAACTCCAACATATTGGGAAAAAGTTGGAGAGTTTAATCTGTTGTGACTGGATATTGCTTGTGAAATTTTAGATAAGATCATCCAGTGAAAAATTAGAACCGTACAAAGTTAACAGATTAGATATATTGATAATAATCAGTGATATTTGAAGTTTTATGTTATATAAAAGGTATTATTTTGAATATCTCCATGAAAAAAAATTATGGTATTTGGGAATAATAGAATGTTGATCCCTAGATACATTAGTCCTTTTAAAATTATTGAATATTTGGGGATGGTACCTTATTATCTTACAATTTCAACAAACCTCTCACAAGTGCATGATGTGTACCAAGTATCACTTTTTAGAAAGTACATACATGAACATTATCATAAACTAAACTCATAGGTAGTGTAGCTAAAACATGATCTATAATATCCCTCCCCTCCTTATTGTCTTGAGGACTGTTGAGTGTGTATTACTGGCCTTAGGTGACGTCTTTGGGACACTAAAGGATGGAAATAAATGCCAAGGGATTAAAAAAAATGGAGGATTTGTTTTCATTTGAAAATAAAACAACTAAAACAATATAAATATAACCAAAACAAACTATATATGATGTATAAGTATAAAATTAAACTTAAAAAAAAACAAATCAAACTATAACCATATCAGAGTTCAAATTAGAAACCAAGTGACATGACCAAAGGAGTAAAAAGGCAACAAAACTCAAAGAAAAAAATACATACAACCCAAAAATCCCAACCCAATCTAATATCCAACTCAATAATCCATTCACATAGTATTAATAAGTATCATTAAGGAAATAAGATACATTTCCTTTACTTGTGTTCTGATAGATGACATATGAAAATGTGCAACAGTGACCAAGAAGGGGGTGCGTCTAAACTTAGTAGGATTTAACCAATGAATTCCAAACTCAAACCACAAGGATAATAACTAGTTATCACAATTTATATAAATTAGTTTAAAAAAATTAAAATAGTTTATATGAAATCCAACATAATTGTCCAAACTAAAACAATTTTTAGGGGAAGTAATCAAACAAGCCTTTAGAACATTTCTCAAATCCCATTTGGTAAACCCATTACATTTCTACACATCCACACATGTATTACAACCATGGACCTCCCTATACTCACAATTGGTGAGTAATACGCTTTTTAATAAATAACTTTATGAACCATTTTTATAGTGTAACTTCATTACCTTATCCATTCAATTTTGATGAGGGGACTTCACACTATTATTTGTCCCAAATAAACCTGAAAACACTACCACCATGTATTCCAAAACACATGAAAACTCATTCTACACCAAACCATTCTTTATTTAAAACATTTAAAAAACATTTTTCATGCATCAAAAATGAACCATGAGTTTAAAATAAAAATTTTAAAATTATAAACAACCATTTTCCAAAAAGTCATCCAATTTACATGATTTCCAAAACCATTCCATGATTTCCAAAACCAAAATTCAAATAAGAATTTCCATCAAATCATAGCATGATTTCCCTAAAAATTCAAGAAATAAAATCAATTTTAAATCAATCCTTCAAGTTATAATAAATAGCATTTGAGAGTGAATTCACCTACCTCTCAAAATTTTTTCAAAATAAAGAATGGCACAATAACTTCAACAAAATAGCCTAGATTTTCTAGATCCTACCTTAGATATTTATCCATTAAACCAAAACAATAATATCCCATCAATATTCACATCACATAGTATGTTTATATCCTTAACAGACTATATCTATGATTTCTAAAGAGGGAAGAAGAAGAGACTTAAGGAAAATGATGAAGAACATGAACTTATTGATGAATTTGAGCCTCCAAAAAACTTTGATTCACTTAGTAATAACTCCTAGATTAAAGATAATTGTCTCCACAACCTTGGTAGGAAGTTTAATTCATGTTATTTATATTTAAAAGAAAACAAGTGGTTTAAGAGGTAAATCATATTAGATCCATGATTTTGGGTCTAACTTTTCATGTTGCATGGTTAGGGCCCATGATTAAAAAAATTGTGTTCTTACCATGCATGAGTCGCTACCTAAAAATAGACTTTATAAGGTTGAATCACACAGTTATGAAAACTTTTCACTAACTGTATTATACCCCACTATCCAACTTTTCATGTATTCTCCTAGGAATCTACATGGTTTAGCCAAACTGTTCACTTACCTAGTGACCACTGTTTCAATTGCATGATTTCAGGGAGGTGTTGCGCCATTTTTACTAACCATGATAAAAAAATGCACCTTCAAAAAGTAAAAAAATGGAAAAGATCCTATGAATCTCCTAAAACTTAACCCAATAATTTTATATACATACAATAAATAAATAAAGGGTCCAGTTCATGAAACTGATGGTGCTTCATTCTCCCCATCATTAACCTTTTTGTCCCCAGAAAATAAAAACCACCATAGAACTGAAAGAGTTTGGGTCATTACTATATCATTTCCTTTTAATGCTAACATTTTTTATCCTAAATTCAAGCATGTTTCCATAAAACTTTTACTGGACCGATTATTTTACCACGCAAGACTTTCTTTTTTCTATCCACAATCCATACCATCACATGAACCAATATAGCATCCGACTTCAGGTTGATGTGATCCTATCGAATCACATGGTTAGGATCATATTGATACTTCTTCAATTGATATACATGAAACAAATTATGAATTGAAATTAACCTTGGTGGTAATGACACTCAATATGTCACCTAACCAACCCCTTAAAGTATCTCAAAAGGTCCTATATATCAAGGAGTTAACTTGACCTGATTTATAAAATAATGATTCCCAAGACTTATATAAGTTCTATAGAACACATGATCTCTCACGTTGAATGACAACGGTCATCGATGATGATCCACATATGATTTTTGATTACTTTGATTGATCTCCATTTTCTTCCTAATCAAATGAATTTTCATTATTTTCTCTTGTATAAGGATAGGTCCAACCAGTTAAGTCTCACCTATTTCCACCCAACAAAGTAGATAATGATAATTATGCCCAAAAAATGATTCAAAAGGATCCATATGTGTTGAGGCCTAATAAAGTCTGTTATATAAGAACTCCACTAGTGGTATACGCTCTTCCTATGAGCCACCAAAATACATTACAAAAGCCCTAATCATTTCTTCCAACATTTTTATCATCCTTTCAGATTTTCCATCCATTTAAGAATGACACATCATGCTCAAAGTCAAATGAGTCCCAAGGGATTACTATAAGGACTTCCAAAAGTGATACGTAAAGCTAGGGTCTCTATATGATACTATCAAAACCAGTACACCGTGTATTTTTACCACTTATCAGATATAATTTCTCAAGAATTCTTACATCATATTGGATTCATGAATAGGGATGGAATGGGATAACTTTATGATATGATCCACTGTCAATTATATAAAATCGTGTTTTGAAAACATCTGTGGTAGACCTATTACAAAATCTATAGCTATATACTCCCATTTTCAAATAGAAATTGGTAAAGACTTCAATATACCCACTGGTCATTGGCACTCTGACTTAAACTTCTCATAGGTGAGTCATATCAAAACAAACTCAACCACTTTTCATTTCATGTCATCCCACCAATGTTTTTCTTTTAGTTTCTTATAAATATTTAGTATTCCAGGATTAATAGGCTATCTCAAATGGTGGTAGGCATGAGGGAGTTGTTCTTGAAAATCCAATAGAATGACAACCCAAACATAAAACCACAAAACTGATCTTCTTTCAAGCTTATATCCCTCAATGGTTTCCCCGCTATTGAGTTTAGACATTATATAAACATATTCATAATCATATGTATATTCCTATTAAACCTTCTCAACAAAATAAATAACAAAATAAACCAAAAATAAAATAGCAACCCTACCTCAGTCTTCACAATCCAAGTGAATGTCAGATATCACTGATATTATCTGCTATTTATCTAAAGCCTCTTTCCCTAACTGACTATATTAATTTCTTATTAATGTATCTAAATTAGAGTTACCTTTACCAGGTGTATACATTAATATAAAGTTAGACATTTTAAGATACTCCATCCATATTCTTTTTCTCATATTCAAATATATTTGTGAGAAAATGTGGTTCATGATCTTATGATCTGTAAACACTTTAAATTTCTCCTCAAAGAGGTAATAATGCCAAGTCTTAAAATCTTAGACCAAAAAATCTAATTCCAAATTGTGTGTTGGGTAGTTCTTATCATGAAACTATAACTACTCTAATCCATAAGCAATAATATATTATCTATGAATGAGAACACACCCCATCTGAGATCTTGAAGCATCACAATACACCACATAACCTTATCTTGATTTTTAGAAATATATGTAAAGAGAACGTTAAACTCTTGAAAATATATCTCATATTCCTCATTCTAGTGGAAGTTAACACATTTTCTCACTAACATTTTCATTAGTGATTCAAAATGTGAAAATTCACATACAAAACACATGTAATATCCCACCAATCCAAGGAAACTACATATCTCAAAGATATTTTATAGTGGTTTCCAATAGGTAACTGCTTTTATATTTGTTAGGTCCACATAAACACCTTTTTCATAAATGACATTTCCAAAGAAATGTACCTCTTATATTCATAAATCAAACTTAGATAGCTTGGAATATAGATGATGAACTTGATAGATACCCAACACTATTACTAAGTATTGTTCATTCTCACCCTTTTTCCTAGAATACACTAGTTTTTCATCCATAAACACCACTATAAAATAATTGAGACACCCTTGAAATATATGATTCATAAATTCTATAAAGACATTTGGTTTATTAATAATATCAAATGGTATAACTATAAAATCATAATTTCTATCTCGACTTCTAAAATATATCTTCAGAATATCCTCCTTCCAAACCCGTAATTGGTGATATCCCAAATGTAAGTAAATTTCAGAGAACCACTGAACTCTATATAATTGATTGAAAAAAATCATCAATACATAGAAGAGGTTACTGATTCATTATTGTAACATGGTTAAACATATGATAATCAACACAAATACTAAGATTTCCATCTGCCTTCTTTAGAAAAAAACCAGCGTTTCCCATGAAGATGAACTCGATCAGAAGAAAATGTCTCACATTTCAAAAGATCGAAACTCTCATCATCCCAAAAGGTGTTTGGAGTTTCAAATTAGAATCCATCATAACAACATATAAACCAAGAAGGTCAATAGAATGAGAATAAATAAATTAATAGGATGTGACCATATCGAAAAAATCTTTCATAAGGGTAGAATTTGAAATAATTGTACCTCTCACCGTAAAATTCTTGATTGATCATACATTTCCACTTGCTTGGGTCCATAAAATTTCTTACTAAATGAACTTTTATCTTTATTAACCTATTGATATTACATTTTTTGAGGATTCATGGAATTCCTAGAATCATTATGGCTTACTCAGTTTTTTTGATGAGAGATATTATGCTGCATGCATCCCATCCATGCATATGATGTCTGAGAAGCATGAGATGTGTCTCTAACACCCAACCTTGGAGAACTATGACAAAAAATTGAAGATGTAACATATTTTTGGAGTTGTGATATGATCTTTGTGGCTCCATACAATCTCACTTAATATTATCTAAGGAACCACATTAGAAACATCCCCAATTACATTTGAGACTTGGAGGAATGTTAACTGATCTTGTGGTTCAAGTCTGAGGTTATTCTCCTCCTTAAGAATAGGTTTCCCTCTTCCTATTGTTCCCATCATAAGATTTCCCACCAATAATATAGGTATCAACATGCTTCATCCACCTATATTTCCTAATATATCCATTTCTTCCACCATTTCTTAATTGACCATCTCTTTATATTCCGATATATAAATAAAAACAATCTTTTATCAAATATTTGGCCTCAAAAATGATTCAAAAATGTATTCCTTCAAGGATTCACTTATATCAACTTCTAGTGAAAAGAGTAATAAATTCATAAAATTATCTAGATATTATTTTATTTTGAGGTTCTCTTTCTTTAAATTGAAGAAGTATTTTGTTCTTACAATTCAAAATTTATGAAGATAGAATTGTTTGTTAAATAATTCTTCAAAATCCTACCATGTCATTCCTTGGTTCAATTTAGTTTGAACTACTAAATCCCACTATTGGTTTGAAATATCTTCCAACATGTATGTTTCCAACTTCACCTTTAGATCATCTAGTGTACCTAGGATATTGAAGATTCAATTTATCCTATTTATCCAATCCTCTGATTTTTATGTTTCTAAATCACCCCAAAATATGGGTGGATTTTTTATTTATAATAGAACCAACAGACCCACTTTCCTTGGTTAATCCTTTATTGTTCCCTCTATCCACAACCTGAAATACTTGTACAATAATCTAAACCAACTATTGGTTCACTTGTGGCTTAGGTAGAACCATATTCTTAGAGCCTCTTCCAGTTTTTTTATACAACACCTACTTAGTTATATTATCTATAACCAAAAGAAAACTCTATTTAGTCTCACTCTCTTGAAAATGAAGGATTATAAATTTTAAATTTACCACATCACACATTTCACAATTAGGATTTTCAAAATTCAAAAACTTATTCTTTCAAACCATTTTTAAAAATTCTACCATGATTTTTGAAAATCAAACCATTTTCAATAATTTTCAAAAAAAACAACAGTTTTTCCCCAAATCATAAATCATTACTTAAAATGAATTCTGAAATCCTATTGGGAATTCATTTCTATTAATGCATGTCATTATATTATAATAATTTAAACCCATGATAATGAGGTTAGAACTCCAAGATGTGTCTCAAAACACTCTTGTATCCAACTCTTAGGTAACTTAAAGTTTAACATAAATAGGTTATCTATTCCTTTTTATTCTCCACATTTTAGTTTCCGACAATCCTACTAATTTCTACCACCCCAAGATAAATATATACAATATTACCCTTTCAAGGACCAAACTAGAAGTTACCTTTTGTAACATCCCTCCCCTCCTCATTGGATTGAGGAGTGATGGGTATGTGTTATTAGACTTAAGTGACATCCCTATAACACCAAAGGCTAGAAATAAATTAAAAGGGTTTCATAAAAAAATGGGGGATAATATTACCTTTTGAAAATAAAACAACCAAAACAAGATAACCTTAACCAAAAAAACCTCTATATGCTGCATGGGTGAAAAATAAAAATGAAATAAAACTAAATCAAACCATAAGAATATTAGTCTAAAAATTTGAAACTAAGTGAAATAACCAAATAATTATAAAGAAAAAACTCAAATACACCAAGACATCTAAATATCAACTCCCAATCTGCTCCAAGGTCTTACTTAATAATCCATTCCCATGGTATTTAGAAGATTCACTAAAGAACTGAGATACCTTACATTTACTTCAGCCCAAATATATGACATCTGCAAATGCACAACAACACCCAAGTAGGGGGTGAGTATAAACATAGTAATATTTCCCAAATTACAACCTAATTCATGCCACTAGTATAGGAACCAATTATCATAGTTTATATAAAACTATTTAAAACAATTTAAAATAGTTTATATCAAATCCAAAACAGTTTTCCAAACTAAAATAGGTTTCTATGGAAATAAATCTAGCAATACTTTATAACAATTCTCAGATATAATTTGGGATAACCATTCCATTTACACATGACAACCATGGACCTCCCAATACTCATGAGTGGTGAGTCCATACATTCATTGATCCATTACACAGTGAACCATTTTTATGGGGGGAACTTCACACCCTTATCCATATCATTTTGAAGGGGGTACTTCACACTGTTATCCACCCCAAATGCACATGAACACACGCCCACCATATATGTCAAAACCCATGACAAACCATTTTCCACAAAACTATTATTTCTTAAAAAAAATTCATAAAATATTCCATGCTTCAAAACCATACCATAATTTTAAAATCACTATTTTTAAATTATAAAAAATGGTTTTCTATAAATCCATCCAGTTGCCATGATTTCAAAAACCATAATTCAAATGAGAATTTCAATCAAATAAAACCATGATTTCCACACACAAAAATCATGAAATTAAATCAATTTGAAATCAATATATAAATTTTTAATCAGGAGGAAGAGAGGGAAGAAGAAGGGATCTATGGAAATGATTAATAATGATCACCTACAAAAGAATATAAGCCTTCAATGCACTTTTATTTGCCTAGGAATCTATCTAAAATAGAAAGGAATATTCGACACAACCTTGGGAGGAAGAAGAATTCATGTTATGGCACGTTTAGGGGGGAAAGAGGTTTAGGAGGTAAATTGGATTAGATCAATGATTTTAAGATCTAATTTTTTGTAGTAAATAGTTAGGGAAGATGGTTAGGAAAATCATGCACTAATAGTGCAGGAGTCACCACCTCAAAAAAACACCTTGCATGGTTGGAATGTATGGTTAGACAAACCATGTGCCAACCAGGCTCTACCCCTCTATCAATATTTTTATGGCTTCTACAGGGTATCCTCATGAATTTTTTAAACTACGCACCTAACCACGAACCTACCCAATTCCCATTATTTCAATAATATGGTTTTTAGAGGTTTTTTATGGTTCCTACTTATCATGATCAAACTTTTTACCTCTAGACAATCCATGAAAATATTAAAAATATCCTCATAACCTACAAAAACTTAACCCTTTCATTTTATATACTTAAAATACATAAATAGAGTGTCAATTACCAAAAACTGTGGGTGATACCTGATCTCTATTACAAGTAATAACCAGTATAAATCTCAGATCACAGAGATAAATTACTATGAAGCAAGGCTACTCACATTGTTAAAGTTATTTAGAGGAATAATAAGTATGAGGAAGAAATATAGGAACCTCAAGATGTAATAATTAAATAGTACCATCATATTTTCTATTAGTGTAATAAAATTTAGAGGGAAAATTTATTTTGTGTAGTGGAATGTAACACAATAATATTTTTATTATGTGTTGTCATCTAAATATATACTATCTTAAATAGTTTTTTCAAACAAAAAACTAAACTAAAATGAACCATTTATTAAGATAAATAATTAAAATTAATGATGAGAATTAATATGTTGTGATAATGCAATATGAAACATCATTAAGAAAACTAAAAGAAGAATAAAACCCCCAGTAAATAAAAATGAAACCAACATGAAAAATCTATCCTCAGGGTTGGCATTGAAGATCATACCTTTGATTATAATTATAGAAAAAAAATTATAAATACAATATATATTTTGAGAAATAAGTACATTAATATGATGAATTATTATAGAAAATTATGTAAGGATATATATTAAAATATAATATAACCATTAAATATATGTTTTTTGGACTTATGGTCATTAGATATATGGCCATTGGATATATGATCATTGGACATATGGCCATTATATATACTTTTATCATGTATATACATTGAAGTTGTGTAATTTTTAGTAGCAAATTAAAATTAATATAATTCATAAATAGTAAAAAATTCTATAGTAAAATAAAAATAAATTATTTAACTATTTTATTAAAAAAATATGTATTTTTTCATTAAATATTATTATTATTATCATAAAAAATAATGATATTATGTGTCTATAAAATTCAAAAAAATATTAATACAAATTAATTTATTAAATTGAATGGTTATAATATAAATAATGGAATGAGATTAAATTATATGATACCAAAAAAATATTCTTATCAAAAAGTAATTTTTCAAAGTGTTTTATATATTTACCTAAATTAAATTGATTGTTTTTTAAAGGATTTTTCTAAAAAAAATATAACGTTTTGATGTATAAAAAATATATTAAAACACATTTAGTTTAGAATTTATTTTAAATAATATTATGAATACATAAAGTTTAAAAAAATTATTTTTCTATAAAAATAGTTTTACTGTACGTTTCAGGTTTTCAATTAGAGGAAAAAATTTCCATATTAGAAAACTAATAACATTAAATAGAGTTTAAATCTTTAATCAACAATTTGATATTATATAATAAGTTCAATTTCATTTTTAAGTATAAAAGTAAGTTATTATAGTGAATAGTTCATGTCATTGGTAAACTCTAAAAACTATAAAATATATTATATTTTTAAAATTATGTATAAAAATTATAAAAAAAATGTATAATGTATGTAATATCAAGAATCATTTTTTTCACTTATTTTTTCACTTTACATTTAAAAATGAACTTCATTAACCATTAATTAATGTGAAATTTCAAAAATTTCGCTCAGACACACCTATTGAAGGACCTCTCCACAAAATCTTACAAAAATCTCATACCCCTTGGTTATCTCATGAATACCTATCTATTTATTCATATTCTTAATAGTTATTAGATTTTGGGTATCTTTTGGTTCCAATAAGGATGCCTAAATCCTTCATTCTGAAGGATCCCTTTTTGGGAAGGGGTGAATTCCTCAAAGTATATATGTTCTTCACAAAAAAAAAATCATTTACCTTATGATATTAATTCTCTATAGATATCATTCATAAATATAATTTTGTTTTATTAAAATAATTTTTATTTTGGGAAAACAAAATTGTTATTATATACCTCTAAATACTTTTTCATTTCATTATTATAGTATTCTTTTGTTTGGGTCAGTTAATCCAGCAACATGAACACTGGTAAACCAACATATTAATTTTTATCATGAATAAGTATAATGTCATTAATATTGGTACTATATTATATTAAGGATTAAATCATGTCATGAATATGATTATGTAATGGTGACACAAAAATTAATGGTCGTTATAAAGTAAATTGTTGTTATCAGTAAATTGTCCAAAACATGTTCTTCATGGATTCCATTCCCCCAAAAAATACCCATAAATTCCATCAAATGAAGACGGTATTGAATAAATAATTATAAAATAATTACTCTACAACCTTGAAAACTCAATAAATGATGAAGTTTTTTCAACTGTTGAGGATCAACATCGTTATTTCATAACTTATTCAAAACATTCAAAATTACTAATATCTGATTATAAAACATCAATAACTAATTAATATATGTGAAATTAATTATTATAAGGAAATTTTATAAAAAGATAATATATATGAATTTGGTTCTAAAATAAGTGGTTAATAAGGTTATATTTATTATATAGGATTTTAAGGTATCTTCATGAGTAAATTAAAGGATATATCGTCTCAATTTCACTTTATCGAGATGTTATTCATATTCACCACTCATTTTATATTATATAGTGTATATAATTTACTATGCATTTATTTTATCATAATTTTCAATTAATTCTATGGATTTAAAAATCTACCTAAAGTACACCCTTTCTAGGGGTTTTAATTTAATATTTAATAAATCCTTAAGGGTTTCTTTCCAATCTAGCATTGAAAATGAGATTGTCTATAGAGAAACGTACATTAGGGGAAGTGATGTGTTATTTATCTATAAAACCCCATATTTTCTTCTCATATTTTTATTTCTTCATTTTATATGTCTTCTTACCTTTTCCCTTCTCTTTGGTTCACAACATAACTGAAATTTTTCTCAAAAGTAGAGACAACCTTATCTCATCTTTTCATTCAAGAATCTTTCTAATCAATGTCCATGTTCTTTATATTACTTTAATGAAATCCTTCTATATTATTCAATTATTTATTAATGTATTTTATATTTATTTTAATTTATTTACAAAATAATAAATGGAAACTATTTTTAACATTTTTAACATTGGTTATTTTCTATTTTCTTTAAGTTTTTTATAAAGGTGTGAAATAACGCTTTTTTTAACATCTTTCACACAGATGAATTTTCCTATGTTATACTTCTTTTTTATTTAAAAATATTTTTTTTATATGTTTTCATGTATTTTCAAAGTAATTTTTATTCTCGTCATTTTAAAAAATTATTTCCTTTGAAAAAAAATTATGAAAAAAGCAAAGGGAATTTATTTTTATCTCTAAATGTAATTTTATAATTATATTAATTTATTTTTCATTTATTTCAACATCCTTCAAAGTTTATTTTTATTTACTATGGATACGCCCTAATGATACCATAAATAATATTAATCTTGATAACTTATGATCATATATTATGGGAATCTTCATAAAACCCATTTATTTCCAACAAGTTAATTAAGTTATGATGGTATTATGAATGTTTTCAAATTCATGAGTCCCATATATGTATGGATTATAATTATTTTATGGGTGAGTCTATTATAGTCCTCTAAGGTATTGGTTAAAGTTTTATATCACCTAAGATCGGGATGGGACACTAGTGGTCAGCCCTTTTCCAAAATGTTATGAAGAGTGGGTGGTTATCCCATGTCCATTATGTTATGAGTAGGTGGTTATAATAATCCATTATAATATGAATTTTTGGTGGTTAAATTTGATATATTTTGAAGGTCCCATGTAAGCATTGAATTTTTTTCCAATGGTACTATGTATTTTTTATGGAGTTGATGAGGGTGATTGGAGTATTGTTATGGATTCATGTGAATGGAATTGGATTCCATGCTTAATAAAGTTTCCATATAAGTACATAATATTATTTAGGTACTTTCAAGATCTATGGAAATGGGAAAATGAGGATAAAACTTAACAAATTGAAGTGAAGAAGTTAAATACATGATGAAATTCATTAATTTTAATAATTGTCATACAGGTATATAAAAGAATCAAATAAAAGTGTTGATGGATAAAGGATCATTGTCTTTAACATTTTATAGAAGTAATGAATTGATTTATAATTCCTGAAATATGAATAAAGTAGAGATGATTCTAATTGAGTGAAGTCTGGAATTATAAAAATTCATGTAATGGACTTACAAAAAGTATGTAAATACATATAGTCGATTCAATGACCTAATAAAATCCAACTATATAGGAAAATATATCTGAATATTAAAATTAAATGATTTATTAAAATCAATATATATTGAAAAATCTCACTATATAGGAAAATATTGTGATGTGGGAGAATATGTGTATTCGAATGTTGCTACATGTTCAAATACATAAATCACCAAAAAAAGGTTTGAATAATATAAGGGAATGTTTTGGTGTAATTGAATACTATTTCATAGTAAAATTGAACCCACATAAGGTAATATTACTTCATAGATGAAGTGAACCATTTAGGTTAATTTAGGACATGTATGGGATTCATGTTGGTGTTTGAGAATGATGTTAGGGACTGCATAGACATATACTAGGTGATATTTTTTGAATCCAAGATTCTAAAAATAGGAAGATCCATGTGTCGAATATCTACGGTGTCATACATGTAGAGATATTGGATGATTTTTTAGAAGTGGTGTTTTTATAGAAGAATCCGTGGTAAATCAAATATTGTGTGGAGAACAACATATGAGAGCATAATTCCTTGGAGCGTGTAAAAGTAGTGAGATTTGAGAATCTATTGAAGGTGTGGTTATTAAAATATTTCATGAAAGAATGAATATCTATCCTTCATGAAGTTTAAAAATAATATTTTAATGATAATTCAAATGAGGGATTAATCATGAAATCTTCTAACCGATTTAAATCGATGAAGACCATGCCTTCCAAATATTAGGGATTTTAAAAATATGAATGGAAACTAGATATTCTCATAATATCTTTATGTGATTATAATATATATATAGGTTCTAAAAGAAGAAGTTTTAAAGAGTGGAAAAATTAAGAACTCACATACATAGTGTGAATATATTTATGAGAGGCCGATACATCTAGTATTGATGAGAGAATAAGATTAGACGAAACAAGAAGTACCTAAAGGAGATAGACCAAAGTATTCAAAAAAGTTGAATAAATTCTAGATTAAATGATATCTTTAAGGTTTGTTCAGACTAGTATAACTGTTTAGAGAAACTACTTAAGATCTTAAAGGATTACATGAGAAATATTAATACTACAAGCTGATAGAGGAATATTTATCTCAAAGATGGAAGAATTTATAGTAATGGATCAATAAATAAGAAGAATGAGCTTGTGATTTATGTGTTTAACCAGTTATTTAAGAGGATCATGGGTAGTGTATCTAGATGGTGGGAGGATAAGAAGGTTTTTTAGGGTTTCTAACCAAGTTAGAAAGAATATTTGTGGTTGGGGTGTAGAGCTAGGGATAACCAGAGGATCAACTACTGGGGTGTCTTGACAATTATTTTCTTAACTACTATAATTTATAATAATATTATAGTGGTGAATCTATGTTGTGATGTCTAACCAACATGGAAAGGAGAATATCTTCATAAAAACATTTTAATTACTATGTAATGATTTAACTCTTTAATATTAAAAATTAAGTGAGGTTCTGAAATAATATTATGTGTATTGAGAACTCTATCAAGTTCAATAGGTTGAAATATAGAGGAGAAGAGTTCATAAAAATTGATTACCACTACTTCACCACTCCCCTATTAGTGGTAACTAACTGGTATTTGGACCCTATAATTGGTATCATATCTGGTTCACTATAAATATCCTAGAAGAATTATGAGATATGAATCATCTTAATTTAGTTAATAACTGATGTGTTTTCACATTTTATGGGAATAATTTTCACATATATAGGAATATGACGTTACCCTATCTCCTATCACTTGTCCTAGAGTTGATAGATGCTGAAACAATGGGTTTTACACCCATTAGTATAGTATAATTTTTGACTCGTGCAGATAAGATAAATATTGAGCTAGAAGAAAAATCTCAAAATGTAATATTAACATCTCTATCAGTGAATATTTACACAAATTTTATGTTTATATAGTCTTCTGTGAATATCTAGAGAAAATTTAGAATCATCTATAAAGTTAATATCAAATTCATGGAAACCAAACATTATGTTTTTTGGGGATAATTTTTAGAAATGAAAATGGTTGATTATGAGAAAATTGATGGATACTTTCCAATGGTCAATGCAATTATAATAAACATTTAGGGTTCTTATGAGAAGATAAAATTTTCTATAATTGTTAAAAATTTGATTATTATTCTTCAAATCATGTTCATTAAAAAATATATACTCTAAAATAAAGAGAATATTTGACAATCGATGATTTACATAACATAATCAAAGATTATGCGATGTGGAAGAATATAGTTTTCAATAAGAAATAAGAAATATGTAATATATTTTGAGTCCATGAGAACATTAAGAATCATAGAATAAGAGAATGGTGAACCAAGTGATTCAAAAGATGAGGAATAAAAATATGAATTCAATAGGATTGTATCTCTTCCTTAAAATATATTCATAAAATGAATGTGGAAAGGAAAAAAGAAAAGAATAATCTATGTGATGGAATTATGATACCTTTTAAACTTTTCCTTTGATTTTATAAAGAATAACGAAAATTAATTTTTTGAGTATGAGGACGATGAGAATCTTTGAAAATAGAAAATGTATAAGAATAAAAAGAATTATTCCAGAAGTAAGAAAATGAGTTTAATAAGAAATAAAGAGAAAGAAGATTCATTGTTAAGTATCTCTTTAGATGATGGAATCAATTTTATTGATATGGTTTCCAACATAAATAAGTGATGATGATAATGGATATGAAATGATAGAACTATAATGGAAGTAGAAAGGTGAATTTCTTGTATGTATTGGGGAGATTAAAATTTTGAGAAAAGAAAAGAAGACAGTGCTGGTGGAGAATAAAAATATGACAACTTGTAAAGAATGGCATGTCAAGAGGGAAGTGACTTGCACTAATGATATTTAATAGTATAAATTGAAGGTAATAGAGAATAAGAAGATGTTGGAAGATCTTGAGTAAAATATTACTATAAAATAAGAACATGTATTTACAACACAATCCATTTTTTTCGAATATCAACATGAACTAAACAATGTGAGTGGAGTCATAAATAAATTAGTTGAGGTAAATAGAGAGTCTACTCAAAATAGTGAGAAGAAATATTCAAAAGAAAAAAGGAACATATTCACCTACTCATTTTGATAACATATATTTAAACCCCAAAAATATATTTTATGGAAGAAAAAATATAAACAATTAGATAAAGATGAATTGGAGGAAATCTACCACACAAAAGGAATAAATATATGAACCAGTAGGACAACTTCCACCAAGAAAAAATATGGCTTACTATTTAACATGACAGTGCAAACAAAAATCTATACAAATCTAGAAAAAAAATATAAAAGATCAATGTTTCAATGGTATTATAATGGTTTTGGTAATAATTGATATAAATATAGCTCCTTATAGTTCAATATGCCTCTAGTTTGAAATAGGTAATAAATAATGGGGTTTCTTTGATAATTTGAGGGAAAACTCTCATAGAATACAACTTGTGATAAAATATTCACTAAATCTATCTCCATAAAACAAATTTTATATTCTAGAATAATTATTTGGAATATGTACTTTATATGATCATAAGGAAAAGTTATTCTTAATAATATTGGAAATATATAATCCGTATGATTTTAAAGGGAAGATATTTCAAAATAAAAAAGTGGTAAGTTCGGTGAATATTCTCATAAGGATGAAAATTTCATGAAAGTGTGCCTAGTTGTTTGTACAAATCAATTTAAATTCGTTAAACAATTATAGGAATATAAAAACATATAGGGGATATAGGAAATAAAGTGTATACTTAAGATGAGGTGAAAATGGATACAAAGTTATCTACAAATGGAAGCTTGAAGATTTAGTAAAGTGAGTTGGAGAAATCTATTCTATACAATGAATATGTTCAAGATAATAAAGTTTATAATAAAATAGAAGATACTCAAAATAGAAATAAGTGTCCAAATAAATCTTCATATATGGATATTAGAAGAAAATAATTCCTTGGATTTAGATTAAGATCTGATCTTGAATTTTCTCTCGAAGAAACAATGTGGTCCCTCTTAATTCCTAATTATTTAATGTGTTTTGAACTAATGTGAAGTGAATTAAAGGAGAAGTTTGGGGCTATCATATCATGGATAGTAAGAAGAATAATTTCTCATTGAGTTTTTCATCCACCATGAAGAGAAGATGAGTACATCCCATGAGGGGGAGAAAACTTATGGATTAATCTTATCAAAATAAAGTATTTATTCAAACTAGAATTTACAGATAGATTAATGAAATATAAGAAATAAGGTTTTTGAAACACACATTCAATAGTAAATATTTTATTTTTTCAAATACAGTACAATGGAGGGTTTCAACCTTTTCACTTTAATATTTTAATGTGTTTTTTGAAATGTTTGTAGACTATAATTTATTTCTTAATAATTTAATATATATATATATATATCCCTAATTTGAGAAATTAAAACTTTCAATGTATGTTATCACATGTGTGGTAGTTTATATATATAATAGAAAAACTTGGTTGTATATTTCTTTTTTTATACACTATGTTATCCCATGTAGCCTTAAACTTGACCAACTAAAGGATCCTATCTAAGAGAACCATGTGGTATCATCCTTATCTCATAAAAAGGTGGAAGTGAATATATGTTCCTTCAAAGAAAGATAAAGAGATGAGAATACCCTTACAATGACCTTTGAATTTGATTGTTAATAAGAGTGAGAAGAATGAATCCATCCAAAAAAACTAATTCAGATCAGAGATTCGTGGTATTTCTAATAAATTCAAAGGGGGAGATTGAAGAGCATAAGTAAGAATTTAATTTCTTTTCAATGGTTCAATATGTGTTTAGTGGATTCGATAATGATATTTAGATATTGTTGTGTTAAACTTAAACAGAATCAATGATAATTGTTTTTGATGAAGGTTCATTGTTTACAACATGTTTGAGAAGAATTGAATTGACTTAAAAGGAACGAAAGAAGGATAATGAGGAGATGAGTCTGTTTGAGTGAAGTTTGAAATTATAAAGATTTGTGTAAGGAAAATCCAGCACTTATGTATATCCACATAGCTAATTTAATGGCATATAAAAATCCAACTATATATGAAAATATATCTATGTAGGAAAATTAAATGATGTTGAAAAATACATCTATATATAAAAATCTAGTTATATAGGAATATTTAGAAATGTCGGAAAATCTATATATCTAAATGTTGTTGCATATGAAAATTCATAACTCATGTAGCTATTTGGTCCAATGTAAGGTAATTTTTCTGGTTAGCTGAATGTTGTTCCATATCCAAAGTTAATCACATTAGGGAATGTTACTATGTAGCTAAAGTGAACCATGTAGGTGAATTCATTCCTTATATAAAATTCTTGTAAGAGTTTGAGAATGACGTAGGGGATTATATCCTTACATACTAAATGAGATTTTAAAAAACTGAAATTATGAAAATATGAAGATCCATGTTTCATAGATGTATGTTTTTATACATTTGGAGATCAAGGTTGATTTTATAGAAGTAATATTTGAGTTTAAGGAGCCATGATAAATCAAATACTATATGGATAATAGTAAATTATAGCATGGTTCCTTTTAGTTTTTAAAAGTAGTGATATTTTAGGAGCTTTTAGATATTAGGATATTTAAATCTCATGTGAAAAAAATGAATACTGAGTATTATAGAGGTTTCAGAAGAAGATATGGATAAAAATTCATATGAGGGATATATCGATAAATCTATTAATTGATTTAAACAGAAGAAGATCACACCTTCCCATGATTGGGTGGTTTATAAATATGAATGGAACCCATATATTCTTGTAATATCTTTATGTTATTACAAATATATATAGTTTATGGGAAAAAATTTGAAGATAAAAAAATTCAGAACTAAAATATATGGTGTGGAGATATTTCAGAGATCCCGATACCACCAGTGGTGAGGAAAGAATAATGTGGGATGAAGTCAGGATTCCCTAAAGAATGTGGACAAATTTATTTTAATAGGATTATTAAAATATCAATTTCACTATATTTAGAAGGAGTTTGAAGACCAAAAATCTTATTTAAATAAACTATTGAAGATCAACAAGAAAAATCATGATCTTACAGTCTTAAGGAGGAGATCACCCTAAAATAAGGTGAACTATTTGCACTATATCAACAAATAATAGGAAATATTTTTTAATTTGGGGTGTCTAACTAGTTGTTGAATAGGTTCATGGTAGAGTTTACTAACTAGTTAGAGGATAATAAAGACTTTTGGGGTGATTAACCAACCTAGGAAGAAGAGTTCATGGTTGGGGTGTAGAACTTGGACTCACTTGAGTATTTACTACTGGGGTCTCTAACTAGTTATTACATTAACCACAGTAATTGATAATATGATTATAGTGAAGAATCCTTGTTTGAGTTTTCAACCAATATATATTAGAGTAGGTACTTATATCATACCATGTAAATACCATATTTTGATCACTCTATTTAATATTTCATGTGGATTGAGGTTGTGAGATACTAATGAGTGTATTATTAACTCTAACAAATTTAAGATATAGAGAAGAATAATTCATAAAAAGTGAGTACTGCATATTCATCCATCCCCTATCAGTGGTTCCTAACTACTCCTTGGGACCTATATATTATTTTATTTATATATACATGTTTGTTATGTATTCGTATGTTATGAAACATAAAAATTACATGTTCTCAAGATTCATGATTATTGACTCATATTTCATACTCCTACAACTCGTGTGTCATGTTATTCCAAAATAATTATGCCGTTATTCATGATTTAGAATCCATATTTTATTATGAATGATAGACATATTTTATGTTAATTTTCCTTAATTATTTTATCATAACCACATGATTATCTTATTCTCTCTTTTAATGTTAGATTAATATACATTATGTTCACAAATTACTGATCATTTTATCTCACCCTTTCTTATATTTCCATTTACCTAAGTTATAAAGAGTATTATTTCATAATATATATCTTTAAGGTTTTCATGTGTGAATATTATTTGTATTATACGTCGAGGAATGGTTTTAAAATAAATTAATTATGTATCTAGTCTCCAAAGACACTAAAACTATAGGTTTTGTGTTATGTTTGATTTTGAGATAAAATAAATAATTAGTTAAAATGATATATTATTATTGTGTGATGTTCTCAGGTTTTCTCAATTATTATATTTTTAATTAAAATTTTATTTATAGTGAAACTCCTTGGAAAATTTTCACACAATCATTGTATTCTCCATATACTATCTCTTAATGGTGAACCAAGAAAATTCTCTATGTTATTGTAATAGCATAGAATCTGAACTTCTAGATCTGATTCCAAACACATAAACATTAACAATGTGACCTAATTTTTGCCTTCAAAACATCTAGCTTAAAAAGTAAATAATTGATCACTTACATACCCTAGGACCTTTTAGGTTAATAGTTTTATAGGATTAGTAAAAACTCTTACATATCTTAGAAAAATAAATAAATATTCTATAAAAATATATATTATCTGCCAAAATTTCTTCAATTATAGAACCCTTCATAGACATATCCTACTTAAAACCTTTTTTCATAACCCAGGGAAAGTAAACATAAGAAAGGGTGATCTCTAATTCTCATTAAGTAAAAACAAGGGAGATAGGTAAGTGTAATTATGAACATAAGGGTATAAGAACATGAGAATAACATTAGAAGATAATACCCTACATATAAAAGATCGTATACATGATTCATGCCATAAATATTATCAGTTCATAATATAAGAATCATGAGGGGATAAAGAGAATAATCCATGAAATCATAACATAGGAATAAGACATGGAATTTGTGGCAGACACATAAACATGTAATATTATTCCCTATAAGTCAAGGATCATTACCAAAACATAAAAATAAACTTCATGGGGGATACACCAATGAGGAGGGACACAAAACCATCCATATTTATATTCCTTTCCTTATAGTGGATCAGGTTTCCCCTTCTTCCCATAGTGGATTAATCTCATCAACTTGTTTCTCATCGTTATCTTATGAGATATTAATCTTTACCCAATTAATTGAAGGGAGATATAGGTCTGACCCATCAAATAATGAAAACCATACATATGTGTTGAAGCACATCCTATTGTTTCCAATTAACCATTCAAATATATAGTTCTCTACTAATGTATATAGTGGCACTCGGGTTGAATCCTTGGAGATGGTACTTTTTTATAGTCGATTGTTTTTTGTTTTGTTTATATTTTAATGGGGTGTTTATTTATAGAGTTTAATTAAATTTATTGAGGGATGATTTTATATTTAAAAACTTTATAAAGATTAGTGTGATTTAATTATTTAGGATTTATGATTATGATATCCTTGATCTTTACTTTATATTGCGTTAAATTAAGACCCACTTCATAAGAAGATTTTTTATTATAATTCCTAAATGTTTTGGATTTAATCTAGGAATCAACAAGAGAATTGATCTCAATCACTTATTGTTGATGAAAGGTTAAATATTTCATGAAACCAAGTGTATTTGTGGCTAAAATAATCCACGGAATCCACATTTAAAACAAAACATGTCATTAATCTATGACATTTTAAGTTCAACATACACAATATCAATTTAAATAATATTAATTGAGAAAAATCTCTCAATAAATTAACATGCCCAAATTATGGCTCACTCCAATGGACGATTTACTCATCCACTGATATGGTTATTAATATTTTTTTTGGTTTTTAGTGTGATGAGATAAAAAGAGAAGAAAAATAAAGGGATGAGATAAGAGTAGTGCACTGAACACACACACAAACAGTGAAGAGAATTAAACACGGACTTTTGATTGAATGAGAAAATGAAATAAGGGAATGATTTTAAAATTTATTTAAAAAATTTTAAGAACATTAATATTAAAAAACATAGGTTGGATTATAATTATAAATTATAATGAGAAATTTTATTTAATATTTAATTGAAATGAAAACAAACTAGAGTGATTACAATTGAAAACACATGAAATACATGAAAGAAAAGCATGTAGGAATGGTATCTCAATTATAAACTTGAGTTTGGAAGGTCCTCCTACATGTATCAAAAGGCTATATTCATTTCAACCTATCCTCCTAAGCTATGAAACTCCAACCCCTTGTAAAGAGAATAGGGGGGTGTATTTATATCCCAAGGTGGTCGACTGTTTGTATTCCAAATCTTCCCCTCAATTTGGATCACCAATATGACCATTTACACCATAAAATCTAAAGATATAGTCTTATTAAAAGCTATAGATACATATTTTCATAGTTAAACCTTTAAATTTGGTATCCATTGGACTTTTGGATACAATTTTATGGCTATTTTACTAAATTATGTTCCATTGTCCATTTATATCCATAATTTTTTTTAAAATCCACAATATGAATGAATTTTTGGATAGGAATATACCCTCAAATCCAAACCATATATTCTAAAACATTTATCTCCTAAGTCATGGATTTCACACCAAAAAATTATAGATTAATTGGTCTATTGGATTGGTATAAATGTCAAGAAATGTGGGCTAATATTAATTCCCATACAGAATGGTGATTTGGACATTCATGGATCAATTGGGCCGTTATTGGTTGATTTGAGATTTTAAATTTTTATAAAAATTGAAATGTATTATCCCAAGAATTTTGTTTGAGAATCAATGCATTTGGAATTATGGATTGATCCCAGAAATTATATCTTCGTGGATGGTCCAGTTTTCATCACAGATTTGGTGGACCATCTTGTGTGGTCTATATGACCCTTTATATGGTTGAATTATCCCCATATTCAATTTAATTATTTGTAGAAAATTGAATTAGGAACTATAAAAAACAATAATCACACAATTTGGATAATTAGTAGGATATTTATAATTAAAATAGTAAACTGACTTGAATCGGGATTAACTCAAACAATGCTCAAAAATTATTTTCAGTATTAAACATGGGTATTTCACACCATTTATGTTATTTTACTTGAAAATTTATAAATAGAGTATACTAAAAGTTATTAATAAATTAATAAAATCAACTTCCCCACAATTATGGTTATGTATTTCCTCATATACAAAAAATATAAAAACATAACTAAATCATTTTTACTCACCAAAAAATACTAAAATTTTTTTTTCTCCAATCAGAAGGTCTAGATTAGTTCACTCATCCAAGATTAATTCCACAACAAAATTTTATATAAATAATGTTCCAAAAAATCATTTTTAATGCTAAAAATTAGAAATGGAAAATGTGTGCACTCATAACTCGCTCCTCTCAAGATGATAAATTTTTTTACGAAGGTTCACTCATTCACCAACCAAAAGTGAAAATCTTAGAGTTTGTACGAGATCTCATCTTCCATTAATTATTATAAAGTTCACAAGAATCAAGAGGTATTTTTAGGGATTTTTTGTCATGACCCCCTCCCCACAAAGTGTACCCCTCCTGGGCTGGCAATGTGAGAAGGTAGATAATGACCCCCAAGTCCCGCCTCCAGTAGGCCCTGGGTTGGCGACTAGCACCGAGGGTATAGTGAACACACCAATGAGAGGAATTACCCTCTAAGAGAAAACATGCGGAAGAGAGAGATAAGATAGACACCAACCAACTCCAACTCAACCAATAAGATGAAATAAATCCCAAGTACACATATGAAATGTCATGCAAAACTACTACAACAGGAAGGGGAGAACTGCAAGTACCCAAAGGAAAGTAAAACAGCAGCAACCACAAGCCCGAACAGCTCCTGAAACCACAATCTAGTAGTAACCAGCCTAATATCCAACCTTCTCCAAGTGACCCAAAAAACAGTTTATATATACATAGGGTGAGTATAAAAGTATACTCAGTAGGATCCTCCCCGAATCCTTTCATGAAAAAGTAAAGAAATCATGTTAAAGCACACTGAACAAAAAGTGAAACTAACTCGTCACCTAAATAGGTATACTAAGTTCCCAACCTCACTATGGATACTCTCACTAAGTAACGCATACAAGAATATATCATATAATAATGAATATCAAGGGTACCCCTCTACTATTTCCCCACTGGTTTTCCGCTTTTCCCCAACGTCGCACATCCTGAGCATCTCTCTCCAAAAAGGATTGCCCGCAGACACCTGGGCAAAGCACCACAATATGCACCTCGTGCAACAAAACCACCACGTCCATGAAAAAAAGTAACCATGTAGTTTTGGGGAGCCACCACAGCTCGCATAATGTGTATCATACGTCAGGTATTATACCTCAAGCCATTACAGCCCATACACCGAGTAAGGATCCTCAAGCCATCACAGCCTATACACGTTACACCTATAGTAGTCCATAGGACACTATATCCAGAATATATGTGTGTGAATAACCACAAGGCATTAAAACCCTCTACACACATATATGGGGAAAACTAACTGTTGTGCCTGCCATCACAAGTATCTACCAAGAGAAGAGAGTGGGGCTAAAGGGGGTAGTCAGTCATTCATACTCCCACCAGAATTTAGGGGAAACACCCCCTCAGGGCTCAGAATCCCCAGATTGTTAGTTTCCCTTACTGATAGGGTGGAGTACCGTATAGAAACACAAAAGGTATAGAATATACTAAATCTCACAACCACACTATGGTAATAACCTAGTCTTAGACTCAACTGCAGCTAACGTCTCTCAGACTATGGGCTTCCACTTCTATGACTAGGTATCCTATAAGCACCCAACCATTTAAAGAGCTTTAATACATTATTTAATTCACTTTTTACCAGTTGCACTTTAAGTTAATTAATTCTTTAAACATTAATTAACCATGAACAATTCCACATTAAATTCATTAGCATCACAACTAAAGTCCACTATCCCTTTAAAATTACAACCTCATCATTATGTTCCAGCAAAATACAACCCCATGGGTTAACACCATTTATTCAATTATTCATTACAGAATTACTTTCCCACATTCCCAGTCATTCTAGAAAATAATTATATGCTACTAAACACAAGGGGGATCAACACGGTGAGTAGATTTACTACCCGTCGAGTCTTTACAGCTTATAGCAAGAGCATAGAACCATCCTCCCTTGAGAACCTAATCATGGAAAGCACGTGGCATACCCCGCGCGTCTTCGCCTATTTCAGAATAAGGTTAAGAAATACCAGATGCCTTGAGAAGTGGGGAAAATTAAATAATATAATCAACCAACAAGGATCAGCAAGCATCCAACAAACACATCCATCCTATTCCATCATCCCTGGTGTCCTCCCTGACACCCATATGCATAAACTGATGCATCTCGCCACCCTAGGCATCATCTGCTACCAGAACCAAAATTCTCCATGCCCCCACATATCACAACATCCATCCAGGCTCACATCATAGCACAAGTAGTAGGAAAACAAACATCACATCAATTGGTCTCTCAATCCAACCATCAGGGGCCTCACCACAAACAACTCAGTCTCTCCAGACCTCCACCTCAAGATCCCCCAACTGGGACTCTTCCACCTTCTGCATCAGGTATGACTATACCGTCATCTAAAAAATACAACATATACCCCCAACTTCTCCCATATCAAGATTTAATGCTGACAGCTCTTCCATTACTCTCCAGGAATCACTGGATTCACCCACAGCATCACTATATGACTTTGGACTCAGCGCATCAGCTACAACATTCCCCTTTTCTGGTGTATATGATATCTTGAAGTCATATTCCTCTAATAAATCCATCCTTTGATGCTGTCGTAAGTTCAATTCATGCTGGGAGAAAACATACCTCAAACTCTTATGATCAGTGAAAACTAAAAAGTTCTCACCAATGATGTAATGTCTCCACAACTTCAGAGAAAACACCACGGATGCCAACTCAATATCGTGAGTGTAATAGTTACGTTCATGGGGAAATAACTACCAAGACCCATAAGAAACAACTAATCTTTTCTGCATCAGAACACAGCCCAACCCCATATGTGAAACATCGCAAAAAAAATCAAACTGAACTCCCTCAGCTGGAAGACAAAGAACTGGAGCACTTACTAACTTCTTCTTTAGATACTCAAAATCTTCCTGACACCGATCAGTCCTTATGAATTCCTAGTCCTTCCTGGTCAAAGTTTTCAGAGGATTCTCAACTTGTGATAAATTGGCTATGAACCTCCTTTAGTATCCTGTGAGACCAAGGAAACTTCGCACCTCGGACACTATCTTGGGGGATGTCCAAGACACCATTGCATCTATCTTCGATGGATCCACAACTAATCCCTATTGGGATACAACATTCCCTAAGAAATGGACTTCTCGAGCCCAAAACTCACATTTTGACAACTTCCCAAATAGCTGATGTTGATGAAGAACTCCCAAAATGGCTTGTAGATGCTCTACATGCTCCTCCTCGGATGTGGAGTACACAAGGATTTCGTCGATGAAAACTACCACGAACTTTTCCAGGAAAACATGGAACACAGCAATCATCAATCCCATGAATACTACTAGATCATTCATCATGCCAAATGGCATTACAATGAACTCATAATGCCCATGATGACAAAAGAAAGCAATCTTCGAGATATCCTCATCCTTCACACGCATCTAATGATATACTGAACACAAGTTGATCTTTGAGAACCAACTTTCACCCATCAGTTGATTGAATAAATCATCAATCCATGGAATAGGATATAGATTCTTTATTGTCACTTTGTTTAAGCGATGATAATCGACACACAACCACAAACTGTCGTCAGCCTTCTTCACGAACAAAATTGGTGCACCCCATGGTGACACACTTGGCCAAACAAAACTGCACTGTAACATACCATCAAGCTGTATACGTACCTATCATAACTCATAAGGGGCCATCCTATATGGAGACATAGAGATAGGAGATTCTCCTGGTTGTAGCTCAATCCCAAACTCGATCTCTTGTCGAGGGGGTAATGCTATAACCTCTTCTGGAAAGACATCAGGGTACTCTTCTACGACCCTAGGAAATGCCAACTATTGAACTAATGAAGAACTCAGAATCATCTCAGCCATCATGGATGATACAGACAGAACGCGCCTATGACCCATCTGAGGATCTCGCTCACCAAAAAACACCAATGGCTCTCCATTCGCACCAATGAAAACGACCTTCTTCCTGAAGCAATACATGATATCCTACACCGAATACAACCAATCCATGCTGAGGATGACATCATATGGTTGTATTCGTAAACATAGGAAATCTCCCCAAGAGAGGTTTTTCCCCAACACTAGCTCACAATCACTACATACTTCAAACAAGTCATCTTGACCTCCAACTGGTGAAGTCAATGACAAGGGCACTGGAAGCCTCTCTACCTCAAGTCCCAAAGCATGGAAAAGGGTAGGTGATATGAAGGAGTGTGTCACTCCTGAATCAAACAAGGCATACACCAAGGTAGAAAACAATAAAAGGGTACCTCGAACGACGTCTGGCTCGCCTGGATCTGGAAATGCTAGAGCATGAAGCATACCACGACCTCCTCCATAGCCTCTCTAACCCTTATGAAAACCACCACCATGGTCGCGCTCTACTCTTTGAGGATGGGGAGCATCATTGGGTTGTCCTCTGCCTTCCGCATCTACCCTTTTCTGATCTAAAGCTGGTGCAACTTATTGCTGCTGCCTCGGCTGGAACTGCCTCAATGGAGGAACCTGGAGCATAGCACCTGGTGCACGATAACTTCTCTGAAAGGTTGGGCACTCCCGCTCCTGATGACCATGACCACCATAATAAAAAAAACACCTGATCCCTTAGAATAGGCCAAAGTGTTGCTACCTCTAGAGAAACGAGATGTGAAGGGATGGGACCTACCCCCGGCTGAACAAAAACTCTTCTGCCCTGAAAACCAGGAACCCTGGACCATAGCTCTGCTTCATGAAGAATCATGACGATTCCCCTCTCATGATGATCTGGTACTGGCCAAATTCCTCTCGACAACTTATTCCCTCTCCACCACCTCAAGATATGTTTTCAACATAAATGGGGTGACCTGGTGCTGGATCTCTGGATGCAAAGCCTCCTCAAAATGCCTCGCTCTGGCCTCCTCATCTAGTAACATGTTCAAAGAATATCATAAAAGGTTCCTGAAATGGATTCCAAACTCTCAAACACTAGAGATCCCCTATTGAAGGGTAAGAATATCATGCAACTGGACACCTTCGCAGTCGAAGAAAGAAACTCGACTCTAAACCTATCTCAGAACTCCTCCCATGAGATCGCTGACTCCTCACGATCCCTGAGGAACAAGAACTACCACTGCCTCACTGCTCCATGTAGCATCGTCAAAACCAAGGACACTCAGTGCTCCTTATGAGCATGGATTGAACTGAATCCTATCTCGACCTCCTCCAACCAGTCTTCCGTGACTAAATCTGAAATATATCCCTCATACATTTGAAGACTCTGGCGCTGAAACTCTTAGAGTGTCTTCCTCTAATTGTCGTCGTCCTCAACCTCTACCCTACGGCGATCTACTGGAACAGCCTGCTGGACATTTTCTATGCAAACCTGATAAGGATGACAACTTGGAGCCATACCTATAAAATAACAAACCATTAGAGCTTCTAAACTTGGAATATGGAAGAGTAAACATTAATTAATTAATTTGTTTTCTTTTATTCATTTTAGGTTAACATATCCCAAGGTCTGCCCATTCAATCACAGGCACAAAGAAGAATTATGCATGATACTTTCCCAAGTCTCTACCCTGCAACTAGTATCCCCTTTTTTAGTAGCCATTGTAAACTTAAAGATTCGTACATCATATCATAGGGGGATCTAAATGCCTATGTATCAGTCGGTCTCCGGTGTTTACCTCACTTTCTAAACATGAATGACATTGTTTCCCTACCAACCCATGTAAAATCTCATGTGCCTAACTCCAAACTCCATCCTATCCCTCAATGAGACCTTTGATACCACACTATCATGACCCCCTCCCCACAAAGTGTACACCTCTTGGGCCGGCAATTTGAGAAGGGAGATAACAACCCCTGAGTCCCGCCTCCAGTAGGCCCCGGGTTGGCGACTAACATAGAGGGTATAGTAAATAAACCAATGAGAGGCATTACCCTCTAAGAGAAAACATGCGGAAGAGAGAGATAAGATAGACACCAACCAACTCCAACTCAACCAGTAAGATGAAAGAATTCGGAAGTACACATATGAAATGTCATGCAAAACTACTACAACTGGAAGGGGAAAACTTCAAGTACCCAAAAGAAATTAAAACAGCAGCAACCACAGGCCCGAAAAGCTCCTACAACCACAAGCTAGTAGTAACCAGCCTGATCTCCAACCTACTCCAAGTTACCAGAAAAACAATTTATATATACATAGGGTGAGTATAACAGTATACTCAGTAGGATCCTCCCCAAATCCTTGTGTGAAAAAGTAAATAAATCACGCTAAAGCACAGTGAACAACAAGTGAAACTAACTATTCACCTAAACAGGTATTCTAAGTTCCCAACCTCACTATGGATACTCTCACCAAGTAATGCATATAAGAATATATCATATAATAATGAACATCAAGGGTACTCTGCACTACTTCCGTACTAGTTTTCCACTTTGCCCTAACGTCGCACGTCCTGAGCATCTCTCTCTAAAATGGCTTGCTCGCAGACACCTGGGTGAAGCACCACAATATGTACCTCATGCAACAAAACCACCATGTCCATGCAAGAAAGTAACCAGGTAGTTTATGGGAGACACCATAGCTCATATAATGTGTATCATACGTCGGGTATTATACCTCAATCCATTAAAGGCCATACATCGAGTAAGGATCCTCAAGCCATCACAGCCTATACACATTACACCTATAGTAGTCCATAGGATACTATATCCAGAATATATGTATGTGAATAACCAAATGCCATTATAGCCCTCTAGACACATATATGGGGAAAACTAACCGTTGTGCCTACCAGCACAAGTATCTACCAAGAGAAGAGAGAAGGGCCAAAGGGGGTAGTCAGCCATTCATCCTCCCACTGGAATGTTGGGTAAAACACCCCCTCAGGGCTCAGAATCCCTGGGGTGTCAGTTTCCCTTACTGACAGGGTGGAGCAGTGTATAGAAACAAAAAAAAGTACAAAATATACTAAATCTCACAACCACAGTATGGGCATAACCTAGTCTTAGACTCAAATACAACTAATGTCTCTCGAAATCTAGGTTGTCACTTCTAAGACTAGGTATCCTATAAGCACACAATCATTTAAAGATATTTAATACATTATTTCATTCCCTTTTTACTAGTTTCACTTTACGTTAATTAATTCCTTAAACGTTAATTAACCATGAACAATTCCACATTAAATTCATTAGCATCACACCCAAATTCCATTTTCCCTTTAAAATTACAACCTCATCATTATTTTCCAGCAAAATCCAACACCATGGGTTAACACCATTTATTCAATTATTCATTACAGAATTACTTTCCCACATTCCCAGGCATTCTAGAAAAGCATTCTATGCTACTAAACACAAGGGGGCTCAACACAGTGAGTAGATGTACTACCCGTTGAGATTTTTCCGCTTATAGAAAGAGAATAGACCTATCCTCCCTTGAGAAACTAAACACAGAAATCATGGGGCATACCTCGTGCGTCTTCACCTCTTTCGGAAGAAGGGTAAGCAAGACTAGATGCCTTGAGCAGTGGGGAAAACTAAAGAAGATAATTAACCAATATGGATCAGCAAGCATCCAACAAACACATCCATCCCATTCCATCATCCCTAGTGTCCTCCCTGACACCCACATGCATAAACCAACGCATCTCGCCACCCTAGGCATCATCTACAGTCACAACCAAAAGTCTCCATGCCCCCACATATCACAACAGTCATCCAAGCTCATATCACTGCACAAGCAGTAGAAAAACAAACATCACATCAATTGGTCTCTTGGCCCTTTAACAATCAAGAGGGTAACTCAGAACCCTTCAAGGAATTATCAAACAATCAGTTCTTTAATCCATCATGAATTAATATATTTATTATTCATAGGTGTCAAAATTTCGGAAACCTAATCAGTAAGCTATCACAAATAAGTAAACATGTTTACTACACCAATTTGATTAGCATAAAATTAAAACAAGAAGAACCATATTCATTTACATGCCTCTTTATCCATATCCAACAGTTATCAGTTAATTCTATTTTATGTTATTTACTAATTTTCATGAAGAACGAACAGCTAAATAAAGCAAGCATGGATATCACACTATCTAGAAAACAAGGGGCAATAACATACGACTGATATCAATTTATTTATCCGGTTCAAATATTTATTATGTTAATTCCATTTTTTTCTAGTGGGATAAAACATGTTAACAATACATTTTCATGTAAAATAAAAGAGAAACAACGAATCCCCTACCTCAAATAGTTCTTGACGTTCTTTATCCACCCAACGGGTCACGATTCTCCCTACGTGTCAACTGCATCCACCCGAGGATGCCATGGTATGACCGCACCAACCAAAACTCAAGAAAACCCCATTAGAAGCATGGATATTACATGTTATAATATGTAAAGGAGAGGCCGGAGAAGATGAACCCCAAAAGAAGGATGATAAAACATACCTTATATAGAAGATTGATCGATACAGCTTGGTTGCATCAAAACAGAGTAGAACCAATATGAAGAGGAAAGTTTGATTATGAAACTCCTGTGGAATAGAATTAAAGTTTTTAGAATCTCATAGATGATAAGAAATAGGAAGAATTAGGGAGGAAGATATCCCCTCCCTTTATAATATTTAATAGAGCGACAGTTTAAGATATGCTTAATTTCTCATTAAAAGCGGATCACATTAAACCACGCGGTTTGACCAAGTAAAAACATCCTAAGTCTTAGGAAGAATAAATATAGGATTTATGACCTTTGAATCAGCCTTAGATTCCTTAAAACAAGGCCTTAAATGCATTTTACATCAAAGGAAAATGCTGAGGGGGTGAAACTGTAGGAAGCTGGAAACACTGTTCACGAACTCAAAATTTGGAAAAGGAAAAACAATGTTCATGAACCTCACCATTGGACACTGTTCATGAACCTCACCGTTAGGAATTGTTGATGAACCTCACCGTTAGACATTGTTCATGAACCTCACCATTAAACAATGTTCATGAACCTCACCGTTAGACACTGTTCACGAACCTCACTGTTAGACACTGTTCATGAACCTCACCGTTAGACACTGTTCATGAACATCACTGTTAGACACTTTTCATGAACCTCACTGTTAGACATTGTTCATGAACCTCACTGTTAGAAGGTCACCGTTCTATAAACACTGTTCATGAACTCAAAATTTGGCAAAGGAAAGAAAAGTTCACCATTAGAAGGTCACCGTTATGGAAACACTATTCACAGAACTAAAATTTTGCAAAGGAAAGAAAAGGTCACTGTTAGAAGGTCACCATTATGGAAACACTGTTCACAGAACTTAAAATTTGGAAAAGGAAAGAGAGGGTCACCGTTATAAGGTCACTGTTATGGAAACATTGTTCACAAAACTCAAAATTTGTCAAAGGAAATAGAGGTTACTGTTAGAGGTTACTGATAGAGGCTATCGATAGAGGTTACCATTAGACCTCACCAATAGAACTGTTCACCGATGGAACTGTTCAAAGAAATGGAAATTTGGAAAAGGAAAGAGAGGTTACCATTAGAGGTTCCCGATAGAACTTTTCACCGATGGAACTGTTCACAGAATTGAAAATTTGGGAAAGGAAAGTAAGGTTACTGTTAGAGGTTACAGATAGACCTATTCACCGATGGAACTGTTCATAGAATTGGAAATTTGGAAAAGGAAAGAGAGGTTACTATTGGAGGTTACTGATAGAACTATTCATAGATGGTTACCGATGAAACTATTTACCAAGGGTCACCGATGACACTGTTCAGAGAAGGTTACTGATGACACTATTCACCTAAGGTCACAGATGCACTGTTCAAACAAGGTTACTGATGACACTGTTCACCTAAGGTAATCGATGAACTATTCACAGAAGGTTACCATTTCACTGTTCATAACTTTCTACCATTGTAACTATTCACTAAATTGGAAAATTAGAAAAGTGTTGGGGATAATTCACCTTGACCTCCTAGAACACCTCAAACACAATATTTTCACAAAGGAATGGGCCGGAGAGGTCCGGAAAATTACATCAGATACCTCTCAAAACATTCTCGTCCCCAAGAATTCAAAACCCACCTATAGTGAAAATGAGACGGGGTCCAAACAAACACCCATCGAGATACCTATCAAAAGAGAGAAATACACAAAAGCATCAAAAGTAAGCCATCTCATAAACCTGAATGGTTTATAACCACAAGGGCTACATCGATACATAAAAAGAGTTAAACATAAAACAAATCTAGGTACTAAGCATGTATTTGTGACTCACATTCCCAGGTACTCTCCTCCATGCTATGGTGTCAACACAAGACATGAACCAAGGGGATAGAATGCCCGTGCAACACCTTCTCCTTGTAGTCTTGGATCTTTATAGGTCACTCCTCAAAGGTTGCATCATCATCAACATCGATCTCTCCCCAATCGATGATGTGAGAGTCATCATGAAGATAGCGACGGAGCTATGATACATGGAAAACATCATGTATCTAACTCATATTTGGGGGAATTTCTACTCGATACACCACAGCACCAACACGAGATAACACGTAGAAAGGCCCCACAAAGTGGGGAGAAAGATTACTCCCACGACCAAACCCTCACTACCCATGATGGGGAGTCACCTTCAGAAACACATGATCCCCAACATCAAACTCTAAGGGCCTCCTCCTTTGATTGGAATATGATTTATGAAGATCTTGCGCTATCTTCAACCTATCACAAATCACCTGAACCATCTCTGTTGTATTCTGCACTAGTTCCGGTCCAAAAATTGCTGACTCTCCGACCACAACGGAGAATGGAAAGGTCATCCATACAAGGCTTCAAATGGTGTCATACCGATGGTGGAGGAAAAACTATTATTGTAAGTGAACTCCACCAAGGTTAAGTTCTTCATACACAAACCTCAAAAATAAAGAACAAAAGAGTGTAACATGTCTTCAAGAGTCTGGATAGTTCGCTTTGTCTGACCGTCCGTTTGAGTATGAAAAGCAATGCAAAGGCATAGCTGAGAACTGAAAGCATGTTGGAGACCTCTCTACACCCTGGAGGTAAAATGAGGATCTCGATCATAAATTATTGTCCTTGGGACTCCATGAAGTCTCACCACCTCCTCTAGATACTGCCTCGACAAAACTTCCACTGAGCTTGACTCTTTGATCGCTATGAAGTTGGATGATTTTGTTGAATGATCCACTACCACCCAAATAACATCATGTCCTCCTAGAGATCGAGGTAAACCAGTAATAAAGTCCATTGAGATTTCCTATCACTACCACTGAGGAATCTCTAATGCATAAAGAAGACCATCAGGAACACATTGTTCAACCTTCACCTTCTGGCAGACCAAACATCGAGACACAAACTCCACAACCGCATGCTTCAGCCCCGACCACCAAAACTGGCTCCTCAAGGCTCGGTACATCTTTTTCATGCCAAGATGCACTGATAAAGGCAAACTATAGAACTCTCTAAGAACCGTATCATGCATCATCAAAGGAACAAAAATCCTTCCATGATACAACACTCAGTTTTGTTCATCCTCAGTCCAATCATGAGGGTCCTCGCCACAAACAACTCGATCTCTCCAGAACTCCACCTCAAGATCCCCCAACTGGGACTCTTCTACCTTCTGCATTAGGGATGATTGTTTCGTCATCTAAAAAAGACAACCTCTACCCCCAACTTCTCCCATATCAAGATGTAATGCCGATAGCTCTTCTATTACTCCCCAGGAATCACCAGATTCACGCACAACATCACTACGTGACTTTCGACTTAGCGCATCAGCTACAACATTCCCCTTTCCAGGTGTATATGATATCTCAAAGTCATATTCCTGTTAGAACTCTATCCACTAATTATTTCATAAGTTCAAGTCACACTGGGAGAAACCATAACTCAAACTCTTATGATCATTGAAAACCACAAAGTGCTCACCAATGAGGTAATGTCTCCACAACTTCAGGGAAAACACCACGGATGCCAACTCAAGATCGTGAGTGGCATAGTTACGTTCATGGGTATGTAACTACCGAGACCCATAAGAAACAACTGATATTTTATACATCAGAACATAGCCCAACCCCAGATGTGAAGTATCACAGAAAACATCAAACTGAACTCCCTCAGCTGGAAGACAAAGAACTTGAGCACTTACTAACTTCTCCTTTAGATACTCAAAATCTTCCTGACACTGATCAGTCCATATGAATACCTGATTCTTCCTGGTCAAAGATTGTAGAGGAGTCGCAACTAGTGAGAAATTGGCTATGAACCTCCTCTAGTAACCTGAGAGACCATGGAAACTTTGCACCTCTGATACTGTCTTGGGGGTTGTCCAAGACACATCTTCTTCTATATTCGATGGATCGACATCTACTCCATATTGGTACACAACATGCCCCAAGAAATGGACTTCTCAAGCCCAAAACTCACACTTATACAACTTCCCAAACAGCTGATGTTGACGAAGAACTCCCAAAATGGCATGTAGATGCTCTGAATGCTCCTCCTTAGATGTAGAGTACACAGGGATGTCGTCGATGAAAACTACCATGAACTTGTCCAGGAACTCACGGAACGCATCATTCATCAATCCCATGAATAATGCTGGAGAATTCTTCATGCCAAACATCATTACAAAGAACTCATAATGCTCATGATGACAACGGAAAGCAGTCTACGGGATATCCTCATCCTTCACACGCATCTGATGATATCCTGACCTCAATTAGATCTTTGAGAACCAACTTTCACCCTTCAGTTGATTGAATAAATCATAAATCCATATAATATGATAGTGATTCTTTATTTTCACTTTGTTTAAGTGATGATAATTGACACACAACCGCAAACTGCTGTCATCCTTCTTCGCGAACAAAACGGGTGCACCCCACGGTGACAGACTTGGCCAAAAAAACCGCACTATAATAGACCATCAAGCTGTATATGTAGCTCTTGTAACTCAGAAGGGTCCATCCTATATGGATACATAGATATAGGATATTCTTTTGGTTGTAGCTCGATCCCAAACTCAATCTCTTATCTATGGGGTAATTCTACAACCTCTTCTAGAAAAGACATCAGGGTACTCTTCTACGACCCTATGAAACGCCAACTACTGAACCTCTGAAGAACTCATCATCATATCAACCATCATGGATGATAAGGATGGAATGCACCTATGACCCATCTGAGGATCTCGCTTGCCAACAAACACCACTGGCTCTCCATCCGCACCAATGAAAACAACCTTCTTCCTGAAGCAATCCACGATATCCTGCACCGAATACAACCAATCCATGTCGAGTATGACATCATATGGTTGTATTCGTAAACATAGGAAATATCACTAAGAGATTTGTTGCCTCAAAACTTTCTCACAATTTCTACATACTTCAAACAAGCTAGCTCGACGTTCAACTCGTGTAGTCAACTCCAAGGGCACTGGAAGCCTCTATACCTCAAGTCCCAAATCATTGAAAAGGGTAGGTTATATGAAGGAGTGTGTCACTGTTGAATCAAAAAATTCATACACCAATGTAGAAAACAAGCAAAGGGTACCTCGAACGATGTCTGGATCACCGGGAGATGGCAATGCTAGAGTATAAAGCTGACCACGACCTCCTCCACGGCCTCTCTAACCCTAATGACGACCACCAGCATGGCCGCACTCTTCTCTATGAGGACAGGGAGCATCATGGGGCTGTCCTCTGCCTGCCCTATCTACCCTTTGCTGATCTAAAGCTAGTGCAACCTGCTGCTGCTACCTCGGCTGGAACTGCCTCAACGGAGCAACCTGGAGCACATCACCTGGTGCAAGATGACCGCTATGAAAGGTCGGGCAGTCCCACTACTAATGACCTTGACCACTACAAGAAAAACAAGTGCCTGATCACTTGGCATAGGCCAGAGAGTTTCTAACTCTGGAGAAATGAGATGTGAAGGGCTAGGACCCACCCACGGCTGAATGGAAACTCTTCTTCCTCAAAAACCGAGAACCCCGAACCACAGATATGCTTTGTGAGGAATCATGATGATTCCCCTATTGTGATGATATGGTCCTATACAAAGTCCTCTCAACAAAATCTGCCCTCTCCAGCACCTCAAGATATGTTTTCAGCATAAATGGGGTGACCTAGCGTTGGATATCTGGATGAAAAGCCTCTTTTTAATGCCTCGCCCTGGCCTCCTCATCTGGTAACATGTTCGAAGAATATCGTAAAAGGTTCCTGAAATGGATTCCAAACTCTCAAACACTGGAGCTCCCCTATCGAAGGGTAAGAAGCTCCTGGAGACTGGACGCATTCGTAGTCGAAGAAAGAAACTCAACTCTAAACCTTAATTGGAACTCCTCCCATGAGATCACTGACTCCTCATGATCCCCGGGGAATAAGAACCACCACTGCCTCGCTGCTCCACATAGCGTCGTCACAACCAAGGACACACAGTGCTCCTTCCGAGCACAGATCGAGCTAAATCCTATCTCGACCTCCTTCAACCAGTCTTCTGTGACTGAATCTAAAATGGACCCCTCATACTTCTGTAGACTCTGGCGCTGAAACTCTCAGAGTGTCTTCCTCTAAGTGTCGTCGTCGTCAACCTCTACCCTACGACGATCTACTGGAATAGCCTGCGGGACATTTTCTGCACAAACCTGACGAGGATGTCAACCTAGAGCCATACCTATAAAATAACAAACCATTAGAGCTCCTAAACCTGGAATATGGAAGACTAAACATTAATTAATTATTTTTTTCCCTTTATTCATTTTAGGATAACCTATCCCAAGGTCTACCCATTCAATCACAGGCATAAAGAAGAATGTTTCATGATCCTTTCCTAGGTCTCTACCCTATAACTAGTATCACCTTGTTTAGTAGCCATTGTAAACTTAAAGGTCCATACATTAGATCTTAGGGCGGCCTAAACGCCTTTGTATCGGTCGGTCTCCAGTGTTTACCTAACTTGCTAAACATGAATGACACCATTTCCCTACCAACCCATGCAACCTCTCCTATTCCTAACTCCAAACTCCATCCTATCCCTCAACCAGACCTCTGATACCACTCTGTCATGACCCCCTCCCCACAAAGTGTACCCCTCCTAGGCGGGCAATGTGAGAAGGGAGATAATGACCCCTAATTCCTGCCTCCAGTAGGCCTTGGGTTAGCAACTAGCACCGAGGGTATAGTAAACACACCAATGGGTGGAATTACCCTCTAAGATAACACATGCATAATAGAGATAAAAGATAGACACCAACCAACTCCAACTCAACTAGTAAGATGAAATAAATCCCATGTACACATATGAAATTTCATGAAAAACTACTACAACTGGAAGGGGAAAAGCGCAAGTACCCAAAGGAAAGTAAAATAGCAGCAACCACAGGCCCAAACAGCTCCGGCAACCACAATCTAGTAGTAACCAGCCTGATCTCCAACCTTCTCCAAGGGACCTGAAAAATGGTTTATATATATATAGGGTGAGTATAACAGTATACTCAGTAGGATCCTCCTCGAATCCTCTCATGAAAAAGTAAAGAAATCATACTAAAGCACGATGAACAACAAGTGAAACTAACTCATCACCTAAACAGGTATACTAAGTTTCCAACCTCACCATGGATACTCTCACCAAGTAACTCATATGAGAATATATCATATAATAATGAATATCAAGGGTACCCCACTACTACTTCCCCACTATTTTGCTATTTTTCCCCAACGTCGCACGTCCTAAGCATCTCTCTCCAAAAATTCTTGCCCGCAGACACCTGGGCGAAGCACCACAATATGCACCTCGTGAAACAAAACCACCACGTCCATGTAAGAAAGTAATCAGGGGGTTTCCAGGAGCCACCATAGCTCGCATAACATGTATCATACATCAGGTATTATACCTCAAGCCATTACAGTCCATACAATGAGTAAGGATCCTCAATCCATCACATCCTATACACGTTACACCTATAGTAGTCCATGGGATACTATATCTAGAATATATGTGTGTGAATAACCACAAGACATTACAGCCCTCTACACACATATATGGGGGAAATTAACCGCTTTGCCTACCAGCACAAGTATCTACCAAGATAAGAGATCGGGGCTAAAGGGGGTAGTCATCCATTCATCCTCCCACCAGAATGTTGGGGAAAACACCCCCTCAGGGCTCAGAATCCCCGGGGTGTAAGTTTCCCTTACTGACAGGGTGTAGTAGCATATAGAAACACAAAAAAGTATAGAATATACTAAATCTCACAACCACACTATGGGAATAACCTAGTCTTAGACTCAATTGTAGCTAACGTCTCTCGGACTCTGGGCTGCCACTTCTAAGACTAGGTATCCTATAAGCACACAACCATTTAAATAGCTTTAATACATTATTTCATTCCCTTTTTACCAGTTTCACTTTACGTTAATTAATTATTTAAACATTAATTAACCATGAACAATTCCACATTATATTCATTAGAATCACACCCAATATCCAATGTCCCTTTAAAATTACAACCTAATCACTATGTTCCAGCAAACTCCAACCCCATGGGTTAACACCATTTATTCAATTATTCATTACAGAATTACTTTCCCACATTCCCAGGCATTCTATAAAATCATTATATGCTACTAAACACAAGGGGGATCAACACGGTGAGTAGATGTACGACCCGTCGAGTCTTTGCCACTTATAGCAAGAGCATAGACTCATCCTCCCTTGAGAAGCTAAACACGAAAATCATGCGGCATACCACGTGTGTCTTTGCCTCTTTCGAAAGAAGGGTAAGCAAGACCAGATTCCTTGAGAAGTGGGGAAAATTAATGAAGATAGTCAACCAATGGGGATCAGCAAGAATTCAAAAAACACATCCATCCCATTCCATCATCCCTGGTATCCTCCCTAACACCCACATGCATAAACTGATGCATCTCGCCACCCTAGGCATCATCTAGTGCTACAACCAAAAGTCTCCATGACCCCACATATCACAAAAGTCATCCAGGCTCACATCATAGCACAAGTAGCAGGAAAACAAACATCACATCAATTGGGCTCTTGGCCCTTTAACAATCAATAGGGTAACTCATAACCCTTCAAGGAATTATCAAACAATTTGTTCTTTACTCCATCTTGAATTAACAGATTTATTATTCATAGGTTCCAAAATTTGGGAAACCTAATAAGTAAGCTAGTAAAAATAATTAAACATGTTTACTGTACTAATTTGATTAACATAATATTAAAATAAGAAGAACCAGATTGATTTACATGCATCTTTATCTATATCCAACAGTTATCAATTAATTTTGGATTATGTTCTTTACTAATTTTCATCAAGAATGAACATCTAAATGAAGAAAGCATGGATATCACACTATTTAGAAAACAAGGGGCAATAACATATGACCGATATCATTTTATTTATCCAGTTAAAATATTTATTATGTCAATTCCATTGTGGTATAGTGGGATAAAACATGTTAAAAATACAGTTTGACGTAAAAGAAAATAGAAACAATGAATCCCCTACCTCAAACAGTTCTTGACGTTCTTTATCCACCCAACGGGTCATGATTCTCCCCCCGCATCAACTACATCCACCCGAGGATGCCATGGTACGACTACACCAACCGAAACCCAAGAAAACCCCATTATAATCATGGATATTACATTCTATAATATGGAAAGGAGAAACATGAGAAGATGAAACCCAGAAGAAGGATGATAAAATATACCTTATATAGAAGATTGATCGATACAGCTTGGTTGCATCAAAACAGAGCAGAACCAATCCGAGGAGGAAAGTTTGATTATGAAACTCCTATGGAATAAAATGAAAGGTTTTAGCGTCTCATAGCTGAGAAGAAATAGGAAGAATCTGGGAGGAAGATATCCCGTCTCTTTAGAATATTTAACAGAGTGACAGTTTAAGATACGCTTAATTTCCCATTAAAAGTTGATCGCATTAAACCACGTGGTTTAACCAAGTAAAAACATCCCAAGCCTTAGGAATAATTAATATAGGATTTATGGCCTTTGAATCAGTCTTAGAGTCCTTAAAATGAGGCCTTAAATGCATTTTACGTCAAAGGAAAATGCTAAAGGGACGAAACTGTAGGAAGCTGGAAACACTGTTCACGAACTCAAAATTTGGCAAAGGAAAAACACTGTTCATGAACTTCACTATTAGAAACTGTTCATGAACCTCACTGTTAGACATTTTCCATGAGCCTCACTGTTAGACATTGTTCCTGAACTTCAGCGTTAGACACTGTTCATGAACCTCACCATTAGATACTGTTTATGAACCTCACCGTTAGACACTGTTCATAAACCTCACCGTTAGACACTATTCATGAACCTCACCATTAGAAGGTCACCATTCTGAAAACACTGTTCAGGAACTCAAAATTAGGCAAAGGAAACAAAAGGTCACCGTTAGAAGGTCACCTTTTTGGAAACACTATTCATAAAACTCAAAATTTGGCAAAGGAAAGAAAAGGTCACCGTTATGGAAACACTATTCACAGAACTCAAAATTTTAAAAAGGAAAGAGAAGGTCACCATTATGGAAACACTATTCACAAAACTCAAAATTTGGAAAATTAAATAGAGGTTACCGTTAGAGGTTACCAATAGAGGTTACTGATAAAGGCTACCGATAGAGGTTACCGTTAGACCTCACTAATAGAACTATTCACCGATGGAACTGTTCAAAGAAATGGAAATTTGGAAAAGGAAAGAGAGGTTACCGTTAGAGGTTACTGATAGAATTGTTCACCGATGGAACTGTTCATAGAATTGGAAATTTGGCAAAGGAAAGAGAACTTATCATTAGCGGTTACCGATAGAACTGTTCACTGATGGAACTGTTCACAGAATTGGAAATTTGGAAAAGGAAAGAGTGGTCACCGTTAGAGGTTACCAATAGAACTGTTCATAGATGGTTACTGATGACATTATTCACCAAGGGTCACTGATGACATTATTAACATAAGGTTACCGTTTACACTGTTCACCTATGGTCACTAATGCACTATTCACAGAAGGTTACCGATGACACTGTTCACCTAAGGTCACCGATGCACTATTTACATAAGGTTATCATTGCACTGTTCACAAATGTCTACCGTTGGAACTGTTCACCGAACTGGAAAATTGGAAAAGTGTTGGGGATAAGTCACCTTGACCTCATGGAACACCTCAAACACCATATTTTCACAAAGGAATGGGCCAGAGAGTTCCAGGCCATTACTTTTTTCATTGGTTATGATATAGTTGTAATATAATTTCCAATAGAGTGGAAAAGAAGGGTAAAACACCAATATGGAAAAATAAGTGAACTATTTTTTTAAATAAAACATAGAAGGGAATTGAAGAACATATTTACAAGTGCGTGAATTTTTGAAATAAGAAAATAGAGGGGGAAAATGGAAGGATGTGAAATTATGAAATATGTACAAAAACAAAAAACTTCTCCCAATAACACTATAAAAGATGATGCAAGTGTTTTTTTATCTTTTTTTTTAATATGATCTTGAAAAAAATATCTTTCTCATCTCCCAACCTATGTTTGATATCCTCATTACACTAATTTTAATAGTTATAACAAGATAAACTATTGGGGAAGAGTGATTTTTGACCCTCCCAAGATATAACCCATTCTTTTATTCTTTTTTTTATTTTTATTTTTTTTGTTTTTTTCCCTTTTTTTTGAAAACTTTTCAATATCATTTGTAAAATATTTTAAAACATATATAAATATCCAAACTTCACTAAATTAAAAACTCTCACCCACACTTAAATGTATGCTTTCTATCAATCATATGATATCACATTTAAAATCAAGGAAATGGTACCCAAAAGGAAATTCATCCCCTACTACAAAAATAAATTTCAATAAATTATGAAATTTAAATCCATGTAGATATTGGGTGGGACAAGGTTTTGGGATTGAAATGTGGAAATAAAAAATGGGTTTTCATAGGATCGAAGGGGCTTTCAAAATGATGATCCATTTAAGGGTGATAGGATAACATTTGGTTATTTTGATTCTCGTGTGGTTCAGAAAATGCCTTTATAATTAATGTACACTAAACTAGAATGTTCGTCTTGAAGTTATAGAAACACAAGACTCACAATCACTGATGAAAAACACACAATATGAAAATAAGGACATATGTGGCCATGGTATGAAAGCTAACATTGTTCCTCACGGTTGGGGAAAAATAATTTTCCAAATCAAAAATTGTTCAATAAAAATTTATTTTTCTTGATAAAAAATTATTTATCCTAATTTAGGATGAAAGTATAAAATTTTTGAGTTAAAAATAAGTCATCAGACTCCCTAAAAATGGTAGAATTTTTTTAAAATTAAACGGTGTCTAATTATGACTCTTCTTTTTAGTTTTTTTTTCTTGGTTTTGTTTTTTTATTTTAATTTTTAATACACACCCATAAAAAGTGAAAGAGGGGGAAAAATTTTATATAGAAAGTGGAAAAAAATGATAGAGGAAGAAGAAGAAAATAGAGAAAGAGTAGGAGATATATACAAATAGTAGGAAGAAGAGAGGGAGAGAGAGAGTTAAAAGGGAAGAGGTTCCCCCAAGTTCATATTTGGTGGGTCATTAGCTCCATCCATTTGTTGGTCTATTGTAGTATTTAGAGATCTAGTGGAAGTCGATGTGGTTCCTAGGATATGTGTCCTCTCATGGTGATGATTTTATCGATGTACATTAACCATGAATTTTCTTTTGGAATAGGGGTCTTGTACTTTCACTGCACTAAATGGGTAAACATCAGTAATAATAAAAGGACCATCCCAAATATAATTAAGCTAAAATTGAGATTTAAAGAGAATTAACTTTTCACCTTCATGTAATACCATTCATATAATGTGTTTTTTATGGAGTAACTTATCCTTTTCTTTGTAGATATTGGAATTATCATAATAATCAATTTGAATCTCCTTCGATTAGTTCAATCATAATAATCTATCTTCACTAGATTTTTTATAGTCGAAATTACAAGTTTTCACAGCCCAAAATGAATTATGTTGGATTTAAACTAGTAAATGACACCCTTTACCAAAAACTATCCTAAAAGGAGACATCCTAATGGGTTTTTTATAGTCAATTCAATAAGCCCGAAAGTATTCACCAAGTCTATTAGACTAGTCATTTTTAGTGGGTTTAACAATTGCCTCAGGCACTCTTTACACTTCTCTATTAGAAATTTTAGCCATTCTATTTGTTTAGGGTGATATGTAGTTGAAGATTAAAGTAAAAAACTTATTATTTTTTAGAATATATTCCATGGTTTTATTATATAAATGGTTTACTAAGTAACTTACCATGTCACATGAGTTCCAAATCAATGGAAAATGTGTGTTTTGAGGAACTCACTAATAGTTTGTGCATCATCCTTCCTAGTGGGTTTGGCCTCGACCCACTTAGAAACATAATCAACTAAAAGTATAATGTATGAGAATCAATTGGAAGGGGGGATGGTCTGATGAAATATATTCCCCAAACATCGAAGATCTCAAAGAAGATTAATGTATTTTGGGGAATTTTATTTTTTTTTTGGAAATTAAGCCTAAATTTTGGAAAGTGGGACATAATTGACAGAACTTATGTGAGTCCTTTAATAGTGAATTATAGAAGAATATAGAGTCAAGTACATTTTGGTAGGTCCTTTTTGGTCCAAATTGTCCACCACCAGGCATTGAGTGGTAGAATTATAAAATGGGGGAATGTTCATCTTCATCAACACATCTCCTAATTACAATATCATCCCTATTTTTCCAAATTTTATTATCATCCCAAAAAAATAGTATTTTGAATCACTTTTCAACTTCACTTTTTTTCAAAAAAAATAAGGAAAATACTAGTAACCAAGTAATTTAAAATTGGAGCATACCATGGTGACTTTGGAGTGAGATATGAAAGATGTTTATTGGGAAATTCAGGATCAATTATTTCAAAATGAGATGACGTAGAAATTCTAATAAAGTGATCAAGCATAGGGTTTTGTTTTCTAGTTATATCGTTAATCTCAAGGACAAACTCTTGGTGTATTAAGATCCATATTATTAGCCTCGGTTTGGAATAAAGTTTTTTGAGTAAAACCTTTAAAGATGAATGTCTTGTAAAGATAGTGATTTTGGAACCTAAGAGATAGGGCCAAAATTTATCCAAGGAAACAATAACAGGTAGAAGTTCCTTTTTAGTGATAGTGTAATGATATAGAGTTTCATCATGTGTTATATGGCATAATATTTTACAGGAGTAATTTTTTCTCTTATTTGACCAAGAGCAACCCCAATGGACTTATCAGAAGCATCTTACATCAACTTGAATGGTAAGAACCAATCTAAGTGTTCAATTATTAAGGAATATGTAAAAATAACTTTTAGTTCAATAAAGGAAATCTTGAAAGCCTCATCAAAATATAATGTAAAATAATTTTAGAGTGGATGAGTGAGAGGGAGGGAAATCCTACTAAAGTTTTGGATCAATAACTGATAGAAACTGGAATAACCAAGAAAGGAATGGATTTCTTGAACAGATGTGTATTTATAAACTGATTGGATCACCACAATTTTGGTAGGATCGTCTTGAATACCCTCTTATGAAATTATGTTCCCTATAACAATCCAAATATTAACCATGAAGTTGCATTTTTCAAAATTTAGTACAAGGTTACATTTGACACATTTTTGAAGTACTAGAGAGAGTGAATAAAAGTAGGATTCAAATGGAAAACTATAAATAGTAAATTCATCCATGAATACCTCTATGAATTGTTCAATAAATTCAGAAAATATACTCATCATACACCTATGTAATATTGTAGGATCATTGAAAAGGAAAAAAGGCATTCTTTTATATTTATATGTTCCAAATGGGCAAGTGAATGTAGTATTTTCTTGGTCTTGAGGTGTGATTGGGATTTAGAAGAAGATATTGTATCTATAAAGAAAGAAATATTGTGAATTTTTAGTTAATCATTATATAATTTGATCAAGGAAAGGAAGAGGATATTGATATTTTCGTGTTTCATCATTCAATTTCTGATAATCAATGTATACACACCATTTTTTCACTTGAGTTATGACCGCCTATCCATGTTCATTTGGGATAAAAGTTATCCCACCCTTCTTAGGTACCACTTGAATCTAAATAACTCGTTCACTATTGAAAATTGGGTAGATAATACTAGCTTGGAGAAGCTTGGTAATATCTTCCCTAACTACCTCATGTATGAGTGTATTGAGTCTTCTTTGAGGTTTTTTGATTTGTTTTGATGATTTTTCTAGATGGATGTGATGCATGCAAAGGGTGGGGATAATGCCTAGTATGCCATCTAGGGTTCAACCTAAGGACTTTTTGCTTTCCTCTAACACATAAATAAGTTTGCACGCCATGATTTTAGTAAGTTCATCATAGAAAATAAAGGATAAGAGTGATCATGGAAAAGTAATGCATATTTCAGGTGCGCCGAATGAGTTTTTAGATCACATTCATCCTTTATTTGTGGGTCATATAACCTAGAAAAATATGAAGGGATTTCAGTTGGTTTTGATTCATTTTACTCAATAATTTTCAAGGTGTAACAGTATAGATTAGAGTTGAGATGGGATTCAAGAGAGTTTTCAAGATCCTCTATATTGATGTAGTAAATTAATGAAAGTTCATAATAAACTTCCCTAATTATGACATAATTAATCATGATTTAATTTTTTTCAAACTCCTCTCTAAATAGAACATGGTGAAAATGATGGAATGGGGGTGAATCAACTCTCAGAAGTGTCATTGTAAGCATGTATAGAGAATATATAGTGATCTTCTTATGGGTATTTCATGGATTAAAAAATATTTAACTTGACCATTTCTTCACAAATTCCATGTATAAGATTTCTACAAGGAAATAAATCTTAGTTCTAGCTATCATGAGGAAATGTATTCCTGGAATTATGGGATATCTAAAAAATTCATCTCACCTTCCATATCAAGGACATAAAAATCAGCTTGGAAGATAAGATCATTAACTCAGACAAGGAAATCCTCAATTATTACCTTGGGATTGGTAGTGCTTCAATTGTATAACTGGATGACAACACCCATTGGGTGCAAGGGACCTAGACCAAGGTTTGAGAATATGGATTTGCGCAAGAAATTTATCAAGGCTCCTAGGTCTATGAGTGAATCATCAAAGTTGGAACTCCCTATTTGGAATGGAATAGTGAATTTCCCAAGATATTTTCACTTTATGGGAATGGAATGTTGGCATTGAAATAGTTTTAGTTGTCCTAAGTTGCCTCTAATGGGTGGAAAAGTCCTTAAGAAACTTTTCACACTTAGGTATTTGTTTGATGGTATCTACGTGGGTAATTTTGACCTCAACACATCTAAACATGTCAATCACTTTAAATTTAAGATCAAAGGGATTATTAGTCTTATATAATGCTTGAGTAAAAGTAATTGGGTTCCTTATAGGAATGGAAGGAGGTGAGGGACAGGATTCATGTTTTTTTTTTGTATTTTCCTTATTTTCATATTCAACCTCAACATTCAATGTTTCATTTGAGGATCTATCATGAGGCATGGAAATTTTTTCCCTCATAAAAGTGAAATTTTAATTACATTACCCTTGGAGTTGGGAAACCATTGAGCTAGGATTTGGGTAAATTGGATGGTTTCTACTATTTAAGGTGGGATTCAAGTTGAACAATTTTTTTTTCAATGTTTTTAAGGCTAGAATAGGTGAATGAGGAAAGATATTCCATTGAACTTTCCCATGGTTTCTTGTAAGAAGAAGCTTGTAACAAATTAGGATTTCCTTGATATTGGTTCTTGGGAAATTGATTGTATTAGGTTGGTAATTGAGAAGTCTCACTAGAATAGTGGAATACATGAGGAGTAGGATGAGGATTTTTCCTTTTATATTGAGGAACAAAAGGATAAGGTTGTTCCAAGTTACCACCACCTTTCCCATATTGTAATTAGTTTGGATTTTTAGGAGGGAATTGAGGGGGATAATAGATAGGATTACCATACCTCAATCTTGGGTTATAGTTAGAAGATAAGGTCTTAGTGTGGGGTTGGTTGGAGTTTCTAATGAACTAACCTGATAATTTAGGTTCGGTGTTCTGTTGATAATATATGGCATTGATCTCAATTGGTCTAGATGAAATAGATGGATCATCTTGAAGTTGTGGACATGTTCTCTTTGGATGAGATGGTAAGATATAGATTACACAATTTTTTATAGGTCTAGGGAACATATAATGTGGATAAGGTGGTGTTGGTTCTTTGTTATCCATCACTAATTGTCTTACAACAGCTGTAAGTTTGGTCATCTTGTTGGGTTCTATTGATTGACTCTCTTAGACTTGTTTAACAAGAGTGTGTGCTCAACTATGGAATTAATGTGTGTTTTTATCCATGTTTATTATGATATCTCATGTAACTATATAATTTTTTTCAACTATAGAATCAACACTTGTGGCATAAATGATAGTTCTCTCTATAGCCAATAACCCCTTATATAAGTATTGGATCAAGATTTGTTTGGGGATTTGGTGGTGTGGGAAAGTTTCTACAATCATTTTGAACCTCTCCCAGTACTTGTGGAGTGATTAACTTGGTAATTGAAAGATTCCACTTATTTTCTTTTATATGGAAGTGGTTTGAGAAGCAGGTAATAATTTTCCTAAGAAGATTCACTTTATGTCATACCATGTGGTTATGGAACCAGGATGGAGGTAAGAGGTCCCTAAATTAGAGGATTTAGCAAGGTAGAAAGGGAATTATGGAAGATTGATTTGTTTCTAAGAAACCCATTGAGGATTTATTGAAGAGAACACCACTTGGAACTCTTTAAGTAGAATATTTGGATCCTGACTAGCTAGCCTATGTAAATGAGGAAGAAGATTAATCAAACTTGATTTGAGTTTGAAATTAGCCTCAATATTTAGAAATTGAATACTAAGGGGTTGGAATTCATATCAGGGGTAGCGAGTAATTTTCAGGTTATTTACCCAAGAATGGTAATATATAGGATAATTATATGATAAATGAATGGGATTAGAGTGATTTGACTATCCCTAATGTTATTTCTAAGTTGTAGAAGTGTTCTCTCAATATCTAGGTCAAACAAATCTTCTAGATTATTTGGAAGGCTATGGAAAATTTATATATTTTTAGAAATAATGAGTAAAAAGTTTTTTTATTTGTTTTTTTTATGATTTTTATGGGAATGTGGTTTTTTCTTTGTGTTTTTTTATTTATTATTTTGTTTTTTTTTTGTTTTTGTGAATTTTGATTTTTTTTTTACAAAAATAAAACACAAACGACTACTACTCACACCATCCCCAACAATGAAACCATTTGAAGCATGGTCAATTATCTCCTATCAACTATTCAAATTTCTAGTGTTCTTCAAATGTGTGTAGCATCACTCGGGTCAAATCCTCAGCAATGATACTTTTTTATTTTAGATTATTTTTGTGGTGTTTGTCTTTTTAATGGGAAGGGTTTGTTTTCAAAAATTAATTAAATTGATTGAGGTATATTTTTAGATTTAAAATATTTATAAATATTAGGTTGAGTTAATTATTTAGGATTTAATCTTATGATATCCTTGATCTTTGATTTATATTGCATTAAATTATCACCCACTTCAGAAGATGATTTTTTATCGTAATTCCCAAATGTTTTGGATTTAATCCAAGCCTCAACTAAAGAATTTATTTCAATAAATTATTATTAATGGAAGGTTAAATATTTAATGAACCTGTGTGTAATTTTTGTTCCAATAATAAATAGAATCCATATGTAAAACAAAACATGTCATTAATCAGTGACATTTTAAGTTCAAAATACACAATATCAATTTAAAGAATATTAATCGACAAAAATTTTCAATCACTTAATATATCCAAATTACAACTCATATAAATTATAGATTTACTCATACATTGTGATGGTTATTAATATTTTTTTATGTTTTTTAGGGTAATTAGTTAAAAGGAGAAGAAAAATAAACAAACAAGACAAGAGTAGTGCATCGAACACACACACAAATGGTAAAGATAATTAAACACAGAATTTTGATTGAATGGGAAATATAAAAAAGGGAATTATTTTCAACTTGATTTAAAAAAAATTAATAAATTTAATATTACAAAACATATTTTGGATGAGAATTATAAAATACAATAAAGGAACATGCTTTAATATTTAATTGAAATGAAAACAAACTTCCACAATTAAAATTGAAAACACATGAAATATATGAAAAGAAAGCACGGAGGGATGGTATATCAAGTAAAAAATGTGAGTTTGGAAGGTCCTAAAAAGAATTTTTAAAGGATATGATCATGAAAAAATATCCTCCTAAGCTCTTAAATGTAAACCCCTTGCAAGGAGAATAGGGGGATGTATTTATATCCCATGGTGGTGGATTTTTTTCATTCCAAATATTCCCCTCAAGTTAGCTTGCCAATATGACCATTTAGATAGCATAATCTCGAGATACAATCTTCTTAAAAGTTTTATATGTGTATTTTTATAGTTCAACCACTAAATATGGAGGCCTTTGGACTTTTTGATCTAAATTTATGGCTATTTTACTAAATAGCGTGTTGTTATCCATTTGTCTCCATACTTTTTCAAAGGCCATAATGTGAGTGGATTTTTCAGTAGGAATATTTCATAAATACAAATTGTTTCTTATAAAAAAATTGATATCCTAAATCTTTTTTTACACCAAAAAATTCCATATTAATAAGTCAATTGAATTATGGTAAAATTTAATAATGGTGGGATGTCATTAATTTCGGATAGAATAGTGGGTTGGACTTTTATGGATCAATTGGGCCCCCTATTGGTTGATTTGGTCGTTGAAATTTTTATAAAATTTGAAATGTATTGTCCCTGGAATTCATGTGGAGAATCAATGAATTTTTACTTCTAGATTGATCCCATAAATTGTATCTTCATGGATGGTCAATTTTCATCACAGATTTTTTGGGCCTTCTTGTGTGGTCTATATGAGTATTTATATGTATGAATTTTCCTCATATCCAGTTGAATTATTTTTAGGAAATTTAATTAATAAACCTAAAAAACAATAATCACACAATTTGGATAATTAGGTTGAGATTTATAATTAAAATAGTAAACTTACTCAAATATGGATTAACTCAAATACTACTCAAAAATTATATTTAGTATTAAAACATCTATATTTCACACCAATTATGCACTTTTACGTAAAAATTTCTAAAGGGGGTAGACTAAAAGTTATGAATAAATTAATAAAATCATGTTCATCTCAATAACATAATTAATTCATCATATTAGAACAAGTAAAAAATGGGGTTCATAAACATTTCATCATAACATAACTCATGGAAAAGAAACAAAATTTATAAGTATCAATACATTATAACCCATTCAGATAAATAATAATAATGGTATCATTGGATCATATCCCCAGTAAAATATTAGTAGCATCAAATAACATTATCTTATATGGAAAAAAAATTAAATATGACTTGAAATAACTCATGAGAAAAATATCCATTCCATTTTGAAAAATTATTTTTAAATCATTAAACATTTACTAAACATTTTTCATTTAAAATAACCTTGAAACTTATAAATGAATCATTTAAAACTATTTTAAGCATATTTTAAATAATTTTTACTTAAAAATGCCTAAAATATCATTTAAAATAATTTTAATACACTATTATAAAACATTGATTTGAAGGAACGCATATTTACGAACAAAGAGAGAATAAAATTACATGAAAATTATAATATCATGAAAATAATGATATTCATGATACTAAATTTAAAATGGAATTATATACACATTGTAAAATAATATATGTGCATAACATAACATGTGTCTCAAAGGTGTAAAATTGAGACAAAAAACCATTACTGATTTGGTAACTTTTGAACTGTATATCCCATGAAATAGAGATCATAAAATGCATATGTAAATACCCAGAAATTTAAGTATGAGGATAATATATTATATTTATGTAAATTATATATATCACATGAAAGAAATTAGTGGTGAATGTGTCATAAGTCTCATGTAAATAAAAGTGAGACTAGATATCCCCTTACTACTAGAGTAACTTTTGAATCATGAGCCATGTGAAAGAGTGACAGTAATTGAAACTTTAAATATCATGAATTAAATAACATTAATTATATAACATTTCATAAGTGATTATTTACACCACACAAAAATAATAAGCGGTGAATATAGCGTATATCTCATAGAAATAAAAGAGAGACAAGAAAACTCTTACCTTAAGTATTGACTTTATTCATACACATTCAAACCTGTTGTATAATAATTAAAAGTTTATTATCCATATAATAAAGAATCATATTTTTATATCAAACCATATGTGGTTTTATTATAACTTTATATCTCCCATTTATTAACAATATCATGTTACAGTTGCGTTTCATGTAATAATTACTTTATTTTTCTTATATGTTTTGATTTGTTATATTTTTGGTCCGCTTACTTATAAAATGATCTATAGAATGTAAACCATAATATAAATATCATATATATTTTGTATATATGTATTTAAAATAATATTTAAAATATATAAATATGTAATGGAATACACCATTCATGGATATGGTGGGTCGTACGCATGCATGAATGTTATTTTCATTTTTTTAATTGATGGAATGAGAGAAAGATAAATAATGATTCATATTTTATAGAATAATTATTGAATAATATATATATATATATTAAACCCTTCATAATACCCATTTATAAAATATGGTGATGAAAAATGATTTGTATCTCTACATGTAAACGTTAGGTTGTATGTACGCACAAGTGATACCTTCACTGCTTGTTTGATAAGAAAGAGGGTGTATGATGATATTTTAATAATCATAATAACATTAAACCATATTGAGGACATTAAATTTATTATTTTATGATAATAATCAAAGATTTATAGGAGTTAAGGAAGAATAAAAGAGGAAAGTGATTGGTTAGTGTGATTACCTATTCTTTGAAATGTATCCTTTGGATCTCCTCTAAAGGGCTCTAGGTTTGGAATTTTGAGAATATCAGAACCTCTATAATTTTTACGGTGAATTATAGAAGAGAATTTGAAATATTATGGTCAAGAGAGAAGGCTCTAGGAGATGATATGAAGTGGGGGAGGTTTCCTTTTAAAATTGAGGTGAGGGTTTCTTTTAGAATTTCCCAAAAGATTAATTTATAATAAATTAAATCTCAATCCAAATACCTCAAAAAGGATCTAAATTCTAAGATTAGATAATATAGGGATGTAATATCATCATAAAATATATTTTACAAAATTTTTGGTGTCATTTTAAACTTTGTCATTTTGAAAAACCCTTCATTAACCCATTTTAATTTTAATTACAACAAGAAATTTTTTTAATACTAAAACACTGTAATTTTTACTTATATGGTATTAATTTTCCATAAATAAAAAATTTATGAAATATTATAACTTATCATAATCACTTTTTATCTTTTAAATATTCTTATGATTTTTTAGTTATTTAATAAAATATTATTTTCATAAAATATCATTAGTGTCAATTTTGATACTATTCATTACATTGACTTTAAGAAAATCGAAATATCAAGATAATTTAGGAGAAACCCCATTTAATACACAAAAAATCTTTCATAATAACCATTAAAAATTTTGGGGAACCTTAATTAATTCAAATTATATTTATTTTAATATTTTTAATATCATTTATTTAATTTTTCCATTAGTTAAATAATTACTACAACACCGTTGTGTATTGATTTAATGTAATTATTAAAATTAAATAAATTATAAATAAATTAAAAACATGTGGAAAAATATTTTATCTTTCAAAATAAAATTTTTAGTATATAATATATTCTTTTTAACCCCATATTTAAAATATTATACTTATTAAAAATAATAGTGTGATATGTTTGACTTTTCATTAAATTAAATATTATAAAGGTCAGAATCATATTCAGGTGGCTCCAAATGGTCATTAATTAGACCCGTTTAAGATTATGGAAGATATATACTCAAAAAATAAGATTTATTAAAAAATATTTTTCTTTTAATGGTTCTTAAAATTTTAACTAAAATCATTTTATTGATTTTTCATCTTCTTTCACAAGCACTGCATCAGTGTTGATTTCACATATAAAAATTAAAAAAATTAATATCATAAGAATAAATAATATATTCTCAATATAATATTTTATATTCATTCATAACCTAATTTTGGCCCTATGTGGACACATAAGAGATGTTTGAGACAAAGAAAGTGACATTTTGTGACTTTCTTTGATTTAAATATTATATAAGTTATCTTCATGGACAAGTGTCCATTAAATAATTAAATTTATAAACTTATGGGTTAATATTTGAATTAATTTCATCCAATAAAATTTTCCCAAGTGTTAGGGTAATTTTATAATATTTATAATATTATTTTTACTCTTAATTACCTGATTTACTCTTAACAGTGGTAATTTGTTTTACCAAAACTGTTATTCATATTGTCCAAAAATAAAAAGGAACTATTTAAAAAATTTGAAACTTATAAATCCAAATAATACATCAATTTTTCAAAATTAAAATCACAGAAGTTAAAGATTCTAATTTAAAATAAAACTGGAAAAACGCAATAAGACAGTTTTTTCGAAAAAAATGCTATTTTTAAATTTGAAATATTTTTATACTAAATTAAAGAATAAAATCCATTTTAGAAACCATAATTATATTATTTTAAATAAATTTTTACTAATTAAATTTTAATACTAATAAAAACATAATTTTACTTTTAAATACATTAAATAACACCCAGTTTTTCAATAAAAATCAGTATTTTTTACTATTCATTAAAAGGTCAAACTCTTCAAAAAATTATCAAAATTTCACTATAGGATTATTTTGATATGATGATTTTTAAAATTAATTTAATTTTATAAAATACATTTCCTAAAAGTTCCAGAAACAAATTATATTATTTGAACATAAAAAGCAATAAAATCATTTTTTGAAGAAAATATTTTTTTGATGATTAAAATGATTTTACTAAAAATTGAGTAATTATTTAAAAAGAATTAATAAATTAGAAATTAGTTTGAATTTTATATTTATTACATAATACTATCAATTCCCACCTATTTAGCTACTAGGTTATAATGGTCACATTTGAATAATAATATTTAGTTATTTGTTTAAGATCGGCATTGCATATCTTGTACACTATCAATGATAGTATTTCATTTTAAAATATTGGGATATTACATCCCCCCCTAATAAATTGTTCCATAACAATTTTATCTTGTTCTCAATAACCAATGGTTTTAATTTTCAAAATACCTTTGTTGAAATCCCACATCATAAAAAGGGTCGATAAAAACTCCATTTAAAAAGAGAGAAACGAAAGTACGAAAGTCACCTGAGATAACAGATAATAGGAATCCATATAAGAAAACATGTACATGGAAAACAAAACTAACTATCAAGTTCTGATTTAGTTCAATAGAGAACATGTTCATTATAAATTTAACCATCACGAAACCATAAATCTGTGATGTGTTAAAAAGGCCATTAATTTCTTAGTAATAAAAGTAAATGAATAACATTATTATTTAAAATTTTTAATTGAATATTTTATTCCAATATTTTTGTAATTACATAACCATCTATACTAATAACATAGGGAAACATACTTACTTGAAAATTATACATTCATCCTTTAATTAGTTTCCACTGCAAACTCATCTTTTTCTCTAGACGATGGATATTCAAGATGATTTTTTATGCCTAAAGCACTATAATTGACTTCTAATGAATAAAATAATCCATAAAAGATTAAATATCTATTTATCTTATCTTGAAACATTAAACAAAACCAAAATGGTTAGTACAATATAAGATAATTCTCAAAAAATAATAAATCTTTAAATTATGAAAAAACTATTTTAATATTTGAAATTCAATAGTAATTCCCAAATTTAATATTAGACCATAAAACAAATAACTAACAATAAACTTCATCAAAAATATTGAAAAAATATTGAAAAAAAAATCCAAAGTAATTGATCACATAGTCTTCTGATATACATTTATCTATAAATAAAATCAGTTTATCTTAATGTCTCATACCAAAAAGCAATTGCCTTGATAATCCTCAAGATATGATAACTATTTTTATAAATAACCTAAATCACTAAAAATACAAAATAAAATAATATATACTTCTAAAATATAATTCACCCTTTATTCCTCAAATAAATCCCATAGTGTTCTATTTACCTTAACTAAACAAACATGAAAATGATCATCAGATAATATTTGTGTGCGGAATCACCTATCGGTGTGTCGCAAGCTTCACAAAATTGGTGCGCAAAGACCACTTCATGCCAAAGCATCTCAAAAAACCCAAATACACCCTAAAAACAAGGTAATGAATTAATTTCATTAGGAATGAACTGCCCGAAATGCAAAAATTAGCTGCAACCTTTCACAAAAATAAAAGAAGTTCACCAGAAAAATTGAAAGTCACCGCAAGGGTTGAGCCGAGAATAGGGAGAAGTCGCGGAGCTGTGCCATGCTGGAAACCCGTATGAAAGGGATGAGGGTGTCCCATCGTAGAGGAGGAGGGAAAGGAGGGTGCGGTGTGACTGTCTGGAGGAGGGAGGAGGGTGAGATTATCCATAGGAGGGAGGAGGGTGTCTCGGTGTGGAAGAGGAGGGAAAGGAGGTGTGGCCCGATGCGGAGGAGGAGGGAAGAGGGGAGTGCATCCCAGCACAAAGGAGGACGGAGAATAGGGTGCGGCACTAGGGTTGGAACGTGCGAACCCAAGGAGAAAGGGCTACGGGGCGTGACGGGGAAAGAGTGTGAGTGAGGTAAAAGAATAAAAAAAGAAAAAGAAATAAAGGAAATAAGAGAAAAGGAAAAGGTAAATGAAATAAAATGGAGGGGGAAATAAAATGAAAAATAAAAAAAAGTATTTAGACTATAAAAAAAAGAGATAAAAATAGTTAAACTAATTCAAAAATAATAATAATAAGATAATATTAGTATTAATAATAATAAGCTAATAATGTTAAAATTTTAAATGCTAACAAATAATATGAAAATATTAATTATAATAATGTTAATAATATTATTAATAAATAATTATAATAATTATAATAATTATAATTTTATTTTATTTATTTTAGTTAACCACCCACTCATCGGGTTGGGCACACATTAAACTGGCGAAGCTACACAGCTTCGTTTGTGCCTTGTACGTGCATCCTGTATTACCAAACTAATGCTCACTTATCAGCCCAAAAGTGAAAAACTCACATCGGATTCATCCCAAACTCCAACCAAAAAATTATTAAAAGGAATATAAACTTGTGAGATAAAAACTAAAATTAAAAACATACTGAATTACGATGTCCGGGTGTGACAATTCTCCCCACCATGGAAACTTTTTGCACTCGAAAAGTCAGTTCAAAGCCTGGTCAGAGAATAGAAATGGGTACTCTTGCTCAACCCATGACTTCCTCTCCCAAGTCTCATTCTCTTCATTTCCATGTTTCCAAAGAATGCGAACCAAGGGAATATACTTCCAACTAATCACCTTCTCCTGAGAATCCACTATCTGTACTGGCCGCTCAAACACTGATAAATCGGGATCTATCTCTAACTCCTCCCAATTCAATACATGTGATGGTTCGGGATTATACTTTTTTAGTTGGAAGACATTGAATACATCATGAATCGATTTCAAATGAGAAGGCAGAGCTAACTGGTAATCCACCTTACCAATCCACTCCGTAATCTCAAAACGCCCAACATACCTCGGTGTCAGCTTCTCCTGCTTTCCCAAGCAGTGGTGACCCAAGCAAGGGTCCACCTTCATGAACACCCGGTCACCCACTGAAAACTCAATATCCCATTGCATCTGATCAGCATAATATTTGTGGTGACTCTAAGATATCAATAACCATTGTCAAATCAACTTGAACTTCTCAGATGTCTCTTGAACAAAGCTTGGTCCCAAAAGTGAGGTATTTCCTACCTCATCCCAATACAAAGGAGACCGACAAGGATGACTGTATAGCACCTCAAAGGGTTATATTCTAATAGAGTATTAGTAACTGTTGTTAAAAGAAAACTCAGCCAATCCCAAATGGTTATCCCATGAACCTCCAAAATCTAACACACATGCCCAAAGCATGTCCTCCAAAATCTGATTTTCCCACTTCGTATGGCCATCCGTCTAAGGATGGTTTGTTGTGCTCATCTTAATATGAAACAACAAAGCCTTCTGGAGACCTTCCCAAAACTAAGAGGTAAATAGGGGTCCCTTTCAGATACAACCACTGACAGCACACCATGAAGTTTAACCACCTCCTAAACATACAAACATCCTAGCTCATCCACCTTCATTGTATCTCAAATTGTAATAAAGTGAGCTGACTTGGTAAAATGATAAATCACTACAAAAATAGCATTCATTCCCTAATATGTATGTGGAAAACCAACGACAAAGTCCATGGTGACCTCATCCCACTTCTAGAAGAATGGGTAAGGGCTGAAGCAGGCTATATGGTCTCTGATGCTCTGCTTTCACCTACTGGAATGTGTAACATCTCGACACGAAGTCTGCTATGTATCGTCTCATACCGAGCCACCAGAACTAGCAACAAACATCATAATACATCTTGGTAGTACTAGGGTGGATTGATCACTGAGACAGGGGGTTATTCTGCATCACAACCTTCTGTAGGGATAACAGCACCATTGTACGGCCCCTGAAGAATAAAATCCCTTTAGGAGACAAAGACCACTCTGAAGAAGTCTCCCCGCGATGAAGAAACTGCATAGACCACTAACATAGCTTATCATCGAGCTACTCTCACTGAATAAATTCCCTAAGGGTAGGATTCAACTAAATACTGGCCAAGAATGCACCTACGCTATGCTCCTTGGTCTCAAAGTGCATCTAGGTGAAGATCCCCATCAAATCCCACTCATCATTGGACTTCCTCAATTCCTGCACTGGTACCTTTCTTCTCAAAGCATCATCCACCACATTACCCTTTCCTGGGGTATATAAAATTTCAAAATCAAATCCCTATAGAAACTCAATCCAATGGCACTACCTCATATTGATATCCTTCTAAGAGAAGATGTAGGCTAGGCTCTTATAGTCAGAATAGACCACAAATTTCTCCCCAAAGAGGTAGTGACACCAAGTCTTCAAGGCGTGCATCGCCACTACCAACTCCAAGTCATGAGTTGGATAATTCTTCTCATGCGTTCGGAGCTAGAGAGAACCATAATCCACCACATGATTATCCTACAAGAGTACAAACCCAAGGCCCATACCTGAAGCATCACAATAAACCACATAGACCTTCCCATACTCTTGTAAGATCAATATAAGTGCAGTGGTCAACCACTGCTTCAACTCCTCAAAGGATTACTGGTACTAAGGGCCCCATTCAAACTTCACCCCTCTCTGAGTGAGTGCAGTCATGGAGGAGGCAAGCTGTGAGAAATCCCAAACAAAATTCCTGTAATAACCTACCATGCCAAGAAAACTCCTGATCTCAAACACATTCCTTGGTTGTTCCTATGACATCACTGCATTGATCTTCTCAGGATCCACTGAAACCCTTTGTTCTGAGAAGACATTCCCCAGAAACTTCACTCATCTAATCCATAATGTGCACTTCGAAAGTTTGGCATACAAGTGGTGATTCCACAAAGTGACCAAAATGATCAGCAGGTGATGCTCATGCTCTTCCTCAGATCCAGAATAAACCAGGATGTCATCCACAAATACCACAACAAAGGAGTCAAGATATTGGTAGAACAACCAATTCATGAGTGCCATGAAAACTGCCAGAGCATTCGTCAATCCGAAGAGAGTAATCGAGTACCCTAAGTGATTGTACCTGCTCTGGAAAACCATATTCAGGATGTCTTCTTCTCTCACCCTGAGTTGGTGGTAACCCGATCGTAAGTCAATTTTGGAGAACCACTTTTCCCCCTTTATTTTGTCTAACAAATAATCAATCCGGGGAAAAGGGTATTTACTTTTTATTGTTACCTTATTCAATTTCCAGTAATCAATGCACATCCGGAGGATTTCATTGGCCTTCTTCACAAATAAAACCAGGGCGGCCCAAGGAGATATGCTCGGTCGAATGAATCCTTTGAATTCCAAATCGTTTAGTTTTATCTTTAATTCCCTCAATTTAGTAGGGGCCATGAGATATGAGGTAAGAGATATAAGTTGTGTTCCCAGTGCCAACTCAATAGAGAACTCAACATCCCACTCCGAGGGTAAGCATGAAAAATCATCTGGGAATACCTCTAGAAACTCATCCACTACTGGAGGTAACCCACTCTGAGAAGCACCACTATTATTGTCCAGTGTGAGCGAAGATAACTAAAAAGCAAGATTCCCCAACTCAGAAAGTGGAAGTCCTGCGTGACCCGACTGAGGATCCCATTCCCTAATAAATACCCGGGGGCTCCCATCAGGTTCCATAAAACTAACCCATCACCAATAGCAGTCAATATGCACTTGAAAGCGCACCATCTAGTCCATTCTAAGGATCATTTCAAATAGGCCCATATCAAGGACCAAGAAATTCCACTCCATCTCGACTCCTAACACAAAGACTGCGAACAAAAAACACCTAAGGCCTTGCTCCCTCTATTTCCCCAATGGTTTTACTAACTCCATGGAAAAAGATAACAGTTCGGTTGGTAGGTTCAGCAGGTTCACAAGACAAAAAGATATAAAGGAGACTAAAGCACCAGTATCATAAAAAAACTATAGCTATAGAAGATGCAATAAGAATGGTACCTCGAACAGTTGAAGGTCCTACATCAGATCCCGCTGGTGCCTGATCCACAACATGCAGATGACTGGTCCCTTCCTGGGAATGACCACTGACCTAAGTCTCATCCCTGATCTGACTCTTCCCCAAAGACGACCTGGTCCTACCACCACAACCACCAAACCCAGATCTCATTGTACTGGTCAGCTTTGATTGAACTGATACCCCTCTGGAATCCACAGATCCAGTCCCACTCGGGTAAGGGAGTACAGTCCTGCAGAAGCAATGTAGATGTCCCACAACTCCACACTCATGGAAAGGCCTGGGAGGGTATGGAAATGTAAGTCAGATGTGCCCTACCCTTCTGCACTAATGGCACACAACAGACCTCGTATCAAAAGCAACAGATGAGTTCTGTTGAAAGGATGGCCTGAGATTCCGCCCACCTTCTTCCCTTTCTCATCACGCTTCCTATTCTTCTCGGATGAACTGCTACTCCCAAACCTTGACACCGATCCAAGAAACCCTGACATTCCTCTCTAATCAATCTCGACCATGCAATCACGATCGACCACCTCAGCATAAGTTCCCAGCTTGAACAAGAAAACTTGAGAGTAAATTTTTAGTTGAAGCCCCTTCTTGAACTTCCGAGCTTCCCAAGACTCATTTGAAACAATCTCAGGCACGTACCACACTAGCTCATCAAAGAGGTTTGTATACTCCATCATTTTCTTATCCCCTTGTGAAAAATACATAAAATCCTAGGATTTCGCATAGGATATGAACACAGGATAGTACTTCTCATTAAAGATATCCTTGAAATCCTTCCAACTCATCTGCTCATTCTTCCCAGCCTAAAGCACTGATTCCCACCACTTTTGATTGGGACCCTCTAGCTGAAATGAGGCACACTTTACCCTGACCTCCTCAGGTGTGTCAAGGAACTCTAAAATACGCTCAATATTTTCAATCCATTCCACTGCCTCTTGAGGTTTTGAGCTACCTCATAATGAATGAGGTTTATTCTTCAGAAACTATTGAGCCTTATCCTTCTTAGAACCTGACTCATCTCCTCTATCAAGAATAGGAATGGGAGAAGGATTAGCCCCTTTTCCTAATGCTTGAATAGCTCAGACCATAGCTTCAACCAATCTCTGATCAAGTGGCGAGGAAGAAATCTCTCTGGATTCCTCCTGTGGGTGCGTATAATCTCTCTAGGGAGGCATCCTACTGCAAGGAGCAAAATTCACAAAAATAACATCATTAATACATCATGCCTCAAGAAAAATAAAATTTCAATAAGGAAAAGAATCATCAGTAAACCCAACATGAAAAAGTAACATCGTGTCCAAACCACTTCTTCCCCACCCGATGTCCATGTACAGTCTTCAGCATGCACATCCCACCTGGAAGAGAAGTCAAACAAGCATCCTGACACCCCATGGAGACTCAAGGTATTTCACAAGGTATGTTGGCCAGGCACCCTACTCGCAACCAGAATTCTGAGCCCCGATAGTCCTATCTCCTGTCTAACTAGACTCGTCCCAAATGAAATAACCTAAATGGTAAAACCTACCTATGATACCATTTTTTCATGAACCAAGCCGGGTCTCCATCTAAACGGTGCCAGACCTAGCCCGCATCAATGCCTGGAGGGAATTTCTGATCCCTGTGGGCTAGCACAAGTGCCCGAGGATCACAAAAAAACTTGGGAATGATTTACCCAAATAAACAAATATAAAGAAAACAACAAAATAAAACAAACCAAATGTAAAAGTCATATCCAAACAAGCCTTCAACCAAAACCAGACTTTGAGTCACATGTAAAACCAAAACCCAAACAACACTAAAAATTATGGTGACCAAAAACCATCCCAAAAACTATCGCCTAGTGATAGGACACCACCCTCAAGCCATCACCACAACACCACGTCAAGAGGTCTACTAACAACTTAAACCCCCACTCCCAAACATTGGACCCTTACCTATATCTTACATAAACAAATCTACTTACACCCAAAGGTGTAAGTAGAGTGTGATAAATCACCCAGTAAGAGGCTACCAAGAAAATATTCCACACACAAGCATTAAAATACAAATACATTTTCAATGATAAATAAATAAAATTAAGTAATTCTTAACAACATTAATGAAAACAGTTTTCATGAAACGACCTTAAAGAAAATCAGTTTAACGCAAACACATGTTTGTGTAGTAACTCATGTGACATATCATGTATCATTGGCATGCATAGAGTAACTGAGAACACCAAAATATGAGAGATTCCCTATGGGTTCTAGTAACGAGTGGGACCCTAGGACGTCGTGTCTCCATGAATAGTGTCTTAGAAACCACGACCCTCAGAAACTGTGGCTTAGAAACCATGAACCTCAGAAACTATGTCTTAGAAACCATGACCCTCAGAAAATGTGGATTAGAAACCACGACCCTCAGTCATTCATATGTTTAGTTAGTATTGCAATCGTCAATCCCGTCAGTAAAACTGGGCCAAGTCACCTCCGGAACACTTGCTCACTAGTACTAGTCCCCCCACCTAATACCCCAAGATTCCCTCTTTGCGCTCATCAAAAATCCAAGTTCACATCATATGTCACATTAATACTTAAGAGCCAAACAAGGTGATTGCACACAAAAACACGCCATTCGCATATTGATACCCTCTTTTAAGACTATACGCCCATGAAAAACTTTTTAAAACTTAAAAAGTGAGTTTTCAAAATAAAAATAGATTAAATCACTTAGACGCACTTCCAATAAGTTAAATGCACAATTAAAACATAATCAAAAATAATTTTTTAGCATGAAAACTAATTGACAAGATGATAAATTAACTAAAAAAACATGAAAATGATCTTCAGATAATATTTGTGTGTGAAATCACCTACCAGTGTGTCGCAATCTTTACAAAATTGGTGTGTAAAGACCACCACAAGACAGCGCAGCTCAAAAAAAACCCAAATACACCCTAAAAACAAGGTAATAAATTAATCACATCAAGAATGAACCACCCAAAATGCATAAACCAGCTAAAACCTTTCACCAAAATAGAATAAGTTCACTAGAAAAAGATAAAGTCACCACAATGGTTGAGCTGAGAAGAGGTAGCCACCGTGAAGCTGCATTGTGCCGGAAACTCATCTGAAAGGGAGGAGGGTGGCCCGGTGTGGAGGAGGAGGGAAAAGATGGTGTGGCACGGCTATCTAGAGGAAGGAGGAGGGTGCGGCTGTCTGAAGGAGGGAGGAGGGTGGCCCAATGTAGAAGAGGAGGGAAGGGAGGTGTGGTCCAGCACGGAGGAGGAGGGAGAAGAGGGTGTGGTGCTAGGGTTGGCCCATGCAAACTAGGGGATAAAGGGCTACAGGGAGTGATGGGGGAAGAGTGTGAGTGAGGGAGAGGAAGAAAAAAAATAAATTAATTAAATAAGAGAAAAGGAAAATATAAATGAAACAAAATGGAGGGTGGAATAAAAATAATAATAATAATAAAAGGATTTAGACTATCAAAAAAAAGATAAAAACGTTTAAACTAATTCAAAAATAATAATAATAAGATAGTATCAATATTAATAATAAAAATATAATAATGTTAAAATTTTAAATGCTAAAAACTAATAATATTATTAATTATAATAATGTTAATAATAATAATAAATAATTATAATAATTATAATTTTATTTTAATTAAGTTAGTTAACCACCCACTTATCGGGCAGGGCGTACGTTAAACTAGTAAAGCTACATGACTTCGCTCGTGCACTGTCCGCACGTCACGTATTACCAAACCAATGCTCACTTATCAGCGCAAAAGCGCAAAACTCACATCTAGTTCAGCCCTCACTTCAACCAAACAATTATTAAAAGGCAGATAAACATATGAGATAAAAACTAAAATTAAAAACATACTGAATCACGAAGTTTGGGTGTGACACTTAATCATATAGGGTTCCCAAAATAGTGAAAATATTCTGAAATAACATTAATCACTTAATACCAAATCAATTTATAATTACCATGGTTGTCTATATGATGAAATTTTTGTTCCAAAAATGAACATAACCATTATCCATCATATCATTTATCTAAAAACAAAACTAAATACTAACTAGTACTTTATATAGTCTAGTTTTAAGTGATGCACCCTTGTAACCCTTCGATTGTGGGTTAAATCCCCACGACCTTACCGAATGTGATGAGTTGTCACAAATCCTATGGGTTTTCCTTTTTCTAAAATAACGTTAATATAATACTTATAAAATTAAATTAACATGATAAACATCCTCAAAAATAACTTTAACATATTTAACATTAAAAATATTTTTTAACCTCAACGGTTATCTCATACCTTTCATTTTCATCCCAAAATACAATAACCCTTAATTACCTCAAAAAAATAAATGCCTCTAAGAATATAATTATTCACATTAAAATGTCACATCTTAAAACATAAAAAAGGTGTTTCTAAGACTCTAAACTTATGGTCTTATATACCCATGATGGTGTCTATAACTCTTAATATAACTTATCTTGAAAACATCCTAATATTCAAATTTATCTAAACCCTACTCTGATACCAAATGTAACGAACTAGAATCTTCAATTACAAATATGGTGCAAAAGTCATAAACCTTAAAAATGTGACCCAATTTTTCATCAAAACATACAACATTAAAAGAAATAATGGATCACATACATACCCAGTGACCTTTTAGGTTTATAGTTTTAGAGAATTAGTATAAACTCTTACATGTCTTCCAAAAAAAATCCCATAAAATTCTAAATTATCTCCCAAAATTTCTTCACATATAGAACCCTTAATATATATATCCTACAGAAAACATTTCTTCATAACCTAGGAAAGGAATATTAAGAAAGGGTGAGCTTATATTCTCAATAAGGATAAACAGTGGATATATGTAAGTATAATTATAAACATGAGGATATAATAACATGAGAATAATGTTAAAAGATCATACCCTGCATATCGAAGACCATATATATGAGTCATTCCCTAAATATTGGCAGTGCATAACACACGAATTCTAAGGGGATCAAGAGCATGATCAATGAAATCATAACATAGGAATATGACATGGAATTTTTGGCAGACACATAAACATGTAATATCATTCCCTTTAAGTCAAGACTTGTTTCCTAAACTTAATAGGGCACTTCATGGGGGCTTCACCTATTGTTTGGGACACACCACCATCCCCAGTCATAGTCCTTTCATTATAGTGGATCGGGTTTCCCCTTCTTCCCATAGTGGACTGGGCCTGTCGACTTGTTTTCGGTCATTATCTCATGAGATGTAAATATTTACACAATACTTTGGAGGGAGATAAAGGTCCCACCCATAAAATAATTAAAATCATACATATGTGTGCCATAGGAACATAATTCATTCGTCATATCAGAATTCATAAAAATAAATGGGTTTCATAAATATTTCATTATAACATAACTCATGGAAAATAAACAAAATTCATAAGTATCAACCCATCCTAAAACTTTCATAGAAATAATAAGAATGGTATCATTGGATTTTATCCCCTATAAAACATAGGTAACATCAAATAACATTTTCTTATATAGAAAATGATTTTTAAAAATCACTTGAAATATTTATTGAGGAAAATATCCTTACCATTTTAAAAAAAATTAAATCATAAAACATTTATCAAACCATTTTCATTGAAAATAACCTTGAAAATTTATAGAGTAATATTTAGAAACTATTTTAAACATATTTTAAATCTTTTTTCCTTAAAAATCATAAAATATCATTTAAAACATTTTTATAAAACATTGATTTGAAGGAACACATATTTCTTATCGACTAGAGAATAAAATTACACAAAACTTATAATATCATGAAAATAATGATATCCATGATATTACATGTCACAAGTAAATATATACACCTTGAAAAATAATATATTTTCATACCATAACATGTGTCCTAAATAAGGCAAAATGAGAAAAAATCCCCTTACCAATTTGGTAACTTTTGAACTATAAGCCCCATAAAAGAGAGACTGTAAAATAGATATGTAAATACCCATATATTTAAGGAAAATTATCATATATTACATTAATGGAAATTATATACACCACACAAAATAAATGAGTGGTGAATATGGCATAAGTCTCATAGAAATAAAAGTGAGACCAGAAATCCCCTTACTACTATAATAAATTTTGAATCATGATCTCCGTGAAAGAGTAACAACAATTGAAACTTTTAATATCATGATATAAATTAAATTAATGATATAAAATTTAATAATTAAATATATATACACCACAAAATAAGAATAAGTCGTGAATATAACATATATCTCACAAAAATAAAAGTGAGACAACAAAACCCTTACCTTTATTCTTGACTTTCTTCATACACGTTCAAACCTCCTGTATAATAAGTATAAGTTTATCATACATATAACAAATAACCATATTATTATATATAAAACAATATATTATTTTATTATGACTTTATATTACCCATTTATTAACAATTTCATTTTAAAATTACAATTTAGGTTATAACAGCATTGTTTTTCGTATATGTTTTGATTTTTTATATTTTTTGTCCTATTACTTATATAATGATATCCATAGTGTAAACCATGATAATAATATCATATATATTCAGTATATATGTATTTATAATAATCTATAAAATATATAAATATGAAATTTAATACACCGTTCATGGAGACGGTAGGCCTCACGTATGCATGAATGTTGTTTTTATTTTTTGACTAATGGAATGAGAGAAAGGTAAATAATAATTTGTATTTTCCAGAATAATTATTATATCATATATATATATATATATTCATTAATATTATCATAATACCCATCCATAAAATATGGTGATGAAAAATTAATTATATCGTTACATAGAGACGGTAAGTTGTATGTACACACAAGCGATACTTTCACTTCCTGTTTGATGTGAAATAGGGTGTATTATAGTGTTTTCACCATCATTATGAAATTTAAGAATAATGAAGATAATTATTTTATTATTTTATGATAATAATTATAGATTTATAGTAGTTAAGGAAGAGTAGAAAAGTAAAGTGATCGGTTAGTGAGATTACCTCTTCTTCGAAATGTCTCCTTTGGATCTCCTCTAAAGGGATTTAGGTTTGGTATTTTGAGAATAAAATAACCACTATAATGTGTCTATTAAATTTAAAATATAATATTTTTTAGTATGGTTGAGAGATAAGGATCAAGGAGATGAAAGGAAGTGAGGGAGGAGGTATCCTTTTATAATTGAGGTGAGGGGCACTTTTGGAATTTCTCAAAAGATTAATTTATAATAAATTAAATATCAATAAAAATACCAAAAAAAGGAAATTGATTATAGGATAAGAAAATAAAGGGCTGTAATATCATCAAATAATATATTTTATAAAAAATCTGGTGTTATTTTAAACCTTATCATTTTCATTAACCCTTAGTTAACCCATTATAATTTTAATTATAATAACAAATTTTTTTAATATTAAAACATCGTAATTTTTACATATATTGTGTTACTTTTATATAAATAGTTAATTTAATAACTTATCATAATCACTTTTTATATTTTATAGATTCTTATAATTTTTAAATAATTTAAAGAAATGTTATTTTTAAAAAATATCTTTAGTGTCAATTTTGAAACTATTCATTACATTGACTTTAAGAAAATAAAAATAGAAAAATAACTTTAAAATGAATCATTTAATACACTGATAATATTTCATAGTCACCTATAAAATTATTGGGGATCCTCAATCAACTCAAATTATATTTCTTTTAATTTTTTTAATATCATTTATCTGATTTTTCCAATAGTTGAATAATTACAGCATCATCATTGGGTAATTATTTAAAGTAATTATTTAAATTATAAAAATTATAAATAAAATTCCATGATGAGGAGAAATATTTTATATTTTCAAATAATATTTATGGTCGAGAATATATTCTCTTTAACCTCATATTAAAAATATTATACTTATTAAAAATTAGAGTGTGACGTGTTTCACTTTTCGTTAAATTAAAACACTATAAGGGTCATAATATTATTCAAGTGGCTAAAAATGGTAACTAATATGATCATTGAATTATTATTGTCTATGTATACTCAAAAAATAAGATTTATTCAAGATTTTTGGTCTTTTAATGGTTCTTATCATTTTAATTAAAATAATTTTATTGATTTTTTATCTACTTGCACAAGCACTACTTCAGTGTTGCATAAGTAATAAAGGTGGTTATTTCACATATTAAAATTAAAAATAAATTACTATCATAAAAAAATAATAAATTAATCTCAATATAATCCTTTATAATCATTAATAATGACATTTTTTCCCTATGTTGACACATGAGAGATATTTAAGACAAAGAAAGTAACATTTTGTGACTTTCTTTGATTTAAATATTATATAAGTCATTTTCATGGAAAATTGTCCATTAAATAATTAAATTTAAACCCTTATGAGTTAATTTTTGAATTATATTAATCCAATAACATTTTACCAAGTTTTATGGTAAATTTTTAATATTTATAATATTATTTGTACCCTTAATTTATGATTTTCCCTTAACTATGGTAACAAAATTTTGCAAAAGTTACTATTTATATTGTCCAAAAATAAAATGAACATATTTAAAAAATTTGGAAATTATAATTAAAAATATGGAATATATTTTTCACAATTCAAATCACATAAGTTATATAATTTAATTTAAAATAAAACTAGAAAAATGCAATGAAAGAAAGTTTTTTGGAAAAATGCTATTTTAAAATTTATAATGTTTTTATAATAAATTCAAGTGTAAAATCTATTTTAGAAATCATAATAGGATTATTTTAAATAAAATTTAACTAATTAAATTTTAAAACTAATAAAACATAATTTTACATTTAAATACTTTAAATAAAATACAGTTTTAAATAAAAAATGGTATTTTTTTACTCTTCATTAAAATATCAAACTATTCAGAAAATTATCAAACTTTCACTATAGGAAAATTTTGATGTGATGATTTCAAAAATAAAGTTAATTTTATCAAATACATTTTATAAAATTTCCAAAATTTAATTATATTATTTGTACATATAGATCAATAAAAATCATTTTTTAAAGAAAATATGTTTTTGATGAATAAAATCACTTTACTAAATATCTAGTAATTTTTATAAAGAATTAATATATTATAAATTAGAATGAAAATTATATATATTTTTTATAATACTATTTAATCCCACCAATTTAACTACTAGGTTATAATAGTCACATTTAAATAATAATATTTAGTTATTTGTTTAAGCTCAGGGTTGTATATCTTATACGCCATCAGATGTAGTATTTCCTTTTAAAATATCAAGATATTATATTTATATTATTTTATTTTAGTTTTTAGATGTTTTTACCATGTGATTAATTATGAAAATTCCATATAATTCTTGATAATGTGAGAATAATATCCATCCAAAAGATAAAATATGAAAATAATTCTCATAATAATTCACCCCCCCAATTAGGTTGTGTTGGGTTGTTTTGGTTGTAATAATTGGTATCTAAACCTCAAAGTTAGAGCTTTAAAAATATATTTCAAATTTAAATAATCATTATTAGTAATTATATAAAGAAAAAATGAGTTCCTTTGTTTGATGGGTGAAACAATCAAATCTGGCATAATAGAATATGATCATATATATAGTAACTCGGTCTTGATATTTGCATATCCATAATTCAATGAATTTGTGAATGTGATGTTATATATATATTGATGATTAAATCTAATAAAAAATTATTGGTCATTTATTCAAAGGGGGTAAATGATTTATATGAAGCGTTGTTGATTCATATTTATATAAACGTGATGGGTTATACAAATTCTAAAGAAATTTTTCATAAAACCTCCCACAATTAAAAATAATAAAACAAGGTGAAATGGGTTATTTCACATGTGTTACATAATATGTTTCATGATTAGAAAATAAGTTGAAGAGAACACGTTTTTGGATTCTTGAATCATTATATTAAATTTGAAGGAGTTATCCATGGATTTATTGATGAAATAAAGGATGATGAAATTATAATTAAGATTCTTAGAATGTTTCTATATCTATACAACCCAAATCTATACCATCTAAAATAATGTAATATTTTAAAATTTTCACTCAAAGATACTTATAACAATCTGGTTTATTATAATATGTGGGTAAATCCATAGAGGACATCAAGTCATACTTTAAAGGATATTATATTTAAATACATGGATAGTCTTGAGATTCATGATTCTAGAAATAAAGAAGATAATGTAAGTGATTATTTTTTATCCCTTATGGTGAGTAAGTTCAGGTGAGGTAAAGTATAGTTCAAAGGAAAGCTATTTTTGGTATTCTTCTACAATATAAAGTTCGATCATATTTCTATGATATGTCTAAATAAGACTTACAGAAATATTAAAGGCGGTTTTATATAATTAAAAAATGGAAATTCCCTGTATAATAATTTTAAAATATAGAAACAAAACATGAAATAGTATTCAAAGTAAGATCATAGTGAGTAATGAAGATTGTGAAGATAAAGTGTGATTTCAAGAAAATAAATATGAATTCATTTCAGCTATGGATAATTTTATAATGGACATGGTTTATAACGTATATTCTAAAACTAGGGAAGAAGATCAATTGGAAGGTTTTTTCAATTAAAATATTGAATTTTAATGATCTCTTGAGGCGATTGGTCTACAGTGAAAGAATAATATGAAGATATGTGAACTATTTAATGGTTTATCAGAGTAAATTGGACAAATCAAAGCCAAAATTTATTTATTAGAGATGGTTTTCAAAGAACATAAATAAAAATTAGAATTCCCTACATAAGATGTATACTATAAGATAAAAATTATATAATAAGCTATGTTGATTTATTACTTCAATTCTTATACCATGTAATAGAAAAATAAGGTTTTATCTCTTGAAGAATAGGTTGTTACTTTTAAAAATAAACTTGATCCTAATAAAATATTTATTGGTCTAAATATGGATCTATAGTTAGAAAGTTTTTTAAGAAAAGAACTAAATAAAAGGAATAAATGAGTAAAATTAGGTGTTTATAGGGATTTCAATGATCAAATATCTAGTTACAATGTTAAAAATATAATTGGATTTAAAATAAATTATCAAAGGAATTGAAAGTTAGATTGAAGAGAAAAGGAAGGAACAATATTGGAGATACTCCTCAATATCTAATGGTTTCTCAAAAACTAAGAAATTTTTAGAATTCCAAATACATGTAGAGATATGTTCATGAAAAAAATATTTCCCTATATCTAATGAAATTTTGTATTTATCGTGGTCACAAGTTATCATATTATGATGAAATGTAAATCTACCTAAAAGTAGAGGCACTCATAATAAATAAATATGATATAATATCATACACCTCAAAGAATAATAAATATTCATGGATATTGTATTCATATTTTAACATTAGACACAATTATATGAATTACTAGAAACATAGAAGTCAAAACTACTCCTATGGGAGTCAAATTATGATGGATCCAAGTAAACAAAATGTATTTCTATTGTAAAATGATTTATCACTTTTAGAAGAATAATTTGTCTAATATTTCACTTCCTATGCTAAATAGAATGATTAGAGACCAAATTATGTCTCAAATAAACTAGAAATTTCATTTATGAAAAATAAAAATAAAAGGTGATTATTCTAGTTAATATTTCCCTAAATTAAAAAAAACAATTAGCATGTGGATCCTAAATAGTGATTTCTAATCCTATGGGGACAAGAATATGAATATTTTGAGGAATATGAAGGTATATGTTAATATAATGGTTTAATTTTAAAATTAGGGATATTTAATTATCAAAGTGTAAAAAAATACTATCTAGAGATGAATTAAATAATATATTAGTTTTCTATGTTTATGGACTATGAAATAATCTATTATGCTTAATCCAATATTTTGACTTGCATCTTGAAGTCACATTAAACTAGAAAGGTTATGCCTCTAGAGGGTAGGATGGGAACTCAATGATAAAGGTATTGATAACAAATTGAAACTAAATTAGATAGGTGTAAAGGAGAACACTTCTATCCTTTTCGAGTAAGAGAATAATTTCTTTTATTATAAGAAGCTTGGTGAAATTCATCACCAAAGTATAGTGAATATATAAACATTTATGGATATCATGGATATCCCTAATCTAAAGAATGATTAGGAAAAAAATATGGTGCATATATGTGAGAGAATATAGTGAGAAATCAATACTAGAGAAATAAAATATGGCTATCAAATCTTCTATATTTAAGTCACATTAATGTGTTTAGTATGATGAAATTTATGAAAAAAGGGTTTTTATAAATACATTATCATGTTTATTGATGATTATAGTATAATGGGGTTCCCCTATTCATATAGAAAAATACTAAAGTCATGGAATATATTAATAGGTATCGACCAAAATCCAAAAATTAAAGTGGGAGAACAATCATGACTCTATATCTAGAAAATGTAACCAATACACTTCAATTATGGTTGAAAATTACTTATAGAGTCCTAGAAACAAACACAAGGTTTAATCAATGAAGACTTGAAAAAATAGCCTTGTGTAAATGTATAAATGTTTGGTTAATAACATGTTGAATTAAGTTCTTATCAATAGAAAAATCTCTAAACACAACCAGAAGTAAGTAGTTTAGGTGGTGGTATACACCCAAAATCAAGATTTTAAATTTCTTGGAAGGGTGAGGATACCTTATGAGATGTGTCATAGAATAAAGGAAAATTTTAAGCACATTCAAGTGATTGGGAGTAAATGATAAATCTGAAATAAATATAGGAAACAAAGAAATAATATAGATAAATAAAATGAATGGATATTCTTAGGCTACACTAATAAAAGTATGGATTATAATTTCTTCCACAAAATCTTGAAAAAAAATCATAAAATTAAATAATATTGAATTTATTGATTGAATTGATATAAATTAATCTAAAAATAAAGATTTAAGTAAAAATTATTATATTGAATATGGTATATACATAATCACTAAAATATTTCATGAACCAACATGTTAAGATAACTTTGAAGTTCAGTGGTAAAATAAAGAGGTTTCTAAAGAGGATTTACCAATAGCTTGAATATAATGTAGGAAAGTTAATATCAATTAATCAAACATATTTAGTGATAAATATTATCTAAAAACTCATAGGATGAGTAATATAGATCAATATAACACCATTAATATATATATATATATATATATATATATTTCACTTTAAATAAATTCAATTTTTTATGGATTGTGTTACACATGACACTGAGTTTAAATGAACCATGATATATTATTAAAATAGTATATGATCATTATAACCTAGCCACTAAAATGGTCTTTATAAATGGGATTAACCTCATTATAAAGTATATATAAAGGACCTTCTCAATAAAAATTTATTTATTAATGTTTAGGAAATAAGCAATCAATTTTTATAAAATTCATTTTATTCTTCAAAAATACTCTCACTTGAAAAATGTTTTTTAATTATTTTTATGATAGAATATTATAATTAATTTGTGGAACATTTAAAAAATTTATTTAATAATAATATAAATTTTGAAATCATAATATCAACAGTATTTTAAGGTGAATTTTTTGTATTTTTCTTGAAAGATTGGTTTTTGAGGGAATGGAAAAAAATATGGTTTCTAAAAAAAATTGTATCTTTGTTTCAAGAATTTATAAAGTTAAATTTCGGTTTAAAATGGTTTCAAAGTAACATTTTTTATATTATATTATGAATAATCCAATTAATTTTATTGGTATAAATTTTATGATTTAATTTAATATATAAATATCTCTATACTTTAAAATGTGTTTTTTGAAAACTGATTCATTGTATTTTATTTTAATATTAAATTAATTAATTCCACTTATATAAATTGAATCTTAATAAATAGATTCAATATTTTGAATCATGTGGTCCTAATTTTTTAAATTGTTCCCTTTTATTTTTTTTCATTATCAACAGTAATCATAGTAAGTAATTGTCACCATGGTATGGGTAAATCGAGTTATTAAGGTAAAAATAATATGATAAGGACTAAAAATGACCCTAAAAATTGCCTCAATCATATTTTTTGAGTTTATTTTTTACATGTATATCCATGATTCAAATATATTTCAACTTGGTTCAATATTTCTGGGGTTTTCACCATTATAATATTTAAGTTAAAGATAAAGTAAAAATTGTCACTTTTATACTTTTAATGTCTATAATATTTTTTTATATGGATAAAAATAACTTATATTAAGTTATAAATGGTTATATGAAAGATAAATGATTTTTCCCATGATAATTTATATCAAATTCTTAGTAATGAAATAATAACCTTAAATGCTTAAGAAATGCTAACATAGCACTTGTGCAATTAATAGAAAAATCAAGTAAATGATTTTAAAAACTATTAAAGTAATATTATTAGTTAAGGATTCCTATTAATTATGAAGATAAAATTAATTTATTTTTGATGTTTAAAATTTTTTAATTATAATTATATTTAAATCATATTATTTTCAAAGTAAAATTATGTGAATAGTTTCAAAAATGACAAAAATGATATTTTATGTTAAATATATTTTGTTAAATTATCTAAAAATGAAAGTGGACAATTAGGATCATTAATGGTCTATAAGTTTATCAATTTTCTATTTATGATAAATTTTTTACCATGTGAGTAAAATTATAACCCATTAATATTGAAAAGTGAATTACCCTAATTAAAGTTAAAATTAGTTAACTAAGGGGTTAAGCCAAAATATAATATTTAAAATGATATCTAAACCAATATAAACATAATTAGGTGATTATATTAAGACCAGGTAATTTTTATATTATAATAAATTTATTTTTCAAAAATTCGACATGTGTTAGACACTTATTATATTAAAATATTTCGTGTATGGAAAAAACTAACATTAATTATATTTTATAAAAAATAATATTTTATTAAATGAATTAAAATTGCAAAAAAAATAATATATTTTTCCAAGTTAATGGGATATAATTTAAAATATAATCCATGGTCCATTAATGGGTCACCTTTATTTTAATAGTAACTTTATTTACCCATAAAGAATAAAATACTATGTTATCGTGGTAATTGTCAAAAGGGTTAAAGGGGATTAAAACAACAATATATGGGTGAAAAAATAGCCTAAACTTGTCCAAAATTTTTTGGATGATATGATTTAGACTCATCATCATATTATATTCAAATTTGATCAATTTTTAGCCATTCAAAAATGAAAAATAATTTATATTAATTTAATACTTTATGAAATTCCAACAATGTCCATCCCTCGCTTATAAAAGGGAACACCCTATCCTCTTCTATCCACACTTCAAGAGACATTTTATTCAGAAAATAACCACCCAAATACCTTCATAAAATCCCCTAAAAAATTATATATGTCCTAGTTTTAGAATAATAGCAATTGTAGAGGGAATAAGTTGTAAAGTAATGGAGGTTATCTGAAGAAAAGGTATAGATTTTAAACTAATGTTTTAGTTTCTTCTCCATGTAAGATCCTGGTCTTCATGAAGGTATGACCTTGTTTAAATATTAGTTTTAATAACTTTTTTTAGGTTATTGAAATGTTTTTCAGGAGTAAGGGGATCCTCGGGGTTGTATCGGGGGTTTGGGACATAAAAAGAAGGGAAACTAGGCCAACCTGTGCAAGGTGCAAGGTCGGCACACGGTTCAGTAAACCATGGGCCCTTCCCAGGAAACTCATGAAATATTGGATGGTGGAATTAAGCACAATTATAACATGGTTAGTAAAACCATGAAGAGTTACCTAGGTAATCATGCGGCCTTTTCCCCATAAAAAATAGCTTACGCACAGTTTGTGCGTGGTTTGGAAAATCGTGCAGACAAAACGTGTGCCCCAATAAAAGTTTTAAAATTTACAGTTTTTCCATTATGAAATGTTTAGATCCCTAGATTATCTCTCCCTATTTTTTCTCCCTATCAACCCTAAGGAAAAACCAAATCTATACAAGCTTCCTAATGGTGGTTCTCCATCGATTTTTGGCCGTTTGGAGCATCGTTGGTTGCGAATTGAAGCCCTGATTAAGTCTAATGCTCATTTTTCTTCTCTTTTCTAGATTTAGGTTTATAGTTTATCCCATATTCTTAAGAATCTATAAAACCCTTTTTTTACATTGTAATATAGGTTATGGGTTCAAAGGGTGTTTAAATCTAGATCTAAGACCACGATTAAGAGTGTGTTCATCATCGGATTTGAGGTAAGTGGTCTATAAGTTATATCTTGTAGTTTTGTTATAGATTTGTGCATATTTGTTGAGATATTGCTTCCGTATTATTTTTAATTTTTTACCTTGAGTAAGATTCAGTAAAATGGTTGTCTAATTAATGATTTATACCCCTATTGATCCCCATGGGATGCGTTGAGGATGATTAGAATGATTTAGGGATGCCCATGGGGTGCGCCATCATTCCCGAACCTAGAAATTGGTAAAATTAAGTGTATAGTTGACTTGAGATAATGTAGATCCCATATTTAACATGTTGAATATGTTTAGTGGATTTTAAAATGTAATATTTATAGTTGTTCTTAGTTTTTTATAATTAAATAAGGGTTTTTTGGCATGGCTTGAAAAAGGGTTAGTTGGGTTAATTAAGATTATGTCGAATGACCTATAAATTGTGTTGAAATTCCTAAAAAGATTAGTATATATGAAATGATTAACATGTTAAATTTTAAATTACTTGTGAATTAAATAACATGTAAATGAGTTTTTATAAGGTAATTTATGAATATATTGAATGGGTTAATACATGGGAATTATAGGGTATACCTTTTGGGTTGAATGTAAAAAAGTGGTCATGCTATGTGATATAATAATTGTACTTGAAATGTATAAGTAGGGAAATTATTGTGAAATGATTAATGGTCTAAATAGGATAATGTATGATAATGGATTAATATTTTATAACGTATGGGAATTGTTGAATGTACTTAATGGGTTAAGGCACAATAATGGTAATTGGGAAAATGGATATGAAATGTAAATGGAAAATGTGTTAATGTGTTATGGCATAGTATTAATTCTCATATTTATAGTTATGTAATATGATAGCTATTTTAATTAGTTGTTTTTTTTGTGATATACCATGTGTGTGCTGAATGGATAAATAAGCATGTGCACATGGCTTGGTGGTGGGAAAAAGGAATGAGGCTCCTCCCATGGGTTGGGTTGGACTGATGCTCTAACCCCACCCAAGAATGCAAATGTTAAGGAGTCATACTGATGATCCATTCCCCCTAATGGTTTCGTTTTAATAGATTACCTAGATTAAGGTTCCAAAGTAAGTATGATGTATTATTATGAAATTTTTATCCCTGGTGAGATAGGGACTGGACTCATTAACTTATGCATGGTGATTGATTGACTTAGACCCATGTGTAAATGATGTATATTCCTAACACATATAACACATGATAAAAAGTGATTAAGTAGTGAAGAAAACATAAATGATTAAAATGGTAAAAAGGATAGAAATGGTTTAAGTGTACTTAGTTATCTAATGAAACATAAGTTTTCCTTTTATTTATCTTACAATTCACTTCATACTTGTATGCACTACCTTTTTAGACTGGATATTTTGTAGACATTGTTGGTGGTGGCCTACTAAGTTGTACTCACACCCTTCTCGGGCTTCCATTGGGTACTCGAGAAGACGTCATTGTTGCAGGTTCATATAAGGGTAAGGTCTCGATGCTAGGAAGTTGAGTCGGGTATGGGATAAGCATGGATGGGGATATGGACTTGGAGTCAGGACTATTTTGGGGATTTATCTAGTTTTATTTATTTTGGTTTTTCTTAATTTTGGAACTATTATCATGACATGACATGGTTAAAGTTGATTTTTGGTTTTTACCTAGTTTTGGGATATGTTTGGCTATGTATATTTATTGGTTAATACATATTGTTTCTGTAATTTATATTGTTAAATATTATGTCATACTCTAGTAAAGAGGGTATAGTCTCCCTATGTAGCTTATTAGACCCTCTTTACTAATCGGCAGCCTCTGACATATGGGGAGGTATGCTTGAGTTCTTGTGATGGCCCAGCTCGGGGCACCAGTTTAGTGGCTCCTGGGTCAGGGATGTTACAAAGTGGTATTAGAGGAGTTCTTTTTTGTGATCTTGTTATTTGGGATAGTATACATTAGGTTAGGATGTGTCGGGACTTGATAATGAGCTCCTTCTTAGGAGTATCTAACCCATGTATGAGGAAAACCCAAGTCACCAAGGGTGGTAATTTCTGTTCTTGATTTGTGTTGTTAGAGTTGAATGATATTTCACCATTGGGTGATGCACATGTTGTGTGACATGATTGGTCTATTGTATCTTGATCATGTCTATAATGGAATGATTTTTTTCATTCATGCATCATTTTAGGAACCTAGGCATATAATTGACATGCATCGTGATAGGCACACATGGGATGGGTGTGTGAGACATGAAGGTTGGAATGCATTTTAATTTCCTTAAATTTGAAGAAAAAAATAGTGTCTAATAAAGATGATGTAAATGGGTAAAATTGAATAAATATTAATAATGAATAAATAATTTTGTTTAATTAAAGGTGTAAATGAGTTAAAATGTTGATTATAACAAGTTTTGAAATGGGGAATGTGGCTAAGAGAACAGATTTGTGTTGTAAAAGAGGAAATGGTTTAAAAAGTTTTTTAAAGAAAGACTTGTGATTAAGTAATTTGGTTTACCCCATGTTGTCCATGACCCATGGTAGGGATAGAATATGGTAGTGTTCTAAGTATTATGATGACCTTGGGAATAGTGTATGTGTAGTGGGTTGTTTAAGGCTAATAGTATAATATATTTTCCATCTATGGTTTAAATATTATCGATATTTCATTAAAGTTTTTATTGAGTAAAATGTTTTGGATTATGTTCATGAATAAGGTAGTGAATTTAAAATATTAAGGGGAATGGGGATTTTAAAATTTGAATTATTGAATTCAAATATAGAGAAGTTAATTTTGAAAGGATGTCTGGTGATGGAACTTTTGGGGGAAATGGGTAGTGGGTATTCCTTTTATTGGCAATTTGGCCCTTGTATGGGTGGTTTGGGGTAGAGAGAGTGAACTAGTTTGAGACATTGGGTTTGGTTTGTGAGGCCTTTCTATTTACAATATGGAATGGTATATTCTATTAGGGCACCCTTGGTAGGGTTATGTCCTTTGGGTCATAAGGAGTTGTTCGGTAATGTGAGTGTGGAAACTCTCATGGGTCGTGAACATATGGAGTGCATGTTGTACCTTAAGGATGGTGCCTAGTTTTTAGTGACCTTGTGAGTAGGGACCTTGAAAGTTGTGTTTTGGATACTAGATATGGCTAAGTGGGAAGGCTGATGGTTTGGTTATGTGACTTAATTTTTGGTTACATGTTAACAGTTTTAGTGAAAATAAGGGTGACCTCATGGGAAGCTAGCCCAGTGATGTAGGATCCTTATAATATGAAGCATGGGAGATTCTTCAAAGGTGGATTTGATGCATAATGTGTACCATATGATTTTAGTAAATGGTATAGTTATGCCATGGTTCTTTCATAAGGTCACCCGAGTGCTTGTGGTAGGTTTTAAGGTTTGTTTCAAATGGTTGTATTGTATGGATACTTGACCCATATGTTTGGATGATGATTAATTAAGGTCTCAATGTTGTTTTTGAGTGGAAGAGACAATGTGGACTGAAGTGTGGTTAGATGTGTTTGTTTTGAAGGTGAAACATGAGGTGCGGGTAGTCACATGGATGAGATTGTTTTTAACAATGGTTTGGTTGTTGGGTAAGATGTTGAGAATTATTTGGGGTCTATGAGGCTGGCATACCAAGAGTCATGGTTAGGTGAGTAAGAAAGTGTTGGGCTATGCTCAGGTGATGGTGGTATTATGGGAACTAAAGTCGGTGTAAGAGTAGTCACAGGAAAGTATGAAACTGTTATGTCTCTAATGATGTCCAGATGTTGGCACATGCTGGTAAGGTGTGATTTTGATCAAGATAAGAATATGTCGTTCTCTATGAAAAAAAGGTGGTAAGCATGGTTATGCGAGAGACTTTTGGTTTGATTGGTGTGGTGGACCATTGTGTTTCAATTTTTAACTGTTAGGGGCATACAGAAAGAGATCAATGGGTTTTTTAGAAGTAGTTCCATAGGAAATATTGGTTCACAGATGATTGTAGTATGGTCATGGAGAGGTGTTGAGTCTTGTTCTGCAATCATTCCTAAGTAGTGGTGCTTAAGTGCTGATGATATGTGTGCAGTAGGGAAGCCTGAGATCCTTGATCATGGTAACCTGTAGTGGTAGGTGACATCAGTAATGGATAAGTTAGTAGTGGGGTTCTTCAACAACTTCTTAGTGTGCCTCATATAGTGATGATCATTCCCAACATCTTGAAATAACCCTAGGTATTTTGAGAAGCTCTAGATTTACACCAAGTGACTTGAAGGTGATTTGGTTAGATTAGGGAAATCATGGAGTTTAATCTCATGGGGGAGGTATATGTAGATATAGATTATGGTATGTACTCCATCTATGGTTTCGTGTTAGAACCTCGGGATGGAACGAGTGTCGAAGAATGTTGTGGGTTCCATTCACGGAAGCTGGAAATGGGCACTGGTTGACATTCATTTTCTTGTTCTAGAAAAATCTTGATATACATGTCCATATTTTGGGGTTAGGATTATGATCGAGTGTAATCCATGGTGGTTGTAATCCCTCATGGAGAGCAATGGTAACCACACTCCTAAGGTGGGGAGTGATAATTTAGTCCTATATGTGGAGAGGAGAACGTTTGGTTGATATAGTAGAACCAAGATTCCAATGAGGAACCTGTGAGTTGTATGTCGGGTCTCTTATAGAGGTTGGGTGGGCCTTGATTATGGTGGTTGATTTATCCAAGTAGTGTCTTTGGGCATAGGTTAGTTCCAAATTAAATTATATATTCTTGTGTTAAATCCCTTGAAGGGGGTGGTAAGACATGACAACTAAATTTGGCAAGAGAGGTTGGGTTCTATAACTCCAAAAAAATTGGAAGTAGACTTAGGTAAGTGTCTTTGGGTGGTATTGGAATGTCTTGAAGTTTGATTGCACCATGTCCATGTGATGTAGTTTCATGAAAATGGTGAAGCTAAATGTTCCAGGATGAGTCAACTGGGGATAGCTTGACTTGGATAGGAGTGGGGGATAGATGTGGAAAGTTTTAAATCACCTTAAATGGATTTTTTGGGGTGATAAGTACATTTAAAATTTTATAATGGGTTGAGTGAGAACCTATCTTTAATTAGTCAGTGTATTAATGGTAGGAGTGATTGTGTAAGGAATTTTTATGGGGTAATTAGATCCTGATGATGGTTTGGAGGGTAGTGATATCGTGTTGGTGGAATTCTATCATAGGTCATGGATGACCTTAGTAGACACATTGGATGATAGTAATTGGATTCAAGTCAGTAAGCACCTTGGGAAGGTAAAAGGGGTAGTGTTCCTGTAGTGGAAGATAGATTTTTTTAGAAAAGCCAGTAAGGTGTGGTCTGATCTGAGATGATAAAAACGAATGGGTGTGGTCAGAGTGACCCACTTTCAGTTTGATATTGTAGTAGAAAGTGCCATTTAGAAATGAAGTCGTACTTGATTGAGTTCAAGTTGATCTTAATACTCAAATGGATAGTGTAGGAATTTCTTCTCATGTGGTTTCAATGGTAGGGCTAGAATCTAGAGTAGGGAAAAGTCCATATGGATGTTCGGGTGTGGTGAGTTGGGAACACTTTAGGTATGATGTCAAAGTTGAGTTGAGATTATGGTGGTCTTTCATCAATAGTGGTGGTGAAAAATAACAAAATATTTTGGAGATAACCATAACTAGAAAGTGGTTGGTTGATGAGGAGATCGGGGTTTCGTGTTGTAGGGACTCAAGTGATCACAGTTCAGGTGAGTTGGCACTGATAGCGAGCATTGGTACGGGTTTAATCAATTAAGTACCCTGATCATTTTGGTTGATTTTGGATATACTTTTATGTAATGGGGTCATCATAACATGAGTGGTGGATCAACTTAAGTCGATAAATGTGGATGGAAAGACCATTTTTTTTCCTTTTGTTGATATTAGGTATTGGTCACTGTTAGAGTTTTGAAAATAGAGTATAATGAAGAAAAGTGATTCGGGTCATGATTTGTGAAGAGAATCAAACTGATGGGGTACAGATTGGTTCCTCCATGATGTTATAATGTTGTGTGTGAAGTTTCTATGTGATGTGAATTATGAACTTCTGCCTAAGTTTTCCCAATAAAGTTCTGGTGGTTAATGTATGATTGAAGTTGATGTATCCCTTGAGGAGTATTTGGTTCATGTTGTGGGTTGTGGTGAGGAAGTATTACGAAGAAAGATTGTACCTTTAGTTCAAATTTTGTGGTATCATTGTAATTTTCAACAAGAAACTTGAAAAGGGGGAATGTATAGGTGGTCCTAGTGTCCTGATCTCTTTTTTATGAAATCTTAGTGATGCTTGGGAATGTGGGTCAAGGATGATCCATTATAAGGTGGGGAGGTTGTAAGATACCAATCTTTATGAAGGTATTCCATTGTTTAAATTTTTGTTTTAATATCTTTTTTTTTGTTAGTGAAATGTTTTCCAAGAGTAAGGGGAGCCTAAGGGGTGTACTAGGGGTTTGGGACATGAAAAAAAGGGAAACTGAGCCAACCTGTGTAAGGCGTGTGGTCAGCACATGATTAAGTAAATTGTATGGCCTTCCCAAGAAAACCATGCAACCTTAGATAGTAGAATTATGCAATGTTTGTGTATAGTTAGTCAAACCATGTAGAGATCCCCAAGTAACTGTGTGACCTTTTCCCTTAGGCAGTAGCATGTGCATGGTTTGCGTATGGTTTGGAAAAATGTACAGACAAACCATGTTCCCCAATAAAAGTTGGAAATTTTACATTTTTTCCGTTATGGTGTATTTATATCCCCACCCGATTTATCCCTCTTTTCTCCCCCTCTCAACCCTAAGGATGAACCAAATTGGACCAAGCTTCCTAAGGGTGGTTCTCTTTTGATTCTTGGTTTTTCAGAGCATCTTTGGTTGTGGATCGAATCCTTGGTTAAGTCTAATGCTCCTCTTGATTCTCTTTATCAGATTAGGGTTTGTAGTTTCTCTCATATTCTTATGAAGCCCTAAAACCCTCTTTTTCCAGTGGAATATAGGCTGGGGCTTCAAAGGGTGTTTGAATCTAGATCTAAGGCCACTATTAAAAGTGTGTTCATCATCTAATTTAAGGTAGGTGGTCTATAAGTTATATCCCATAGTTTTGTTATAGATTTGTTTATGTGTGTTGATATATTGATTCCCTCTTGTTGTGTATTTGTTACCTTGAGTATTATTTTGTAAAATGGTTGTATAATTAATTATTTAGATCCCTCATGATTCCCATGGGATGCGTTGAGGATTATTAGAATAATTTATGGCCACCCATGGGGTGCACTGGAATTCTCGAACCTAGAAATTGGTAAAATTAAGTGTACAGTTGACTTACGATAACATAGATCCCATATTAAACATGTTGAATATGTTTAGTGGAGTTGAAAATGGAATATTTTTAGTTGTTCCTAGGTTTTTATAATGGAATAAGGGGTTGTTTGGCACGGCTTGAAAAGGGTTAATTGGGTTGATTGAGATTGTGTCGAATGGCCTATGAATTGTGTTGAAATATCTAAAAGGATTAGTATATATGAAATGATGAAAATGTTAAATTTTAAATGGCTTGTGAATTGAAGAACATGAAAACAGTTTTTCATAAGGGAATTGATGAATATGTTGAATGGGATAATACATGGAAAATATGGGGTATACCAAATGGGTTGAATGTAATAAAGTGGTTGTGTTGTGTGATATAAGAATTGTACTTGAAATTCATAAGTGGGAAAATTCATGGGAAATGATGAATGGAATAAATGGTCTAATGTATGGTAATGGATGAATATTGGCTAATTTATGGGAATTATTGAATATATAGAATGGGTTAAGGCACAAGAATGGGAATTGGGATAAATTGCTATGAAATGTAAATGGAAAATGTGTTAATGGGTTATGTAATAGTATTAATTCCCATATTAATGGTTATAGAATGTGATAGATATTTTCACTGGTTGTGTTTAGTTGTGATATGGTATATGTGTGGTGAATAGATAAATAATCTTGTGAACATGTCTTGGTGGTGGGATAAAGGACTGAGGCTCCTCCCATGGCTCGAGTTGGACTGATATTCTAACCCCACCCAAGAATACATAGGTTAGGGAGTCGTACTGATGCTCTATTCCCCTAATGGTTTCATTCGAAGATATTACCTAGACTGAGGTTCCAAGGTAAGTGTGATGTATTATTATGAAATGTTTATACCTAGTGAGATAGGGACTTGACTCATTCCCTTATGCATAGTGATTGATTTCCTTAGACCCATGTGTAGATAATTTATATACCTATCTTATAGAACACATGATAAAAATAGATTAATTAATGAAGATGGTATAAATGATGAAAATGGTAATAAAGATATAAACAGTTTAAGTGTACTTGGTTATCCAATGGAACCTAAGTTTTACTTTTGTTTATCTTTACATTCACTTCATACTTGCATGCACTATCTATTTAGACTAGATATTTTGTAGACACCATTGGTGGTTCCCTACTGAGTTGTTCTCACGCCCTACTCGGGCCACTATTGGGTACCTGAGCAGACTTCATTGTTGCAGGTTTAGATTAGGGAAAGGCCCTGGTGCTAGGTAATTGAGTTGGGCATGGGATATGCATGGATCAGGTTCTAGACTTAGATTTAGGACAGTTTTTTGGATTCAGTTGGTCGTCTTTATTTTGGATTTCCTTTATTTTGGCACTATTAGCATGACATGACATGGTAAATGTTGATTTATGGTTTGTACCCAGTTTTGTGAGATGTTTGGTTATACATTTTTATTGGTTAATACACATTGTTTTCGCTATTTATATCATTAACTACTATTTCCTACACTGGTAAAGAGGGTATAGTCTCCCAACATGACTTATTAGACCCGCGCTGATAGTCAGTAGACTCTGGCGTATACGGAGGTATGTTTGAGGTCATGTGATGACCTAGATCGGGGCACCGGTTTAGTGGATCCCAGGTCAGGGACATTACATCCTACATCCTTCAAATCTTATTAAAACATACTAAAATAATAAAAAAAAAGTGTATTCTATAAACTATGATATTTTATGTTTATTTCATACCCTATATCCATCTTCTCTTCTATCAAATGGGAAACAAAGTCGTCATTCATGTGTACAGAGGACTACCACCTCAAGAACAGATGTGATTAATTTTCCATCACCGCTTATCATGGATACTTATAATGATGGATTTAATGTGAATATATGATATTCATGAAATATTTTTTTTTAAAGATAATATATCATCTACTTTCTTACTATTCTATCCATTGAAAATTTATAAAGTTGTTCATGCGTACATGTGGACTACCACTTCTACGAAGCGATGTGATTCATTTTCCATCACCACATAACAAGGATAATATATATAAGTTAATTTAGATAAATAATATCATATTTATGGTATTATGATCATTCTGGAAATGAAAAATAATATTTATGTTCATTCCATCATGATTATTAAAGAATGAAAATGTTACTCATGTTTACATAGGGCTTACTGTCTCCCTAATTATAACATAGTTCATTTTTAATAACCATATTTCTTGTAAAGTATAATTGATCTATAAAAATTATTATTAATTAATTATTATAAATCTATATATTATGGTACAATGAGCTCTTTTACAATAATAATCCTACCAAATTCATTTTAGACATATGAACTGAATATCTTCAAAACAACTAATGTGAACTTAATTGATTAAGTAATTAAATATAACATGGTAAAAAATAAAAAAAAAGGAATAATAAACTTGAAAAATGTACTTAAGAAATTAAATAAATATCATAATTTTATTATTCGAGAATAAAAAGAATGTATGTGATGAGTCAGGTATGAGGTAAGGGATTTCATCTCAATTTTCCTTCATTGAGGCATATTGTATTGGTATTCACCTAATTTGTTATATATTGTGTATATACTACCTATTTTATATGTACTTCCAGGAACCCTTCATAATAAAAGGTATTTTAAGTTTAAATTTTAATTATTTAATCCAAAGGGATTTGACTTGAAAGTTTCCAAGTGGTAAGGGTTTCATTACTCAATTTATTTTCATTGGTTATATGATTATTCATTGTATTTGATATGATAAGATTATGTGTGTAATGACCTATGATTATTTTATGATTTATTTACACTTTTTTATTTATATTTACATTTTTTACACATAATCAATTCCTTGACTAAATTCTCACACCAATTATATAATATTTGTAAGGGTTTCTCATTTCACTTTTGTTTCTGTGAGACATGTGTCGTATTCACCTCCTGATTCTTTAATGTGTTGTATATTTCACCCCTTTTATATTATATATAATTATTACCATTATATTCATGGTACTTAAATGTCAATTTTATTTCATTTATTTCAAGGGGATAATGATTCTAAATTTACCGAAGTGGTAAGGATTAATTTTAGAATCACATAATTATTCAAGATTGTATATATTTAATTATCCACTGAGAGGATTATATGATATTTCTAAATTAAACCAAAAAAATTAAAATAATTTGGTTATTTTTTAATATTATAGTTTTTAATTTTATTTTCATATTTTATGTACTCAAGTTATATAAATAATTTTTTAATGAAATTTGATTTTACTTTCTATTCAGTTGAGAATATTTTTATTTCAAATCCATATTTTCTATAAAATGTTTTAAAAAAAATTGGAGATTCTATAATTATTTATTAAATAATTTTTAACTACATTTGAATTTTTAAAAATGGTTTAAATTGAATCTTCTTTTCATTTTCCAACTGAGCTAATTTTTGACCTTTTTTACAAAAGTGTGAAAGGAATGTTTTATTTTAACTTATAAAACATAAATTTAATTTTACTCTATTATGACTGCTCTATGATTTAAATATTTATTTAAAATATTCCATTATTCTTCTCAAAGAAATATTTTTCCCTAATATTCTGTAAATATTTAGTTTTTAAAAGTGAATTTCAAAGAAAATGGTATATTCTTTGAGAAATTTTTTGATGATATTTTCATGGTATTTCTATTCATCAATGACAATAACCCTTTATTTTAATAATTATACACTAGGGAAATATTTTAATGATAACATACTTATTATTTCTCTGTATAGTTTAATATTAGTTTGATTGGGGAAAGTATTGACATTATGTATGCTAGTTCTTACAATGTAGGAAGTTATTGATTATTAATGCATGTTGATTAATTTGTATTATTTACTCATATTTTTAATGAATTGGACTTAGTAAGTGATGGGTGGGGCCTATTAAATACCATATATGCATTGGTAGTTATCATGAGACAAACTAGTTTGGGTATTTAGATGAGTATATGCCCATTTATATAATATTTCTTAGCATAAGGCCTTAGATGGTAAGTTTATCATGTCAGTTATTATAAGTTCCATCATTATGATATTAGTTATTAATGTCAATGTGATTATTTTATTACTTATGATATTCATGGATAATATTCAAGATTATGTGATTATTTATATGTAATTATTTGATCATCATTTATTACTACTATATTATAATTTTTCTTCAAGTCATTGATTAAATGGTATGTGTTTTCAGTTACTTACCTTTCTATATTTATTATGCATTATTTACTCATGATACCTTATGATGTGCATAACTCTTCCTGGGCATGTGATTTCACCCTTATTTTCTATCCTTTCCCCATGATATGAAGAAGGAATCTTTGAATTAGTTAAAACATGCATAATATTTACTTTCACTATGTTGTATTTTTATGTTTTCAAGTATAATATGATATTCATGTATGTATTTAGCTTACCAAGACTAATAAACTATTCATTCCTTTGGGATGTGATCTCTTTAATCATAAGCTGATGTAATAAAGTAACCACCAGCTTTGGGATACTGGGGTTGGGGTCTTTATAGTTCGTATCAGCAAAAGTTTAGTAGAAACCATGTGAACTAGATTTAGGAAACCATAGAATGGGGAACATAAACCTATGACGGAATTTAAGTATAGGATAACATATTAATGTTTTGGTAAGGTAGATATTATGTGTATTTCCAATAAATACATCCATATATGGATACTACAAGAAAACAAGGTTATAGAACATATGAATCAAGGGTAAATAACATTTAATAGAGTTATTCGTGTATATACCGGCCATCATTCTAATATACGGTGAGTGTTCCCTTACTCCACACTTAGTTTGACACTCTTGTTGGATATTTTTGGGTTAATTTGTGTTTTTTTATGAACCATTATGATGAATTATATAATAGAATCCATGAAAACCTATGATATTCCCTAGTGATGTGCAATGAACCTGAAGTGTCTTGGGTTGATAAGTCTAAGTTTAATCATAAGTTTAAATTCAAAGATTAATTTTTTGATGTTTTATGTAATGGGATCTTAACATGATTAAGGATATTTTTTTAGATAATTATGCGAATAAAACCATTTGGTTTATTATATTTGTAAATATTATTTGATGAATAATTCTTTTATATATTATGGAAATGAGTTTAAAGTTATTTATAACATTTAGGGTTAATATGATCTTTAATGTTGAGTTAATTAAGGATTATTACAATTTTGTAACATATGTTTTATTATCCCCATGATATTTAAAAGTGACTTGGTGATTAAGTGATTAATGTTTTTTTGGAAAAAAGATATCTATATTTTTTGATAACCTTATATGATTAAGTTAAAATGATATTATCAGATAAGACGGAGTTTTATTAGAGGAATAAATGTTTAATTTTATTTTTGAAGCATGTATGATTTTAATATGGATTTATGGTGATCCAGGTTATATATGTATATGATTAGTGTTTTTTAGAGATTATATGTTTGATAAAAATACATATTTTGGTATATGGAATTATGAGTGACTAATGTTGTTTGGAAATAAATGGTATTGGGAGAATATTTGACCAAGTACATCTAATTTTTTGAGTTTTGAACTTGGAATATATTAAAGAGTTATTTATGGAATAATTAAATTTATCTTTGGGTGTTATTGTTGAGGCCTTTAATATTTATTGATAATTTCATCGTTTTGGATATTATCATACCATGTTCTAAACATTTTAGTTTTGTTTAATATTTAAAGACAAGAGGAATCACATGTTATCCTTTTTTGCATTATATGATCCATTAAAAGTTGATTTTAGTGTTTTCGACATGAAAATTTCATCTTGAATACTTATCATTTGTGAAAAAGGATTAGATTGTAGTGAAAATTGATTAAAGGATGAAAATTTTCTTGTAAATTAAGTATATTTACTTATCTTCTTAGTCTATATAGTAAATAAATTCCTCAACTCTAGTAAAAGGATCATGTAGCAAAAAATTATCATATTAAAATCATTTCAAATTAATTGATGATCATTTTTACACCTCATTGATTTATGATTTTATTTTCATTAAAATTATCATGACTATTCACTTTATTATCATTAATAGTCTCTATAAATCTCTATCATTGTTTGGATATTTATTTTTCCTCTAAGAGCATATTTTTCCTTCCCCTGATGTTCTCATTTTTAGAAACCTAGTTATGTGTTATTCCATATAAACTTCATATTTCCCTTTATTTCTTTTTAAGAGTATGTTTTATTATCCCTCTATATGATGTTGGTTTCCAATAATGGTATTTTCAAATATTGAACCTTTAGTGACCAATATAAAATTGTTAAGGAATAATTTATTTAAGGGGAGTAGAATGTAACACCCCAAGATTTTATAACATATTTATATTTAAATAGATTTAATTTATTGATAGATTGGGTTATATGAAATGTTGATATTAAATGAACAATGATATACTATTTATATAGTATATATCCATAATAACCTATCCATTGAATTGTATGTTATGAATAGAAGTAACTATATTATGAAATATATATATATATATATATATTAAGGACCTATTATAACATCCTGAACATATTTCCACTAAACCAATGCCCTGATCCAGTTCACCACATGACCATAAGCAAACCACCCCATACACCAAAGGTTGATTAATAGTAGTGAGGGTATAATAAAAAATTTGGGGATATTATACCCTCCTTACTAGAGTAAACCAATAGTGTAAATCATAATAAACATTGACTTTCAATAATAATCGATAACCAATATCACATAACCAACTCCCAAAACTTGTTAAGTGCAATAGTCTATTAAAACAAATATGTCATGTCATCATGGTCTAAAGTGCTAAAATAAAACAAAATAGGATGCCAAAAATAATCCCTAAATGGGTCTCAAAATCATGTTTAGTTCCCTCATCCATGCTTTATCTAAGTCTGCCACCTATCATAGGTCCTTTTTCCCTTATCCTGACCTACAATATTGAATTCTACTTAGTTACCCAATGGTGTCCCGATCAGGGTGTTAGTACAAATTTGTAGGACACAACCACTGGTGTGTAGAAAAATATCCAGTATAATAACAGTGTATGCATGAGTATAGATAAAAATGAATAAAGAAATAAGTTAATAATGTTTTATAATATAACAATTTTAATTTATCCCCATAGTATCTTGATTCCACAATAGTACCAACACACCAAACCTACTTTGTCTCATGTTGGGAGTCTGAAAAATATTTTATAGGGTTAAAAAAATTCAAACAAGGCACATCAATCCAAGTATCCATAATATGGTTTAGAATTATATGAAAAACACCCATTCCCAATGTGGACCACCATGAAAAAACATATTTACCATGGTGTGGACTACCATGACCGACAGTTATTCCTTGATATGGACCGTTATGACTAACATCATCACTATGGTGTGGACCTCCATGACCAACACTCATATCCATTTCATCAATAATTGATTTTCAATATTTTATAAGATTGTCCCTTTTATCACATGAAAACATAAAATGTAAACCTCATAAATGTATCAAAATTACCATAAATTCACTACCCTTAGCCAATTTCGATGCTTAATCCACATGACTATTTTTTTAATGTAATACAATAATTATATATTCATCATAATCATTTTAACAATATGATTGTGTCCCCTTTAATCATTTCCCCTTTCCTTTCCTTACCATTGTATCACACATTTAATTATATAGGATAATCCATGAAAATATTTATACCACCTCAATATATTAAACATAATTACATTTGGTTTAATCTCATAAACTATTAAATCTATCATCTAACAACATAAATTCCATGCTGAAGTGAGTGGCACACCCCATGGGTGGACTTAAACCCGGTATACTCATCATCAACAAACCCGACCGGATCTATGAAAGATCCAACACATAATATATAAAACCAATTTTTCATTCCCTAACTATGAATCAATTATATAGTTCACAACAAAAAGAAGAAAACCCCATACATAAGAATGTACATCAACACTTTAGAGAAATAACTTATAAATCACCTACCTAAAGCTTGTAGACAAACGTTCACTCAACCTCATCCCTTGATTCAACGTAAAAAAAACCTCTACTAACCAAGCTAAGGATTTTCTAGAAAAATTAGGGTTCATTAACTTTATAAGTAGATAAAGCCACTAATCATGGTTAATCTTAAAAATTAAATAAAGGGTACTTGTATACTCACTCAGTAATTTGATTCACACTAAAAGGAACTTCAAATGACCCAATATCAAATGATAAATTACCTTGAAAAAAGATGGATCTCCTCATTCTCACCATTATCTATTGGAAGAGGAATGGGAAAGAAAATCTAGTGAGAACCTTTAATCCATAGAGAGAAAATGGTAAAATCCCCAATTTTAAAGAGGCACACGATTTTTCTACATGGTTTTCTAAACCATGTGCCAACTATGTAGTTCCATCTATCCAAAAGGAAACCATGATGCATAGTTTATCTATTCCACCCACAAAATTTTACAAACCATGTCATGGACATGTGGTTTCCTCTATCCAAGAGGGGCTCAAGAAGAACATTCTCTTTGGACACCATGCATAGTTTGTTATCCTTTCTTACACCACCTATATGTTGCATGGTTATGGATCACAATTAGTACTAACCATGTACCAACAATTCACCATTCACTGGATGGCTTATTTTCTCCCATTTTAATTCCTATAACCCCAAAGAATCTCTCAATACTTTTCTTACTCCCAAGAGGCATTCCATTAACAAATTTTAATGGAGTTAAACCAATATTTAAATAGGAACATTACACATCGGAAGGTTAGGGTCTTAAAACCTCCCCACTTTATAACATATCATCCTTTAGTTTCCCTTCCTAGAACCACTAAGCCTCCAAGGAAAAAGGTCGGGCCACTGGGCATGTTTATCAGCTTCTCACTCCCATGTTTCCTCTTGAACACGTCTATGATATCATAACACTCAGACCAAAGGTGCATTCTTACCCCGAATTATTTTCTCAAAATGATCCAAAATATTAATTACATTCTCCTCAAATGATGTATCAATATCAAGATCAACGTCATCAAAATAAATCACCTAAGAATGGTCAAGATGATACTATCAAATCATTGACACATGAAAACAACAAACATAGAAATTTACCACTATGGAAGATCCAATAGATATGCTACCAGTCTAATCCTACCCACAATCTAAAACAACCCTACATACTTGGGTTCCAAATTTCCCAACTTTTTAATTTGATAGTGACACTCAAATAAATACAAGGTCACCCAAAAAAAACATGATGGGTCCTTGACATTGATCAGAGTATGACTTATTTCTTCTATGTTTTGTTTCCATAAACACCTTCAACAAGACCTTCTAGAAGTTCAATGTAAAAAAAGGGTCCCTATCTGAAATAATGCTTTGAAGAACCCAATACAAATACACTATCTCCCAAACATACAAATCTCCAAACTTATTCATGTTGAAATTCTCCCATATCAACGAGAAACACACCACATTTTTTAACTAATCCACAATTACCCATATCACGTCACTCTTTTGAGGATTCCTTGGTAGGACCACAAAAAACATATATCATTACATCATCTCACTTCTATTATGGAATAGAAAAATACTATAATAGACCTATAGGTCACTGATTCTTAGCCTTCACTAGGTGATGGGTGTAACATCACATCAAAAAATATATGATATCTCTCTTCATTCATGGACACCAATAGTGTCTTCAAAGGTTACGATATATTTTAGTCAAACTTTTTGGAGTTGGTACCCTAGAACCAACTTATGTGTACTTTATGATAACATGTATTCATAGTTTTTAATATTAATAAATATATTATCACATCGTGATTTTTATCCTGTGTAATATATCATGTGATAATGTCCTAATAATAGTTATTGTGCTAAAAGGTCATAGTAGTTCCCTGCTATGATGAAATCCCAGAAGTGTTATGACACTATTTTTAAATATATGTTATATTCTTGGATTATATCATTTTATGGGAACAAATGATATAGTCTATCAGGGGTGGAGACTTATAGGACTTTGAGTCATCTTCTTATGGTGCACGACCTTGGTAATATTTAGTGTATGATATTTTGAGAATGAGACCCACCATTTGGAAATCCACATTTATATATGTCATTAGATGTTCCTATCTATAGACATATGTATTGGTCCTTAGATTTTAATATTATTATTAATGAGTATTATGGGTCATGTAGTTTTATGTATTGATTAAAACTATGATGAAAAATGTTCACGGCGAGGTAGGATACATTGGGCATGTCAAGAGTAATATAACATTAATGAATAATGTGTGAAAGGATTTATCCCTTCTTTTATTTAATGGAAATTTATATCTTAGGCCCATTTATGGAAATGATATAGCCTAAATAAATCTGTATCCATGGTTTTCTATTTTTAGGTTAAATTTTTGGAAATCCAAAGAAAGAGACATTGAGAACAGAGGTTGATGGCACAAGAAAATAACCTACTTGATTTGAGATGTTTTGATAAAGGGATTATATTACATAGTGAGTGTTTGTATGAGGTATTATGTCACTACAACATTAAATTTTTTCTCTATGGGTTCCTTGGAGTGTTGCTAGGTACCAACCTTGTACTTTAGATTGCTTCACCTAATGCCGATAAAAAAGTGTCATGGAGGGTCACACACTAAGTGTATCCAGTATCTCAATTAAATGATATATTATTATTTATTATTTAATAAGTTGAATTATGGTTATTCTAGTATGTTTTTTAAAAATTATTCATGTTTTCTTGATCACATATATTCTTTTATCTATTATTTTAGAGAATATGTGAGAAGAATATTTAATAAATAATTATTTTCTATTTACTAAATATAATATTTATTTATCTATTAGAGAATAATGTGGTGATATTTATTTATTAAATAAATATTCATTATTCAATAACCTATAAATTTTTTTGAGGAATGGAGGACTGAGTTTTAAGCTTCGGTAAGAAATGATATATATTGAATATTATTTGATTAAACAATATTTAATTTAATTATAAAATTAATTGCATGTCAAGGAAATAATATTATTATTACTATTTTAGACATGGGGTTCCCCAAGGGATTAAATAATTATTAAATGGAACTTGTGAAAATATTTATTTCTAAACCCCAGGGGTATTTAAATCCAATTATATTATTTTTCCAAGATTTCCAATTCTTTTTTGTTGTGCATAATGACATCTAGAGAGAATCCTCTTAATACCTTGAGAGCTCCCTCTCCCAGAAATAACCTAATAATAGAGAGAAATATTCCTCCACCTCCCACTCTCGAGTCTATAGAGATCAAATAGAATGCTTTGTAAGTGATTCTCAAGGAGGTCAAAGGTGAACGACTCAAGTGATAGGATATGTCGTGCTAGCACCCAGAGATTCCTATAGTAATGTTTAGATATTTTTGAAACACATGTGGGCCACCACTAGAGGAAATATACTCATGATTCCTATAATGTAATGACTGTACAACATAGACCTATTTTCATATCCATCAATGAAGAAAGAATTCACACAAGGTAATTCTTTAATTGATTAAATTACTTATAAATAATATGTGATGATACCCTCTCTAGTTCTGGTGTTTTATCCATTTTCTATTTTCTTTTATTCAATTTCATTGATCACAGTTTTTGTTGTCATGTAGATCTCATATTTAACATCGATCATGAAAAAAAAGAAAAGGTTGGGCATGAACCATCACATGCTTCCCTTTCACCCAGAACCTTCATGTGGTGTCAGAGGGATCACATAATTATTTTTAATTATTTAAAGACAATTACTTGATTTACACATTTATGATTTAAATTTAAATTCATGTTTAATTTTTCTTTAATCATAATTGTGAGATCTTCTCCTTCCTCTTTATTTTCTCATAGATCTAATCAAATTGATTAATTTTATGATTAAAATAAAATCAAATAACTCATTCAAAGGTTTTTAAGATTCTAGAAGGCCATGTAACCATAGTTACATGCTATGTACTAGTATTCAATACATAATCAATTAATCTGAAATTAATTCAAACTATGTTCATTTAATATATGTGGTGAATTTAATTTATTACATTGTGTGTTGACCAAGCCTGCTTGGAGCATGGTCATCCAGAGTACATGACATGTAGCGCATATACATGGTTTGTAGTCCTTTAAGTCAAAATGATCCATGTATTTCCATGCATGGCCTCCCTAACTGGTGACCATGTAACTCGGATACCACACATTGTGTAGCCCTTGTATACATCGTGTACTCTAATTTTTTAGAGGTGCAGTTTACATATCGAGTCCCTAGGAATGCACCTCATATAGATATTGAGAGACATATATGTTTTGTATCTTGGTTTTACACACAGTGTACTTATACCAAATTATGTAGAATTAAAATTAATTTATTATACTGTGTAAACCTTATCAACATGTGCTTGTGTGTGGTCGTTGAGTTTATAGGGCATGTCTTGTGATGGGTTTTGATATATATATATATGTGTGTGTGTGAGTGTGTGTGTGTGTTTAATTAATTTTTTCATAATGTTCATATCTTTATATCATGTATGATTTCTATTATAGATATTACTCTACATGCATTCAAACATAGAAAATTATAGAAAAATCATGTACTTAATGTAATCATTAATTTGATGGTACACATCATGAAAGTACGTGACAAGTCGTGTATGTCGTATGTCATAAGAGTATTATAAGACATGTAGGGTAGATTCATACAGGTATTCATCATGTTGCCTCCAAGGTACATTTATGTGCATAGTTAATTTTAAATAAATTTATTTAATTTGTTTAAAATTATGATGGATAAGAATATTAAGTAAATTTAAATTATAATTAAGATAAAATAAGTGATTAATTAAAGAAGATAATTAATTTATTTGAGTGTGATTTAACTTAAATAAGAATTAATAATATTTAAATGATTGTTTTATTAAATGCATAATTTATTTCTTGCATGTGGATGATCATTAGCATAGACCAGAACTTTGTATGTGACTAGTTTCATTTAATTTATTATTAAATTAAATTGGTGTTCTGTGTGTCATTTATCATCTCATTATGTACAGGACTGCGTGTTTGTGGTTTCTTTTATGTAAACCCTTTTCCCCTCACCTCTATGTTATTAAAATCTTGTGTAATGGATGGAGATCCCAATATAGTGGAGGTGGTTCAATTTTAGAGTCGAGATGAAACCAATCCAAGAGAGATACATAGGTTGATGGGTGGAAAGCTATAACACAAACCTTAATTGGTTCAAGGTGTTTTTCCCCTAGGTCAAAGGTTAGTTCATCAACCACTAGTTAAAATAACCATTAGTAAAATCTCATGATCATGCCGCTTTATTATTTTATTTCTATTAAGTTTTATTGTAATTTCATTATGGATGATTTTTCGAGATCACATTAATTAATTAATTAAAAATCATATAAGATAGAACTAAAATAAATTGTCTTATGGATAAATATTATCTAAGGCATGGTTAATCACTTGAGTAAATCCACTTAATATTAAAAATCATGTGATAAAGATAATAATTGTAAATTTACTCATAAAAGATAAAATCCCTCAATAATATATTAATTCGGTATAGCCTTTCACTACTTTAGTTAAAATTGAACCATAGTTCAAAGTGTTTGACCAGCCAAAGTTGGGGTGCTTTCAATTATCAGGGAATTCTAACATGATGTTTTGGACTGACTTAACTTAGTTCATATCAAGGATTGACTACCAAAGTAGAACTTGGGGTGACTAAGAATAAAGGGTTGAGGAAATCAATTTTAAGTATTTTAGTATTGGGGAGTCCACTCAACAGATTAAGGAACTGTGAGTTAATGTAGTTGGCATTTGGAATATCTATCTAAAACCATTCAAGATACTTGACCAAACAAAGTTTGGGTGATGAGGAGGGGAATATGTATCCTTTCCATTATAATTTCTAAGGAATAGGATATTCTAAATCCAATGGTTAGCGCTATTGGTTTGCAATAAAATATTGGGAGATTAATAAATATTATATCTATTTATTTGTCTAAAATTTTATAAGATAAAGTACTGAGATTCTACTCATATTACTTGTAAAAATAGTAATAAAAATGACATTAAACATATCACTATGATCCATACTTGAGAAGGAAAATCTTCTCACTAGAATAGATTTTCAAGAGTTTAAAAGGCGCTTATGTGTTATCCTTTCCCATTAAATGAAATTGTATTTACTAGAAGAAACAATTCCTAAAGTGCTAGGAAATAAAGCTAGTGATGAATAGCTATCTCTCTATGAGAAACATTTGAATGATGATATATATTTTTAGTGTTTTATGCTATCATTCATGACTAGTGATCTTTAAAAGCAACATGAGGACATAGATTCATATAACATAATGTCTCACCATTAAGATCTCTATCAAGAGAAGGTGAGACAAAAGAGATACGAGATCTCCAATTATTTATTTACAACTAATCTTAGAGAGTAATCATTAGTTGGTCCTCATGTATTCAAGATTACTGGATATATATAATTCTTATACATATTAAGGATTAAATTCATGGATGATTTTTGCATGGATCTCATACTTTCATCACTGTTCAAGACTTCTCTGGTTTTATTGTTGATTAAAATATGTTCAACAATGAGAATATTATTTTGTAACTTCTTACTCTGGTTCTCCAAGTGGATAAGGACATAGGGAATGATAAACCCATGGTTCTTATAGTTAATAATAAAATTAAGAATAAGGTGAAGGGGCCAAGACTCATGAAAATTCTAAACCTCCCAAGAATTTTCCTTCCAGTAAGAAGAAGATCCATTGGTAAGGCAAGGAAAATGCATCAGTATGTTTTTCATGGGGAAAGAAAGTCCACTGGAAGAATAACTGCACCCAGAAGTAAGGGGAATATAAAGGTGAATTCTTCATCTAGTGTAATCTTTTAATATATACACATTGGTTATTAGATATAGCTTTTGGTTCTCACATTTGTATCCAAATGAAATAACCAAGTAGATTCTAAAAACTTGTTATATGATGGGTGGATTTGTGAGCTGTGAATGGTGTGAGGCTGCTTGCTCCATCAATTGGTGACTATCAACCTTAATTTCCAATAGGAATGATTTTGGTTTTAAATAATTGTTATTATGTACCAATAGTAACCAAGAACATAATTTTTGTATCCTGCTAGGATATAGATGGTTTTATTTTCAAATTTAGAAATAAATGTTTTATCTTTTATAAAGACAGCATATGTTATAGTATGGAACATTTAAATAATATTCTTTACATATTAAATTTAAAAAAAACAAGTATTGTAAATTGATAACAAATCATGTTCACATGACTTATATAACACCCAGTGATGGAATCACCATCATAGTTATATAAATGATAAGAGTTTAGTAAAGTTATATCAATATGTTTATTTAGAATCTTATAATATAAAACCACTTCAAAGGTTTAATGCTTGTTTATAATGAAAAATGACCAAAACTCTATTTAATGGGTTGGGTTAAAGGGCCACGAAGCTTTTATTATTGGTACACATTGATGTGTGTGGACCATTTCTAGTATAATCTAGTGGTGGTTATTCTTACTTCATAACTTTTACTAATGACTTGAGTATATATGGTTATGTCTACTTGATGAGGTATAAGTACAGGTCCTTTTAGAATTTTCATGAATTCAAGAATGAAGAACATAATCAACTTGGAAAGTATATAAAGAAGATTTGATTGGATCGAGGTGGTGAATATATTAACTAAGAGTTTACCAACTTTTTATGGGAGTTTTAAATTCTATATCAATTCACTCCACCTTGTACACCACAGAAGAATGATGTTAGTGAATTGAGGAATCATACCCTATTAGACATGTTAAGGTTCATGATGAGTCATGTAGATCTTCCATTATCCTTTTGGGGATATTCATTACAAACTGTGGTATACACACTAAACCGAGTATCAACTAAAGTGGAAAACAGAATTAACTTCTAGTTATGGAGTGTAAATAATATCATTTTTTCATATACATGTGTATGGGATTACAAGGAATTTTTTAATACCTTATCAGGAAAAAAACTAGTACCCCAGGGCACAAAGTGTATCTCTATAGGGTATCCCAAGTAAAAAAAGGTATACTACCTATACAACCCCTCGAACAAGAAAGTGATTGTCTCCAGACAATTTGTCTTTCTTGAGAGGGAGAACATCCTCAAAAATGATAGTGTAAGAAATATTGACTTCGATGAATTTGATACTTAGGATACACAAGGTTAGGTACAGAAATATATTACATAGGTCCCAATAGAAGAATTTGTTCCAGAAACACAATTACTACATAGGAGAAAAAGATAGGTAAGAGAAATAGAGAGATATAATTTTCTAGTCACCAAGGATGGTGACTCATTATTGGTTGAAAATGATGAACCTATATTCTACAAAGAGGCATTAGAGAGTTCAGAAGCTGCAATATGTTAAGAAGTCATGAATTATGAAATAGATTCCATGTTTTATAACAAATTTTGGTTTCTGGATGATGTTTCAGTTGATGTAAAGCCCATATGGTGAAAATGGTTATTCAAGAGAAAGATGGAAATGGAAGGTAAAGTAAATACCTATAAAGAAAGGGTAGTGGATAAAAGGTTTAAAACATCATAGAGTTGAGTATAATGAAACCTTTTCACCAGTTTCCATGTTTAAATCCATCAGAATTCTACTTGATATAGAATCTTTCCATGACCAGGGGATTTGGAAGATGGACATCAAAACTGGTTTCCTTAATGGGAACCTTTAGAAATATGTATATATGACACAACTAGAAGGTTTTGTGACTCTAGGTTATTACAAAAGTATTTAATGTTATATAGATCTATTTATGGATTTAAGGAAGCATCTAGGTCATGGGATATTTGATTTGATGAAGCTATAAAATGATTTGGTTTTATTAAGAATAAATGTGAGTCATGTGTTTACAATAGGTTTAGCGGTAATATGGTCATTATCCTAGTAGTATATATTAATGACATATTGCTTATAGGAAATGAAATACCAGTATTACAATCTATTAAGGACTAGTTAAAAGGTGTTTCTTCATGAAGGACTTAGGTAAAGCAGCCTAAATTCTAGGGATCAAGATCATTCTTGATAGTTCTAAGAGGATTCTTAGACTAAGTCAAAGTACATACATTGACCAGATACTAAATATATTTAGTATAGAATAATCTAAGAGGGTGTCAGTTTCTATGTCACACGGTTTACATCTTTCTAAGAAAATATTCCCTTATACACAACAAGAGAAAGATAGAATGAGTAATGACCCATACACTTCAACAATAAGATCAATCATGTATTCCATGTTTCATAATAGACTTGATGTTTCCAATGAATTGAGCATGGTACGAAGATATCAAACAGATATGGGAGAACATCATTGGTATTCCATTAAGGTTATCCTCAAGTATCAGAGAATAAATAAGGATATGTTCCTAGTTTATAGAGGAGATTAGGATATGTTCATTAGGGGTTATACTAATTCTAGATCTCAAAAAAATTAGAATAATCTAAAGTTACAATCCGGATATGTTTTCTATATCTATAGAGAAGTTGTGAGCTGGAAGAGTTAAAAGTAGCCATTTTTTGTTGATTCTACAGTGGAGTCCAAGTATATATCATCTTCTGATGCAACCAAGGAAGCTATTTGGATATGAAACTTTGTCTATGAGATTTATTTGGTACCTATTATTAAATAACCTATCACATTATATTGTGAAAATATTGAAACAGTGGCTCTTGGAAAAGATCCAAGGTCACACCAATGAATAATGAATATAATCTGGAAGTATCACCTCTTGATGGATTTTTATCAAAGGGATGAAGTGTTAGTAAGAAGAGTATCCATATAAGAGAAATTAGTAGACCCCTTGACTAAAGGTCTATCTTAGCATAATTATGGGTATCATGTAAAAGATAGCAAGCTAAAGGTTTTTAGTAGTTTGATATAGTAAAAGTAAGAGTCTTTCAGAGTTGGTTCCCTAGAACCAACTTATGTGTACATTATGATAACTTGTATTCATATATTTTAAATATTAATAAAATTCATATCACATCATGATTTTTCTTCTATATAACATAGTATGTGATAATGTAATAAGAATAGTTTTTTCACTAAAAGTTCATAGAATTTCCCCACTGTGATGAAAACTCGAAAGTGCTACGACAATATTCTTAAATATATGTTCTATATTCAGATGATATAATTTTAGGGGGAAAATTATATAATTTATTAGGGGTGGAGACTCATAGTACTTTGAGGCACCTTCTCATGGTGTACTCCCTTGGTAAAATCTAGTATAGGATATTATGAGAATAACACCCTGTTGACGCTCCTTTTTCGTCACATTTTCTAAAAGAATGTAAAGGAAAATGACTTAGCACAAATCGATTCATCCTTTGAAGAAAACATAAAAAAAATCGACAAAGGCATGAACAAGGATTCAAAATCACATGTGTCGCGCAAGTTCCATCCCTATTGTGCAAGTCCACTTGAGCAACGCCTAAATGGTCGCGCAAGTGACTTGAGCGCCTTAAAGGATAATCACCCGGGTCTTCTTCAGCCTATAAATAGACCCTGTGGGCCCCCCATTCGAGGAGGAATTTTTTCCAGAAACTCAGATTTGAGCTCCCGGCGCCCTAGTCTCTTATCAAAGCTTCAGAAACACTTCTAAGCTAATTTCTTACCTAGAAAGGAAGATCTAAAGAGGGGGAGGAAAGCCTAAGTGTTGAAACTCACCAACACTTGCGCACCTGAGTGGCCATCCCTTAAGGGAAATGTCCACACTTGTGCTCTGCCTAACTCCTTCAATAGAACTTGCACGCCACACTTCTAGAAGAACCTCAAGATGATTTTAAAGGCATTGGCCAAGAGTCGCTCAAGTATTACCCTGATGGTTAACCATCATGCAAGTACCCATGTGTCGCGCAGGTATACCTGCGCGACCAACACTTGCACGCCCATGCAGTACTTGCACGTCTTCCAGGACTTGTGCGCCCCTGCCTTATTGGGTGCCTTTCTGGGCCATTTAACCCCTCTTATGCCATTCCACCTCTCCTATTCAAGATTCAGTCTTCAAGACACTCTTCAAAGCCATTTATGGCATGATTTCTTGATTTTATTTCCTTTTCTAAAATGAATTCTGTGGAATATCTCTCAAAACCTAGTGATTTACACATATTTATGTCACTAAAGATTGAGATTTCATTCATTCAACATCATCCTTTAAGATGAGAGTCCTCTTTAACCTGGGCCTCCTTTTCAGGAATAAGCCCCAGTCATAATTCTCAAATATGGGCATCCTCCTTAGGAGTAAGCCCCAAGTCCTCATTAATCTGGGCCTCCTTTTCAGTAATAAGCCCTAGTCATAATTCTCAAATATGAGCATCCTCCTTAGGAGTAAGCCCCAAGTCCTCTTTTAACATGGGCCTCCTTTTCAGGAGTAATCCCCAGTCTTAATTTGGGCATCCTCCTTAGGAGTAAGTCCCGAGTCCTCTAATTTTTGAAGTTCCTTAATCTGGGCCTCCTTCTCAGGAGTAAGCCCGAGTCTTAATTTCTCTTAACCAGCCCTAATTTACCTTTGATATGGGATTCCTTCTCAGGAGTAAAACCCAATCATAAGTCCTCTCCTAATTTTTTCCTCCTTTTCAGGAGTAAGCCCCAAGTTAGAGTATTCAAATCTCCATTAAGAACATATACCTTTATGGACCCTATTCCTGGAATTCTTCCCTGAAGTGAATCCTAATCTTCATTTATCTGGGCAGTCATAAACACATAAGCCCCACATCATTGCATCTTTCGTGGCACAATTGTCTGGTTTCACTAATACCTCTTGTTTCTCACACCGACCATGACTCGCGTGAGATTAGAGTGTAAAAGTAATCATGACTTCTTTCTTTGAGCCATCAATCATGCATAAACATCATACTCCCTTATTCGAACTACGTGGGTTCTGATTCCTTTTCTAAACAAAGGATACGTAGGTAGCCCATCTGCGGGTTCGATCCCAACTCTGAAATAATCCATGTCCTTCTGAATGACAATAAATTTCAAGTGCCCCACTGAGTGGCTTTAAAACCAGCATGGTCATCATAATGACCAAGATACTTCTATATAAATGTGTCAAAGGATACCATTGACTAAGAACCTCTAATAAATACAGATGATTCTCTATCGATGAAGAACCTCGAATACATTTAAAAGATTCTCTAAATTTCCTACATATTTAATCATTGATTGTTAGATCTGAAGGGAAGATCATTTTATACTTGGTAATGTAATAAGGATTCACAAACATAACTTAAATCTATAAAGAGAGTCTCAGAGTAGACAATAATTCCCCTCAAAAAGGTGTGATGAGTCCGACCTCCCATCCTCTCGACCAATGGAAATTCCTAAGCCTCATCAGTCCACAAACTAGTGAGCGCCTACCTTAATAAAGTAGGTCCAAATGGATGTGGAATCATTGGATGTTTCCGGTTATACGAACAAACCCGTTAGAAACCAATCGGAATGTTTGAAACTTCAATCAAGTAGGTCATCCCTGAATTCTGAGGGAAACAAAAAATGGTGAACCCGACGTGAATCCTTAACCAAGTTAAAAGAATGTTTTACCAATTTGTTAGGCCCTTATTTAAAACACAATGAGAGGGCCAACAAAAACAATCATTGACATATGTGCTCATCCAAAAGATTTAGTGGATGAATTTATCTTGATTTCGTCTGTTATATCAAACAGGCACTCTTTTCCATGATTTTCTGCATTATAAGGAATGGCTGCTCTCAAGTTCACACCTGTCAATACTGCTGCTGCAAATACCACTACTGCTACTGCTACTGGATCATCATCCGCTCTAAGGATGACATCACCTAATCAGCGTCTCCAACACTGGGTATCAAATGCGCTGGTTAAGGAGTACCGTCAACACGGTACCATCCCAACTCTAGAGGCTGCCCGACAAGCCCTCCAAGTGAACAAATCACATCGGTCATCCAAACAACAATGACCAGTGATCAAGAAGTAGGTGGTGCTAACCACCATCTCCAACCATTTCGGGTCGTTATCCCCGAAACACAATCACCATTCACTCCCATATTCTGGGGAGGTGAATGAGCAGGTCCCTCAGGGCCTTAATTCAAAGAAGCAGGAGTCCTTCCTGAGGGCTCCTATCAACAATCGCCGCCAGACTCATGTGGAGGTACTCCCTCAACATGATGAGGGTACCAACTCCAGGTGTTCATCTCAGGTTCCTCGAACCCAAGCAGGCAAGACAAACTGCCATAGGCAGAATCCGGCCAACAGTGAGCAGGTTCTCATCTCTGCCATCTTCGAAGAATTCCACCAACCTAACTTGGTGGCAAGCAATGAGCGGGCACATACACCTGCTCATTTTAATTCCGCTATCCAACAGACTCGTCTGGAAGCATCACGCTAATCCCTCCAGGCAATTCTGGTGGAGTACTATAGGTAGGAACATACACCTGTTTATACATCATTAGGTAGTCAGCAGGCCCGTCTGACTACATATGATGGAGCTCGTCAACCACGTTTGGCGAAGTGCAATCGGCAGGCACATACACTTGCTAGTATTAATCAATACTACAAAAAATCTCGCTTGGTATCATTCGAAGAAGTCAGTTAGAAAGCTCTGGAAACAAACAGGAGACAGACTCAACTCTCTACCCCCATACTTGAGTAATTTCAGGATTCACTAACAGGAAAAGGAGGACAGGAGCAGGCACAAACACCTACTCCAAGCACAGAATGGACGTATATCCTCGTTCTAGCAGCTAAAGTCACCAAACATATTTTATCAATGGTGAAAGAGCAGAAGCAAATCCCTGCTCATATTCTGGATGTCTTCCAAGATATTATAACAACTTCAGCAGCATCTCAAGGAAAGACACATAAATCTATCCCTACCAGTGGAGTGACACATCAACAATGCACTCCAGAACAGACACACAAATCTGTTCTAGTCTAAGAGGGTTGCGGGTAATACTTTCCCATATCATACGGACAACCAAGTCAGGCACATACACCTGATTTGAGTGGAGATCATCAGCCTAACCTGGCCATCTTTCCTGATTAGGAACATACACCTGCTCAGAGTAGCCACTTTCGTCAACAAGTGGTTTCCAAGGCAAGTAAGAAGGCATCTAAGAAAAAGACCCACCCAGCACAGTCAGGAGATCAAGATCCAATCTGTAACAAGGCCTTGCTCGATGCTGGAGTTCGTGAAGCCCTCAAACAGTTATCTGTTGGAATTCAAGATTCTACTCCCTCATTTCTCAATAGTGGGAACATTAATTCTGAAGGTCTTCAACAGAAACTTCCTCATGAAGGCTTGCTTCATGACAATTTGGTCTATCTCGAAGTTTCATATTTAGATGAGAGCCACAGGAACCCTCTGTGTGGTCAGAAGACCAAGGAGCAAGAGATCTCATATTTTGTTGTAACCCACCATGGTGGTCCTCCCCATGATGATGAATTTCGCTGCGAAAGTCCTCTCCATAGTAGTGATTCACATTGCCCGGAAAATGCTCTAATGGACGGTGTAGTGCCGAGAAATTCCTCTTATCTTGAGGCACTTGAAAATGAGAAACCAGTCATTTCTGATGCTTCATCTCTAGCAGGTGAAATACTTTCTCAATCAGAAGATAGCCTAGGGTGTACGTCATTCTCCGAACCACCCATAAGTCATGCATCTTCTAGTTTGATCAATGATTTCTCTACCAATCTTGTTGAATCCGATGAAGCAACAAGGAAACACCAACTCTGATCAAATCAGGTAGAAGAATATTCATTTAATGATAAATAGGAAATGATGAACATGAGAAAACAACTGGAAAAAGGTGAAGTACCAGTCATGTTTTGGCCTCTGGATGACTCTCAGTATGACATTCCAAAGATGTTGACGGAAGATGGAATTCATTATATTCGTCTCAACATATGGAAAACTCTTTGTCAGTTGAAGAAGAAAGTATTATCTTATGATGAATATGAAAATCATTTTAAGATAATAGAAGGGCTACAATATCAGATTGATTTGGCATCTCTATCAGTCTCTCGATATCCGAAGGCTGAAAAGCAGAAGAGAGCCCTTCAACGTTCATGCCTTGGCACACTAAGAAGATTGTGTCAGTTAATTATTAATGCCCCATCTGGTATTCATGTCAGAGGATGGGGTGTTCATGGAGCACTACATTTCACAGTGCTCTCCAGTCAGCAAAGCTCACCGAAAATGGTCTCATGCAATGTTATTGCCCATGGCCGGCCACAGTCAATGGACTTTGTTTGTAATCAAAAGCTTGCTCAAGAACAGGCTTCAACTAGTTCCTCTCAAAATCAAGCATACAAAGAACAAGTTGTTGAATTAATCCTGCATCAAGCAAATGAGAATATTGAACAGGCCTCTCGTATGGAGCAAGCACATCATCAAGTGACAGAAGTGTCGGAAATCATCCAACGGTCTTTTGAACCAGGTGATAAAAGTGGATACAGGTTAATGCATCCATCTAATTTCCGGACTATGGTTCACAAGATCAGGAGATCTTTTATGAAAGTCTCAGACATAGCATGTCAAGATCCACCCCAGCTTTCCAGACTGGGGACTCTTTTAAACCAAACCTTGGAATCAACAAATAGGATTCAAGGAGTTGAGCGGGAACAGCAGGAAGAGCCCCAGTCCATTGGACTGGGAACTTTTTCAAATCATCAATCCCCTCCTCAGAGAAAGTCGGTCTTTTCTCGATTGGTGAAGAAGCCTCAAGAGGAATGAATAGCCAAATTATTAGGATATTCCCTCCAAATTACGGTTCTTCAAGAAGTTCCTGAGGGATCGAATCAACAAAAGGCAATGTCTCATCAAAGACATGGAAGAAGGCAATATCACAGAAATGATGATATAAGGGATGCGATGCGTTATGCATCAGTCGATGTCATCAATACCGTTGTTGTTGATCCACTAGATGAGGTTCACTCAGGGGACTCAGATGAAGAGGTTCCTGCTCAAGAAGATGTACGCACTGACACAAATGAAGAAGGTGTGCGTACACGAAATCAAAGGATTACTCAGAACCTAGGTAATCCTTCAAGTAACCCACTTCCCCCTCTCCGAAAAGGATCCAACAAAGGGAGGGGAAAGAATCAGGTTACATATCCTCCCTCTGGAGAAGGCCAATCGCTCTCACTAGAGAAAAGGTTTGCACAATATGAGGAAGAAATGAAGGAATTAAGGAGGTTGAATGCAGAACTACTTCAGGGTAGTCTTTTTCTTAAGCGTGCTGGAGTCAGTCAGCCAAGGGAATTTGTTGCAGCTACTGATATGGATCAAGAATATCCTCCTCTATCAGTACACCCTCATAGGTCTAATCCTACGGGTCAAGTGCAACAACAGTTGGCAGTGCTACCATCAGTTGCAGCACCAGCCACCACATCTGTCCAAGCTCCAGTCATTGCACCTACCCAAGTCCAAGTTCAACCAGATGTTTCTCAAAAGTTAATAACTACCATTGAGTCATTAACAGCTCGGTTAGAAACTATGGAAGGGAAACGTGCGCAGGTTCAAACAGAAAAGAAAGTTTACCCTGAATGGGTAGATTCAATCTCTCCTCCATCCAGTTTTGGAAACCCTGTATTCCCTATTTTCAATGGATCAGGCGACCCTGAACAGCATTTGACACATTACGTGTCTTGTTGTGATCCTATGATGGGAACTCCAGAGCAGCAAGAAGTAGTAAAACTCAGATGCTTCGTACAAACCTTGAAAGGACCAGACTTTGTATGGTATACAAGCTTGCAATCCTGGTCAATTACCGGATGGGAGGATCTTCGCCAAAAATTCCTTCTTCAGTTCAGCTAAACTTTTCCAAAGACAACAGTTTTCGATCTTACAAACTGTAAGAAAAGAGAGAATGAAAGGGTCTCAGATTTCATTGCTCGCTGGAAGGGATTAACATATTCCCTAATCTTAGCACTCCCTCAAGAGGAATTGATTTCAATCTATGTGGAAAATCTGCGTGATGAATTACACACGCCATTGATCCCTGTGAAATACACATGAGGGTTTCGATACCTTACTTCAATCGCTCAGCAGATTGAAGAATCCCTTATACAGGATAAGACTAAATCTCATGTAATTCCATCAGCTCCAGGAAGAAGAATGGGTAAAACAGAAACTGCTACAGTTATGCTTAAACAAGCACCTGTACCTATTTCTACTTCAAAACCTTCATATTCTCGAAGGGATCCACCTCATGAGCGCCAACAACAAAGGCTGTTTTGTCTAGATGATCAAAGTGATCAAAGACGAAAACAATTTTAGGATCTGAAGAGAAAAACATACTCTTTTCGAAATGAACAAGTTCCTGGTTACTTCATTTCGGATTTGGAAAATAATCTGGTTCAATTGCCAAGGCCTAAGAGTCCAAACAAGAAAGGAGATGAAGACCGTCCCAATTATTTCCCTTTTCATAAAATGTTGGGGCATCCCATCCAGGAGTGTTTTGTCTTCAAATACCTCCGGCAAAAGATGGTCAACTCGGGACAAGTCAAACTGATAGGCTCTTCAGCCCAGGTAGCATGTGTCACTGCTACAGTTCCATAGGATGAAGGCGAATGGCAAGAATTCAAAAGAAAAAATGCACAGAAGTATGATGATTGGATGGTCAGAAAGACAATAAACCGAACTCATTATATTTTGTGAACACAATTAAAGAAACCGATTGTGTCTTCTGCCATTAATGTTGCGGCAAAACCCTCTTCATCAGAGGGAAAGTCGTCAAAGAAATGGCATGATTCAAAGAAAGAAAAAGAATCAGAAGAAGATGAGTATGTGTCAAATCCTAATTTGTCTTTGACTCTGGTAGACTTCATGCCATCTAATTCAAAGCCACGGGCACCGCCCCACCAAACGTCACAGCCTAAACAGGCTAATCAGGCAGAGTCTTCATCAGACGAAGAGTTAATCTTCGGTTCTATTAATATGATTCAATTAATAGATCCATATGCCAGTCGCAGTTTCAGTTTCGATGAGCCTGAATTCCCTGTATCAAACAGGGGAATCAGAGGAAATTCCAGAGGCTCAGGATATAGGGGAAGACGTGGATCTTTCAGAAGCCACTATTCCAATTCTACCCCTACTAGAACTGTGTACGCAGCAGAAACTCGTGGTAGAGCCCTTCAGAGAGCTCAGCAAGGACAAGCAAGTTCCTTTACCAATAGAAAATTCAGTCCTGGAACAGTTATTTTGGAAGACCAGTTGAAGGTTCCATCTTTTTCCTCTCAGCAAGTAATTGGACTAATCTTCCAAAACCAGGAATATTGCCAATTCTTATCCCAATACAAGATGCATCAACTTCCAAAGCATCTGCTTCCAAGGTACCTGTTAAACCACATATTCCTGTTGAGAAACGCAGACCTCTGGATCAGAAGTATGATGTATTGAAACACTTGTCCCAAGTACCAGCCAAGTTATCAATTCTGGATGCTTTAAATCTGTCAAAAGATCTTTGGGAAGCACTCATCGAGGCTTTGTCAAGTCCTCAGGAATTTGAAATTGAAATTACTGCAGCTGAAGTCTGTCATAAAGAGAATGATACTGCAGAATTCCATGCAATAATATCTTTTACTGATGAAGATGAAAATGATGTTGTGCATGGGCATATTAGACCTTTGTACTTATCTGTCAAGGTCAATGGCGTAGACGTCCGAAGAGCTTTCATTGACAATGGTTCAGGAGTCAACCTCATGCCCAATTGTACACTTCATCGATTGGGCCTCACGGAATCTGATTTATCTCCTTCTACCATGATGTTACAATGATATGATAAAAATTAACAAGAACCACTGGGCGAAGTTACACTCAGAACTCAGTTAGGAGATCTAGTATCCAATTCAGATTTCATGGTTGTTGATCAAGACTCAGCTTTCAACATCTTGCTTGGAAGACCCTGGCTACATCAACATGCGGCTATCCCTTCATCATACCATCAATGTCTCAAGTATTGTTTCGATGGTCAAGTTGGGACATTGTATGGTGATAAGGCCCCGTTCAAGACATGTGAGTCTTAATACATTGAGGCGTAATTATATCACATGAAGGGAAGGGAGAAATCCACAACAAAGGAGATTACCAAAGTTAATGCTCCATATGGTTTGGAGAAGATTCCAATAAATCCATTTACACATGTGAGTACAGATTATGTGTTGCCTATCATTCAAATTGATAAGATAGACCCAAATCAAAATACTCTTATGGAAAGATCCATAATGTCAATTATGGCAATCGAGATAGACAACATGGGAGAAATTGGTAACCCACCAAGTAGTTATGAAAGCACAAATGGTGACGTCTTCATTTCATCTGCTGAAATCCAACAAGTCTATACTTCGCCAATTAGGCCATAAGAAGTTATAGCAACATCAGAGGTGAAAAATGATATTGATTCTCAATCCATCATCTCCTCTTTATTACCCAAAGAAGACCCTTCATCATAAATCGGGTCGGAAATGGAAGTTTCTTCTTCAAGATGTGAAAATTTTGACATCTCTTCTGATCATGAAAATTCTGCTTTATCATCTACTATGCAAGTAGAAACGGAAGAAATAACACATGATGAAGAAGAAGAGGAAGATCTCAGAGATTCTCCTCCAGCATTCAAAGAGGGTATCTCTACCACTGTGGATGAACTCAGAGAAATAAATCTGGGTACAAAAGAAGATCCACGCCCCACTTTAATCAGTGCGTCCATGACTCTTGAAGAGAAAGAGATTTATATTTCTTTTCTAAAGAAAAATAGAGATATATTTTCTTGGAACTATATAGAAATTCCTGGACTTGATCCTGATGTTTCTACTCATCATTTGGGTTTACCAGAAGAACATCAAGGATTTCAGCAAGCCACGAGAAGAACACACCCAACTTATGCTTCCAAAATTGAGGATGAAGTGGATAATCTTATCAAATATAACTTCGTCAGAGAAGTTCAATATTCCAAGTGGTTGGATAATATTGTCCCTGTAAAGAAGAAGAATGGAAAAATTAGAGTTTTCATCGATTTCAGAGATCTTAATCGGCACTGTCCTAAGGATGATTTCCCAGTTCCGATTACAGAACTTTTAATTGATGTAACAGCTGGATATAAAGCACTTTCCTTCATGGATGGATATTCCGGATATAATCAGATCTGAATGTCCCTAGAAGATGAGGAATCCATAGCCTTAAGAGCCCCTCAGGGTGTGTTTTTCTACCGGGTAATTCCCTTTGGCTTAAAGAATGCAGGTGCAACATATCAGCGTGCCATGCATCGTATCTTCAAACCCTTATTAGGGAAGTTTGTTGAATGCTATGTAGAAGATTTGGTGGTTAAATCCAAACAACTTTCTAATCACTTGGCTGATTTGGAAGTCATATTCCGCAATCTTCGATAACATAATTTGAAGATGAACCCCTTAAAATGTGCTTTTGGGGTAACCTCAGGAAAATTTCTCGGCTTTGTTGTACGCCATCGTGGTATTGAAGTCGATCCTGAGAATACCAAGTCAATCCTTGGTATTTCACCTCCTAAAAATTTGAAATAATTAAGAGTACTTCAAGGAAACTTAGCCTATATTCGGCGTTTCATCGCCAATTTGGAAGGCAAAATTTTACCCTTCACCAAATTGATGAAGAAGGGAGTCACTTACCAGTGGACTGAATAATGTCAAGAAGCATTCGATATTATCAAGAAATACCTCTTGAGTCCACCGGTACTCATGCCACCTGTTTAAGGAAGACCACTTATCCTCTACGTGATAGATCTAGAGCGATCATTGGGTGCCTTTATTGCTCAAAAGAATGATGTTGGGAATGAAAACAGCCTTTACTATCTCCGTTGAACTATGCTTGAAGAAGAAACCTGGTATTCAAGTATTGAGAAGTGCTTCCTGGCATTAATCTTTGCAGTTCAGAAGTTGAGACACTACCTGCAACATCACGAGGTCTAGTTGGTATCTCACAATAATCCGCTCAAATTCATCCTTAGTCGTCCGATGCTTACAGGATGTCTGGCAAGGTGGGCAGTTATTTTGCAGCAATTCGACATTCAGTATGTGTCTCAAAAGGAAATAAAGGGCCAAGCTCTGGCTGATTTTCTGGCTGAACACCCTTTAGTGGAAGACACATCTTCAAATATTGAACTCCCTGATGAGGAATTCTTCTCTATTCAAGAAAGTCCTCAGGCACGGGAAATGTATTTTGATGGTTCTTCTAGAAGTCCAACAGGGAGGAAAATGGAAAATCCTAAATTCAACAAAGTTGGCTTAGGAATTGTGCTCATTTCTCCAGAAAAGGTAGTGTTACCTTATTCCTTCTTATTGTGGGAAGGTGGTACCAATAATGAAGCAGAATACCAAGCTCTCATCGCAGGCTTGGAATTATCGTTTCAAGCACAAGTGAATCACTTAAAGGTGAAAGGTGATTCAGACTTTGTAATCAAACAAGTCAATTGGGATTATGCCATCAGAAAAGAAGAACTAATCCCTTTATATGATTACGTCAGAGAGTTAATGGTGTAATTCCCTTCGGAACCGACATTTTCTTATGTCCCAAGATCTCAAAATGCTCAAGATGATGCACTGGCTAATATAGCCACAGCTCTGGCATATCCAAATCGGGATGAGACAACCATCAGTATTGCCCACCGTCATGAAATTTCACCTTATGTTCGAATCAGAACAGAGGAAATTAATGAAATTAGTCCCATTCCTGAACCATATGTTCATACTATAGGATAGATGTCACCTATTAGGGAATACCTTCAAAATGGAACACTTCCACCTGATAGAGCCGAGAAAGAACAAATTCGGCGACGTGTGGTCAATTTTACTCTTTATGATAGCCCAGATCACCTAGAGAAAATTCTCTACAAACATGGTTTTGATGGAGTTCTCTTCAGATTCATTGATGGTGAAGAGACAATGGTTGTCATGAAAGAAGTGCATGTAGGAGTCTGTGGTGCCCACCAGTCTGCACATAGACTGTCTAATCAGATTCGAAGTCTTGGATAATTTTGGCCTTCAATGATACAAGATTGTGTCGATTTCAGAAAGAAGTGTCATTCATGCCAATTACATGCCAACTTCATTCATCAACCTCCAGAGTTTCTTCATACAGCTAAATACTCATGGCCATTTTCCACATGGGGAATGGATGTGGTGGGACCTTACCCTTCGGCTACGGCCAAGCAGTTTAAGTACATTCTTACTGCTACTGACTTCTTTTCCAAATGGGCAGAGGCAATACCTCTCAAGGAAGTCAGCTCTAAATGTGTTGTTAGCTTCATCAAGTCTAACATCATTACCAGATTTGGTGTCCCTCATACCATATTGACGAACAATGGAACCAACTTCTGTTCATCCGAGGTGAAGAAGTTGTATCAAGAATACAACATCAAATCCAACCATTCATCTCGGTATCATGCAACGGCCAATGTCCAGATAGAAGCCTTCAACAAGACTCTTTCAAATATACTACAAAAGATGGTGGATAAAGATAAGAGGTCATGGCCTGATAAACTCTTTCATGCTTTATGGGCTTATCGGACTACCACCCGCACTGCAACTCGGTCAACTCTATATTCACTGGTATATGGAACGGAAGTCATCATTCCCATTTAATTTCAATTGCCTCCGCTCAGAGTATCCATTTGTGATCAGCCATCTACAGATGAACAATCTCAAAAGCGATTGAATGAATTAGAACGGTTAGATGAGAAAAGATTGTGCTCTTTGCACCACTTGGAAGTCTATCAGAATCGAATAGCATGAGCTTTTAACAAAAAAGTTCATCTTCATTCATTCACTCAGGGATAATTGGTATTAGTTCTCAGAACTCTAATGATACCAAGAAAGAAACCTCCCAAGCTTGATCCAAAATGGGAAGGACCTTACTCAATACATAGGGTCTACTCCAATGGAGCTTATTCATTAATCTCGATGGATGGAGAATTCATCACTACTCCAACCAATGCCATATTTTTGAAGAAGTATTTTGTATAAACACAAAATATATATCCTAAATGGTCCGGCATGACCTTAAACTGCACCACTGTCCAGCAAGATTTTAAACTTCATCATCAATAGTCCATACATATGACCTTAAACTATTTATACTTTCGTCCCGCACGACGTTAAACTGTGAAAAAGTTCCCTAAATGGTCTGATATGACCTTAAACTGCACCACCGTCCAGCAATACGTTAAACTTCATCATCAATAGTCCATACATATGACCTTAAACTATTTGTACTTTCGTCCCGCACGATGTTAAACAGTGAAAAAGTTCCCTAAATGGTCCGTTATGACCTTAAACTGCACCACCGTCCAGCAAGACGTTAAACTTCATCATCAATGGTACATATATATGACTTTAAACTATTTGTACTTTCGTACCGCACGATGTTAAACTATGAAAAAGTTCCCTAAATGGTCCAGTATGACCTTAAACTACACCACCATCCAGAAATACATTAAACTTCATCATCAATGGTACATACATATGACCTTAAACTATTTTTACTTTCGTCTCGCACGATGTTAAACTGTTAAAAAGTTCCCTAAATGGTCCGGTATGACCTTAAATTGCACCACCGTCCAGCAAGATGTTAAACTTCATCATAAATGGTCCATACATATGACCTTAAACTATTTTTACTTTCATCTCGTGCGACGTTAAACTGTGAAAAAGTTCCCTAAATGGTCCAGTATGACCTTAAACTACACCACCATCCAGCAAGACGTTAAACTTCATCATCATCAATGGTCCATACATATGACCCTAAACTATTTTCACATACGTCCAACATAATGTTAAATTGTGTCCCCTTCATCATCCTTGCTATATGACGTTAAACTATACAGCAATGGTCCATACATATGACCTTAAACTATTTGTATTCCTTTCGTCTCACATGATGTTAAACTGTGATGTCCTAACTACATGACGCTAAACTGTACAGAAGTCCCTTACGTCTAGCATGACATTAAACTGCACCATCCGCTGTCCATGCATATGACCTTAAACTATTCGCACTTTTGTCCAACATGATGCTAAATTGTATCATCCCTTTTTTTCGTCCAACATGACATTAAACTATGGGAAAAAAGGAACTTCCCTAATACGTCCAACATGACGTTAAATGGTATACTCTTGTCCTCACTGCATGACATTAAACTGCACAGTCCCCCTTTCATCCAACATGACATTAAACTATATTGTCCCCATCGTCCTAACTACATGATGCTAAACTGTATAGAAAGTCCTTGATATGTCCTACATAACATTAAATTGTACTTTGTCCCTACTACATGACACTAAACCGTGTAGCACCAATAGTCCTAACTGCATGACTTTAAACTACATAGTCCCTTCATACGTCATACATGATGTTAAACTGTGTATCGTTAAGGTTGTTGCTACCTCTTGTTTCTCACACCGAGTATGAATCACGTGAGCTTAGAGCAAACCTCAACCATAACACCCTCTCTGGGCCGCTAACCTGTGTAAGTCCCAACATCATTTTTTAGGTTGTTGTCCCCAAAAACAACTTGATCATTAATTCATTCTTTAATTGAACTACGCGGACTTTGATCCTTGCCCTCCAGGATGGGTACGTAGGCAACCTCCCAAGGTTCAAGCCCAAAACCAATCTCTTCACATCGGTTCACCTCTATCTCATACGATGTTGATTCGTGAAACCGCCCCTAGAATCAATATCTTTACATTGGTTCACTTTCTTCCTTGTTATACAACGTTAAACTATACAACACTTTTGTCCAGTATGACAATAAACTACAATATTCTTTGATACCCTCACCTGAGAGGGAACCATTATTTACATTGATTTTTTCAATCATGTTTCATTTCAAATACTACGTGCATACATGGCAATGCCTAAACCTTTTATCTTGGGTTAAACCATCATTGTACTAAAAAGTCCCCTTTCACCCTTCACATGTACGAACCAAATTTGTACATAGGATATTTCTAGAACTACGTGGGATTGATTATCATCCTTATGAGATACGTAGGAACATTCGAGTGTCCCTCGAATCCAGCCCCAAGTCTTTTGGGCCTAACCCCAAATTCCACTTTCAGTCCCTTGGCTGAAAAGTTCCCATGAAAACACACACTGTGTATTTCTTATAATGGTCCAAGCTCTATGACCCTAAACTAAGATCTCTAATCCTTTTGTCCCACACAACGTTAAACTGTAGTTTAAGAACTATGTATGGCTTGATTCCCATCCTTATGGGATACATAGTGAAGTCCAACATTTCCAGTCAGGACCCATCCACAACATGATTATGGTTAGAATTGATCTGTGTATCTCTATATACATTGAACAATACCCATCTTTATGTGTCATAATCCTAACCTTAAATGTTTTCATATCTTCATACCCCTTTTCTTGACTTTTAGTCACAAAAATGTCAAATTTCTGAGAGTTCTTTTACCTGACTATGTAGTACGTTCCCTTAGCCGGCCTTGCATAAACAGTCTCCATAACAGATTTTTCAGCCAAAAGATATTATTATCTGACTATGCAGCCAATGCCCTTAGGTGGCCCTGCATAATTCAACCCCCTAACGGGTTTGTCGGATACTGGTAACTTCATTCTTAGGAAGAAATCCTATTTTGTCTTTATTGGTCTTAAATGAAAGTATATAGGGATCTACAAAAATATCCATCCTTAACATATTTGTCTCATATCCTTTTTCATGATCTGAAAGTATTCAAGTCTATGGTTTATATTCTCCTTCCCTACGTTTGGGTCAGACCTTTGTAGAATTGATATCCATCCAGTTCTTCAATAATCTTGTTCGAAAATATCTTCTCCATATTCAAATACCTCTTTCCACATAGAAAACTCTATACTTTGGAAAATTTGAATCTCCATAAACTTTCACTAGCTTTTAGCAGTAGAAAGGTAAATTTCTAAGAGTTCTTTTGCCTGACTATGCAGCACGTGCCCTTAGGCGGCCTTGCATAAACAGTCTACATAACAGACTTGTTAGCCAAAAGATTCTATTTATTTGACTATGCAGCCAATGCCCTTAGGTGGCCCAATATAATTCAAGCCCCAGACGGGTTTGTTAAATAATAGTAACTTCATTCTTAGAAACTACTTCTTCTGATGCCTTTTATCTCTTTTTCATATCATTCCTCATATTCAAATATTCTTAAGCCATAGCTTACATTTTTTCCCTCATACTTGAGTATGATAATATGTTTTCCGATAAATTGTCAAATAATTGGGTCAATTCTAATTCATTCGGTCAAAGCTATTTCGACCTTAAACATTAGTCTCCTTATGTCCGACGTGCATGACTTTAAAATGCCCACAAAAGACAAGGGAACTCTAAATAAAATTCAAGTTCCAGCTCACTAAACATACATTTTGTATGATTTAGGTAATACTGAGCAATTAAAAGATTCAAAGTTTGTAGGGTTATTTACATTAATCCTAGTAAAAAAATCAAACTATGCTTACTAGTCCCATTGGCTTAAGTAAATTTAAAGCAGGTAGCGAAAGAATGCAGGTACAAATGATTGAAGATGAAAGTGTTTTTCATTGATACAAAAGAGATAGAAGGACATCCACAGACTGGAGTCTCTTCTATTTTTCAAAAATTACAAGAGACTTTAAACAAAACTATTCATTTGATTTATGGCATCCCGAGATTCATCAGTAACCACTTGGAATTCATTCATTCAACTGGATACAATAAGAGATGCAGTGATAACAGCTCTTCTTGGAACAATTGTAAAAGGATGTTCTTGAGTGTGGTTTGAGAAAAAAATTCTACTGATCAAACAGTGACTCTGTTTCTGTCCAAGAGACTTGGAAGATGGATACATGGATTTGAGAATGGAGCATTGGAAGTAAAGATCCATTTGGAGAGAGTACTCTTTTCAGATATTGCTCTAATGTCATGTTTGTATTCTCTCCACTAACCGGTAGTGGAAAACATTTCATCCCATGGGTTTTCCATTTTCATATCTACAAGGAAATGGCATGGAAAGAAAATTTGAAAGTTCACACCATTGTTATTTCTCTTAATGCACTGCATAATCGAAATAGAGGAGTAGAAGTGTAGCTGCATTTTAGGCGTATAGTTCTTTGCATTTGGAACATTGACTCCTTGCAGATGACCATGACCATACAGGGATAGGTAGATTCTCTGTGGGAAATTAAGATGATATTTCTTCAAGTACTTAGCTAAATCTGGGAGAGTGTTGTCGCAGATATCATAGTAATCATGGCCAATAATGTTCATCTTGTCATCAATCCGCTTGATAGCCAGTTCATCAGCCATTCCAATTCTCCTGAGAGCCATTGAGTCTGCACAAAAGTTGAATAAACTAACTCTTAAATGGGTTTATTTTTCATAAAATTTGTGAAGGAATTCAAAAAATGGATAAGACATTAAGGCGTGAAAGTCTAAAACTTGGCGTGCAAGTATGGATGTTCCGCTCAAGTATTTGTCACGCAAGTATCACCGCGTAGGTCCAGATACCTTGACAGCAGTGCGACATCAAGGAAACAGCGGGAAATAGATCAACTTGCGCGGAAAATACAACTTGTGCGGCGAGAGCTCGAGAGTTTCAAATCCATATGCTTTTACGGAAGTGAGGCCCTCTATTTATAGAAAAGGCCATAACCCTCCGCGCCATACCCTGAGCGACCAAGGGCCCTAGCCCTGCGCGACTAGAACCTACGCGCCAAGTGTTGCGCCCTGAAAGACTTGCACGCCACCTTTCCTTTGGTTTTCTTATTTTCCTCAGAGTAAAATCCTCATTTCTTTCAGATCCAACTCTGAGGGGGGACTTTTTTTATGCTCCTTTTTCATCACATTGTCTAAAAGAATGTAAAGGGAAATGACTTAGCACAAATTGATTCATCCTTTGAAAAAAACATAAAAAAAATCAACAAAGGCATGAACAAGGCTTCAAAAGCACATGTGCTGCACAAGTTCCATCACTGTTGCGCAAGTCCACTTGAGCGACGCCTAAATGGTCGCGCAAGTGACTTGCGCGCCCTAAAGGATAACCGCCCGGGTCTTCTTCAGCCTATAAATAGACCCTGTGGGCCCCCCATTCGAGGAGGAATTTTTTCCAAAAACTCAGATTTGAGCTCCTGGTTCCCTAGTCTCTTCTCAAAGCTTCTGAAACACTTCTAAGGTAATTTCTTACCTAGAACGGAAGATCTAAAGATGGGGAGGAAGTACTAAGTGTTGAAACTCATCAACACTTGTGCGCTTGAGTGGATAGCCCTTAAGGGAAATGTCCACACTTGCGCGCTGCCTAATTCCTTCAATAGAACTTGCACACCACACTTCTGAAAGAACCTCAAGATGATTCTAAAGGCATTGGCCAAGAGTCTCTCAAGTATTACCCTGCTGGTTAACCATCATGCAAGTACCCATGTGTCGCGTAGGTATACCTGTGCGACCAAAACTTGCACGCACACATAGTACTTGCGCGCCTGCCAGGACTTGAACGCCCCTGCCTTTTTGGGTGCCTTTCTGGGCCATTTAACCCCTCTTATGCCATTCCACCTCTCCTATTCAAGATTCAGTCTTCAATACACTCTGAAAAGCCATTTATGGCATGATTTCTTGATTTGATTTCCTTATCTAAAAGGAATTCTGTGGAATATCTCTCAAAACCTAGTGATTTATGCATATTTATGTCACTAAATATTGAGATTTCATTCATTCAACCTCATCCTTTAAGATGAGAGTCCTCTTTAACCTGGGCCTCCTTTTCAGGAATAATCCCCAGTCATAATTCTAAAATATGGGCATCCTCCTTAGGAGTAAGCCCCAAGTCCTCATTAATCTGGGCCTCCTTTTCAGGAATAAGCCCCAGTCATAATTCTCAAATATGGGAATCCTCCTTAGGAGTAAGCCCCAAGTCCTGTTTTAACCTGGGCCTCCTTTTCAAGAGTAATCCCCAGTCTTAATTTGGGCATCCTCCTTAGGAGTAAGTCCTGATTCCTCTAATTTTTCAGGTCCCTTAACCTGGGCCTCCTTCTCAGGAGTAAGCCCCAATATTAATTTCTCTTAACCAGTCCTAATTTACCTTTGATCTGGGATTCCTTCTCAGGAGTAAAACCCAATCATAAGTCCTCTCCTAATTTGGGCCTCCTTTTCAGGAGTAATCCCCAAGTTACATTATTCAAATCTCCATTAAGCACATATACCTTTATGGACCCTGTTCCTGGATTTCTTCCCTGAAGTGAATCCTAATATTCATTTATCTGGGCAGTCATAAACACATAAGCCCCACATAATTGCATCTTTCGTGGCACAATTGTCTGGTTTCACCAATACCTCTTGTTTCTCACACTGAACATGACTCACGTGATCTTAGATTGTAAAAGTAATCATGACTTATTTCTTTGATACATCAATCATGCATAAACATCATACTCCCTTATTCGAATTACATGGGTTCTGATTCCTTTTCTAAACAAAGGATACGTAGGTATCCCATCTGCGGTTTCGATCCCAACTCTGAAATAATCCATGTCCTTCTGAATGACAATAAACTTCAAGTGCCCTATTGAGTGGATTTAAAACTAGCATGGTCGTCATAATGACCAAGAGACTTCTATATAAATGTGTCGAAGGATACCATTGACTAAGAAACTCTAATAAATATAGATGATTCTATATCGATGAAGAACCTCAAATACATATAAAATATTCTCTAAATTTCCTACATATTTAATCATTGATTTTCAAATCTGAAGGAAATCTCATTTTATACTTGGTAATGTAATAAGGATTCATGAACATAACTTAAATCTATAAAGAGAGTCCCGGAGTAGACAATAATTCCCCTCAAAAAGGTGTTATGAGTCCGACCTCCCATCCTCTCAACCAATTCAAATTCCTAAGCCTCATCAGTCCACAAACTAGTGAGCACCTACCTTTGGAAAGTAGGTCCAAATGGATGTGGAATCATTGGATGTTTCCAGTTCTACTAACAAACCCGTTAGAAACCAATCAGAATGTTTGAACCTTCAATCAAGTAGGTCATCCCCAAATTCCGAGGGAAACACACCCGCCATTATGAAATCCACATTTATATGTGTAATTGGATGTACCTATCTATGGATGTGTGTATTGGTACTTATACTTTAAGATTAGTATTAATGAGTTTTATGAGTCGCCTACTTTGATGTACAGATATAAACTATGATGACATATGTTCACGATGATATAGGATGCATTGTGTGTTTCATGAGTAATATTTTATTAATGAATAATGTGAGAAAGGATTTTTCCCTTATGTTATTTAATGGAATTTGATATATCAGGCCCTTTGATAGAGATTATATAGTCTAAAAAAATCAATGTCCATGGTGTTCTATGGGAAAGTTTGATTTTTCAGAAAGTCAAACAAAGATACATCGGGCACATAGGTTGATGGAACCAGCATGCAACCTACTTGATTAGAGATATCAAGATAAATGTATTATATAACATAGTGAGTAACCATATGAGGTAGTATTTTATTGTGTCATTAACTTATTTCTATATGGGTTCCTTGCTGTGTTGATAGATGTTAACCTTGAACCTTAGGCTGCTTCACTGAATCCCATTGAAAAATAATCTTAGAGGGTCACACACTAAGTGTATCTAGAATCTCAGTTAAATAATATAATATTATTTAATATTTAACATGTTGAATAAATATTACTCTCACACATGGTTCAATAACTATCCATGTTTTCTTGGTCTCATATATTCTTTCACCGGTTATTTGAGAGAATATAATGTGAGAGGAATATTTAAAAAGTTTTTATTTATTATTCAGTGAATATAATATTTATTTATTTATTAGAAAATAATGAGGTGATATTTATTTATTAAATAAGTAATTATTATTTAAGTACTGATAAATATTGTGTTGTAATGATAGACTGAGTTTTAAGGACTAGTGAGAAATAATATATATTGAATATTATTTGATTAAATAATATTTAATTTAATTTTAAAGTTAATAACATGTCGAGGAAATGATATTAATATTATTATTTTATACATAGGGTTCCTCAATGGATTAAATAAATAATAAATGGAACATGTGAAAATATTTATTTCTAAACCCTAGTAGTAGTTAAACCCAATTAGATTATTTTTCCAATATATCCAATTAATTTTTCTTGTGCACAACGACAGCTAGAGAGAATCCTATCAAGCCCTATAGAGCTCCCTATCTAAGAATTATCCCAAGAATAGGGAGTGATATTCCTCCACCTTTCACTCTTGAGTCTAGAGAGATCAAGGAGAACACTTTGTAAGTGATTCTCAAGGTGATCAAAGGCGAATGACGCAAGTGATAGGATCTATCGTACTAGGAACCGAAGCTTCCTATGGTGATGTTCAGAGATTTTTGGAACATGTGTGGATCATCTCTAGAGGAAATATACTCTCTATTTCTACAACACGACGATTGTACAAAATAGATCTATTTTTAGATCCATAATTTAAGAAATAATTCACACAAGTTAACTCTTTAATTAAATAAATGGATTGTAAATAATATGTGATGATCATCTCTCTGGTTCCGACATTTTATCCCTTTTCTATTTTGTTTGATTAAATTCCATTGATTAGGGATTTTATCATCATGTAGGTCTTAGGTTGATCATCAATCATGAAAAAAAGTAAATTTAGGCACAATCCATCATAGGCTTTGGTTGTGCCTTAAGCCTTCAAAACTAAGGTTCACCACCTACTACAAAGCATTAAACTCACACATAAACTCCTCACACATAAAAGTAAGTACAATAATGTGGCCAAGAACATGGATGATTTAATCATTATATATGGTCCATTCACAAGGCAACTCCCCACTATTAAAAGTGTCCCTCAATACTAAATACTCTAGATCATCATACTATCTCATTTTCATATGGCTCATAAGAGAGGGCTCGATGTATAAGGACATAAGTGTCATTTGTTACCTTTCCTCTTAAACACTTATATGTATCTCAACAAACAAGGCCATAATTTTCCACTTAAAACTAGACTCATGGACTACCTGAGTCTATGTCTTCTGGCTCAATTCTTCAGCACCACTATTCCCTTTTCCTGCCATATAATCTATCTTAAAATAAATTGATTTCATAAATTAAACACACCCTCACTACTGAATATTTAAATCATGCTGAGAAAATAGGTATTTTAGGATTTTATGATCAGTAAAAATAGTAAAATTTTAACCCATGATATAATAATACCTACACTTTAAGTAATATACCAATATTTCCAACTTGAGATCATACATAGGATAGTTCAATTCATGAGTCCTCAACTACGATGATCCATACATCACGACTTAGTCTCCTTACATCAACACTATCCCAAGTTCGATCCTAAATGCATTAAAAAACTAAGTTACTCTTCAACTAATTCATGTAAGGTTGGAATTAATGTTATTTTCAAACACCTATTTAATTATTAGAAATAATTCTCACATGATCCTATCAATTTTAATTTTACACCCATCTTGGTCAAGCCATAAATCAGAAATTCTAAATGAGAAAATTCTTTGATAAAACTTCTATAATAACCCAAAAAACCAAAAATCACTAGATATAAAATAAAATATAAGGCTACTCCTAATAAACCACTTCTTAAACCATTTCAAGGTCCACTACCGAAACTTCTTAGGAGATGATGTGACCCAATAATTATACTCTATCAATCAAGAAATCTCACTTAGCTAGCTTAGTATATATTCAATTCTCTCTTAGTGTACTTAGGATGATTCCAAGATGTTTGTAATGATAAAAATGACTCTAGGAGTACACTAATATTTCATATATGATGACAAGAACAAATTAGTATAAGTACGGGTGAATTATTTGGTTCATCAAATCTATAAACATGGTAGGAGCATTTGTTATCCCAAATAGCATCAAAACGAACTCATACAAACCATACCTTCTCCTGAAAGATGTTTGTGATATATTAGAAGGTCTCACCATTGGTTGATGATACCCTAATCTCAAATCAATATTATAGAGTATGAATTCACCATTAGTTGGTTAAAAATATCATTGATGTTTGGAAGAGGATATTGTTTCTTAGTCATCATTTTGTTTAACTTTCAGTGATTGATGCACAAATGAAACATCCTGACTACCTTCTTAGAAAAAAACTATATATCCCCAATATGATGTTATTGGAAAGATAAACCCTTTATCCTCTAAATACTCCATCTGAGTCTTAAATTCTTGAAGTTATGATGATTTAATTCTATAAGTCATAATGGAAATTGGATAATATCCTAGAATCAGCTCAGTTGTGAACTTAACCTCTCTATCAGGTGGAATCCTTGAGAAATTACTCAAGAAACACATTATGAAAATGGACCACTATAGTAGGGAATACATCATGCCCCACTAACTTGTCATCAAGCATAATACATTCCACTTGAACTACGATCTCACCCAAATTTTGGAAAACTGTACCTATATAACCCAACTGGATATTCTATTCTCCATAGTGAACATAAACATCACCCTTAAGAGATGTAAAACTAACTCTCATATAGTAAAAATAAATTTTGGATTGATAGAAAACCAACCATTAAATTCCTAGTAATTGGTAAAAACCTTACATCTCGTGAATGAACATGTCTTAAAGGATGCAATCCCCACCAATCTTGAGGGAATACTTATTACATTGTAAAATACCCTCTGATCATGCCCCTAATGGTGTATCAATTGATATAACCCCATACATAAACTCGACCTCTAGACCCAAAATATTCACAAACCTCGTGTATATAAAAGATTGAGAAGTTCCAATATAAAATAGAGAATTAATAAGCATGTAATATATAGAAATTGTACCTTAGACTGTCTATGGTCCAGCCTCACTGCCATCCAGAGTATGCTGAATTGCATGCATATTTATTATTCCCCTACCCTAGGATATTTTACAAATCCCATGTGATACACTAATATACTGATAAAAAATTCTTTTCCTTAAGCACCATTCCCACCACCCCAACTAATATGGGTAGTGGAACTCCAACTTCCATACTGATATGGGGTATAATACCCCCTTATGGTGCTCTACATCATCCTAGGTCCTCCTTTATTACCCATCTACCAAGGATTCCCACATAACCTCTATATATACCCCATCCTACCAAAAAATCAGAAATACATTAGTGGTTTAGGTCACTGACCACAAATGTGACCAGGTCTACCACACTAATATAAGATGACCGAACTACCTCCCTAATAGGCTGATCCCCTACCCTTATTATTATTTCATCCACTTTGCTAGTGAAAGTTATAATAATGGATCTTCCTACTATCTGAGTATGTACTACCTGATTTTCTAGATAGAACACTCTATCCACCATTAGAAGCCTCCTTCTAGTTCCCCTTATAAATGAGTGCCCAGTCCACCACCTCAGAAAACCTCTTCAAGTGCAAGGTATTTACTTGTGACATAATCTCACACTTGAGATCATCTTGAAAATTTCTCATCATAGTTGCCTCACGCCCTACTAACACCATAAAAAATTGATACAATTCAGTGAATTGACTAGAATAAACCAATACTAACATATTGGGTCAACCACATAAACTCATATTCTCTATCCTATCTTTGGATCTTTAGATACAAATGATTCATAAAGTTCCCTTGGGAGTCCTTCCAAGAAATTCTCTCTATTTTCTCCATCTGGACCCAAATATCCAACTAGCACTTCACTAGTCCCTGTAACATGTAATCTAACAATTTGAACCACTTCTTGGGAGGAATATCTATATAGTCCTTAATAATCTGGATAGACTCAACCCAAAACTCTATTTCCTCATTTCTACCCTCTCCAACAAATATAAAAAGGTGTTATATCTGAAACTCTCTCATAAGATCGTACATACTTAGCATTGTAATCCCTAGTTCTATCTCCATGAACTACATAAAATAAATAAAGTTATTAAGGAACTAGTATTCTCCATAATACTTGGAACTAGTGGGGGTTATTTTCCCATTAATAGATGATCATTATCAGAAATGTCCCTCTATCTTCCTACCATTAAACATATTCATGGTGGAATTTATCTACAATTCCAAATGCACTTTTCAAGGAAAAAAATTAATTACAAATATTCTATAAAGGGTCACTTCTATCCATAACAGACTATTTTTCATACACTATCCCAAATTTAATTACTATAGTAATATCACAATTCCCAAAAATCTCTATTCAGGGCCTTATATAACTTTGGGTAAACCAACTGATATATTTTTCAATCATTGAATTTAACACTATTTTAACATCTTTAAATATTTAAATAGTTTTAACTTCCTTATTGGAACAATTTTAACCACATCAATTTTTATATCCTAGTTTAAAATAGTTATATTCTCTTTATTAGGAACTACTTATTCAAAACCACCAAGTAAATAAAAAATCACTTTATTTCCCATAACACATATGATTTTTTATGTGTTCCTAACATTATATGTGTCACATAAATCCTTGAGTACGTAAACTATTTCATGGATACCCAACTTCATGCCATGTATTTCCATGAGTAAAATTTCATAAATATGTACTATAACACAATAAGTGTAGCACCCAAGGTGAAATAACATCCAACCATAACAAAAAAACATCAAGAACAATAATCCCACCATAGTTACTTGTGTTTTCCCCAAAAAATATGTTAGATACTCCCATATATGAGCTTATCACCAAGTCCTAGAACATCCTAGTATCCTATATACCTTTCTGAAACTGTAAATCAATAGAAAATAAACTACTCTGATACCACTTTGTAACGTCCCAACCTGGGTACCACTAAACTGATGCCCCATGCTAGTTCCCCACATGACCTCAAGCACACCTTCCCATACACCAGAGAAAAATGACTAGTTTCAAGGGTCTAATGAAACATGTGGTGAAACTATACCCTTATTACAATAGTAAAACAAAAATGGAATCCATAATAAACATAGACATTCAATAATAACCCATAATCATCATCACATAAGAAACTCCTAAAACTTGGTAGGTACAATAATCCAATATAAAAAATATGTCGTGTCATGATGGTCTAAAGTTCCAAAAGGAAACCAAATAGGACAATAACAAAAATACTGAATGTTGTCTTGAAATCATGCTTATTTACCTCATCCATGTTCCATCCCAATTCATCTATCTATAATAGGGCCTTTTCCCTTATCCTGACTTATAACATTGAAGTATGCTCGGGTACCCAATGGTGCCCGGGGAAAGTTGTGAGTACAACTCAGTAGGGAACCACCATCAATGTATATAACAATATCTAGTATAATAATAATTTATGTAAGAGTATGGATAAACAAATTATGAAGCAATAAGTGAAGAATGTTTCTTAATTTAATATTTTTCTTTTATCCCCATGGGAACTTGGTTTCACAATAGAACCGACACACCAAAACTACTTCGGCCCATGTTGGGAGTCTGAACCATATGTTATAGGGGTTACATAATTTCATATAAGGATAATCAATCCATGTATCTAAACCATGGTGTGTAATTACATGACCAAAACCCATTCCTAAAGTGGACCACCATGAACATTATCTTTACTATGGATTGGACCGCCATGAACAACACCCATCCCTTAATGTGGACTACCATGACTAATGTCATAACTGTAGTGTAGACCTCCATGACCAACTCCCATATTCATTTCATCAATAATAACTTTTCAATATTTAATAATATTATCCCTTTTATCACATGAAACATAAAAGGTGACCTTTATATATTTATCACAACTACCATGGTCTAATACATTCAATACCCTTATGTAATTTCCATTCTTAAGAAACATGGCCATTTGACAATGTAATACAATAATTATATGTTCATCGTAACCATTTAAAAATATAACCATTTTGTATTTAATCATTTCCCATTTCATTTCCTTACCATTTCATCACACATTTAATTCTTTGGGTTAAGCCAAGAATCCCTTAATACCATATTAATAAACTAAACACAATCAAAAAAATAATCTCATAAACCCTTCAATCCATCATCCAAAAACCTAAATTCCATGATTTAGGGAGTGGAATGCCCCATGGATGGCCATAAGCCCAATATACTATTCATCAAAAGACCCAACGGGATTCTTGTAAGGTCAAATGCTTCATTTAGACACTGAATTCATCATCACCTAACTACGAATCAATTAAAAAGTGCATGGTACAATTGAAAAAACAATATGCACATGGATAAATATCAAGAAATTTGGGAAAATATCTTATAGGCCACCTACCTCAAGCTTTTAGATAAATGATCACTCAAACCTGGGCCCTTGATTTAGGATAAAATAACTACTAGTTCCCAGGCTAATGGTTTTCCAGAAAAAAGTAGAGTTTATGATATTTGAAAGAATAAAAAAACACCTATCATGGTTCTTACAAAAAATACAATAGAGGACTCCTAGACTCACTTAGGGATTCAATTATCACTAAACGACGCTTAAAATGACCCAATATTGAATAATTAATTCCCTTGAGTAAGGAGGGGACTCCTTGTTCTCACCCCTAGATATTGGAAGAGGAATGGAAAAGAAAATATGGTATGAAGCCTTTAAGCCCAAGAGAGAAAATAGAAAAAACATCAATTTTAAATAGGTTCATGATTTGTCTGCATGGTTTTCCAAACCATGAACCTACCATATGGTTCCCTATTTCCAAGAGGAAACTATTCCACATAGTTTTTCTAGGCCACCTATAATATTTGATAAAAAAAATGCAGTAGTTATCCGGTTGCCATTGTCTAAGAGGGTCTAAAGATTTACAGTATATCGGTTCACTATGAATGGTTTTTTAACCATGATTCTTCTTCCTCTAGGACACATGGTTATGGTAAATAGTTATTACTAACCATAATATAACTATTCACTATACACTAGATGGGCTCTTTTCCCCCATTTTCATGTCCAGAACCCTCGGGACAAGGAGGCATTCTATTAACCAATTTCAAGGGATTTAAACTAAAATGTAACTTGGAATTTACCTCAGAAAAAGGTTGGGGTATTACACCTACTCAATACAAATTTATTGATTTATTCTTTGGAAATAGGCACCTAATTTTTAGTTTAGTCATTTTATTCTTATAAAATATGTTTTCTTGAAAAAATATTTTTTATTATGTATCATGAGGGAATACTATAATTAATTCATGTAATAATTTGAAATTTTATTTAATAAAATTAATATCATTGTTTAAATATGTATATCAAATTTATTTTACAGTAAATTTTTGTGATTTTCTGAAAAAATTGATTTTCCAGTGAATAGTGAAAAATATTACTTTTTATTGAAAAATGTATTTTTATTTCAAGCGTTTATAAAGTTTTATTTTGTTTTGAAATGGTTTAAAAGTAAAATTAGTTCTATTATATTATTAATAATCCAATTTAGTTCATTGTAACCAATTTTATGGATTAATTTTTTATAAAAAAAAATTTAAACTTTAAAAGGAATTATTCTAAAAAAAAACTGGTTTTCATTGCATTTTTCATTTTAATATTTAATTAATTTTTTTCACTTAAAGAATTTTAATATTGAAAAATTATTCAATAATTATAATCATGAGGTCTAATTTTTTTAAATATTTTCCTTTTATTTTTTCATTATGAATAGAAACAATAGTAAATAATTGTCACCATGGTAAGGGTAAATCAGGTAATTAAAAAAAATTAATATGATAAGTACTAAAAGATGACCCTAAATCTATCCATAATCTTATTTTATGAGTTAATTATGGCTGTTTCTATCCATGTTTTTAAAATATGTCAATTTTGGCCCATATTCCATTGATTTTGACCTTTATAATATTTAAGTAAAATAAAAGGTAAAAAAATTCACTTTCTTGATTTTAATATCTATAATATTTTGTAAAAGGTATAAAAACAACTCATATTCAGTTATAAATAGTTATTTAATATATAAATTATTATTTTTTAACAAGGTGATTTATTTCTAATTTTTAGTGATAATATAATTACCTTAAATGTTTAAGCAATGCTAACACCACGCTTGTGTAAGCAATAAAAAAATCAAGTAAATGATTTTAGAAAAATTAAAGTAATATTATTTTAGGGAAGTGTACCATGATTTTTTAAGGTAAAAAATAACATATTATAGATTTTTTAAAGGTCTAAATTGTAATTCCATTTATTTTAGGTTGTTTTCAAAGTCAAATTATGTGAATAGTATCAAATATGACATAATGATAATTTATGATAAATATATTTCATTAAGTTGTTTAAAAAATATAAAAATCTTTAAAGTGGACAATTAGGAACATTAATGGTATAAAATTTTATATCGTTTCTATTTATGATCCAATTTAAAAATTATGAGTAAAATTATAACCCTTTAATATTGAAGAAGTCATTTCCACTGTTAAAGTTAAAATTGATTGACTAAGGGGTTAAACTAATAGATAAGGTTTAAAATGATATCTAAACCTATATAAATTTGCGTGAGTGATTATATTAAGAATATTTAATACTTATATTTTAATCCATGTTATTTTTGAATAATTTAACCTAAGTTAGACACATATTATATTATAATATTTCATGTATTTCAAAAATGACATTAATGATATTTAACAATAAATAATATTTTATTAAATTATTTAATGTTTCTAAGAATAATATATTTGAAACTTTTAATAGGATGTGGTTTAAAATATAAACCATGCTCCATTTATGGGTCAATGTTTCTTTAATATTAACTTTTTTTACCACTAAAGAATAAAAAACTATATTATCGTGGTAATTGTCAAAAGGGTTAATGGGGGTTAAAAAAGATAAGGGTGAAATCTTCACCTAAACTTGTAAAAAATTTACTTAATAATGTTATTTATACTTTTATTCATCTTATATTTAAATTTTATCAATTTTTTATCCATTTTAAAGTGAAAATTTATTTATATTAATTTAACACTTTTAGAAATTTTAAGAGTGTCCTTCCCTTACTTATAAAAGGGAACCCCCTCTCTCTTCTATACACACTTCAAGAGGCATGTGATTCATCCAATACCTACCCAAATCACTTCCTAAATCCTATACCACATTATAGAGGTATTATGTTTTGTATAATATCAAACTTATAGGGATTATAGTGTAAAGAAAAGGAGGTTTTCCAAAAAAGATGTATAGATTTTAACCGAATGTTTTAGTTTCTTCCCATGCCTCCTTCAAATATCCTTAAAACATGATAAAATAATAAAAAAAATATTCCATATACTGATATTTATTTATATTAATTTCATACCCTATATCTATATCCACTTCAATAAAATAGTAAATGAAACTGTCATTCATGTGTAAGGTTGACAACCACCACGCAAACCGATGTAATTTGTTTCCGTCATTACCTATCAGGGATGGTAATAATGATGGATATAATGTTCATATATGATTTTCATGAAATATTTATCATTATTAAAATATAATATATCATCTTATTTCATAATTTTATATCCATTGAAAAATGATAGTGTTGTGTGTGCGTACGTGTGGACTACCACCTAATCGAAGTGATGTGATTTTTTTTCCATCACCACATCACATGGATGATATATATAATTTTTTTAAAGAATTAATATGGTATAAATTTTATAATTATCATTATTATAAGATAAAAAATATTTACATTATTTCCATCATGATTTTTGAAAAATGGAAATGTTACTCATGCGTATGTACTGTTTACCGACTACATGATTGTAACATAGTTAATTTTTCATTACCATCATTCATGGTAGGTTTTAAAAGTATAATTGATGTAAAAAATGATAATTATATCATTATAATTATTCTATATATGATATAATAATTACCAATTTTATAGTATTCAACCACTGAAGTCATTTTGTATATATAAACCAAATATCTTCAAAATGTTTGATGTGAACTGAATTGATTAAGTAATTAAATATAACATGGTAATAAATAAAATAAAATGAATAATAAAATTTAAAAGTTCTCTTAAGAAATTAAATAATTTACATAAGTTTATTATACAGAAATATAAAGAACATATGTGATGTGTTGAACCTGAGGTAAGGGATTTCATCTCAATTTCCTTCATTGAAATGTATTGTATTATTTTGAACCTAATTTCATTTATATGGAATATATACTTTGCCATTTAAAAGTAATATCATGAATCCTTCATACGTAATGGTATTTTAATATTCAATTTAAATTATTTTATTCATGGTAATTTTATTTGAATGTTACCATGTGGTAAGGGGTTTCATAACTCAATTTTTTTCATTAAGTTATATTACCTCTTTATTGAATTTAATATTCTAAGGTTATGTGTGTAATGACCTTTTAATATTTTATATTTTATTTCAACTTTTTTTATATGGATTTACATTTTTTACACATAATCGCTTCATTTACTAGATTCTCACTCCAATGATGTGATCTTTTAAAGGGTTTCTCATCATACTTTTTTTTGTGAGACATATGACATATTCACCACTTAAATATTTCATATGGTGTATATAATACCCCTTTGATTTTATATAACATGATTACCATTATATCCATGGTATTTTATGATTAATTTGATGCTATTTCTTTCATGGGGATTATGATCCAAAAGTTACCAAAGCGCTAAGGGTTTATTTCACAATCTCATCATTATTCGAGATTTTTTATGTTTAAGTATCTCCTATAAGATTTATATGATCTTTAAATATTAAACCCAATTTATTTTATTATTCTCTATTTATTTTTTAATTTATAAGTTTTCCTTTTATTTTCCTCTTTTAAGTACTCAATATATGGAAAAAAGGTTTATAAGGAAAACCGACTTTATTTTCTATTTGGTTGAGAATATTTTTCTTCTCTATCCATATTTTCCTTAAAATGTTTTAAAAAAAGTTTTTAATATTATCTAATGATTTATTATAGTCATTTTTTACCGTGTTTTAATTTTTACAAAAAAAATTAATGGAATCTTCTTGTCATTTTTCAAACAATGTTCTTTTTAACATTTTTTACAAAAGTGTTAAAGGAATGTTTTATTTTAATTTATATGGCATGAAAAGAATTTCCCACCATTATGACCACTCAATTATTAGAAGATTTATTTAAAATTTTCTATGATTATTTTCAAATATAATTGTTTCCCTAATATTATGGAAACATTTAGCTTTTGAAATTTAATTTAAAATAAAATATTATATTTTCCTCAAGAATATTTTTTATGATATTTTCAGGGTATTTCTATTCATAAACAACAAAAAACCTTAATTTTAATTATTATCCACTAGGGATATGTTATAATTATTTCATCCTTATTCTTTTGATGGATGTTTTATGATCAATTTGACTGGGTAAAATATTGGCATTATGTATTCTAGTTCTTCCAATACATATAATTATTGACTATTAATGCGTATTTAATAAGTTAAATTATTTACCCATATGATGAATTAATTAGACTTAGTAAGGTACTGGTGGGGCCTATTATATCCCCTTTCTTCATTGATAGTTCTCATGAGACAAACTAGTTTGGGTATTCTGCTGAGGCCTTACCTATTTCTGTAAGATGTCTTGGCATGAGGTTTTGGCAGAAATTTTATCATGTCTGACATTATTCTTTCTATAATTATTAGATTAGTTATTGATTTCCATGTGATTATTTTATTAGTTATGATATCCATGGATAATATTCAATCTCCTATGATTATTTATATGGTATTATTTGATCATCATTTATTCTTACTATATTATTATCAATTCTCAAGTTATTGATTAAATGGAATGTGTTTTAAGTTATTTACCTTTCCATATTGATTATGTCTTATTTACTCATGATATCTTCTTCCATACATAACCCTTACTAAGCATTTGAGCTCTCCATTGTTTCTTTTCTTTCCCCATGATATGAAGAATGAATATTTAAATGATTTCAAGGATACATAATATTTACTTTCACTGTGTTTTATTTTTATATTTTCAAATATAACATGATATAAATGTATGTATCTAGTTTACCAAGACTACTAAAATATTTATTTATTTGGGATGAAATAATTTGTATCTTATGATAATTAAATAAAGTAACCATTGGATCTATGTTGTAGGGATCGAGTTATTTATAATTAGTATCAGAGGAGGTTTATTATAAACCTTGGGAACTGGATTCAGGAAAACGTAGATTATGAAACATAACCCTATGAGTGAAATTGGGGATAGGTTTAGGTATAGTATAAAATCATAAAGTTTTGAAGGTTATGTGGTTTTCCTAGTAATGCATCCCTAGATGGATACTATAAGTGTGTGTTGTTCTTTCATAGATAAATCTAGGTATAATAATACTGTAAAGAGTTGGTTGAGTATATCTCAGCCATCACTCTTGTTCATGGTGATTATGACTTTAATTAACACTTGGTTTGACACTCCCTGGGGATATGTTTGTGTTAATTTACATTTTCATTATGAACTGAAAAGATGAATGAGAGAATAGAACCTATTAAAACCTATGATATTCTATATTTATATGAGACAAACCTAAAATGTATTTTGTTTTTAAGTATAAGGTTGATCATAAGTTTAAATTAACAGATACCCATTTTAAGGTTTTATATGATGGGAGTTTAACAAAATTAAAGATATTTTGGGAGATAATTATGGGAATACAACCCTTTAGTATAGTATATTTGTAAAGGTTATTTAATGAATACTGATTTTATATATTATAGACATAAGTTTTAAGTTATTAATAACCATTAGGGTTAATATGATCTATGATATTGATGTAATTATTTTTCATTACAATTTTGCAACATATGTTTTATTGTAACCATGATATTTAAATGTGATTTGGTGATTAATTGATTAATATTTTTTTATAAAAAAGATAACTAAATTTGTTGGGAACATTATATGATTAAGGTAAAAATAATATTATTAGATAAGATGAGTTTTTATTTTAGGATTAAATATTGAATTTTCTTTTGGAAACATATATTATCTTAATGTGGATTTATGATGATTCAAATTATTTATAGAAATGATTGTCATATTTTAGGGATTATATGATTAGGGAAAATACATTTTTTGGTATATGAATTTATGAGTGACTAATGTTTTTGGAGATAAATGTTATTGGGAGAATATGTGATCAATTCCCCATGATTTTTGGTTTTTGATCATGGGTTATTTTGAAGAGTTATTTATGGAATGTTTATATTTTAGCTTTAGGAGTTATTGTTGAGGCCTTTAAGATTTATATATAATTTCAATATTTTGGATATTATCTTACCTTATGCTAACTATTTCAGTTTTGGTAATATTTAAAGACCAGTGGAATAGCTTTTTATCCTTTTATAAATTATGTAATCAATTAGAAGTTGACTTTACTACTTTAGAAATGAAAAGTTCATCTTCAATACTCATCATTTGGAGAGAAAAATAGATTGTAGTAGAAGTTGATTAAAGGTTGAAGTTAAACTTTTCAAGTAAGTATATTTCCATATGTTCTTAGTCTATATGGAAAATAAATCCCTCAAAATTATCTAATGGATCATGGAATAAGAATTTTATTCTATTAACTTTATTTCTAGTTAATATATTCTATTTTTTACACCTCATTTATTTTATGGTTTTACAGTCATTAATGTTGTTGTGATCATTCACTTTCTTGTGATCAATGATCTCTATAATTTTCTATTATTATTTGGACATTTATTTTTCCTCCATGATCATATTTTCATTTCCCACTAATGTTCTTTGATTTGGAAACCTAGTTATGTGTTATTTTCATATGAACTTTGTATTTCCCTTTACCTCTTTTTAAGAGGAGGTCTTATTATCCTAATATATGATGAGGGTTTCAAATAAAGTTGTTTTCAAATATTAGACATTTAAGGACTAATATAAATTTTTTAAGGAATAATTTATTTAAGGAGGGAGAATATAACACCCCAATAATTTATAATATATTTATCTTTAAATAAGTTTAATTTTTCTAAATCTTGTGTTACACGCAACAATGAGTTTAAAAAACTGTGATATACTATTAAAATAGTATATGACCGTTATAAATTGTCCATTAAATTAGTGGGTATGAATAGTATTAACCACATTATAAAATATATATAAATACCTACGCCATACAAATGTACTGATTGATGATTAAGAAATTATCACTCAATTTTTAGGAAAGTCTTTTTATTCCTCAAAAAATATTTTCTCAAAAGATGTTTTTTATTACTTTTTGTGAGTGAATATTATAATTAATTTAAGAAAATTTTATAAATTTATTTAATTAAAATTATATTATTTTTTAAATTATTAGATCCAAAAAATAGGTTGAATTTTTTTTATTTTTCCGAAAATATTGATTTTCTAGCGAATAGTGAAAATATAGCTTTTTATTGAAAAAACTATTTTTTGTTTCAATAAATTAAAAAGTTCGATTTTTTAAAATGTTTTCAAAGTAAAATTATTTTTATTATATTATGAATAATTCCATAAATTTATTTTAATTTATTTTACGTTATAATTTATTATAAAAACATTTTTATACTTTTAAAGGCATTTTACTAAAAAATTGTTTTTCATTAAGTTTTACGTTTTGACCATAAATTAATTTCAACCAATTATATAAATTTTATCTTGAAAATTTGATTCCATATTTTTAATCATGAGGTCCAAATCTGATTAATATGGCCCTTTTATTTTTTATCATTATGAACAGTAACCATAGTAATTAATTGTCATCGTGGTAAGGGTAAATCGGGTAATTAAGATAAAAAATAATATGATATGGACTAAAAATGACTATAAAACCTAACTTAATCCTATTTTAGGATTTATTTCATGTATTTCTATTAAAGTTTTGAAAATATTCCAACTTGGTTTCATATTTCTTTGATTTTGACATTTATAGTATTTAAGTAAAAGAAAAAATTTAAAAATATCACTTTCACGATTTTACTATCTATAATATTTTGTGATAGTGATGAAAACAAGTTATGTTTAGTTATAAATGTTTATTTGAAATATAAATTAATTTTTTATCATGGTAATTTATTTCAAATTTTTATTGATAAAATAATTACCTTAAATGCTTAAGCCACACCAATATAATACATATGCGAGAAGTAGAACAATCAAGTAAATGATTTTAAAAACTCTAAAAGTGATATGATTTAGGTGATTTTAAGTGTTCCATTAATTTTTAATATAAATATAACATGTTATAGATTTTGTAATGGTTTAAATTCTAATTCCATTTCTTTCATATTATTTTCAAATTCAAATTATGTGAATAGTTTCAAAAATGACATAAATGATATTTTATGTTAAATATATTTTATTAAATTATTTAAAAATTATAATAATATTTAAATAGTAAAATTAGGATTAATAATGGTTTATTGTTTCACCCCATGTCCATTTATGATCCTTTTTTCACCTTATGTGTAAAATTATTACTCTTTAGTATTGAAAAAAGGTATTTACATGGTTAAAGTAAAAATTGGTTGACCCGTAGGTTAAACCAGTAGATAAGGTTTAAAATGATATATAAACCTATAAAAATATTTACTAAGTGATTATATTTAGACCATTTAATCCTTATACTTTAATCCATGTCATTTCGGAACCATTTTATATGAATTAGACACATATTATATTATATTATTTCATGTATTTCCAAAAAATATATTAATGATATTTTATAATAATTAATATTTTATTAAATGATTTAGAATAATTAAAAATACTATATTAGGTCAATTAAATAGAATATGGATTCAAATATCAACCATAGTCCATTTACGGGTCACTTTTCTTTTAATAGTAACTTTCTTTACCCCTAAAGAATAAAAAACCATGTTATCGTGGTAATTGTCAAAAGGGTTAATGTGGGATTAAAATAAAATGATAAGGGTGAAAACATCACCTAAACTTATAAAAACTTTATTTCATGGGATTATTTATAATCATACATATATTATATTATAATTTGATCAATTTTGATCCATTTGAAAATGAAAATTGATTTATATTAATTTAATACTTTAGGAAATTCCAAGAATTCACTTCCTTCTTGTTGGGCCTAGTGTTTAATTTTTTGTCAATGAAATGTCAATATGTGTTTGGTTAGTTGATAATGAGGCAGTGGTGATGCCTGGATAATTATTATGGAATCATGAAATGGCATTGGATTTCATTCTTGGACAATTCTCCTTGTTTAAATCTAATTATTTTTTAAGTGATCTTAAAAGTGAAGAAAACATGTGTAAAGGAGTGTTCACATTGTTTGCCATAAGTTTTGACCATTAAAGAAGTAATTTCAAAAAGAATAATGTCCATTAATTTTTTATTTAATTCAGGAGTATGTGAAGACGTGACCATGAAAATATATGAATATATATTGCATGATGAATGAGAGTTGAAGATTGATAAGAAGGATCCATGAAAATTGAAATATTAAATCATGAGGATGAGGGGTAATGGTTTAGGTGGTTTGGAATTTTGTCTTTATAATTTATTCTAAGAATTTTTTATGGTGTTACTTATTAAAAAATAGGGCCAACCCCATGGAATCCAAGGCACCCACAACCAAGGGAACATGTGGTACCCATGGGGTCAACCGTGCTTAAGGGGGAGAACCCTATCCAACCAGAGGGAGACATGAGTAGGAATAGGAGTGAACTTGAGGCGCCTATGTATAAGGTGTAGAGAGTCGATTCCACCATGTGGGGCGGCACAGTAGCAAGTGAACTGGTATTGGGCAGTACTAGGAGGGGTTGAGGAGATTTCTGAGCAACTCCCCTTAGTGGTTGAATGATATATCATTACCAAAAACTGGGAAATTTCGATGTGGGGTGCTAAGATGAGCAAGGGTACTATTCCTATGGTTAAAATATATATTGAATGTTGGTCACACGATCAACTAGTCTCGGATTTCCGATCAAGCAGGGATGTTATCCCCTACATCCAGCCACCCAAGGAGCTCTAGCACACTAGATCAATGTTGGAACCACCATAATCAATCTTCTATCCATTGTATGGGGATTATGTCGATTCATTGAGTATTGTTGGATTAAATCAAAATCAGGCATGCAATTACATTATGCATGCATGTGATAAATCAAAGAATGTAAGATTCATCCAAGACTACAAATGAAGTTGCAGGCTATTTGAATAACGAATTGTTTTGAGATTTATAAATAATATGCATGAAATTATGGCATATAGATAAAGATGACACAGCAAAGGAAAAATGAGAAATCACAAAGGAAAATACCATGTTTTTTATCATATGTTTGAGATAAACCTGAATAACTCAGGTGTTTGAAATAAAGATGAGATATGACTTAAATCTCAGGGCATTGAAGCAGACCTCATCACATCCTAAAAAACAGATCTGAGGTGATGGAATCTACCTATAAATAGAGATATCGTAATCCTAATACATGTTGCTTCAAATATTTATACCTCTGATTTTTTTAGAGAAAAAATAGAGCAACCTCAACCTTTTGATTCATGATGTAAAGGGTCCCTCCTCATGATAAACTTTCATAAAGGAGAAGGAGGATCTCATGAGCATTCAAAAAGTACAAAGCACTCTTGGATTGCTTCATAAAAAACAGTTTTCTACAAATCCAATTAGGATAGTGCTTTAATGTGTATCTTAGGATCTTGCGAAGCACCCAGATTCAAAAGTCCTTCCTAGATCCCAAATTATGGTTAAGAAATTGAAAATGTTCACTCACCACACCCATAAGGGTTTTCATGCAAGAATCATTGAGAAATAGTGTGTACATAGTAGGTATGTGAAAAGGAGAATTTCACATAGAAAAAATCATTTCATGACTTAAATACATAATTTGAACTCAAACTAAACAAACATAAACAATTTGTGTGTTCATACAAGGTGTTCATGAAGAAATAAAATGGATACCATGTACGCACCCCTTGAATAAAGGACTTTCATGTTACATAATTCAAATTCATGTGATGACATGTATTTATGAGACTTAATTGAATTGAGCATGTTCAAAGAAATGGATAAGTAAGTGTACAACACATATTCAAGAACTCGTTCATGATCATACATACGTGAAAAACATTTTACATACCTGAAACAATGAATTTCATATTATATGTAATCCATGCATGAATTATATTTGAATTGAGTTGTTAATTCAAGAAGAAGCTATTGATATTGTGAAAGTATTATTACTTGAATAAAATATAGAATAAAATGTGTGTTTACCCTTTCCCACATCTAATTGAGTTTGGTACTTTATTCAAAAGAAATCATATCTTGAGCATTGCTTCACTGAGGCAACTGATCATTTTCAGGTGATCAGAATTATTGAGCAAGGCCTACAGACCCTGTAAAAGGTTTTTGAAGATAATTGAAAAAGTATATGGGAAAATGTGATTTAGAAAGTTCATGGAGGGATATAATAAGATCAACCTATAGTGGATCAAGCCTTTGAATAAAGGTGAAGCCTTCCGTTTGGTTTCGGTAGTAGTTGATACTGATCGACCATATCTGCTTCAGCCAAAGTCGGAATGTCTCTGAACAAGGTGTCATATCATATACATATATATATATACACATAAATTTGCATATCCCCATAAATATATAAATATATATATATATATTCAAATATATGTATATGTGTGAGTAAGTCAAAAGGTAACATAAATAAAATAAAACCACAATCGATCCTTGGGTTCATAATCCCTATCAAAAAATTCTTGCTTCACCTAGCACCGGAAGGATCTCTAAGAAAGCTATATAACCAAGGGGGTAAATTTCCTAGCCTTGGGATCACCCGTACCCACCTCCAATCACTATAATGAAATATTTCATGTACCTTTAGAAAATCCTATAAAGATGGAACTGTATAAACTACAGCCTGCGACAAATGTATCAAGTATAAAACATATGAGGTCCATGAACCAGGGTCACTAACCAATTAATCCTATTAAATTCCATGGAGAGAATCCCTAAAAAACATAGTATAATTTCAACTTACTAGGTCTAGGACTGAAGTCCATCGACAAAGGCATCTTCCTCGAGTCCACATAGATTATCCATAGAAAACTAGGTATAATATTGACCTACATGGTTCATGACAAAGGTCCATTGACCAAGGAATCCTCCTTGATTCCACATAGTGAATCCATATGAAAATTGATAAACAATGTCATACTATCAATAATTGTCATCTCCATACTATGATTACCCTCATCATTTCCATATTTTTTATATCTATATCCATCAATAGGGCTCAAAATCTGGAACATAGGAAGTACCCATGGGCATCCCTATCATGTACCATATCATGTCAGGATCATCAGTCAAAATCCAAGAAGCACCTCTGGAAATCATAGCTACATCAATAGTAACTAAGTAAATCATAAATAAAAGAGTGATGGTGGATGAATGCCTAAACCCACCAGTAATTTCATAACCTCTTGAGCTTACAAGTTTGGTACAGTTTCTAAGGTGATACCCACTACCATCTATACTAAAATCCATGATGTAAAAGTTTAGGTTAGTTCAAACATTAGGGAACCAACTGGGTCCCCTAGGTCATTATTTAGGAGAGGCATCCTACCTGTGATCCTCTAGGTTTGTATGTAAACGGAGGCATCCATATTGGGATCCTCTAATACAAAACATAAATAAGTGAATCCCTCTTGGGATCCTTTAAGGATTAATAAAATAAAGGCATCCTACATGGGGTCCTATAAGTTAGATCATACATTAAGGCGTCCCATAGGGTACCCTCAGCCTAAGTGATAAGTTAAAGCATGAAGTTAGCGCATAGAGATTTTTAGTGACCACTAGCATTCATCCATTTAATTACAAAATTAAAAAATTAGTTTAACAATTCATTAGGGTAAATAAAAACAGTGGGTGTCTCTATCAGGGTAAATCCCAAGAATATGAATAATACATAAATGGGAATAATTACTCTAGGGCAGTGCATCAGACCACCTACCTTTAGGAAACTTTCCATTTAATTTTACAAGGGATTTCAGTAGCTACCAAGTCCTATACAAGCTCAATAGAGTCATTTTGGGTCATGTCTCACAACAAAAACACCATAAACAATTAATTATAACAACATTATAATTAATTAATTAAAATACAACAATTTAATTTGAAGAACCTTTTTATTTAAAATAGGCATAACACCCAAAATCTCACCAGTTGATCTCAATACACAGGAACTTTGACCGAGAACTCGCTAAAATACCAAAACATAATCCCATACTCAATACAGAAATAGTCCCTAAGAAATGATACCAAAATAGCCATTAAAAATTTAATTTAATATTTAAATATTTATAAATTCACTATGATGATGTACCTCGACAAAACAGCACGTGGTGAAGTATAGACATCATCTCATGTTATCCTCTTCCTAGAAAAAGTGAATACCTTAACATATATATCTGATTCTTCCATGATCTGATAGAATCAAGACCAAAATCCCTAACTATAGAAAGCTAGGTTATAGGAAGAATTAAATTAACACAATAGAGGCTAATAGAGTTAAAGGCTTACCTTAAGCTTTCCAACACACCTAATAGTGTCTGATTCCAACCAAAAATTAGGGAGAACTCCCATGGAGGAAGGGAGGAAAAGGTTTTATCGTATGTGGGAGAAAAGGGGGAAGAAAATATGGTAAAATATCTTCATGTTTGGAGTGTAAAAATGGAAATTCTCACCTTTTGATTAACCACATGGTTTGGCCACACCGTTTTCCCAATCGTGCGCCAACCTTGCGGTTGGTCCTGCCTTATCCCCGCATCATGCATGGTTGTAGTGCATGGTTTAACAGACCATGGGCCAACCATGTGCCTCTACTATCTAAGTCACACCCCACATTGTATAGTTTTAGCACATGATTATTCAAACTATGTGCCAACCATGGGTTATATCTAGAGAAAATTACAAACCTCCTTCATCGTTCACTCTAGCCCACCTCATGGTTTCCCAAATCATGATCCTATACAAAATAGACTACACAATTTGGCCACACATTTATAACTAATCATGTTCCAACAGTACTCCATGAGTTATGCCTTTAAAAAACTTTTTTTTCCCAAATCCCTAGGTTTCTCCCAAAACCTCTGAGATACAAACCAAGGCTCATTCCATGTCTAAAACAATACTTTACAGAATTACAACCTTTGAATGCCCATTTTGAATCTCCAATAAAGATTTGACCCACACAGTAATTGAAAATTCAAAATCCTTCAGAGACTTCCAACTCGTAAAAACATGGAACCTTAATACCTCCCCACCTTAAAACTTATGATCCCTAATAAGCCTTAGTATAAATTAAAATGAACAACCTGGCCTACTTGGGTCATGAATTTAGTTTGAAAAGTCGTATTGTGTTTCTAAACACCCAATGCGCCTCCAAGAACTACCTAAAGCATATGATTCTAAACCCCTAAAACCAATCCAACCCTCATAAAAATTACCATAACATCAAGATGGAGATTATCGGAGCCTTTATAACCCAAAATATGATCTCTCTATCACTCGACTAACCAAACATCCTATGGAACCCCCCGCTATAGGTTCTTTCTTTTCAACGGCCAATTATAAGCCACGATACTACCACCATCAGAATATTCTGAAGAGATATGTCTCAAGTGTCCTAATAGTGATCGCAGAACATTTCTCAACTTGAATCATTTGATCATACCTGAGGATACTACCCTTGATCATTGATCTAATTTAAACGGTCGAACTCTAATCAACCAAGATCAGCCTGGTCACGCTTAATTTTCTTTGAAAATCCCCAAATTACCTCTATTATGCACCTATCTCATCCCAATGTCATGCTTGATGTAGTTACACACTAACTGTATTCAAATATATGAAAGAAATAAAGTTGAACTGCCTTCAGATGACTATTCTTGAAAAAATATCAGCTTCAAAAGCCAATGAGTCATTGAAAAACGATATGATTTATTTATCCCAAGGCATACTGATATCATTTTGAACAATCTCATTGAAGCATATAACCATATTTTGGTGATAACTCTTGGATAAACTATCCTCTTTTAAAAAATTTCATTGTGTTGTAACATAATAATCGATAGAATATTCAATCCAAAACCATCAGATCATTACGAGAAACTCTGGGATTAATTCTCACATTCAGACTTCACCCAAGTCCATATTTGAATTTGTACCTAACATTTATTACAAAATCCTACTATATTTTGATTCATTTATTTAATGGAATATTAGATCCAAAACAACCATCTAATGACTAGTCTCAAGATCCCACAACCCTTCTCACATGAGGTTCTCCCACTAGTAACTAACATCCTACTCCCCAACTTAGGAGCATCCTTGTCATTTATCTGACAAAAAAATAACCCGATCACCACAACCTATGCCCTTAACCTTCTAAAAATAACAATTGACATAGCTTAGAACCCACTCATCCTGAGCATTAACACAAACATCTCCCCAAACTTGTTCCCACCTCCCAAGAATAGTTTCCTTGGTCATTATATAAATTCAAAACAAAATGAGGTTCACCACCCTCAAACGGCCAATGATGTACTGCACACCACCAAGATTACTTTTAAACCACCCCTCGAGCACATGACCAAGTATTCATTCATACAAATATAAAATATACATAGGTAGTATGGTGTGTAGCTAACACAATCTCAACATAATTAAGAAAATTTCAAGATATTATCCATGATCACCTCTATCTAGAAGTATACTGGGATTCAATTTCTAGGTGTGTATAGCTCTCCCAATCAATGATCAGATCCAAATAGGATATAGTTTCCTTTAAAAAAATCCTAACACCATGTCTCTTATCAAAGTGTGTGCATGTATAACTACAGGTCAACTGCCTCCTAGTACCTAATTCATCCTCAAGGTCTTCTCTTCCTCATAGAGACATTCCTAAGTCACAACTTCTAGGAAACCAGTCCCATGGTATTTCTTTTAAACCATCAGTTATCAGCTCACACATGTCCTCTTACCACTTTATGATTTAAAAGGTACCACGTGTATCCAACATGTACTAAATTATCCTATGTATAGGGTTTACAACCCTGTACCACCCGATCATCACCACTCGACTCACCCTTTCACGAGTCATTCATCAAAAAATCCATGTTGATCGTGCTACACAGAATGTTAGTATTAATATTCTAGGATATCCCTTGGAAATTTTCTTCAAAATCAAGAACCTCACATGTGACATGATTATTTCTATGACCATCCATCACACGATGTCATTTTAAGAGATATAAGAATCAAACATTCAAATACTGGTTAATAGGGAAATCACTAAAACATTCTTTTCTGTCGAACCCACCCTCGATACACAATCACCATATGTGCTTTATTAGAAACCAAAGGCTTCAACCTACCTATATCATAAAACTCAAGCACCTACCATTCATCATTATCAACAAGTGAATACAACCAAGATTACTACATAAAAAGGAACCCACAAACCCAGGACAACACTACTCATTGTTTTCCCTTGATCAAAATGAAACATCGACCTACAAGGTTCTGGGACAAAACTAAGGGCCCCTTGGTATTCCACCTAGACTAACTGATCAAGTAACACAACAGGGTACTAGGTCCTCCCAATTTTCCCAAAGTTTGAACCTCTCTATGGTCATATCTCATGGGAAATTATATTCACACTCATCTCAATATAAGGCATCTAATTCACCTATCGACACTCTATCTAAAAGAGGTGAATAAAACATCGACCTATGAGGGTCAAAAATTATCAAGCATCATTATACTAGGGCCCTGATCCTCACCAAGCATCCTCATAAGGGACTTCCCCTAGAGTATCATGATATAAAATAGAAAATATAATTAACTAAGACTCACCGAGAATTCGTATATGGTAATATCCCCTTGAGGTCCAGTTCACTGTAAACATTTAGGAATCTATCAGCATCATATGTAGTGACCCAACTAGTTCACTTTAAATGAAAAGATACACCCACAAAGGGTCTAATAGAAAAGCATCAGCTACCAACATTGACCTATAAGGGTCAACAATACTCACACAACATCATCTAAATGATCCATGTCATACCACACATATAGTTCATTTATGTAGAATTTTATTCCAATATATATGGTAAAACACCGTATAGGTTCCTACTGACACTTTAAATAACTAATCCTAATAAAAAACACTTTACAAGGGGTCCAACACATCATGTTCCCTATCTACCCGCTAGGGTCACTACACCTCTCATGCATAAGGACTAATTCATTAGCCTCATCATCAAACATCTCATCATAGATCCAAATAGCCTATCATCATAATAAAATATTTTCAAGTAAACTTAATTGAGTAGAATACCACCAAGAACCTATATGGGAAAACGCAATTTAGGTTTTTCTTGGCACTTTAAAAAATTAGTCTTTGTCATCATTAAAATCACACTCTAGAAATATTATAACATGTGAATCCTATGTTTCAAATATGATGCATGAGATTCCTCTCTCCTTTTCCAACCAAGAGTCAAAAATCATTCATTGGCCTCTTTCCAATAGGCCAAGAAACAAAAATTTATTATGAATCTTAAACTCCACATAGCATGTGTGTCACTCAAATAGAAAATCATATACAACTATAACATCTCACATTAGAATAGTAATAACATGACCCTAGAAACCTGGAATTCTTACCTTAAAATGTGTTCTTGATGCACCAGTTTGATATCCATCACAGATTCTGACACATTACTAATTATTCTATCTACCATATCCTAAATAGTAACACAATAGGAAATGAAAATATCAAATAAATTTGTAACTTCCTGAACTATATGTCACTAATCTAGTGCCCCGAGTCAGTTTTCCATAAGTCCTAAAGCATTCCTCCTTGTACACCAGATGCTACCAACTAGCAGTGAGAGTCTAGGGTGTGATATTGGGGAGACTATTCCCTCATATCATAGTAAGAAAATAGTATAAATAACTAGATATCATCCATAGTAGTAATAATAAGAGTTTATAAGCAATAAATAAACTAAAACAGGAGATTTTTGTGACAATAAATAGAATACAATAAAGGCATGAATGGCCATGTCAACACATATAGCACTAATTTCCCACTATACTGATCACATACATAGGATTAAATAAAAGATATATGAAAAAAAGTGAAAGGATCTATTAAGAACACCAATCTACCACATACCTAATCTCTATATATATGTCTAAGCCATTCTGATCGATCAGTACTAGGCCTTTCCCCATCCTGAGCTTGCAACCAAGTGAATGTTTTCTCAGGTACCCCAGTGCAATGGTGGCTCGAGAAGGGTGTGATACAAAACTCAGTAGGGAACCACCCACATGGTCTTATATATAGCCAGTAATATAGATTGTATATATATGTGAGTTAATCTTCAAGGTGAAAGTAATAAATAGAACTAAAAAATAAATACAAATAAATATGTAATAAAATAAATCATAGTTGATCCTTGGGTATGTGATCCCGATCAACCATACATGCTTCAACCTAATTTGAAATGTCTCTAAATAAGGTTTCATCTCATTTATATATATATATATATATGTATATATATCACCATAAATATATATACACAAATATATTTATATATATAATTAATGGAACAAGTAATATAAATAAAATCAAACCACATTTGATCCTTGGGTCCATAATCTCAATCGAAAAATACTTGCTTTGGCCAGCAGTGAAAGGATTTCTAAGCAAGCTACATCACCAAGGGGGATACATGCCCCATCCCTTAGATCACTCGTACTCACCTCCAATCACTATAATGAATGATGTCATGTACTGATGAATAATCCTATAAATATAGCACTATATCAACTCTAGCCTATGCCAAATGTATCAAGTATCAAACCTATGAGATCTAAGACCCAATGCTAATGACTAAGTCATCCTATTTGATTCCTTGTAGAACGTCCATATAAAACTTAGTATAATGTAGACCTACTAGGTCTAGGACCCAAGTACATTGACTAAGGCATCCTCCTCGTGTCCATGAAGTGCATATATAGAAAACTCAATATAATATTGACATATAAGGTCCTAGAGACAAGGTTGTTGACCAAGACATCCTTCTTGATTTCACAGAGTGCATCCATAGAAAACTCGATAAATTTTTCCATATTGTTGGAAATTTTTAGTGACATACTATGATACCCCTCATTAATTCCATACCACAATATCTATATACATCAATTGGGTTAATAAATTGAATCCCAAGATGTACCTCTAGGAATCCATGTCATGTTCCATATCGCATCAAGATCATCGGTCAAAATCTAGGAAGCACCTATGGAAATCATAGGTACATCGATGGTAACTAATTAAAGCATAAATAAAAGAGTGAGGGTGGACGAATGCCTAAACCCACCACTATTATCACATCCTCTTAGTCCTACAAGTTTGGTACAGGTTCTAAGGTGATACCTGCTAACATCTCTACTCAAACACATGATGTACAAGCTCATTGTCAGTCAAACAATGGGACACCCACTAGGTCTCCAAGGTCAGTTCTTAGGAGGGGAATCCTACATGAGATCCTCAAGTTCTTCATCTAAATGGAGGCATCCATCTTAGGATCCTATAATTAAAAACATAAATAAGGGATTATTCTTGGGATCCTCTAAGGAGTAAGAAAAAATAGGCATACTACATGGGATCCTCTATGTTAGATCATACATGAAGGCATGCCACAAGGGACCCTTGGCCTAAGTGATAATTTGAAGCGTGAATCTAGTACATAGGGGTTGTTAGTGACCCCTGAAGTTCATCCATTTAATTACTAAATTAAACAATTAATTTAACAATTCATTGGGTAAATATAAATAAGGGAGTCTCTATTAGGGGAACTCCCAAGCATATACATATTACATAAACATGCATACTTACTCTATAGAAATCACATTAGACCATATACCTTTATGAAGATTTCAATTTAATTTTATAAGGGTCAATAATAGCTACCAAGGCCTATCCAAGAACAACTGAGTCATGTTGGGTCATATCTAGAAAAAAACCACTATAAACAATTAATTATATTAAAATTATAATTAAATAATTAAAACCCAAAAAAATTATTTAAATAACCATTTTATTTAAACTAGGTATAACACCCAAAATCTCATCGGTCAATCTCATCACACTGGAACCATGACCGAACACTCACTAACATCCCACAAGATAAGACCAACCTCAATCTAGGTATAGTCCCTAAGAAACAAAACCAAAACAACCATTCAAAAAAATTAATTTAAGCTTTAAATATTTAGAAACTCACCATGATGGCATACATCAAAAAAATGACATGTAGTGAAGTGAAAATGACATCTAAGGTTATCCTCATCCTAAGAAGAGTGAAAACCTCAACATCAACATCTGATTCCACCATGCTCTGGTGGAATCGGGGAAAAATTACCTAGTCGTAGAAACCTAGGTTAGAGTAAGAAGAAAAAAAGAATGAAATAGAGTATAATATAGTGAAAGGCTTACCTCAATCATTCCAATTCACCTGAAGACATCTGATTCCAAGCAAAAATGAGGGAGAACTCCTATGGAGGATGGGAGGAAGAGGGTTGTGCACATGAGGGAGAAAAGGGGGAAGAAAAAAGGTTTAAACCCTTTAAGGGTCAGAAGGGAAAATTGGTAATTTTACCCTTTTAATGAGCCGTATGGTTTGTAAAATCATACACCAACCATGTTCCTCTACAATATGAGGCACACCCCACCTTACACAATTGCAGTGCATAGTCAGTCAAATCATGTTCCAACTATGCGCCATGTTTGTAGTAAATTTTTGACTCATTTCACAACTTACTCTAACCTTCTTCATGGTTTCCAAAACCATTCTCATGTACAAAATGGCCTACATGGTTAGACTATATGGTTGTAACTAATCATGCACCATGATTCGTACCTTTCTAAAACTTTGGTTTCAGGTACCGAACCCACAGGACGCTCCCAAAACCTCTAAGCTACAAACCAAGCCTCATTCCAAATATTAAAAAATGTTTAGATGTATTCCAAAATTTTAATTACCATTCAGAATCTCTAATAAATATTTGACCCATCTAGTGATTAAAATTTAAAAATCCTTCGAAAACTTCCAACTCAGAAAAACATGGGACTTTATAGTAACAGTGAACCAAAGTATTATTCTTTAAGTAAAGACCAAGTGACCATGTATAAATTAAGCTATCACGACCCCATCTCTTAAAATATGTTGAAATGAGGGGAGTGATAATGACCATTAATTTCTACATCTAGTAGGCCCTGGGTTGGTGACTAGTACTGAGGGTATAAAGATCTCATGAAATGGGAGGCATTGCCATCTATAACAAAATAGGATTGGTAAATAAGAGGAATCATCCACAAGAAAAACCATGACATGATATAAAAAGAAACCAAAGTCATCCCACAATGCATGTATAAATATAACTGATACATATAAAAGTAAACAAATTAAATACTTAAAATAAAATCTTAAGTAGTGACACAGCATCTATCCAAGGTCTGAGCTAGTAATGTCTAGCATGGTCCACATAATCCTCCTAGAAACCTGAAAGCGAATTATATACATAGGGTGAGTATAAAAGTATAATAAATAAGAAAACCAAAGTCTATCATGCACATTTGAAAAAGGCATACTAATGTAGCTATGAGGAAATAGAATAACCAATAAACACCTAAACAGGTCAACTGTCCATACCAAACTCACCAAGGTACACTCACCAAATAACACAAGCCAAGTAATATAATATAACATGATCACATCGATAAGGGTGTTGTGCACTGCTTTCCCACTAGTATTCCTCTATCACACCCCAACCCCATATGTCATGATGCTCCCATATCTTTTGTATACCACACCACCCCATAAGTATGGTCACATCACATCACGCTCGCAGACACCTGGGTTTGTCGCCCCATAAGCATGGACACATAACATCTCACCCAAAAACACATGGGTTGCGACACAACCATAACCATAACCAGAGCAGTAGGGTATCATGAACAAGTAGAACATAAACCTCATTCCCTCATCCTACCATGAAAACCCCCCACTAGAAGCCACCCCACAAGCATGGTCATATCACATCTCACCCAAAAACACATGGTCCACCGCCCCACAAGAATGGTCTCGCCTCACTCAAAAACACATAGGCTATCAAAATCACCATATAATTCACTAAAAACCCTCCATCCATCATATCCTATGAAATACCTACCTCTCCTAGAATAGAGAGTGATAAAAGAGGGTACCCATACATTCTTCCTCCTCATAGGATGTCGGGAAAAACACCACCTTCGTGACTATGTGGGTGTCAGCACATGGTGCTCGGTGTGCCTGGGGTGAATATTGAAATCACAAGAATAAAAGGTATATATATATATATCCAAACACAACCCCAACCTATGGTTTCACAACCAAACACTAATCAACTCACAACATCACCACTTGTACTACCACCTTTAAATGTAGAAAACCACACAATAAGCCACAAGCCCCATTTCACATTTCCAACCAATTCCCATTATACATAAAATTCATTTCATTATTTATCATCAATCACATTTAACCACACAACCCACCATTTAATTATTTATCAATCTTTTTCATCCCATTAACTAAAATAACAACCAACAAACCACCTTTCCACCCCAAAAGCATGGTCAAACAAACCATCTTGTTACCCCTAAGAGAATGTCCAAACAAACCACCACGCCACCCTAAAATCATGGAAAAACAAAACATCAACCCCACATTCCCCAACCACACATCTTAATCCCACAATCATAGAAAAACATCACAACAAATCAATATTGTTTTTAAAAATTCACAAAGGGGGTTTTATCACATTCCACTTTATTTTAGGGGTATTATCATGAAATACATAATCCTAGGGAAAACATTTTATTTACCAAATATAAGTGGGTATCCAATTTCTATTTTAGGGTGATATCACAAAAACCACAACAAAAGGGGTCATAAAACATATATCTAGTAAAAACAAAGCCACAAATGGCCACAATTTTCAGCATGAAATCAAGCCCATAAAATCCACAATATCACAATAATAAAATGTTGTAAAAGCATGGGAATCAAACCCCTTTATCCTTAAATTTCAATTTACCAATTATTTATTTTTTATTAATAAAAAACAACCATAAACCATAGTTAAACAAGATTAAACCCCTCCCTTGTGTTACAAAATAAATAGAAATGAGGTATTTTTTACCTCAAAGAATCTTTGTCGACTCGTTGTGCACCGTATGGCGAAGAAGAACACCTCTAAAACACAATTGTGCCAGGAGAAACAGTGGATCAACCTACAACACATCCAAATATCATCAAAATACAACCCAAACACACAACCCAAAACAAAAAAAATACACTATAGTGAAACTCTAAGGAAGAACTAAAGGAAATAGATAATAATCATAGGAGAAATCATCATGGATCGAAGATAGGGATCCAGGAACCAATCCCTATCAGAAGGAATCTTAAAATTCCTGAAAGAGGATTCGTTGGCCACCTGGAATGAGAGAGAATGTAGGTTTTGAAAAAAAAACAAGTGCTTAAAGATTTAAAACACATTTCACATGGTAATTATATGGCATGTAATCCATTTAAACATCATTTAAATGTCAGGGTTTGGTTTCCATAGAAAAATGCAAAACCTTTTTATTATTTAACATCAAAAATCTACACATTGTGTACCACCCAGTGAACCTAATTTCACAAGATATGAATGAAAATTACACGGCATGTAAGCTTTACACATCATGTATTCACCATGATTCTAGAATTTAGTAGTCAAACTCTTCCAGGCCTACTCTATGCCTCATCCAAGCACCTCCAACGCCAAGACCTGGCAAAGTAACGGGTTTGGAAGGCATGGATCATTACATGAGATACCTTTCAAACAATTATCACCCTCAAGAATCCAAAATCATTTCTATAAGTAAAGGGGTCTAAACAACCACCCCACAAGATACCTCTCAAGGTTCTCATTATACCTCAAATACTACCATCAACCAAGCATGCCAAACAAAATGGCCACAAAACACCTCGCACAACCTCATCACCGCAAAACCACAAACCACATCATCTCAAAAAACCACATCACCACAACCACCGCACAACCAATTAATTGCACTATCTTGAATATAAAAATCAAGAAAATTTATCCTTTATGTAAATATACTATCCGCTCTGGATAGTACTGACTCACCCGCATGGGTTTAATCACATAATAGTTCATGCATCTTGATTAGGAATCGGGTCTTCCCCTTTTCATATGTCAAGAATTTATCACACATAATAAATCACAAAATAAGGGAAAATAGATCATATCATAAAACAATATTCAAGAATCACATCATAAGAAAAACAATATGGGAAAACTTAAAACAACTTTGGGTACTAGGCACGCATCAGCCTCTCTTGCTACCAAGTACTCTCATCCAGGCAACCATACCTCCGCAACATATAAACCAAATAAATGGTCTATCCACACATCACCTTATCTTGGTGATCTTGGATATCTACTAGTCACTCCATGAAAATCACATCATCCATGATATCTAAATCTCCCCAATAAATGAAATAGGATTCATCATGAAGATACCAATGATGCTGAGAGATGTTGAATACATTGTGGATCATATCCAGTTTCAGTAGAAACACCAACTGATATGCCACCTCAACAACTCACCCCAACACCTCAAAGGTCCCAATAAACCTAGGAGAAATCTTACTCCCTCTACCAAACCTCCACTACCCACGTCTAGGGGAAAACTTCAAGAACAGGTTGTCCCCAACCTCGAACTCCAAGGGATTACTCCTATGATAAGAATAATACTTATTCCAGTATTGTGTTTATTTCATCATCTCATGAACAAGCTAAACCTTATATGTTGTTATCTGCACCACATCGGGTTCAAGAACTATTGCCTCCCCAAACTTCATCCAACATAATGAAGAATGAAATGACTTCCGATACAAAGCCTCAAATGGGGCCATACTGATGGAAGATTGATAGCTATTCTTATAAGAAAACTCAACCAAAGGAAGGTGTTGTACTTAAGATCCACCAAAATCCAAGAAGCATTCCCACAACATATCCTTCAGTTTCTAGATAGTCTGCTCCATCTGCCCTTCCGTCTGAGGGTGGAAAGTAGTATTGAGGCATAACTTATTTTCAAAACCATATTGTAATCTCCTCCATACTTTCATGGTAAAATGTGTGTCTTGATCCAAGACAATGGATCTTGGAACTCCATGAAATCACACCACATCATATGCATACCTCTTAGCCAAGGCATCCACTGTGACCGACTCCTTAATCTCTAAGAAGTGGGATGATTTCATCAACTAATCCATGATCACCTAAATAGCATCACAAACTCCCTAATAAAGAGGTAACACTATGAAAAATTCTATCGATATTTCATCCCATTTTCACTATGGAACATCCAAGGTCTATAAAAACCACCAGGAACATGATGTTCGTCCTTTACCTATTGGAAAACCAAGTACTTTTCTACAATCTCCGCCACTTCCCATTTCATCCTAGGCCACTAAAACTGAATCCTCAATCCATGGTACATATTAGAAACTCTTAGGTGTACCACCAAATTTGATCTATGAAACTCATGAAGGACTCTCTCATGCATCGCTACTGGAATAAACAACTTCCCATTAAACAACACCTAGTTATGACCATCCCTCCAGAGTATCAACATGGACAACATGATCACACATCAACTATGCCTCTGAGTCTCCCCACTATCACTCCTCCACCTTCCATATCAAATAAGGATGCACTGTCATCTGAAACAAATATCCTATACCACCATCCATCCTTGCATCCAATTTCAAGGATGAAAACTCCTCCATTGCTCTCCAAGCATCCCAAAACTCCTGAATGATATCCTTTTCTAACTTCCTTCTCAAATCATTGGCCACAATATTCCATTTTCCTAAGGTGTAGGAGATCTAAAAATAATAATCTTGAAGAAGATACATGCACCTATGTTTCCACAAGGTAAGATCACACTGAGAAAAGATATACCTCAATCTATTATAATATGTTAAAACCAAAAATCTCTCCCCAATGAGGTAATTATACCACAACTTTAGTGAAAACATAGCCTCTGAAAGGTCTAGATCATGGGTGGCGTAGTTATAATCATGGGTATGTAACTACCTAGACCCATAAGAGATCACTGCTCTCTAATGCATCAACACACATCTCAAAACCATATAGGAATCATCATAAAACATCTCAAACAACACATCCTCCTCAGGAAACTAAAACACTAGAGCACTAACCAACTTCCCCTTCATGTAACTGAATGTTGCTTGGCATTGATTAGTCAACATAAAAGCCTTGTCCTTCCTGGTCGATTCTTTCAACAGGGTTGCAACTTGAGATAAATCTAGCACAAACCTTCAATAATAACCTATAAGACCAATTAAACTACGAACCTCTTTCATGTTCTTAGGTGCTACACAAAAAATAATTTCCTCAACCTTTGATGGGTCCACTACCACACCCTACAGACACACAACATACCTGAGGAAATGAACCTCTCATGTACAAAACTTACACTTGGAAAACTTTCCATATATCTAGTGGTGTTGAAGGACCTGCAAAAAAGCTCTGATATTCTCAGCATGCTCCTCCTATGACCTTGAGTTTACCAAGATATCATCGATGAATATAATGATAAACCGGTCTAGAAACTCATGGAACATGAATTTCATAATCCCCATGAACATAGCTGGTGTATTCATAACACTGAATGGAATGACTACAAACTCGAAGTACCCATACCAGTATCTAAAGGTAGTCATCAGGATATCAGCCTCCTTCATCTTCAATTAGTGATATTTAGACCATAAATCGATCTTAGAAAACCATCTTGACCCTTTGTGCTGGTTGAGAAGATATTATATCCTCAGGAGAGGGTAACGGATCTTGAATTTCACATGATTTAGCCTCTGATAGTCTATTCACAACCTTATACTATCATACACCTTCTTTTCAAACAATACTGGAGCACCCCATGGAGACACACTGGGTCGGATAAAAACCTTATGTATCAGATCATCTATTTGAATCCTCAACTCTCGCAACTCATAAGATTCTCTCTAATAAGGATTCATATAAATCATAGAATTGTCAGGTTTTAAGTATATCCCAAACTCAACATCATGTCGAGGGAGTAGCATTACAACCTCCTATGAAAAAACATCTAGGAACTCCCCAATGAACCTAGGAACCTCTATTATCCTAGCCTCAGCTAATTTAATAGACAGATCATCCAAAAAATAAAGAATGGGATCTATATACTAACTAACCAACTGACAACCCCACTCACCAACGAAACCCACATGTTGTCCATCTACATCTAAAAACATGACTCTCCTCCAAAATAAGTAAATAATACATATGGAATACAACTAGTTGATGCTAAGGATAACATCGTACAACTTCATCTATAGCTTGAAAAGATACCCATGGGATTGATTTGATCCCATCATCAGTCTGCATCTCTATCACATATCAAACAAGATGGTCTGGCCTCCAACTGGTGTGGTCAAAACCAGGGTCATGGAAAGCCTCTCAATGTATAGTCCTAGAGTATGAGCTAGAGTAGGTGTATTAAAAGAGTGTGAAGATCCTGAATCAAATAATTCACAAAAAAGGTAGTAAACAAATTGATCATACCTCTAGTGATCTATGGTCCCTCTAGTATGGTCTCCTCCACTATGTGAAACTAAATACTCCTAGATTCTCTACCTCTCTACTAACATCTACCTCCATGACTATGCTCATGTCAACATTCCTGAACATAAGGAACATCATGAGAAAGACCTATACCTTCTCCATCTCCCCTCAGTGGATCATAATCCTACTGTTGTTTGGAGTAGGACACTCAAGAGAGGGGTGAATTGAGTTCGTATAAAAATTTATTTTAAAAATTTTGGTTAAAAGACTTCCCCTAATTTAAAATAAAATAGGCCAGTTAATCAGGGTAATAAAATTATAATAGCTTGACTATTCAAATAGATTCTTAGAAGATTTATTAATTCTTAGTAATATCAATATGATGTATTTATACAAATTTTGAAACTATTATAATAAGGAAATATAGTTATAACTATTATCCAATACTAACTATCAAAGTAAAATTTAGTTTTCTAAAATATTAGTTAGAATAGAGAAAAACTTAATTGAAAGACACAGCAGATAAAACAAGTGGTTCAATCTCAATCCAAGACCTAATCCACTCCACTTGGTGATCACTTTCCACCAAGTAATATATATATATATATATAATCTTTGATCCACACCCTGAATCGGGGTTAACAACAGTACATAGGACTATCCAGGTCACAATACCTCTTCCAGTATTCTACGTGGGAAAACTAACAACCAGGTCACATAGGACCACTTCCACAGTTATACATGGGTAAAACAAAGTTTAAAAAGATATTTGAGTTAGGATATTATGTATCCTCTGGTTTAATGCAGGAGACAGAGTGTGTTTTAATACAGACACACACTGCTCGAAAAGTAATAAAAACACTAAATAGTAGAGCAAGGATAATGAGAAAAAATTATAAATGCTTTAAGTTTGTTCTATGAAGCTCTAGACTTATAGGATGTATCTTATGTGATGTTTGAGTCCTCTTGTGGAAATAGAATTTCATGAGTCTCATGCTCTAGTTTTTAGTTTGATGAGATGTGCTTTATAGTTCATGTTCTTCTTAGAGTTATTACTATGAGTATGTTTGACGTTTTTATCCATAGTAGTTTAGTCGCCAGGAATCAAGATTTCTTTGTGTGTTCTTTAGTGTATGTGTTCTTCTCTATTTTTCATACATTCAACTTCTCGAACTCTAACTCTATATTTCTCCAGTTCCATGTTTTTCATTTTATTTTGGGTACATGTGTTGGAGCTGATAGGTAGCACAATATCCACACCTCGTGCTGTCAGGTGACATGTCTACAAAAAAATCATTAATTATTTCAGATTCATTAAATGACTCAAATATCACTATTAGAAATAACTTTTAAATTAATTTATAAATGATAAAAAATGGTTAAGTATGGAATGGTGTCACAGTTTGTCTTGAAATGGTGTATTCTCCTTTGCCTTTGAACGGTGAGAAATTCATTGTGAGAAAGTCACGGTGACATAGTTTCATTGAGATCTGGAACCGGTAGCACAGATGTGGTTTTTGGTTCTTTTCAAAAATCTGAAACTGGTAGCATGTGGTAATGGTAGCAAGATTGTGGTAGAAGATCCTTTGTGAGATTTGAAACTGATAGCATGGTCACGGTGTTTGTCCTTTGCTAAAACAGGAAACGGTGTCTTGAAAATGGTAGCAATAAATTGGTGTCACAGGCTTTATAAAATCTGGAACTGGTTATTGTGTCAGAGTCACGGTGTCTGGATTACGGTGTTTGAGTCATGGTGTATAGGTTACGGTGTCAGGGACTTTGCCAAAATCTGGAACCAGTGGCAGACTTACAGTTTCTCAGACATAACCAAATATCTATAAATTGTCTTAAGAAGTAATATTCATATAATGGATAAAGATTAATCATAACCATATTGAAACATAATAGAACAAGATTAACCATAGTTTTACAAGATTCATACATGATTTATAAGATGTTAAACTAGATATGTAATATGGAAAACATGATTCATGATTTGTTATAATTAAAACATGAGGATTCCAATAATCTATCCCTTTTGATGATCACAAATCATGGCATTTATAAGCCATATATTTTAACAGTGAAAATATATTGAGCATATATGTGATAATCTATATAAAAAAATTGTTTTCCTCCCAAGAAGATTTTTCTTCCATAAATTCCTTCTTATTTATCCCCATTTTGGGATTATCAAAATGATAATAAGAAAATAAAGAACAATAGTTCACATTATATTGGATAGAAAGATAGAGTTAAGTACAAGCATAATTAAAAGGACAATACATCCCTATCAAAATACATTCTTTACTTCTCTTAAGCACTATCAATATTCTCTTTTCCCTTGGCAAAAACATCAGGAGGAGCCACAGGTGTAGATGTAGAAGTGGTATAAGGGATTAATCCAAAAGTGAGAGAAGGAAAAGGCACACCTTCAAAGACATAGGGTTCCAGAGTTGGTTTGGTTGAAGACTGGGGCAAGGGTTGTTCAATAATAACAGGTCTAATCGGACTCAGAGCCTGAGATACAGACATGGTAGCAGGAGAAAAGGTAGTGGAGGAGGAATGGGTTGAACCAGGCCACAAAGGGGAAGCTGCAGGGGCTACTATATTAGTACTTTTCACATAGAGATAAGGCTTCAACAACTTAATGAAATAAGTAATGATCTCACCTCCATAATGTATAGCCTTCTCAAAGTCATATTTGTTTTCAAAAAACTTTTCCAACAAAGGAGTGAAGTATTTAAACTTTTGAACTTGATTCTTGAAGGCTTGAGTGACAGGAATAATTTTCAAATTCTCTACAAGGTACTTTAAGTGATTGGTTAGATCATTCTTAGAATAAATTTTGTTGAAGTAGAAGTCCACTTTCTTAGATATTTCTTCTTAATCATCATTTGAAATATTTGAATGTATCTTCACCAAATCAATTACTCGGTCACTATTCTTGATGTCAGCAGAGAAACCTTCTTTATCAACACCACTTAACACTTACTAAAGTTATTCTTTAATAATAGTTCTAATCAGGTCATTGTCTATAGGATGAGATGGTTGTCCAGAGGCATTTGAAGTTGTAACAGCTAAAGTGAGAGACTTAAGTTGATTTAGAACTTTCTATAAACATCCCTTATACTCCTCAGTTAGCTTGTTAAGTCCAACAACAATCTCACACATCTCATTGACTATCTTAATGTTTCTCTCAGCCAATTTTTCATATATTAAAGACAAATTTGTTTGAATTAGAGATACAAACTTATGTGGGATCTGATCACCAACATCCTCAACAGGATGATCTACATGAGATTTTCTAGTTTGAAACATTTTCTGCATATCTTCAACCATATATCTGGGAGATTTCACCTCATAACTCAACTTTTTATTCTCAATCCTAACTTCTTGTATTTTATGAATCATTTTTTGTTGAATTTTCCATATTATTTTCTCTAACAACAAGGCAGTATCTCTTTCACTGAGATTAGTCACTGGGGAAGGTTGTTACTTCGTGATCTTTTCAAATACAGCTAACAAAGTGTTTCTAAAATCTTTCAGATCACTGTGACTCACAAAATCAGAATATTCTTGAGTAGGTTTAGGAAAATGTACTAAAACGGTTTCAGACTCCTTAGAAGCGGTTACTTTTATAACAGAAATTGGTTTCAATTGAAACATAGTGGAATGATATATTCCTTTTACCGAGGCCTATTGGGTATTATCCACATAAAATTAACTAGTAAACTTATACCAGGTATCCACATGACTTTGTTCAATAGGATTAAGAACTTGAACACTTTCTAAACTGGGGTGTTTCTCCCCCTCAATAGGTGCATCTATTCTAGGACTAAGAGACTCAATCTCTTGACCCATTTCTAAATTCTCAGCACTATCAAGCTCACCCATTTCTTTTCTAGCTAGTTTAAAAGAATGTTTCATTATTTACTCAACAGATAGGATTATTTTAGGTTCATCTTGTTCTTATGATTGTTCCATAGAAACAACCTATTTCTCAAAAATAAGTTCTTCATTAATAGAAGGCTATTTTTCAACAGATTTCTCTTATTTAACAAAAGGCTCTTCTTCAATTCTAACACTTCCTTTAGCAGCAGCTGCATCTTTTGAAACTATTTCTTATGGAATATGTAGTTTTCTGTTTTCTTTGTCTAAGGAAGATTCTTCCTCAGGTGCAGCTTCTGCGTCTTCTACTTCTTTACTTGAGTATTTAACTAATTCATCTGGTTCCAAACCAGGGTCATATTTTTTCTTAGGTCTTGAAGGATTCTCAATTGGATTGAACTTCTTATACAATCTTTCATTGTCTTCCACCCAAGACTTTTTTAAAGTATTATAGCTAATTTTCATCCTTATGATTGTATCCTTTTAGATACAAAACTCATAATCCTCAATTACTTCTTCATTTGGACCAACTACTCTTTTGGAAATCAACATTGCATAAATTAACCTTGAATAAAATAGAGAAGTTGATTTTGAAGTTGTCTTGATCATTTCACACATGTTAAGTATAACATACTTACACAAATTGATCTTATATCCATTCTCCATAAGATGTATCAATAATATATATTGATAATTAAGGGTATAAAAATATTATTTTCTTGAATAAATAAAATTTTGAATAAACTTAAATAACAACCTTGTCTCACCATCCAACTCAGTAGTAATTTCCCTTCTTTTCTTATTATTTCCTGTCAAACTTTTCAGGGACTCTTCAAAGATAAATACATTACTAGGAGGAGGAGGACCTATTTTGTAATCCTCAAATATTCCTTCATGAGTTATTCCTAGGCATCCATCCCATAAACTCAAAGAAAAGGTACACCTTTGACCATTAACACAATTTCTTACTACAAAATCATCTTCCGTATTGAACGAAAACTAGACATACTGATAAAACTGAGAAACAAGATTCGGATAAATCAGTCTTTTATATTTTGAAAACTAGTCCAGCCATCCATGTTCTTATAGTACTTTCAAAATGAGTGACTTACTTTTCAATAACCACTTCAGACAGACTTCTTTATCAGGCACTACTTTTCTATCAACAAGGCTTGGATTCAGTGGTCCCTCAGGAATTACTTTCAGAGCCTTTTTCACTTTCTTTGAAGACTGATGCTTCTCAGAAGTTTATGAATATGGATGCTTCATTCTGGGAATCCAATGTGGGATTAAGAAAAATTAAAGGTCAAAATAGGGCTAACAATTTGAGGTAGAAGGGTTTTGATTTCAAGAGAAGAGAGCTCAAGTGAAGAGAGGAGTGAAAGATATTAGGTTTTTATCATTTAGGGATTTCAAACATCGCAAACACAAAAAAATGGTATAAAATCAATAAAATAATCGATACATTGATATGGAAAAAAAATTCTAAAAATATAAATCTAAGTTATTACGGTGAGATCGGAACAGTTCATCAGGGTGTTAGCATTACGGTGTAACTCCAAATGGTGCAACTGTATCATTTGATATAGCAAGCATGTGACCGTAATCGAGAGACAGTAACTTTGAGACTGTAAGTGTGAGATATTAACTTGTGAAACTATGAATCATGAAACCATAAGTTGTGAAATAGTAAACTTTTCACTTAATGCTTATCATTCCTAACTCATGTATGATGTAATTTATCCTTTTAGAATTTAATGTTGTAGTGAATATATCAGCAATTTGATGTTCAGTTCCAATGAATTTCAAAGTGATTTCACCTTTTTTATAATGATCTCTCAAAAAGTGATGCCTTAAATAAATATGTTTAGTTATGGAATGTGAAACAAGATTCTTTGAAATGTTAATAGCACTTGTATTGTCACATTTTATAGGTACATGTTTGAATTGATATCAATAATCTAGTCATGTGTGTTTCATCCACAAAATTTGTGCACAACAACTACTAGCAGCTATGTATTCAGCCTTAGTAGTAGATAATGCAATCTAATTTTGTTTCTTACTATAAATGATATTAGAGACTTGCCTAAAAGGTGACATGTTTCAAAGGTGCTTTTTCTATCTAACTTACAACCAATAAAATCAGCATCTAAATAGATAACTAAGTCAAATGATTGTACTATAGGATAAAACAATACTAAATTGGTTTTATGTTTGAGGTATTTGAAAATCCTTTTAACAGCATTTAAATGAGACTCTTTGGGATTTTCTTGAAAATGTGCACACATGAAAAAACTAAACATAATATCAGGCTGACTAGCAGTTAAGTAGAGTAAACTTCCAATCATTCCTCTATAAGTGGTTTGATTAACAGATTTACCATTTCATCAAGATACAATTTATAGGTAGTGTTCATTTGAGTATCACTACTTTTAGTGCTATCTAAACAGAAACGTTTTATAAGATCTTTTGTATATTTTCTTTGATTTAAAATAATACCTTCTTTATTTTAAAAGATTTGGAATCCAAGAAAGAATTTTATTTCACCCATTAAACTCATTTCAAATTCATTTTTAATCATCTTTAAAAAATCAATACATAAATAATTTTTTGAAGATCCAAAAATAATATCATCAACATAGATTTGAACAACTAAAAAATCTTTAGAAATACATTTTATAAAAATATTGGTATCATCTATACCTTTTGTGAAACCTTTAGAAATAAGAAAATTACTTAATCTATCATACCAAGCTCTTCAATCTTGTTTTAAACCATATAAATATTTTTTAAATTTAAAAACATTATTTGGAAAGTGAGGGTTTGTAAAACTAGGGGTTGTTCAAAAAAACATCCTCAACTATATACCCATTTAGGAATTCACTCTTGACATCCATTTGATAAAGTTTGAAATTTAGATGTTCTTCATATGCAAGAAAGATTCTAATGGTTTCAATTATAGTTACTGATGCAAAGGTTTCTTCATAGTCAATTCCTTCTTTTTGAATATAACCATGTGTGACCAATCTAGCTTTGTTTCTAACTATGTTACTAGCTTCATCTACTCTATTCTTGAACACCCATTTAGTGCCTATGGTCAAGGTGTCTTTGGGTCTATCCAAAAGTTTCCAAAATTTATTCCTTTCAAGATGATTTATCTTCTCTTGCATGTCCATCACCCAAAACTCATCATTGATAGCATCATTAAAGTTTTTAGGTTGAAGTTGTGACAAGAAAGCTTGATGTTCAACCTGATTTCTAATAGAATCTCTATTCTATGTTCTTTTATATAAATCTCCAATAACAGCATCTAAAGGATGGTTCATAATATTTCTAATAGTTATAGAAAAAGAAGGGATAGTAATTTTAGGTTCTTCAATAGGTTTGAGTTTATTATGGCTTGAATATAGAGAATTTCTAGAACTGAAAGTTTTAACATATTACTTTATAATATGGTTGGAAGATTTTTCATTGATGTTCAAATTTGACATATCATCCTCAAGATTCTCTAGTGAGGTCTTTGGTTCATGTGGATCTATTTTATCAAATTTTACATGTACAGATTCTTCCACACAATTGGTTCTTTTGTTAAAGACTCTATAGGCTTTACTAGAGATTTAGTATCCTATAAAAATTCCTTCATCTCTCTTGGAGGCAAATTTATCAAGATTATCCTTCGTGTTAAAAATATAAACTTTGCAACCAAAAACTTTGAAGTAATTAAACTTGGGTTTTCTATTGTTTAATAACTCATAGGGAGTTATTTTAAGGATAGGTCTGATTAGAACTCTATTGATTATGTAGCATGCTGTATTGATAGATTCTGCCCAAAAATATATAGGTAGTTCATACTCACTAATCATGGTTCTAGAAATTTCTTGTAATGTTCTATTTCTTATTTCTATAACTCTATTTTTTTAGGTTTCCTAGGGGATGAGAAGTTATGACTATAGCCATTTTGTGAGAAAAAGGATTCAAACTATTGATTTTTAAACTCACAACCATGTTCACTTCTTACATATTTAATTCTAAGTCCACTAAGATTTTCTACAGTCTTAGTATACTTGGTGAAATGAGAGTAGGATTTACTTTTGTGAGCAAATAAGAAGGTCCAAGTATACCTAGAATAGTCATATATAAGAACATAAACATAGTGATTACCATTTAAACTATAAACTCTAGATGGTACAAACAAATCCATGGGAACCAACTCGATAGGTTAAGAAGTTGAAACTTCTTTATTTGGTTTGAAAGATATTTTGTGTTGTTTACCCTTTTGACAAGGATTGTAGACTTTATCATTTGGAAACTCAAGGTTGGGTAGGTCCTTGACTAAACCTTTCCTAGTAAGATTTCTAATGGAGTGTATATTGCAGTGTTCTATTCTTCTTATGCCAAAGCCAAGACTCTTTTTGAAATACACTTAAGCATGAAACATTTTGAGAGACTGAAGAATCTAATTTAACAGCATAAACATTTTCATTTCTAAGAGTATAAAATATTAGTTCATTTTTAGAGTTAAAAACATTACAAGCATAATTTTCAAATTTAACATGAAATCCATCATCATACAGTTGTGAAATACTAAGAATATTATATTTTAATCCATCAACAAAAAGTACTTTATAAATTAAAACTGAGTTAGAATTACCAATTTGGCCTAATCCAATTATTTTTCCTTTAGAATTGTCACAAATGGTGACATTATCACCATCAGTCATTATTAAATTATTGAAGCATAATTAATATCCTATAATGTGTCTTGAACATCCATTTTCCAAGTACCATAAGATTTTATAGGAGATCTTCAAACAATTTTCCTACACAAAAATCAAACAAAAACATATTTTGGCTCCCATATTTTTTTGGGTCCAGTAACATTAGTAATTATTGATTTAGGAACCCACATCTGCCTTATGGGTTTCCTATAAGCATTATGTAACATATTTTAAAAATTGACTTTATTGGTTCAGAAAAATAAGAGGTAGTAAAATATTTTCCAGAACTAGAACTAGTAGCTGAATTTTCAGTTTTAGGTAGAAAAACAGATTTTTTAGATTTAGTTACAAAAAAAATTTGGTGATATTTCTTGGCCCAGGTTGGTATCCTATACCAATAGTGTATCTAGGGGAAATTTTTTTACCAAGAATCTATGTAAGAGTATTTTTTCCATTGGTAAATTTCTCTAGGTCTTTTTTCAATTGCTCATTAGATAACTTAAGTTCATTATTCTCTTTAAGTAATTGAACATTTTTCTCTTTTTCTACAGAAATTTCATATTTGACAGTTGTATTCAAGACATTTTGTTTCTTTAAAGATTTGTATTTATCTTTTATTTCATTACAATTTTCTTCTAGCATATTACAGTATTCAAATAATTCTTCACTAGTCATATTTTCAAGATCACTTTCATCTCCAGAATAATAAGAATTTTGTACAGGAGACTCAAGGGTTACCTCAGATGTGTTTTTTATAAAACACATATTGGATTTTTCATCCTTTTTATCATGTGAAGACTCTGAGTCACTTGAACTGTCCTCATAAGCACTCCATGTTTCCTTTATGTACTTTTTATACTTTATATCTTTGTCCTCATACCTCTTCTTATATTTTATCTTAGGAAAATCATCCTTTATATGTCCTTTTCTCTTACATTTATAACAGACTATTTCATTAGATTTTTCACTTCCTTTCCAATCCTTTTTATATTTTCCCTTGTTATCATATTTTCCTTTGAAGTTAGGCTTTCTAAAAAATGTCTTTCTTTTATAAAACTTCTTAAATTATCTAACTAATTGAGCCATTTCCTCATCACTTTCTGGGGATTATTGTTCACTACTGTAACTTTCTGCAAGGGCTTGTAATTTCTCCTTTTCCTTCTCTTTAGTTTTGGAAATATTAGTTTTGAAAGCCATTGACTTTCTCTTTGGTTCATCTTCCTCTTTCTTCTTGAATTTTAACTCTTCATCATACATCATCAACTTTCATATCATCTCTTTGACTGGAATCTTGATAATATCACAAGATTCTCTAATTGAGACAGAATTCCCTCTCCATCTATCTAGTAAGCATCTGAGTATTCTCATAATTTACTCCTTAGTTGTAACATCTCTTCCCATAGATATCATTGTGTTCAATATTTCATTAAACCTGAGATACATGTCATAAATAGGCTCATCATGCTTCATTTTAAAGTTATCATATTTAATATTATATGTGTTAAGTCTCATTTCCTTATCACTAGAGGTTCTGTCATGTGAAACAGATAAAGTATCCCAAATTTCATGGGTTTTTTTACATGTAGAAATTTCATTAAACTCTTCATATCTTAAAGAACATTATAAATAATTCATGGATTTGTAATTATTATTATAATAAGCCTTAGTTGGGTCATCCCAAGTGTGCCTATCAGTAGCAGTAATCTTATATTCATCTATAATTGAAGACTAAATTTCAAAACTCATACTTTCTAAGTTCATTTTCATTGTAATCTTCCATTGTGCATAATTGGTTCTATTAAATAATAGAGTTTTGTTGGTATCATCACCTTCAAATATATTATCCATACCTAATAATAAAGTGTAGAATTTTTAAAGAACTAAAAATTTATAACTAATATAAATTTTATGATCTTTAAAACACAACTAAAATCACAGTTGAAAAATATTTTAAACATATTAAAAACTTTGAAAATAGGGATTTTAAAAACTCCTATGCTACCAAATGTTGGTCAGAGTATGACACTTAAGAGGGGTGAATTTATATCCTATAAAAAAATTAAAATTTTTGGTTAAAATATTACCCCCAATTTAAAATAAAATAGGCCAGTTAATCAAGGTAATAAAATTATAATAGCTTGACTGTTCAAATAGCTTATTAGAAGATTGATTAATTCCTAGTAATATCAATATGAGATATTAATACAACTTTTGAAACTATTATAATAATGAAAAATAGTTATAACTACTATCCAAGACTAACTATCAAAGTAAAATTTAGTTTTCTGAAATATTAGTTAAAACAGTGAAAATCTAAATTGAAAGATACAGCGGATAAAACAATTGGTTCAGTCTCAAGCTGGGACCTACTCCACTCCACTTTGTGATCACCTTCCAACAAGAAATATATATATCTAAATCTTTGATCCACACCTTGGATCGGGGTTAACAATAGTGCACAAGACTATCCAGGTCATAAGACCTCTTCCACTATTCTACATGGGAAAACTAACAACCAGGTCAAACAGAACCTCTTCCATAGTTATATGTGGGTAAAACAAAGTGTATAAAGATATTTGAGTGAGGATATCTTGTATCCTATAGTTTAATGCAGGATATAGAGTGTGTTTTAATATAGACACACACTGCTTGAAAAGTAATAAAAACACTACACAACAGAGCAAGGATAATGAAAAAGGATTAAAAATTCTCTAAGTGATGTTCTATGTAGCTCTAAACTTATAGGATATAGCATATGTGATTTTTGAGTCCTCTTATGGAAATATAGTATCGTCAGTCTTGTGCTCTGGTTACCAGTTCAATGATATGTGCTTTGTAGCTTGTGTTCTTCTTAGAGTTATTGTTGTGAGGATGTTTGAGGTTTTGATCCATAGTAGTTCAATCACTATGAATTGAGAGTTCTTAATTTTTTTTATTTAGTGTATGTGTTCTTCTCTATTTCACATACATTCAACTTCTCTAACTCTAACTCTATATTGCTTCAGTGCCATGCCTTTCTTTTGATTTTGGGTTCATGTGTTGGAGCTGACAGGGAGCATGATCTCCACACCTCATACCTTGTACTATTAGGTGAAATCCCTACAAAAAATCATTAATTATATCAGTGTCATTAAATGAATCAAATATGACCATTATAAATAACTTTTAAATTAAATTGGAAATGATGGAAAAATGGTTAAGTATGGAATGGTGTCACAGTTTGTCTTGAAACGGTGTCACAGTTTTTCTTGAAACAGTGTCACTGAAAATGGTGTATTCTCCTTTTCCTTTGAGCATTGAGACAGTTGTGGTGACATAGTTGCATTGAGATCTAGAATTGGTAGAAAAGATGTGGTGTCTAGTTCTTTGCAAAAATATGAAATCGGTAACATGTGGTAATGGTAGAAAGATTGCGGTAGCAGACCCTTTGTGAGATTTGAAACCAATAGCATAGTCACGGTGTCTGGTCCTTTACTAAAATAGGAAATGGTGTCTTGAAAATGGTAACAAGAAACCAGTGTCACGAGCTTTATGAAATCTGGAACTGGTTACAGTGTTAGAGTCACGGTGTCTAGATTACGGTGTCTAAGTCACAATGTCTAGGTTACGGTGTTAAGGACTTTGACAAAATCCAGAATCAGTGGAAGACTTACGGTTTCTTGAACTTATCCAAATATCTGTAAATTGTCTTAAGAAGTAATATTCACATAATGGATTAAGATTAATCATAACCATAATGAAACATAATATAACAATATTAACCATAGGTTTACAAGATTCATACATGATTTGTAAGATATTAAACATGATATGTAATATGGGAAACATGATTCATGATTTGTGAGTATTAAAACATAAGTATTCCAACACCTGCTACCCTTGTTACTGAAATGGTATCACTGAAAAATACCATTGAGGATGGTGTTGAAAATTCCCACCTCCACTAACCTGGTCTCGAGGAACCATTGGGAACTATTTTTGGTGCTTTCCATGAACCCTTCAACCAAAACACACTATCACAAAGCCCTTGAGAAAAGAATATAAACCACTAGCCCTAGAAGGATGAAAATGAATCTGTTGAGGTCAAATATCCATTGTTCGAAACTTCAAAGGTACTAGTACCTGAGACCTACAATCTATAACTCTACTCCTTGAGGAACCCTACCGGTTACCCTATCATGGTAAACCTCCTCATGAGTGCATCTACTCGATCACCTACACCTTCTTTTGAAACTCCAAATACATTGGGAACTTAAAAGAAGTAATTGCATACTGGATAGAAGGATAGAGTGCCATATCAAGACGTCTCACACAAGACTCCTCATCTATAAAAATATATGGGGCAAAACACAGAAGTTTCTTGAACTTGATTCCTAACTCCTACACTGACATGCTCCCCTACTAAAGAGAAAGAAGCTCTTGTCTCTTCAATGAATTCATGGTCGATGAAAGGAACTCTTCCCAGAACTCCTTCTGGAATTCAACCCACCAAACATATACCTCCTTCCACTCTCCCAGATATAGTGTCTTCTACTAACGTGCAGCTCCTCACATCTGGATAACTACCAAAGGGACCCAGTACTCTATCAGGGCCCAAATCAAACTGAAAGTGATATGGAGCTCCTCTATCGATCTCTCAGTATCCACATCTGAAACATTTCCCATGTACTTTACCAAGTCTTGCTGCTAGAAATCACATAATTCCCTCTTCCAAGCCTCATTCTCGTCTATTGGATCAACCCTCTGATGATCAACCAGATCAGCATGGTTAACCTCAACTACCTAAGTTTCACGTTGATAGTGAATAGGATCCATAGTTGTAAATAAAACAATAACTTCATAAGACCAGTAGTGTGTAATTTTATTAAGATTAATTTTAATTAACTTTATCCATTTTAACCTTTCCAAAACAACCCAATTCAAACAATAACACAATTCATTATGATGTATGTACCTCTCCAATGTCTCTACCCTACAAGAAACATTGACTGGAACTATTTCCATATGAACCCATGAAATCCTCATTGTGCCTAACTCCAAACTCCATTATATCTCTCAACCATCACCTTTGATAACCCTCTATCATTACCCCATCCCTCCAATGATTTCACAATGAGGGAGAGAGATAATGACACTCGACTCCCACCTCCAGTATGCCCCGGGTTGCTGACTAGCACTGAGAGTATAAAAAACTAATGAAATGGGAGTCATTACCATCTATAACAAAATAGGATCGAGAGATCAGATGAATCATCCACAAGAAACACCATGAAATAATATAAAAGGAAACTAAAACCATCCCATAATGCACGTATAAATATAATTGATATAGATAAAAGTCTCTCAAGTAAATACCCAAAAGAAAAAGTTAAAGTGGTGACATAGCAGCTATCCAAGGTTTGAGCTAGTAATATCTATAATGGTCCACGTAATCCTCCTGAAAACCTGAAATCAATTTCTATACATAGGTTGAGCATACAAGTATACTCAGTAGGAAATCCAAAGTCTCTCATACACATGAGAAAGAAGCATACTAATGCACCTGTGAGAAAACAAAAGAACTAAGAAGAACCTAAATAGGTCAATTATCCATCCTAACCTCACCAAGTCACGCCCATTAAATAATGCAAGCCAAGTAATATAATATAACATGATCACATCGATAAGGGTACCTTACACTACTTTCCCATTGGTATTCCTCTCTCACACCAAAACGTTGTATATCCTGATGCTCTCATCTCTTCTATTTACCACATCGCCCCACAAGCATGGTCACGTCACATCATGCCTATAGATACCTTGGCTCGCTGCCCCACAAGCACAGTCTCATCATATCTCATCAAAAAACACCTAGTCCACAACACAACCATAACCATAACTAGAGCAGCAGTGTATCATGAAAAATTAGAATATTAACCTTGTGCCCTCCTCCTACCATGCACGACCCCCACCAGAAGACTCCCCACAAGAATGGTCATATCACATCTCACCCAAAAACACCTGGCCCACCACCCCACAAGCACGATCTCACCTCGCAAGAAAACACCTAGGATATCACAAACACTATATAATTCACTAACAAGACTCTGGCCGTCACTACCTATGAAATAACTACCTATCCTGGAAGAGAAAGAGGGAAATATAAGGTACCCATCTATCCATCCTCCTCACTGAATATAGAGAAAAATACCCCCCGTGTGAGTATGCTGGTGTCGGAACATAGTGCTCGACGTGGGTGGGTGAATATATAAATCATAAGAATAAACAAGGTATATATATATAACGACACACAACCCCAACTTATAAGTTCACAATCAAACACTAATCAACTCACAACATCGCCACTTTTTCTACCACCTCTAAATATAGAAAACCACACAACAAGCCACAAGCCCATTAACCAAACTGAACCCCATTCGCTTCAAACAATATTAAATAATTAATTATTCCATCACTACTCAGGAATCTAGCACAAAGAAACCACCACCTCACCTCCCCAAAAGGATGGACAAACAAACCACCTCACAACCCCAAAATAATGACCAACAAACCACCTCACCTCTGCAAAATCATGGCCAAACAAACCTCATTACCTCACCTAAAATCATGGGTAAACAAACCACCATGCCTCCCAAAAAGCACGACCTAAAAAACCATCATTCCCACATTCCCCAACCACACATTGTCATCCCACAATCGTGGATAAACATCACAACACATCAATATAATTTTTAAAAATTTACAAAGGGGATTTTATCATATTCCACTTTATTTTAGGGGTGTTATCACACAAGCCATAATCTTGGGGAAACCATTTTATTTACCAAATATAAGTGGTTTTTAAATTTTCATTTTAGGGTGATACCACCAAAATCACACAAAAATCGATCAAAACACATATATCCAAAGCAAAAAAATCTCCTAACAGACATAATTTTCAATAGGGCATCAATCATGTACAATCCATAATATCACAATAATAGTAAGATGTAAAAACATGCGAATCAAACCCCTTTATCCTTAAATTTCAATTAACCAATTCTATTTTTTTATTAATCCAAAATAACCATAACCCATAGATAAAAAAGAGCACGCCTCTTTCACATGTTATAGAATAAAGAGAAATGAGGGATTCCCTACCTCAAAGAATCTTTTTTGGATCATTATACACCATAGGGAAAAGAAGAATGACTGCAAACCACAATCACACCACGAGAAACCACAGATCAACTTACACTACACCCAAAGATCATCAAAACACAAACCAAAAACACCGCCCAAATGAAAACACACCACCATAGCGAAACTACAAGGAATAACAAGAGGAAACTGATGATAATGAGAGGATAAATCACCATAGATCAAATATGGTATTCCAGGAACCAATCCACATCAGAAGGAATCTCAAAATGCTTGAAAGGGGAGTCATTGGCCACCGGGAATGAGAGAGAGCATAGGGTTTGAAAAAAAACTTGAGTTTTGCGACCTTTAAAACAAGTTTTATAGGGGAATTAAATGATGTTCAATCCATTTACACACCATGTAAATGTCGAAGTTTGGTTTCTGCTGAAAAATGTGTCGCCTTTTTATTATTTAACCCTGAAAATATACACATTGTGTAACACCTCATGAACCTTCCTTCTCAAACTGTGAACCACACTTACATGGTGTGTAAGCTTTACACGTCATGTATTCACCCTACTTCTAGTATTTAACAGTCAAACTTCTCTAGGTCCGCTCTAGGACTCATCTAAGAACCTTTTACACCAAAACTTGGCAAAGTAATGGGTTGTGAATCCATGGACCATTACATAAATAGTGAGGTATTTTCAAGTATCCAATAGATGTATTTTGAAGTATTAAATGAAAAGTAAATTAATTTAAGACTATAATGAGTATGAGTGTAAAATTCTGAATATCTATAATGGATAGTTAGAAAAGTGCTCTCTTTATGAAGCAGATCCCCTCTTAGACAAATAACATTGGTGTATACACATAGGCATGAGAGACATATTACCAGTCCATACTACTAAGATGAATACCTCTATAACACTTTACTTTTCTGGCCTCTTTGTGAAAACTCGGTTGAAGCTTTTCAAGGATAGATCTAAAGATAGTCAATCAATTGGATCTATTCAGTTGCATCAAATCTTCTCACTTTCTATCCTTTTCTAATTCTTTTTTAGCATAATTTTTGAACTGTGTTTATTATACTTTGTTTATTCATTAACATGGGCTCCTGTATTATATTGAATAGTTTTAGACACTCTTTATTTCATTCTTTTACATCTATTATCCCATGTAGAACTATGGAAGAGACTGTGTGTATCATGGACTGCCTGTGTGTGTTTTTTTATTTGTTAAAACCCGATCTAGGTTGTGGATCAGTTTATTCTTTAATAATTTGTTTGGAAATGGGTGATTTCCAAGTGAAGAGTACTAGGTCTCAAATAGAGACTAAACCTCTTATTTTATTCTGTTGTATGGTTTTATTCTTTATTTTCTTTGTTTTTAAAACAAACCTATTTTAGTTTTTCAAAATATCGTAGCAAAACACTACTCTAATTGTTAGCTTTAATAATTGTTTTATATATGGTGTTTGATACAAGTAAAATTGTTTCAAAAGATAAAATATTTTTAAAACTTTTTTAGCTGAGTTTTGATCAGAATTTTGAGAAGTTTTTTTTAAATTTAAAATTATATATTTCTATTATTTTAGTTAACTGGGATGATTTTATAAATTCAGGTATTTATATTTAAGTTTTTTATTAAGAAATTTTAATTGGAAACTAAATTCACCCCCCCCCCCCCGCCCTCTTGAGTTTTCCACTCCGACCAACAAAAATAGACTATTTACCAAATTTGAACATATTGATTCCAAATATGGGATCCATTTTTCAAGATTCAATTATTATAAGTGGCCAAATTTTTTTTTACAATAAGTGCACCAAATGAAAAAATCCCTTTAGAATATTCATATTTAAACATAAAAATAGAATTATTCTTATTCTATGCCTAGTAAAAACTGTTATTTGAATATTTAAACATTTGATTGAATGTATTATCTTTTCATTTCATTAAAATAATTTATCAATATAGATTAATTATAATTTATTTAAATAAAAATACATTATATGCATAAAAACTATTTTTCAGAATAAAAAATTCTATTTACCTTCAAAATGTTTTTATTTTTATTTTTAACAATTTTATAACCAATGAATTTATTTTATACATATGTAAATAATATTTTTTTCAAAATTTAGTTAGCCCAATTTATACTCATCAATCCAACAGATAGATGATAACTTTCACATTAAATAATTATATTTCAATAGTATATCACGATTCGTTTAAACTCGGTGTTTCTTGTAAATCAAGTTATCAAAGAAATTAAATTTATCTGAAGAGAAATATATCATAAAATATCAGTGTATTACATACATAACTCAGACAAAAAAATACCATTAGCTGATATAAGTGACTCATAATGTCTTGGAACCTTGGTTACTCAGAATGGATACCCACTAACAATTCATGGCATCATGGGAACCTCCCCTAGTGATAACTAACTCCACTATCCCTTGCATATTTCTAGTTTACCCTCATTCCCCAAGGTATTCCTGATGTGTTAATGCATTTCCATTCTATTCATGAAACCAAATTCATGTTTCATAAAACATTTTATAAGGTAATCAATTTCAATAAAATTTGTTAAAGGCAAATCCATTTCATTTTTTATGCCCATATTTTCATAAAAATATTTTCTATAGCAATACCACAGTGCTTTCATACTTAAAAAAACATTTCCTTTTCAAAATAATATTTGAGTAAATTTATCAAACACATCATGTGTATCAAAATGGTTTTCAAAAAACCCTTTTTCAGAAAACATTTTACATAACCCTGAAAGATCAATTCACCTCACTTGGATTTCAAATCATAAATTTAATATATCAGCACTAAAGGGGATAATACGAACATAATTCATGCCATGGGATGGACCATGGGGTAGAGACACATACCTCAAGATCGATGAAAACTTTGTGTCCTTCTAAACAGATGATGGGAAACAAAGAGATATGGTCCTCATGAGATTGGATCTACTAATAATATCATCAATTATCTATCCACAACCTTAGATATAACATTCACAACCCGATTATAAAGACCCCAACCCTAGTATCCCAGATCTAGTACCTTAATTTATTACATTGGTACTATGAACAAGTGATCACATCCTAAAGGAGAATATAGTTTAGTGGATTTGGAAAACTAGATACAAACATAAGTTTTACATTAAAACTTGAAAAGAAATAAGACCTAGAAACTCATTTTTAAACATCCCTAATCTTTTAGATTATCCTTGCATGTAAATCATAATATACATCTTGGAATCCTGGGAAAAAATAAAATATAAGAAAGGGGTGAGCTCAAATGCTCAGTAAGGGTAAGAATACAGCGTAAGCTATCATAAATAAACATAAACAATAATTCATGGTGAATAACTAAAAACACATGTCATTAAAACATAATTTTGAGAATAATATGGAAGGAATAAAATATGATCAAAATAATGCCATATAAATGATCACATGGGAATGAAACTTAACCATGGATATTTTACTAGTTGAATAATCACATGGAATATCAATAACTAATCTCATAATGAGGGAATTCATGATGTGGGGAATCATAAACATACCATTTAGGACTCAACCAATAATTCTACATAAATGGGTAAGGCCTCAGCCAAAACCCGATCTAGTTTGTCTCATGAGACCTACCAATTCATCGAGGGGCTACAGAGGTCCATGTCCAACACTTACTAAATTAGATGCATTCCTCATATTAAGTGGGTAGATTATAATCAACATATACATTCATATTAAAACTAGCATATGAAATGTAAATAATTTCCCTAATCAATAAACATAAACATAAACTATCCAGAGTAATATAGAAAATGATATCAATATAGTATATACCCAGTAAAATTGATCATAAACCATTCAATAAAATATGGTAGATGGTATCATAAGATATAAACCTCAATTAATCATAAGAAATTAACATGAGGGTTACCCATGGAAATAAATGGGTATCTTAATCATGTCAAAGGCATAAAAAATCAGTGTATCATAATAGTGCTCATGAAAGAATGGATTCAAATCATACATGGAAATTCATAAGGGAAAATAGGCATATATAATGATAATTTATGTCTGACTAAAGTGAAAACTTGTAAAAAAATTGTTTAAGAAACTTTAGAAATGAGTCACTTCAGTGCAGTTTAAGGGAAAATATAAAATATTATTTACAGAATAAAAAGGAATAATTGTTTTCATAAAACAATAAATAAACTAATATAGATTTTAATGAAAAAAAAGAGTGATTTTAAAAAAAATATTGGTGGCTTAAAATAGATTGTGGATTGTATTTGATAATGGGTAAGAAATTGGGAAGTTCCCTTTAATTGGGCTTACTTATCGGGATGAATTGAAAAGGGAACCATATAAAACATGTATTTCCCCATAAATAAAAGAATAATTGATCTAGGTACATATTTTTTTAACATAAAAATTGAATTTAGGAGGATTACATAAGAATATTTAAGAATTTCATTGGGTTAAATAGGTAGAAAGCATAACCCAAATAAAAAATGGAGGTTCGGGGTGAATCCCTTGCCTTATGTCTGAAAGTGTTCTACACTTGAACTTAATGTTATGGATAATAAAATAATATTCATTAATAATTTAATTCAGAACCTATTAAACATTTATTTTATTTTTTATAATTTTATTGAGTTCATTTATGAAATTTTTGATGAGTTATAATAGTCAATTTTATCATTCAGGAGTGTTCATTTCCATGGTTTTCATGATTGGTTCACTTGTATACATGTATCAAAGATCATGTAAAATGGGAATAGTTATCCATAATTGAAATTTTATGTTATTAATGAAATTTCAAAAGATTAAATGGTCTTATATATCATTTTTTTCAGATATGATGATGATTCATTAGATAAAATGTCAATGACAACAGTTTAGATTATTTTGGCGTTTTTCCAGTCATTGCGCACTAGTGTTGATTTATTAATTAATATTATTTATATGTACTGATTTAAGAACACTAAATAAGTTATAATATACATTTTAAAATATTTTTTATCCATTTTATTGGTTTTATGATTATCCTTGAATGTGGTATTATAAAATGAAAAATCGTTGTCCGCAAAGGTGGTGAATCGATACCTCGCGGACGATGTTTTCATTTTTAGAACAAAAGGGGAAGAGAAGAGAATTAATGGTGAATATATCATTAACATAATAAAATTACATTATATATATGATACTGTAGTTATCATGTTACTTTGGACATTGGAGGTGAGATAAGGATAAGAAAATAAAATAAATTGAAAGAGAGAGAAAGGGGGTTTTACATCTTGAGTGTTGTCTCCTTGAGAACCTCCTTAAGGGACTTGGAAATGGTCTTTTGGTGAGTCTAAAAAGACTATAATGTGGGGAAGAGGTTTGGAATATAAATTAGATAGAATATAATCATGATATAAGGCTTATAAGTTGTGAGAATAATGGGTGGTGAGGGGTGGTATTTATAGTGGGGGAGAGGATTGTTTTTTGATTATTTTATTCATTAGTTTATTATTTTGGCTCAAGACTATCAATAGTGTTTATTCCCATGATTAAATATAGTAACTAGAGAATGTGATTTTGAATCAATTAGTGCTTACCTCATCCATACAAAATCCATGTCTCAATAATTCATTTATTTATCTATAATGTTAAATATCGTAAATTATCATATTTTACTATTCCCTAAAAGTTCAACTCTTTCAAAAAAATAAAAAAAAACTCTCCCTAACCATTTTTTAATGTGTCAATTTCAAATATTTACTCCATTTTATGAAAATATTTTTCTAAATATGATAAATTTAACTTTTAAATAAAATCACCATTTATTCAAAAAAATATTGATTTTAACATTATAACCGATTTTGTGACACTTTTAAAAAATTAATTAAGGTCTCATAAAATTATCTTATAATCATAAGACAAAAAAATATTAATTTATGAATCTATTTTGTGAAAATAGATTTTATTTTAAATTGTTATATTAATTATAAAATTGTAAATAAACATTTATGTTTCACAAAAATACCAACACTTAATTTATCATTTTTAAAACATTTATTTACATATTCCAAGATATAAATATATCGTATTTTCATTTATAAGATACCTAGATTTTATTTATACATTCATAGTTGAGTTTATTATTCTAATTCCCACATTATTGTTCCCAATAGTCACTTTGCTATTTATCAAAAAATGAAACTTATCAGAAAAATTCCAAAAATTTAACCAAAGTAAATTTTGATATTTTTATTTCAAAATAAATTTTATTTCTTAAAATAAAATTTATAAAAGTATCAAAATTTAGTGTTAAAATATGTTCTCCATTAAAATGCGGTGAAACTACCTTTAGAAAAATATAGTCCTTTATGCATAAAATTGGATTCATTCTTATCTTATGATTATAAAATCTTTTGGATGAATGTAAAAATATTTGATTGAATATATAATATATAAATTTCATAATGTGGTTAATGCTATTCATTCCCAGCAATTTAACGGATATATTATAATAATAATAATATTTCATTGTTCATTTTAGCTTTTTTTTGTGTACAACATAAGCAATCAAAGATATTGAATTTATTTAAGAAGATACATACCGTAAAATATTGGAGTGTTACGTTCTCCCCTCCTATAATAAATTGTGTCCTAGTAATTTTGAAATTGAACTTCTAAAAACAAAGGTTGATACTTGAAAATCTCTTTGTGTAAAATCCACATCATAAAGTGGGCTAAAAATACATATTTTTAGTAATAGGGAAAGGAAAATGTGAAGGTCACCACAAAATTAGTCATTTAAATAGGATAATATTAGTGCAAAGTGAAAATATGGACATTGAAAAAAAGTATAATTATCAATTTCTGATGGAGAGTGATAGAGAACATGGTCATTATAAAGTTAACCATTACAAAACTGTAAATCTTTTACCAGTTAAATAGCCATTGATTTCTCAGAATTAAAAGTAAACAGAGGATGTTTTTGTTCCAAAATACTTTTACTAGAGTTGGGGGTTTCATTTACTATCCATATAAGAAATTTAGAAAAATAAACTTACTTTATTCCTTTCCATGTCATAATCTCATCCTTTGGTTGTGCTTCAATCTATCTCCACTTCATTTCTTAAACCAAAATATGGATATTCAAGATGAATTTTTATGCCTGAAGCACTTTTATTAAATTATCCATAAGTAATTCCTTCATCCTTTAAATGTTTACTAAAACAAAAAAGGTTATAACATGTTATCCAATATGATAAATCATACTTTAATCTTAATCAATAATATCCTTAATCCATTCCATAAGTAGTTAACCTTAAGAATCATCCAAAATAAGTCTATCTGAATTCAAATACTAAAGATTTAGAAGAAATTTTACTTAACATCAGATTTTCCCCAAGACAACATAATGTATCTCTCATTGTCACTTACCAAAAATATTAATACCTTGATAACCTTTAACCTTAATGAAAACATGCATGCTTCCAAAAGTAAAATCTTAGGTTGTTGAATATATTCCTTAGATTCAAACATCTAATAATCCCAGTAAAGATACTACGAACCATAAAATCACTAAACACCTTCATGGTCATAAATATTATCCCATAAACATCTATTTTTTATTATTATTTCAAAATAAAGCACATATTAAGGGTTATCTTCCCTCAATCATGTGTTTTCCAAAAGACCATTTTTCTGCCGAATCACTTTTCATGGTACAATTCAACACACGATTTCAAATCCTTAATGAAAAAGTGTGGTTGTACACTCCAATATATTTCATAATTATTACAACCAAAATATCATTTATTAATATACTCTTATAACATAATTCTTTAATTCAAATTCAAGAACATTAATCATTCCACTTCATCAGTAGTAATAACATAAGATTGAATTTGATCTTTTTGCTTCTTCTGAGCTATATTTCCTTGACGCTTGGGAAATTCATTTGTGTGGTGCCCCATATCCTTATAGTTGATGAATTGGACATAGGTTTCCTCTTTACTTCCCTTGAAATCATGACATTGGTGGTCATTCTCTCCACATTTATATAAAACTCCAATTCCTTTTAAGAAAGTACTGAGGTGTTTCTTCCCACGATTATCACATGTGGAAAAATCCTTCTTTCTTTTCTTCTATTTTTCCATTTTTTCTCTTACACCCTCTTTTTCTATTATTTACCTTCAGAATTATAAAACTTGTAGAATTATTTCTCTATCTTTATATCACAAGATATCATATCCTTATATGATGAGAAGGTTTGGGAGACTATTTCTCTTCAAAGAATTGGCTTAAGACCATCAAAGAAATGGAAAATCTCACTCTTTGGATTATATATGTAGTTCGTGGCATGCCTTGATAACCTTGTAAAGTTAGATTCATAATTAGTAATTTTTTCATCCTCTTTCTATCTTAGACTCAATAATTTCATCTCCATATCTACTCATTGTTCGTGATGGACCACCATTGATCTACATCTCCTGGGATATGATAAACTTTCATGATAACTTTCTATATTACATTACTTCCCAAAGCGATAAATATCTTCTCTAAGGAACTTATCCATTTCTCAGCTACAAATGGATTTGTAGTCTCAATTAATTATAGAGTTTGTTGTCTCATAAAGCGGTCTAACATTGTTACACCGCGTTGTGGATCAGGATACTCCATGTGAGTAAGGTTATTGCTCATAACCTGTGTCAGTTGTTCCAGTATAGTTATAATTTGTTTAGATCCAATTGTATCACCAAATACAACATCATTATCTTTCATAGGAGGGAAATCCCTCCATGGAATACATGCATTGATAAGGTTTCCATTCCTTCCACAAGGCACCATTTCTAAAAAATGGAATACACTAGATTAGATCATAACATTATGAAACATAATGTATAATCTAAAACTAGTGAAACACTTAATGTAAATTGAATAATTTATGCATATCTAAACTCGTAAACATAGTTTGTTTGGGATATTAATCTATAGTTATCCTCAAAGTCTATCATAGGGTTATGTTCTCTAATATAAGTTGTCCTAGATATAGTTTCCAAAGTTTCTACTAAACTTGTACTGATACCAACTGTAAAACCCTTGACCCTAGTAGCTCGGAGTTTTTGTCTTACTTTATTACATCGGTACTATGAACAAGTGATCATATGCCAAAGGACAAAACAGTTTAGTAGCTTTGGAAAACTAGATACAAAAAATAAGTTTTACATTACAACTTGAAAGGAAATATAACATAGAAACTCCTTTGTTAACATCCCTATTCTTCTAGATTATCCTTGCATGTTAATCATAATATACATCTTGGAATCATGGGGAAAAATAAAACGTAAGGGGTGAGCTCAAATTCTCATTAAGGGTAAGAACATAGTGGAAGATATCATAAATAAACATAAACAACTAGGCAAGGTTAATGAATAAAATCACATTCCATTAAAACATAATCTTGAGCATAATATGGTAGGAATAAAAGATGATCAAAATAATGTCACATAAATAATCGCATGAGAATGAAACTTAACCATGGATATTCTAATAGTTGAATAATCACATGGAATATCAATAATTAATCTCATAATAAGATAATGTATAATGTGGGACATCATAAACATGTCATCAAGGCCTCAACCAAGAAGTCTACATAAATGGGTAAGGCCTCGGCCAAAACTCGATCTAGTTTGTCTCATGAGACCTACTGATGCATTGAGGGGCTATTGTGGGCCCCACCCGACACTTACTAAGTCTAATGCATTCTTCATATGAAGGGGGTGACACATAATTAACATATACATTCATATTGAAACTACCATATGAAATGTAAATAATTTCCCCAATCAATAAACATAAACAAAAACTATCCAGAGTAATATGAAGAATAGTATCAAGATCATAAATCCCTAGTCAAAATGATCATAAACCATTCAATAAAATATGGTAGATGGTATCATAAGATATCAACCTCAATTAAGTATAATAAATTAACATAAGGGTTACTCATAGAAAGAAATGGGTATCATTATCATGTCATAAGGCATAACAAATCAGCATATCATAATGGTGTCCATGAAATAATAGATTCAAATCATACATGGATATTAATAAGGAAAAATAGACATATATAATGATAATTTATGTCCAACTGAAGTGAAAACATGTAAAAATAGTGTTTAAGAAACTTTAGAAATGAGCCACTTCAATGCGGTTTAAGGAAAAATATAAAAGAGTCTTTAAAGCGTGCAAAGGTATAATTGTTTTCATAAAACCATAAATAAACTAAGATAGTTTTTCATGACAAAATAGTGATTTTAGAAAAATATTGGTTTCTTAAAATAGATTATGGAATGTATTTGATAATGGTTAATAAATTGGGAAGTTCCCTTTAATCAAGCTTACTTATCGGGAGGAATTGAAAAATGAACCATATAAAACATGTATTTCCCTATCAAATAAAAAAGAATTGCACAAGGTTTATATTTTTTGAACATAAAAATAGAGTTTATGAGGAGTGCATAAGAATAATTAAGAATTACCTTGGATTAAAGAGGGAGAAATTTTAACCCAAAGGAAAAATGGAGGTTCGGGGAGAATCTCTTACCATATGTCTGAAAGTGTTCTGCACTTACACTTAATGTCCTCGATAATGAAATTAGATTCATTGATAATTTAATTCAGAACCTATTAAACATGTATTTGATTTAGTAGAATTTTATTAAGTTCATTTATTTTCTTTTTAATGAGTTATAAGATTCAATTTCATTGTTTGAGAGTGTTCGTTTCCTTGGTTTTCATATTGGTTCACTTGTGTACATGTACAAAAGATCATGTAAAATGGGAATAGTTATCCAAGATTGAGATTATATGTTATTAATGACCATTCATAAGATTAAATGATCTTATATGTCATTTTTTATATATAAATACATTAGATAAAATGTTAATGGAAACCATTTAGATTATTTTTTCCTTTTTTGATCATCACACACTAGTTTTGTTTTATTAATTAATATTATGTATATATACTGGTTCTAGAATACTAAATAAGTTGTAATATACATTTTAAAATATTTTTTAACTATTATAATGGTTTTATGGCCAGCCTTGAATGTAGAGACCCAAATCTTGACGTACATGTACATTACATTACTTTTGTGGAAAACTAAATACATGACACAAACAGACGCCCAAAGACCGTGTTAGTTTAGTGTCTTTGGAAACTCGGAACATAATCTTCTAATCATGGTGAAATATCTTCAATATCTCTTGTAAAGATCTTCCCCTTTGGTTTTCTTACCTAAAACCTTTCTTTATATCCTGGGGAAAAGAAAACATAAAAAGGGTGAGCTCAAACGCTCAGTAAGGGTAAACATGGAGAACATAAAACAATCCTTAAACATTTGAACGTAAGAACATGAACATAAAACATAAAAATCATGAGTAATGACATAAATCTTGGAAATGCATAAGGCATAGATCATAAAGGAACATTAAACATGATAAAATAGCATGGGAATAAAACATGTAATTGTAGAAAACCATTAAGAACGTGATATGATTTCCATAGTAACCAAGGCATTGCTACCAAGACCATCATAGTGGACAAAGTCCATTACTGAATCGGGTTTACTTGTCGTTCCAGCCCTGTATTTCTGAACCGGATTTTACTTGTCGTTCCAGCCATGTTTATCTCATGAGATATAAATCTTTACCCAATTCATTGGAGGGAGATATAGGTCCCACCCATCTCATAATGAAATCATTAATTTGTGTGCCACAAAATAAAAATAAATCATTCATAATAACCCAATGAATAAAATGGGTTTCATAAACATCATTTCATCATGACATAATCCATATAAAACAAATGGATATCATTTCATCATAATAAAAATCAAACCATGTAAATAATAGAGACATTATACTTGAAACATAAACATTCTAAATAATGTCATCTTAGATGTAAAATAGTGTTGACAAAACACTTGAAATGAATTCTTGAGGAAAATATCCTTTCTTCTTCAAAATCATTTTCTTTTCACAAAATGCGACGCAATTTTAAAAGAAAATGATTTTATTGAAAATAATCATGAAATATTGTAGAGTAAGCTTCATGAAGAAAAGGCGATATGAAACTATAAAAATCCATTCATGCCGTATAAGTTAAAAAAACATTCTCCTCGTACTTTTACCGAAAAAGTCAAAAAATACCTCGTATGGTAAACAAAAGAATGATTCCTTCCATAAAACAAAGTAAAAGTAAAAAAGGAGTAAACATGACTTTAAACATACATGGAAGAATATTAAACACTTTATGAAAACATTTTTATGGACATGGATGAAAAATATAACCCCAGTAAATAATTATGTATAAGCAATCCTGGATAAAAATGAGATTGCAAAATTTTCCCTTACCTTAGGTCCAATTTCTTCCGTACGTGTCTGAAACTCCTGTATAGTGGGTTTAAACATATTATTAATTGGTAAAGGAACCATAATAATATTTATGATATCATATATGATTCACTTAGGACTTTATATTACTCGTTCTTTTGTCTATTCCATGTTAAAGCAGCGTTTTGGGTAAAATTATTTCATTTATCGTACGTTTTTCGACTTGTTGTTCTTGATATTATTACTTATATCCTGATTTAATTAATTCCAGAATATAAAATATTATTTATATATAATATATATTCAGCATATAAATATATATGATAGATCGATAAATGGAATTAAATACACCATTCATGGAGACGGTAGGTCGTACGTACGCATGAACGCTGTTTTCATTTCCTTATTGAATTGAATGGAATTAAGTAAATGAAACATATATGTACATAAATCCAGTATCATTATTATTTCATATCTTACATTATTATTTATTATATATAATTTATAATCATACTTGAATGGTTAATCATGGAGAATGAATCTCATCGCGTTGTGGAGACGGTAATTCGTACGTACGCACGAGCGATGATATCATTCTCATAATTATTGAATGGAATTGGAGTGGATGATATAATTTATCAGAATCAGTATGATGTTATAATAATCATATATAGATATTATTTCTACCATTATACCCATCCAAGTAAGGTGGTGGTGGAAAACAGATTACAGCACGGCGTGGAGACGGTATTCCATACGTACGCACCCGCGGTGATTTCGTTTTCCGTAGGATAGATAGAAGGTGAAATGGGGTTGTTTAATATTTATAATAACCTATTAGTATATGAGTGATATTTATGTTATTAATTTATAATTAAACAAAAAAATAAGAGGGAGTAGAAGAAGAAATAAGTTTGAAAGAATCGGTAAAGGATATTACTTCTTCTTCGATGCGCCTCTTCTTAACCTCCTCTTAGGGCACTAAAGTTAGTCTTTGAAGAAAACCAGGACCTCTAGTAGGTTTCTAGGGAAGTGGATAAGATAAATGGACAGGTTTTTTCCAAGCTTAAAGGCTCAAAATGTTGTGAAGAGGAGAGGGAGGAGGTGCCTTTTTATAAGGGAGGAGAGGGGCACTTTTGGAAAGCTCTAAAATATTAATTTATAATAAACTCAAACCCCACTTAAAAATCTCCAAAAATGAGTCAAATATGAATATTAGATGAGATAGGGTTGTAATATCATCAACAAATAAAATTTAGACATGTTGGGATTTTATTTTAAACCTTATCAACTTTATTTATCCTTATTTAATCTATTTAATTTTATTTGTGGTAATAATATTCTAAATTTTAAATTGTTATAAATAATTACTTATGTGTTGTTAATTATCAATAATTGGATACTTTATGACATTTTAGACCATATAAATTTCAATTTATAATTTTTAAATATTTTTGTGATTTTTAAACAATTTAATAATATGTCATTTTTATAAAATAACAATAGTATCAATTTTGACACTATTCATTTATTTGAATTTAAATAAAATCCACATAGATGATATATTCAAACCAAGATGTTTAATAGATTCCTAACATATCATATACATCTATAAAATTTATGGAGAACATTAATTACTTCGTATAATATTTATTTTAATATTTTTAAAACCATTTATTTGATATTTCAATCAATAAAATAACTTCTTCATCACTATTGTGTCATCATTAATGATAATTATTTAATCCCTAAAAATTATAAATAAATTCTCATGATGTATATAATTTTATTATCTTTCTGGAGAATATTTATATTCAAGGTGTTATGAAGTTTATCACTAAATTAAAACTATTACACATATAAGATATAAGAGAGTGATATGTTGTCCCTTTCTTTGGTTTTAATTATAATTATATCATTTTCATGGTCAATGGTCCATGAAACGAATCCATTCCAAGCCTTAGGTGATATGGGACGACTTTTATTCATTCAATAGAATTTTGGAAGGTGTTAGGGTAATTTTATAATCTTATTTTTACCCTTAATTACCCGATTTACCTTTAACTGTAGTAAATAAAAATTACCGTAGTTACTATTCATAATATCAAAGAAAATAAAATTAACCTATTAAAATAATTTGGACCCAATGAATCCAAATATGGAATAAATTTTTCAAAATTCAAAACACGGAAGTTTCATTAATTAATTTAAAATTAATCTCATTGTTAAGAAAACGGGTTTTAAAAGTTAAAACATTGTCAAAGATTGAAATGTTTTTACCTATGAATTCAATGTAAAATTAATGGATATGAATTGAATTATATTAAATGATAAAAATATATTCTATTTATACTTTAAAACCATTCAATATTATAATTTAACCATATAAATTATCTTGATGAAAAAATTTGTTTTTAATTAAAATTTAGCGTATTTTTACTATTAATCAAAATATGAAAGTTATCAGAAAAGTATCAAAAATTTATCCAATGTAAATTTTTAAACATTTATTAAAAAGAAGAAGTTTAATTTGTCAAATTTAACTTATAAATATGTCAAAAAATAGATTTAAAATGGGTGCGCCATCAAAAGGTGGAAAAACTGCATTTTTTGAAAAATACTTATTTTACCCGAAAAAATTGTTTTGTTCTCATACCATGTTCTATAATATGTGTAAGATGAATGATATTATTATAAAATTAAAAATGTGGTTAATACTATTCATAACGGCTAGTTCATAAAAACAATATATCGTTGTTTAGTGAAACTCGGTATTGCGTACAACACAAGCTATTGAGGAAGGTCGCTCTTTCGTGCAACACAAGCCAAGAATAGTGTTTGCGTATACTACAAGATAATATGGTGTTGCGTATAGTGCAAGCTAATCTTGGTGTAGCGTACAACACAAGACATCAAAGAAATTAAAAAAAAAATTATTTCTTATAAAATCTTGGTGTGTTACATTGAAGGTGGTATTAGGAAATGGAAAATCGCCATCCACGAAGGTCGTGAATCAACACCTCATGGAAGATGTTTTCATTTTTAGAACAAAAGGGAGAGAGAAGAGAATTGATGGTGGATATACCATTAACATAATATTATTCGAGTATATATATGATACCAGAGCTATCATGTTACTTTGGATAGGGGAACTGAGAGAAGGATAAGAAAAGAAAAGAAATTGAAAAAAAAAGATTTACCTCTTGAGTGTCGTCTCCTTGAGAACCTCCTTAAGGGACTTGAAAATGGACTTTTGGTGAGACCAGAAAAACTAGAACATGGGGAATAGGTTTGGAAGAGGAATTAGATAGAATATAAGCAAGCTCTAAGGCTTATAATATGTGAGGAGAATGGGTGGTGAGTGGTGATATTTATAGTGGATGAGAGAAATGTTTTCCTATTATTTTATTCATTAGTTTACAATTTTGGCTCAAGACTATCAATAGTATTGATTCTCATGACTAAATATAGTAACTAGAGCATGGGAGTTTGAACCAATGAGTCCTTACCTCATCCATACATCTTGCATGTCTCAATAATTCATTTATTTACCTATAATGTTAAATACCGTAAATTACCATACTTCATTATTCACCAAAAATTCAACAATTTCGGAAGAATCCCAAAAACTCACCCTAACCATTTTTTAACGTGTAGATTTCAAAAATGGACTTCATTTTATGAAAATAAATTTCTAAATATGAGAAATTTAACTTTTAAATAAAATCATCATTTATTTGAAAAATATCGATTTTAACATTATAACCGATTTTATGACACTTTGAAAAATTAATTGAGATCTCATAAAATTATAATATAATCATAAGACAAAAAAATATTAATTTATGAATCTATTTTGTGAAAATAAATTTCCTTTTAAATCATTATATTAATTATAAAATTATAAATAAACATTTATATTTCAAAAAAAATATCAACACTTAATTTATCACTTTTAAAACATTTATTTACTTATTCAATATATAAATATATCATGTTTTCATTTATAATATACCAAAATTCTATTTATACTTTCATAGGTGATGTTATTATTCTAATGGTCGCATTATTATTCCCAACGGTCACATTGCTATTTATCAAAAAATGAAACTTATCAAAAAAATACCAAAAATATAAACAAAGTAAATTTTGATATTCTAATTTTAAAATGAAGTTTATTTTTTCAAATAAAATTTATAAAAGTGTCAAAATTTAGTATTAAAATAGGTGTGTCATTAAAAGGTGGTAAAAATGCCTTTAGAAAAATATAGACCTTTTATGCGTAAAATTTAATTCATCTGTGTCTTATGCCTATAAAATCTTTTGGATTGATGCCAAAAATATTTGATTGAATATATAATATATAAATTTCATAATGTGGTTAATACTATTCATTCCCGTAAATTTAACGACTATGTTATAATATTATTATTATTTCATTGTTTGTTTTAACTGAGTGTTGTGTGCAACGTAGGTAATAGAAGATATTGAATTTATTTAAGAAGAGACATACTGTAAAGTATTGGGGTGTTTCATCAATTGGTTTCCAACGGATCAAGGGAAAGAAAGATCAAGGATAGATTTAGGGAAAAGAGGAGAAATCGAGTGATAAGGGCTCCTGCTTGACATCCAAGAGACCCAGGTTTTAAACTGGGTGGGAGCGAATTTTCGAGCACTGTAGTAGTACTGTAGCAGGTGTTATTCGGTACTGTAACAGCCAGAATTATTCATCTGATTTGGGTGTTCGGGCTATTGGTTTGGGCCTACGGGTCTCAGGGTCTTCAAACCATCAAAGGTCTTCGGGCCATAAGGCCTTCAGACCATCAAGGTCTATGGGCCACAGAGCTTTCAGGCCATAGAGACTTGGAAGCAACCTGGGAAGATCACACAGAAGCAGCCCCATAAGGGGATTCAGAAGTAGCATCTACCAGAGCAAAGCTAACCAGATTGGAAGAACGAGAAGGTGTGACAATTGTCATCAGTACCAAACTCCATGCAGCTCTGCATTGGGGACATGCTAGATGACCGACCATGCAAAGCGGAAAGCTACAACCTTCAATGTTGAAGATGCTAGGGAGGGAAAGTTCCAAGGGCCAAGCTCTGGGCTTCGGGTCATGTATTAGGTCTTGTGTCTTTGGACCTTCAGATCATGTAATGGGTCTCGTGCCACTGGGGCTACAGGTCATGTAAGGGTTCTCCATAATCCCTTAAAAGAGAGATTATCCATAATAAATAAAAAAATCTAAAGGCCTTCAGGCCATTTAGGCAAGGGGAGACACTACTATAAAACAAAGTTTTATCGGCGTTAAAAAGCGCATTTATCAGCGCTAAAAAAGCGTTGATGATCGAGACGCAAGTGCTGATCAAAGCCCCTTTTATCAGCACTGATAAAAATCAAAAAAATAATAAAAAAATATGTAAATTGGAGGGTAGACTCACCCCTCCTTTTAACAGTGTGTGACCCCCCCTTCAACAGCGCTAGGAAGCCCCACCCATGCGTGCCCCCGCCACTGCTTTAACAGCGCTAGGCACCCCCCCCCACCCTTTAACAGCGCTAGCCCCCCCTGCACCCGCCCGCGCACCCCTGCCTCCACTTGAATTCAAACCCGAGACCTCTCCCTTACGCACATGCACCTTTACCACTCGTCCATCTTGTTTCGTTCTCTGTTTAATAATATATATATTTATATATATATATATATATATATTTATTCGTATATTAATATAGATTTATATTAATATATATTTATTTATTTATTTATTTATTTATTTATATATTTATTCGTATACTAATATATATATATATATATTAATATATATATTTATATATGGTTAGTTATATTTATATATTTATATATTTATTCGTATATTAATATATATTTATAAGATTATTTTTAAATACATTTTTAAAATATTTTTTTGTGTGTGTTTATAAATACATATATATACAACATACGTACATACATACATATATATATTATATGTGTATCTGTAAGTATAATTATACATACTTATATATATTTATATATAGTTACATATATTATATATTAATGTGCATATACATATGCTAGAATATATAGATAATATATATCAGTTTGTTAATACAGATACACACTAATACACACACAGACACACACACATTATATAGGTATATAAATATTCATATATTTGTATTTTAAATAAAATAGATATTAGTTTTTATTTAGATAAGGCTTATATATTGAGAAATATATTTTATATGTAAATATGTTCAATTATTTATTTATAAAATTAAATTTGTATGTGTGAATACATAAAAAATATGTACATATTGTTATATATTTGATTATAAATAACAGTACATTGTGAAAAACGATAAAATTTCAAAACCATAATATCAATATGAATGTAATCCCTGTGAATAAATTCCGTTCTTATTGAAAAAAGGAAAAAAGACCGACTTAAACGAGTTTGAAATTCCATCAAATGTTAAAGAATTTGGGTATCCTAACTAAAAACTTGGTTTTGGTGGCCTTATGGTTCTTTTTTGGCCTTGAAAATTATGATAGAGGGTTCCCCTATATTATTAGTGTGTAGAGCTCATTACAGTCTTCGATTTGATATGTGGTAGAGCTCAAATGGACACTCAGATCAAAAGTTATGATCGTTTGAATTTTGAGTTACGTTTTCAACTTATTTTAGATCTTTTATTGATTTTTTGATTTTTTTTATCTTCAAATTGTTATTAAATGGTTATTACTCGATAATAATTAACAAATTATTAATTAATAATATTTTTTAAAATATTTTATAAGTCATTTCACTAAATATCTTATATATTAAGTGTAAATGTCAATTTATACTTATCTAAAACATATTTAAAAAATATATATTATATTTATATTAATATTTATATATTTATATATTAATATTTTATTTTTTATTTTATTTTTTTGAAAAATATACCCTTTATCTACGCTAGTAAAAAAAGCATTGATAAATACCTTCATCAGCGCTGATAAAGAGGGTTCCTTTAACAGCGCTAAAAAACACTGATAAAGAATGTATCTTTATTAGTGTTTTTTTAGCGTTGTTAAATGGTGGCGTTGTGTAAAGTTATTTCTGTGGTAGTGAGAGTCCTTTAGAGCATCATGGAAGGGCGGGTTCGAACTAATGAGGGGCCAGGAAGAGATTAGAGTTAAAAACAACAAAGGGTATCAGGGGTAATTTTCCGTTCTAAGAAGTTCAGATCGGGTCGCATAGCTAGGTTGCATGGTTAGACAAACCTTGCGGTAGCCACGATCCCTTGAAAACCAAGTCGCACGGTTTCCTGGGAATAGACACACGGTTTGACAAATTGTGCTCAAGTTGTACAACATCCACTAAACTGAACCAAACCCATTCGTTCGCAAGGTCTGCTTGGCGACTTGCACGGTTAGACAAACTGTTCTCGAATTGTGCAAATCGTCACTGAAAACTCACAGTCATATTGCACAGTTACCGCACGGTTAGCACTAACCATGCTCTGAAACCGTACGGTTGGCCTATTTTATTCGAAATTCCAAATTTTCAAACCACGACTCCCAAAATCCTTTTGAACCTGAGAGAGAAACCAAACTCGAAATTAAGCATACTTGTGACCCGGAGGGCATCACACCATGACGTTGCACACGCCTATGTGCCGTAATACTACCCCGCACTGCAACATTGCCTCTCAGCTGACATTTTAGCTTAAATTCCTTCTTCTTTAGAGTCTCCTATCGGCAACTCTAACCCCCTGAGACTCAAAAGGTAACGAGTCCTGAAGCTCTGGATCATTATACGACATGTCAATCCAATGTTCGTTATGCTCAGACTGATTGAAAAAGTAGTTTAAATTTAAAAAACGATTATAAAATATTAATATGTTGAAAATCAAACGAACACACATTGTTTATTGACCAAACTTTTAATTTAAATAATCTACTGGGTTCTAATTGTTATATTTTTGTTTTTTTACTGTACTAACTTTTATTTTCAATTTATTTGATTTTTCGTTAAATGAGATTATGAGTGTGGAGCTTGAAAAACGATTGAATGAAGTTATTTACGTGCTTATGAAATTATATATCATGTAGGCATATAATGAATTTTTGAATTATGGTTGTTTTATTGTTTTTAAAAAATATCAGTTGCGGAGTGTATTTGGTGTGATTAAAAAAAATTGTCTCCAACAACCACTGTTTGGTAGTCGTTACGGGCTCCCGTTGGCTGGTCTATAATGACCGCCAAAGGGGGGTCACTATAGCCAGCAACAGTCTAAAAGCGACTGTACGTTAGTACATGTTGCCCCCAGGGCCAGGCTTAGTGGCAAAATGGAGGGTGTCGAGGAGGTCTCAGGTTTAAGTCTGAACGTCTTTTCGTTCGTGTGTTTCTTTGTAATTTTGTAATTCCCATCCCAGCATATAACATCATTACAGTCATTTCTATAATTCAATAAATTAATAATAACATTAACTAAAGACATATGGCTGAATACAAAAAGTTGACTATGATTTATATTTATTTAAAAATGACATTTTGAAGTATATTATAAAAAAATCATAATTCCACAACAACAAAAATATAAAACTAAGTGACGTCCCTTTCTCGTAGATTCTCGTATGGATTTGCATCATTCAATTCATCGCTACCCACCGTTCATATTACTCCAAATTTTTAAAAACAAAATTGCAATAAAAGGTTTGCCATTGACATAAAAAATATATATTATCAATCCGATTAAGACAGTAGGAATATTTATATTTCTGAAAAGAAAATACGGAACGGTGTCGTTTTCTGGGCTAGTTTTAAGGGCCATACATCTCGACAGACACGATCATTATCTATCCGCATGTCGTCTTAGAAAGCATAAAAAAATCACAATTTAATATTAAAGTTTTCATATAAATAAAATAAGTATTCTATGATTTTTAAGGATACGTAACGTTCGGCCATAAATTTGTTCCTCATTTTCCTCAATTTGTTTCCCAGTGTTTGCGACACCTGCCCGTCAATCAAGATATATATTATTTTATATTGTTTAGTATTTATATATATTTATTAAATTATAAATACACATGAGATGATAATCTTTGTACTGGTTGATGAACAAGACCGCTTCTAAAATGTTAAAAACATGGTGCTCGATATCCATCTCTTTAATGATAATATTGATATAAATAAATTAATAAAATGCTAAATTTTGAAAAGAATAGATGTGTGTGATTCAGAATCGAATAAAAGTTAAGCCATACATTCATTAGCATTACTATATTTTAAAAATAATAATATTTTTTTGATATTTTATTATCACTTTCCTTATTCGAGGATGTAGTATGTAGGAGCAGATGACCCATGTTTACTAGGAATCACTCATTGAAGATCAACAATTTGAAATAATTGATACCTATCATGATGATATTTCAAAAATTACTCGGATGTAATTGCAAAAGCTATAGATTCATTGAATACATAAGTGTGTGTGACCCATAACACTTAAGGTCATTACTGCCTTAAAAACTTCCATGGTTTGTAAGCTATAGTCCCTCAAAGAAGGTAGTTGTGGAAGGATACCTCTACATAGCTAGTTAGTAGGGTAAGGACTCATTTGTTAACATAAGCGCTCCAATCTTACATTATAGAGGAAAATGATTGCAATCACACTGTATAGCTTGAATGCAATCACTTACGGTCATAATATTATATATATTGCAATCATAAATGACTTCTCAAACATTGTAAAATAATTCCATCCTATTAAATTTCACTACAATGTTATTAATATCCATGTACCAAATGTGCAATTAATACACATAAACCAGAGTTTTTCAATTTTTTCTTAGAGGCTAGACGTTGCATTGTGGTGATGGTGTCAACCTTAGATATTCAATCGTAGGAAGAACCTGGTTTTTAAAATGAATTAATAAATATATAAAGGATTTGACCAACTCCATGGGTGGAATACCTTTATCATGTGACATGGAGAACATTTCTATCACAACATGAAAGTCATCATATAATATGATTGTTTTGAAGTTTCATGACGATTTAAACCGCCGCTGAATCATTGAGCAACAATTTAATAAACCACTACGTATATCATGTCATCAATACATAGACGATGGTTTAGTTTTATTTAATGACAATTAGTATTTTCTGTTTTTGTTCATTTAACGACATTTTATTTGGAAAAAATATTTAAATGTATATATATAAACCCACCACAAAAAGTTTTATTTATATATAATTCTTTTTTTTCAAAAAAATCACCATTAAATTTCTTAGCAGTGATTAACTTAAACCATCGCTAAACTAAGAAAAATAAAAATAATAATAAAAGAGAATTTCACTAAGCATCCACTAATTAAACAAAACAATATATTCCATAATAATATAAAACACCGAAATATTTAAAACAAATATATTTATCATAAGCATGCTCTTAAGTTTAAAAACACTTTTAAATGTGAAAAATGCACATTGAGTCATTCCGACCAAATCACATGTCAAATTGATGAACAACTTGTTCTTACATGCCATAAATTAATCAGTGACCACTTAACACTTTTATATTTGCTCGAGGTTATTTGCTTAGTTTGTGAAACTTGTGTATTTTTTTTACTTAAAAAACACTTAAATATAAAAAACGAACTATAAGTCATACTGATCAAACCACATGTGAGATTGATGTGTGGTTTGTTCCTACACATAACATATTAAACAATGATCGTTGTCCTACACTTTCATGCTAGTCTATGGATGCTTGCTTGATTTGTGCATTTGAAACACATTTTTGACTTTAAAAACACTTACAGATAACAACTATAATGAACCGACTTAGACCATCTTGTCCCGATACCTGATCTGGTCTACCACAAGGCCCGAAGAGCATTCTTAATCTTCACGAGTTGGAAACTAGTGAAAAATAACTTGTTGGGAAAAATTTCACCAAAAAACATATAAAACAAAGGGACACATTTGAATAAGGAATTCGACACAACTATTTTGTATATTGGATAAGTCATCCATATGAAATAAGTAGTTTGAGATATCAAAAAATCAAGCAATGTATAAGAATGCACAATTCAACTTAGTAAATCAAGAGACATAAAATGGAAAACTTATCCAAATCAACCAGACTTCATATATAGCCAAGCTCTATACATAAACAAAGATGAAACCAAAAATGATATCAAAAGGAAGGAGAATTCCATTGTGACTTGATACAAGAGGTACATCTCTGGTATTTATCGAAATATAAGACCAAATCAAAATAGCCCATCTCCTCATTACAAGTGGGCTAACTCCACTTTCCACAACCAACATATACTCGAATCATTGCTAAGGATCGTCCACTATAACAAGTGGTGGAAAGTTTTGGAGATATGCTCTAAAGCCCACTTTCATGTGATGTACAAAACCTACATGTTTCCCATGCATGTCATATTGGACGAATGACTATTTGGTAAGGCAAGTTATATGATACCATGCCACTGTCTACAAATTGTACGGTGGATGGACATTAAGTGTTAATGTTCAAGTGATCTTCCATGTTGGATATCATTTATCAAGTGCTTCATTAGATGAAACACATGGGAGAATTAGAGCTGGCTGAAGGTCTCAAAGGGCTTGTAACCATTTCTATTTACTCATGCGTTTTGTAACACATTAATAAATGTTGCATGGAGCTCGGGATCATCCCATGGCTTAAATAAGGAACCACTACAATTGAGATGGTTTGTTCAAGTATGTTCCTAGCTAATACTTTCTCTTCTGATAGCTCACTCTCCTCCTCCTCCCTTTTCCACCCTGATATACTAGCATATCGTGGGTAGAGGAGACTCCTACTCGAGTGCCGAGTAATTCAGCACAACCCGTGGGCACACCATGGAGGATGGATGTCTTTTGACTACCACATTGATGATCTTAATGAAACACACAATATAAAGACAAAAGCATTGACTATCTTCAGTGAAAGGTACACAGTTCTTCATTTTATAATTTACACATGGTTTTGGGTATCTCGTATGGTGCTCCTGCATATGGTTTCTTATCGCTTCTGAGGTATTAAACAAGTTTTGTTTCATCCTAAGAAACCTAACAATGGTGTTGGACCAATACCATGTTGTTAGATTCTTGAAATCATATTGTAAATTGGAGTTTTCGAATGGTGCTATAAAACCAAGCACTAAATCATCTTAAGTGATTTGACGAGTGTCATTAAATACGGCCGTTTGAGGCGTTGAATGAGATATCTCCACACTCACCACTACAAATCGGGGCTTTAACAACTCTAGCTAAGAGGTTTTATCAGTGCTTAAAAAGTACTAATATTGCTAGCGATGTTAAAAGGGTTTTTTTAACAACTCTAAAAAAATGATGTTAAAGACACCCTTTAACAACGCTGAAAAAAGTGCCGAAAAAATCATCCTTTATCAACACCTTTTTGTTAGCATTGTTAAAGGGTTCATTTAAAAGCACTATTTTTTTACCATTGTTGAAGGGTGCTTTTAACAACACTTTTTTTAGTAACAACTCTAAAAAAGAACAATTAAAAAATATGGAAAAAATTAATTTTTTTACGCACATCACCTACCTTTCTCAGCGCTTACAACCCCCTTTATCAGTGGTTTTCACTACCCATCTGCCATCACACACCCCACCCCCTACCTCAGTGTTAGAAGGCTACCCCAAATTATTGCGTGTGTCTGAATTTGATCCCTAGACCTCCCTTATGCGACTAAAGCTCTTTACCACTATGTCATGTGTGTTTTATTGTATATTTAACAACTTTTATATTTATTTGTATATATTTTAAAATGTGTGATATATATATATATATACATAATTATATTTATTTAAAGATATTATATATTAATATTCATTTATATATATTAGAATATAATTATATATATATATAAGAATATAAATGTATATATAAATGTTTATTAATACACACACATATGTATATATAAAAATTATATATACATATAGGAGGGATGATGAAGGCGTTTTGGTAATGGCTCCTGCTAAAGGTGGTGAGTGAAACTCTACTGTTGTCTCTAATCCATATCTCTTTGGTTTAGTGCTCCACACTGGATGTTTTGGGAAATCTATTTATGAGATTCCTGTTTCTGAAGGACTTCAATTTGAAGGCCTCCCCGATGTCCCACCTTGTCTCTTTTCTTCTCAGTCCGATGTGATTGCTGATGCGACCCTGACGGAGAACAAATATGGCGATGGTGGATCAAGGGGTGGATGTTTTCATACTCATTTTCAAGAGGTCCCGCCTGAGGGTGGGGATGGAGAGAATGACAGTGTCGCTATGCGAGGAGCAAACTGACATGAGAGTTGAGATCCTGGTTGTGACAATCGATAGATGGCGTGGGATCCCAATGGCGACTGGGTTTGGGGTCCTTTTGGATATGGAAATGGCATGATGGTTAATGGAAACAACGATTGTTGGTGTGATGTGCAGGTAGGTCCAACATGGGTGGCCCGACGATGGTTACAGATGGTGGGATTTGTGGGATGGCTCCGATGAGCACCTCGAGAGTGTGACGGGGATGAAGGGTTTGACCTTGAATTCTGACAACAATAGGGCGTCGACCTCAATTAGGACGTAGAGTAGGTCTGTGATTCATGGACAATGACCTCGATGGGTTGGTATAGACCTTGGAATGCAAGTTTCCTTTCTTGAGAGTGTCAGTAGGGATGTTGACCTACAAATAGGGACAACATGTGGTGCACCGGCTGGCCCTCAGGCATGGCAACAATGAGCTTTGATCTGAATTTGTGTCCATAGTCCAATCAGGCAGTAGCCTGGTTCCTTTCATTTGTGATGTGTTTTTTTAGGTGTTTGGACCACTCTATATATTGGATTAGGGCCAAATAGAATTTATGTGCTCCTACGGTCATGGTTTAGGATGTCTTTTGAGACTTTTTTATTTTTGGAGTATGTATCCCATGTATTTGTATGTGTGTTGCCTTTACTTATTTTCAATAAATTTGCGGGGTCATGGTTTTGGGTTACCAAATCCATGATCTGAACCGTTTTAGTAAAACTACATTGTGAAAAATGATAAAATTTCAAAACCATAATATAAATATGAATGTAATCACTGGGAATAAATTCAACCCTTATTGAAAAAAGGCAATAATACCCCCTTAAAACGAGGCTGAAAATCCATCGAATGTTAAAAAATTGGGGTACCCCGACTAAAAAATTAGTTTTTGAGGCCTTTTGGGCCTTAAAAAAATAGTGAAAAGGGTCCCCCCTAATCAATATAGCGTAGAGCTTATCGTAATCTTTGATTTGATATGTGGTAGAACCCAAACTAATACCCGGATCAAAAGTTACGATCATTTGAAGTTTGAGTTATGTTTTCAACTTATTTTAGATCTTTTATTAATTTTTAATTTTTTTATTTTTAAATTATTATTAAATGAAAATTACTATATAATAATTAGAAAACTATTAAATAAAAATATTTTTTAAATTATTTTATAAGTCATTTTCACCAAATAACTTATACATTAAGTGCAAATGTTTATTTAGCCTTATCAAAAACATATTTAAAAAATATGTATTATATTTATATCAATATAAATATATTTTTTAATATTTTTTTTAAATATACCCTTTATTAGCGCTAGTAAAAAAAATCTAATGGGGGGGATCTTTATTAGCACTTCTAAAAAAGCGCTGATAATGACCCCCCCTTTATCAGAGTTTTTTACAAGCGCAGATAACCCCCCCTTTATCAACACTTTTTTTACAAGCACTGATAAATGAAGGTATTTATCAATTATTTTTTAGAAGAACTGATGGGGGGGGGGGTTATCAGTGCTTGTAAAGAAACATTGATAATGGGGTCCTTTATCAACATTTTTTAGCACTGTTAAAGACCCCCCTTTAACAGTGCTAAAAAAAGAACTGTTAAAGGATCCCCTTTAACAACTCTTTTTATAGCACTGATAAAGGGGGTATTTAACAACACATTTAACTAGAGCTGTTAAGGCCCCAACACTAGATAAACCCAGTTTTATAGTAGTGACTATGATACACTACATTGGATTGGTACTAAATTAATCCTACGCAACCCATGTTGCAAGTGTTGTTTTCAACAATACATAATGTTTTATTTAAAGGGGGAATATGTTGAGAACAATACTCTATCTCTTTATGACAATTTTGATGCCTCACAAATACCCTTAATTATTTTCTAATGATTTTATCTGTTAAGTATTTTTCAGGAATTTATTATTCATTATATTTTTATTTCTAGACGAAATATTTAAGTTCTTGAACAACGGGGTTTTATTTCTAAAGTATCTGCTTTAGCGTGTTCTAGAAACACTGTTCATACCCTACTTATTCAGGATCTGATTTAGCATGTTCTAGAAACATTGTTCATACCCTACGTGGAGGAATGTAGCGTAAGGATAAAATGCAACATATACTTTATGAGATAAGAGAAAAGTATGGAAGAGGAACCATACGTTATCGGCGAAGTATGAAAAAGAACCCTACGTTAGGAAGGAACCCTACGTTTGGGATATCAGAAAAGTATGGAAGGAGAACCATACGTAAGTATTAAACGTTACGTTTGTTTCTCAAAATTATGGTTCATCAACCTTACTTTTGTAAACAACCATACTTTCTTGGAAAAGTATGGATCAAGTAAAAGTATGGATCTTTTATCATACGTTTGAAAGTTGAATAGAAAAGTATGGATGACCAATCCTACGTTTATGATCAACCTTACGTTTGAAGAAAGTGACATGAACCTTACGTTTGTGATCAAACCTACGTTGGAAACCCTACATTTGAAGACTACTTCATCAATCTTACGTTCAGAGGATGCATACAGTACAACTCAACCTTACGTTTGGCGTCAAAGAATTTAAAGTCGATATTTTTATGCAACAGTTAGCAAGAGGATTTTTATGCGGATTTCAAGCCGGATTTAAAGCTGATTTTAAAATACGACTTTTACTGATTCAAAACTGTTTTATCAATGGTTTAAAGATCGAATTAAAAGGAGCTTTTTATGCCGAGTTTTCAGGGAAGTTACGACTACTCTATAAATTCAAATGTTTGAATATCGCGAGTTAAAAGGCGACTATTGTGGATCTAAATTTGTAGGAGAAGTACTTATCATTTTTTATATATATGTGTGCTTTTTTCAAACAAAAACTAATGATGTTATGTGATCTCTCGATCATTCTGAGAAAAGGGAAGAAAAAACAAAGACTATCAAGAATTCAGATCTGCTGATTCAAGAGATCGACAAAGCTCTGTTTTCTGAGGAAGAAAAATCACAATAGAAGATTCATCTGTTCTACATCGAAGATCATTTGTGAATCTGCTAATGCTAAAGTTGTGAGTTATTTTTCTATATCTACTGCAACGGGATCGACTAAGAATGACTCTTTTGTGAAGATCATTATTTCTGAAGGCGACGATCCATCTACTGTTAATTGCATGCTGTTGCAATTGTGAAGAAAATCTGAAAAGTATTTTCAAAATACAAAAATCTTTATTTTCTATTCTTGAGTGACCGACTTCTCATACTAAGCTGTGTAGGTTCTGTGAGTGAATGAGAAGGCTTTGTTTTTGCCTTAAATTGTAAAGGTGTCAACTTCCTGTACTCAGTTGTTGTAAGTTCTGTTGAAACGAGGACCAGATAGTGAAAATCAGCAAGCTCGTGGAGTAGAGTGTTGGTGGAGTGGACTAGGGGCATTCTGTTCCCCAAACCACTATACATCTTGTGTCTCTTCTATTTAAATTTCCGCTGCATCATATCATATAATTAAATTTAAAGGGTAGAACACAATCTCACAAAGATTTTTGAAAAGACACAATTCACCCCCCTCTTGTTCATATCTGATATAATATGATCCAACAATTGGTATCAGAGGTTGAGCTTTCTGATAAAGCCTTAACAAGATGAAAGTGATTATATACAGAGCAAGATGAATGATACAAGAGAGGGAATGTCTATGGTCAGAGCACCATACTTCAATGGAGAAAACTATGGATACTGTAAATCACGAATGTTTATCTATCTGAAAAACCTTGGATACAGAGTATATTCTAAGATCCTGACTCCATATGAAGTACTAGAAAAACCTGAAACATGGAGTGAAGCTACTGAAGCAGATTATGATATGAACTCAAAGGAAATGAATGCAATTATATGTGGTCTAGGACCTTCTGAATTTAATAGAGTATCTCAATGCCCGACAACATATGAAATGTGGAAAACTATTGCTGTTGCTTATGAAGGAACTAACAATATCAGGGAAATGAGATATGCAACTGCTAAGCTTAAATTCGATACTTTCAGAATGGTTGAAGGTGAGAGTATTAATCAAATGAATGGATGATTGATTGAGATTGTCAATGACATAACTGCCTTGGGAGATCCCATTAAACAATCTGATCAAGCTTTAAAAGTACTGAGAGTACTGCCTACAAAATGGAATGGAATCTCTGCAGCAATCAGACAGTCGACACCTGTCAAAGATTTAACCATGAGAGAACTGATTGGAATATTAATGATGTATGAAGTTGAGATGGAAGATGAATCAAATGATCATATAGTGCTTATCAAACGAGATGACAATGCCTTGAAAGTATCATCATAAAGAAAAAAAAGAAAGATGAAGAAAAGTGTAAAAGAGAAATCAGAAAGTTCTGATTTATCTAATTTTGATATGGAATTGGCCCAGCTAGCTCGAAGATTCACTAAATTCTATAGAAAGAAGAAGGGCTTCATAAAATCTTTCAAAAAGGATGAAAAGAAAGTCAGATGTTATGAATGCAAGAAAATGGGACATATCAGACCTGAATTTCCTCAGCTAAAATAAGACAAGAGAAATAAATTCTTCAAAAGAAATGATTATGAGAATAAAGACAAGAAGGCTATGAAAGCTACATGGAGTGTATCTGAAGACTCCAGTAGCACTTCTGAATCAAACTCAGAGAAGGAAGAAGTAAATCTGAAAGCTAACATGTGTTTTATGGCAGAAACAGATGAGGGAACAGGTCATAAAAGCAAAAAGGACATATGGTATATGGATAGTGGCTACTCAAGTCATATGAGTGGAAACTCATCAAAATTCTCTATACTCACTCAAAAATATGGTGGACTTGTCACTTTTGGTGACAATGCCAAAGGGAAAATCATTGGTATTGGAACAGTTGGAGATCCAGAAGTTGTCTCAATTAACAAAGTAATTTATGTACAAGGATTAAAACACAATATGATAAATATATCTCAACTATGTGATGATGGTTATACTTTATATTTTTCTAACAATTGCTGTTCTGTTTTTAAAAATAAATTGCTTAAATTTAGATCACCTAGAACTGACAATGTGTATACCCTGGATTTAAATTCCTTGTGTAAACAACAAGTAAATTACTTAACTACTAAAGTGAATGAATCTTGGATCTGGCATAGGAGACTTGGACATTTTAATGTATATGTTTTACATAAGTTATCTAAGAAACATTCAGTTTCTGATCTGCCTAGTCTTAGATTTGAAAGTGACAGATTCTGCGATGCATGTCAACTTGGCAAGCAGCACAAATCATCCTTCAAATCTGTTAACAGAATTGCTACATCTAAACCTCTAAAACTTATCCATATGGATTTGTTTGGACCTTCAAGAGTAGAAAGTTTGGCTGGTAAATTATATGTATATGTTTTAGTTGATGACTATTCTAGATTTACATGGATTTTCTTTTTAAAATTTAAAAATAAAGCTTTTACTTTATTTAAAAGTTTTTGTAAAGCTGTTCAAAATGAAAAATATTTTAAAATAATTTTATTAAGAAGTGATCATGGTGGAGAATTTGAGAATAATGAATTTAATTCCTTCTGCTCAAATATGGGTATTAAACACACCTTCTCTGCACCAAAAACACCTCAACAAAATGGAATTGTTGAAAGAAGAAATATGACTATTCAGGAAATGGATAGGACTATACTAAATGAATACAACCTTCCTACCTATTTTTGGGAAGAAGATGTAAGCAAAACCTGATATATAATGAATAGAGTTTTAATTAGACCAATTTTTAAGAAGACACCCTATGAACTTTGGAATAACAGAAAAACCAAAGTAAATTACTTTAAAGTTTTTGGATGTAAGGTTTATATCTTGAACACCAAGGACAATCTTGGTAAGTTTGATCCAAAATCTGATGAAGGAATTTTCTTAGGATATTCAGCTACCTCTAAAGCTTATAGAGTCTATAATAAGAAGTCAAGGATTGTTGAAGAATCAGTTCATGTGAAATTTGATGAATCTGATCTCTTTGAGAAAAGGACAGATCAAATGGATAAATCTAACTCTAATGATAACATGAGACTTGAGAACTTGAAAAATGATTTTGAAAAAGATATAAATTAAATTCAATCTAGTTCAGAAGAACATGATACTGAGGAACCTATGAGTGTGCTGCCTAGACAATCTAGAACCCTAAGGAATCATCCTTTAGAGACTATAATAGGTGACTTAGACACAGGAAGAAAAACTAGAAGAAATATAGGGAATCTTTTAGAATTCTCTGCCTTTCTATCCCAATTAGAACCCAAGTTTATAGAAGAAGCTTTAGATGATGAAAGCTGGATGATAGAAATGAAAGAAGAATTAAACCAGTTCAAAAGAAATGAAGTCTGGGAATTAGTTGAAAGACCACGAAACTATCCAGTGAAAGGAACCAAATGGGTCTTTAGAAATAAGCAAGATGATCAAGGAATAATAACTAGCAATAAAGCTAGACTTGTAGCTAAAGGATATAATCAGGAAGAAGGTATAGATTATGATGAGACCTTTTCACCTGTAGCTAGATTAGAAGCCATTAGAATCCTTTTAGCCTATGCATCTCATATGAAATTTAAGTTATTTCAGATGGATGTTAAGTCTGCCTTTTTAAATGGTTATTTAATGGAGGAAGTTTATGTTGAGCAACCTCCTGGTTTTAAAAATTCTCAAAAACCAAATTCTTTTTTTAAACTTACTAAAGTTCTTTATGGCCTTAAACAAGCACCCAGATCTTGGTATGAAAGATTAAGTTCTTTTCTTTTGAAAAATGATTTTACTGTTGGAATGACAGATCCAACACTTTTTAAGAAAACTGAAAATTCTAATATTTTATTAGTTCAAATTTATGTTGATGATGTAATTTTTGGATCAACTAATAAAACCCTTTTTCATGAGTTTTCAAAGTTAATGAAAAAAGAATTTGAAATGAGTAGGATGGGAGAACTAAATTTCTTTTTAGGACTTCAAATTTATCAAAAATATTTTGGAAATGTTTTGAATAAAAGCAAATATATTATTGATTTATTAAAGAAGTTTGGTCTTGAAAACAACAAGACATATACAAATCCTATGTGTACTATTATAAAACTTGATTTGGATGAAACTGGAAAATTAGTTGACAACAAGTTATATAGAGTTATGATTGGTAGTTTGTTATATCTTATTGCTAGCAGGCTAGATATAATGTATTCAGTATGTTTTGTGCAAGATTTAAATCAAATCCTAAAGAATCTCATTTAACTACTGTTAAAATAATTTTTAGATATTTAAAAGGAATTGTTTTACAATCTCTTCTTTATCCCAAAACTTCTGATTTTAATTTGATTTCATATTCAGATGCAGAATTTGGAAGTTTTAGATTAGATAGGAAAATCACTTCAGGAACTTGTTACTTTTTAGGGAAATCTTTAGTGTCATGGTCAAGTAAGAAACAACATTCAGTTTCCCTGTCAACAGCTGAGGCGGAATATGTTTCTGCTGGCAGTTGCTGTATACAAGTGTTATGGATGAAAAACACTCTTATGGACTTTGGAATAAATTTTAATAATACGCCTATTTTATGTGATAATACTAATGCTATAAATATTTCAAAAAATACTATTAATCATTCTAGAACTAAGAATATTGATAACATACATCATTTTCTAAGAGATCATGTTCTTAAAAAGGATATATCTTTAGAATTTTTAAGTAATGAAATTTAATTAGCGGATATTTTTACTAAACCACTTCCCACTGCAAGGTTTGATTTTATTAAGGGGGAGCTAGCTTTATTTAATTTTAAATAAAGTTTTATTTTACTATGCTGTTTCTTTATTTTAATCCTGTTTAAAATAATTTGGATATTTGTTTTTCAAAAAAAATAATTTTATTTTCCCCACGTAATTAATTTTATTTATTTTTTAAATCTAAGTAAAGATTACTCAAAACACGAGAATCAAGGTTGTCAGAAACCCTTTTGACTTCTGAACCGTTTCATTTCTACCAAAACCTTTTCGAACCCGCAAAAACGCATCACTGCTCGTCAACCCTAATTTTTGAACCTCTGAAACCCTAACCTTCAAACCTCCAGATATTATCGCAGAGATGATAAAGACTAAGAGATCAGATGAAGCTGAGACCAGCAATGCCAAGATACAACATTCATAAGGAAGGAAAATCTTACAAGGAAAGGTGATTGATCTCAAATGGCTCTATCAGACGAATATTCTGTTAAAACAAGCACTGTCATTTCAGAATATCGAACAGACTTTCAACAGTGAACATATGGAATTTTTGTATGAGGTAGAACTTCGATATTTCTTCAAATCTGTGCAGTTTAGTCTGGGAGACAATGAGGACTCTATGCTGACTAAGATAGAAGATAAGGATTTTTCGATCTCTTCAGTTGAAATTGGTCAGATTTTGAACTGCCCTCATGAGGGAGTCTTTCATTTTGATTTGAAAAATATTGGAGATTATATGCATAAATCAGAGGACATTATGTCTTTTCTTTTTGGTACTATGTCTATAAAGAATATGTTCCTAAAGGACCTGGAGCCTGATCATAAACTTTTAGTCAAATTTGTGCAAACAGGTATTGCATCGAGGATGTATGAGATGGAAAAGATATTATATCCTGACATGTATATAATGTATCTTTTACTCAGTGATATTAAATTCAATTTTCCTAGATACATGGTGAGGTATCTGAATTACTGTTGTCATAGTGAAGCCAAAATGAACTTCTACCCTTTTGGACGATTCATTTCCAAACTGTTGTTTAAGAAGGATATGGTGAGACTGGTGGATGCCGGAGTGCAATGTCATCACAATAATGTGTTTAATGCTAGAACTTTAAGAAATATTGACTATTTATGGAGTACTGTAAAAGGAAAAATCTTACCAGTAGGATCTGAGAAAGAAATAGAGAGTGCTCAGGCTCAGTCTGCTAAGTCCAATGAGGGAAAAGATGAATCAAGAATAAGCACTACTACAAGGAGAATAAGATTTGAAATGAAAGAAACTGAGGAAGAAAGAATTCAGGAGGGACTTCACACTGAGAAGAAAAGAACTGTGAATGAGTAACTTATTTCCCCTGTACCGACTACAGGAGATTTACTCTCTTACAGCTTTGTCAAAGAAAAATTTGTTGAACAATCTCAGGAATGGGATGTGGCTGTTAGAGAACATGACCTTGAAAGAATTGAAGTTGAAAGATCAGAACCACAAGTTGTAGCTGATGTTGAAGTTACACTTCAAGAAGAAAAGGAGGCAGATCCTGGTGAGGAAGTGGCCAGACCTCAGGATAATCCAGACGATATTATCTTAGAAAATCCATTGGAAGAACAAGTTGCTGATGTTTGTGGTGAGCATGTTTCTGATGCTAAAACAGAAGTACTTCAAGAGGATTGTGGAAGAGTTTGGAAAAGACTCTGAGGAAAAATATGTGGATCAACCTTCTCTGGAAAAGGAAAAAAGACAAGTCTGATGCAAATTCACTACCTTTAGTATTAATGCATCACACTGAACATGATAATGAGAATCAAGCACAGGGTGCCTCTGATTCAGGGAATAAGGAAATTGAAGAGCTATACAAGAAGGTGTCTCAACTGGAATATTAAAATGATACTCTGAGGAGAGCCTTAGAAACATAGCAGTTCAAATTTCAGAGAATTAAGAATAGTACCTTTTCACAACAAGAAGTAGAAGCTTTTAAGAAAGAGCTATTGACAGAGGTTTTAAAGCTGAAATCAGAAATGGTAAAGAAGTCAGATCTATTGGAAATAAAAGGATATCTGGAGACACAATTTGCATCTGTTGGAACTAGTGTTGCTGGTGGGTCAGGTACTTCACCTGATTTACTCAGAAAGTTTCAGGATATCACAGTTTCAATGAGCAATATGAGTGAAAGATTGCATGATCTTCAATGCAACAATGCTTCTTTATCAGTCCTGTTAGACAATCAGAAATTTTTGGTTTATCAGTTGACATCCAGCGAACCAGGAATCAGATCTGTCTTAAATAAATTCACAGAGAAGCTGTATTTGTTTATGGAGAAGGAAGAAAGACTTAAAGAGTTTTTCAGAGTCAATCTAATTGAAGACATTCATATGACTCAAGAAGATAGAGATCTTATTATTAATATTGGTGATGGAGTAATGTGAAGACTCAGAGAAAAGTTGACAAAAATCAAGTCTACAGTTCAGAGGAGATAGACCCTATTTCATACCCTGACCAAACTTTGATTCCTGTGTTCATCATAGTTGTATCTATTCCATAATTTCAATGAAACTTTTTGATTTCTGTATTTATCAATTTTTGTACTTTTAATGAAATTCTATTTCTTTATATTTATTTTGTTTTACTGTCTTTGTTTAGAAATGCCAGTAATCCAGATTTACTTATTGACAAACAGTTAATTATAGCATTTACTTGCGTTCAGTGCTACATTAATCTGTGTTATATTCCATATTTTTTCATTCTTTTTGATATCACAAAAAGGCAGAGAAATTTGGATAAACGCAACATTTTTTTTTGTTTCATTTTATTAGGGGAGTAATTAAAATGGATAATTTAAAGGGAGAAATTAAGTTAAATCTAATATTGTATTTTTAAAATTCAAAACTATATGTAATTAATTAATTTTTGTGTAAGTTAATTTCAGAAATTATTTTATGGGTTTTGTGATCATTAAAAAGGGGGATATTGTTTCAAGTGTTGTTTTCAACAATACATAATGTTTTATTTAAAGGGGGAATATGTTGAGAACAATACTCTATCTCTTTATGACAATTTTGATGCCTCACAAATACCCTTAATTATTTTCTAATGATTTTATCTGTTAAGTATTTTTTAGGAATTTATTATTCATTATATTTTTATTTCTGGACGAAATATTTAAGTTCTTGAACAATGAGGTTTTATTTCTAAAGTATCTGCTTTAGCGTGCTCTGGAAACACTGTTCATACCCTACTTATTCGGGATCTGATTTAGCGTGTTCTAGAAACATCGTTCATACCCTACGTGGAGGAATGTAGCATAAGGATAAAATGAAACATATAATTTATGAGATAAGATAAAAGTATGGAAGAGAAACCATACGTTATCGGCGAATTATGAAAAAGAACCCTACGTTAGGAAGGAACCCTACGTTTGGGATATCAGAAAAGTATGGAAGGAGAACCGTACGTAAGTATTAAATGTTACATTTGTTTCTCAAAATTATGGTTCATGAACCTTACTTTTGTAAACAAACATACGTTCTTGGAAAAGTATGGATCAAGTAAAAGTATGGATCTTTTATCATACGTTTGAAAGTTGAATAGAAAAGTATGGATGACCAATCCTACGTTTATGACCAACATTGCATTTGAAGAAATTGACATGAACCTTACTTTTTTGATCAACCCTACGTTGGAAACCCTACATTTTAAGACTACGTCATCAATCTTACGTTCAGAGGATGAATATAGTACAACTCAACCTTACGTTTAACATCAAATAATTTAAAGTCGATATTTTTATACAACAGTTAGCAAGCTGATTTTTATGCGGATTTCAAGCTGGATTTAAAGCTGATTTTAAAATACGACTTTGACTGATTGAAAATGTTTTATCAATGGTTTAAATATCGAATTAAAAGGAGATTTTTATGACGAGTCTTCAGGGAAGTTACGATTACTCTGTAAATTCAAATGTTTGAATATCGCGAGTTAAAAGGCGACTATTGTGGATCTAAATTTACAAGAGAAGTACTTATCATTTTTTATATATATGTGTGCTTTTTTAGAACAACAACTAATGATGTTATGTGATCTCTCGATCATTATGATAAAAGGGAAGAAAAAACAAATACTATCAAGAATTCAGATATGCTGATTCAAGAGATCAACAAAGCTCTGTTTTCTGAGGAAGAAAAATCACAATAGAAGATTCATCTGTTCTACATCGAAGATCATTTGTGAATCTGATACTGCTAAAGTTGTGAGTTATTTTTCTATATCTACTACAACGAGATCGACTGAGAACGAATATTTTGTGAAGATAATTATTTCTGAAGGAGACGATCCATCTACTGTCAATTGCATGATGTTACAATTGTGAAGAACATCTGGAAAGTATTTTCAGAATACAAAAATATTTATTTTCTATTATTGAGTGACCGGCTTCTCATACTAAGCTATGTAGGTTCTGTAAGTGAACCAGAAGGCTTTGTTTTTGCCTTAGATTGTAAAGGTGTCAACTGTCTGTACTCAGTTGTTGTAAGGTCTATTGAAATGAGGACCAGATAGCGAAAATCACCAAACTCATGGAGTAGTGCGTTGGTGGAGTGGACTAGGGGTCTTCTGTTCCTTGAACCACTATACATCTTCTGTCTTTCTATTTAAATTTCCGATGCATCATATCATCTGATTAAAGTTAAAGGGAAAAACATAATCTCGCAAAGATTTCTGAAAAGACACAATTCACCCCCTCTTGTGCATATCTGATATAATCCGATCCAACAACCCACATACCGTAGACCATGATAGCCTAACCCGCGACATTATCCATACATAGGCATCATGGTGTAGGAATAATCTCACATAGACATTGAGTTAATCTCATGTGAGAATGTGTTGTATGAGTTAATCATATGCAGACACTTTATTAATCTTATATGCAACCCCCATGTCATAGGCCACAAACCCTCTAAATAAAATACCATGAAGATTAATTGCACAGAGGCCTTTGATGTGTGAGATCACTCTTACACAGAACCTATATCGCAACCTGCATGCTCGCCCACCTTACACTAATGCGGTTTAATTAGACACGGGACAACACAATTTAATCAGATGCTAGATAACATGGATTTATTCCTATACAATTTTTTTAATATAACGTGGGACCATCATCTATTTAATCTTACAAAGGGTAATGTGCACCGAGTTCTCATTACACAAGCTGATTTTTCTATCGTATTGTATGAAAGATAGTGTGGAATCTCCATTATAACATGGTTTATGGTAACTTACAATCTATATGAGTCGTTAAATACAACTTAGAAGAGAATTTTTTTTCCTTATATTTCAATTATAGATTAATTTAAATAATTTAAAAATTTTCTATAAATTATAGAAAAGCCTTTTTTAGTATATTCACCAATTAATAAAATTTTAAATAAATTTATCAATTATAAAATGTTTATAATCAATTAATTAAATGTTTATGAAATATTTACTAAATAAATATCCATAAATATTAAATGTTAATATTGAAATACCTTTTCCATTTATGCGGCATGCCTTATAATATAGAAATAAAGTGTTTATTTAGAAATTATGAAGGCAATTTATAAATTGTTTATATATTACAAAATAAGTCCAAATATATAAGAGTTAACATTTCATTATCTATTGTTCAAAATATTAATTTAAAATTATTCAAATTAATAAGCCTTATTTGAAGAAATTATTTAAACCACATCAAAATGTGTTTTTATTATTGATTTGATCAAGGTTTAAATAAATATAAATATGTGATATTTATATTAAGTAATTATTTACATAATAGAATTGAAATATAAAATGTTTATATTTCATATAATATTATATATTTAAATTAAATTCCATATAATGATCAATATTAAAGAGTTCATATTGGGAGTAAATATAAAATATTTTTGATTTATCTACATTGTGGAATGTCCACAATACTTAGATAAATTATAAAGTGGTTATAATTAGTATTATTTATGAATTGTTCACAAATTTTTATCTCATTTTTAATTTATGAATTGTTCATTTATTTATTTATTCCCTTGTTTATTATTCATATATATAATTGTTATGTATTCTTTAGTATAAAGTGTTAAACTATTTCTAAAGATTATCATTCATGCATAATAATAATTACATGTTGGGAATGATATTGGATTTAGTTTTCATCTACATTGACTTTGGATTTCATTGAGTTACGAGTTTGAATTAAGTAGTTAGATATGATTTTTACATATTTGGTGTTGAAATTATAATGGAATTGAGATCTCTCTTTAGTAAAGTATCCCTCGGTAGAGGGAATTTAGGCCAAACTTCTCACCAACCTGGAGGATTATACGTTGTCTAGAAAAGTGAGGGTTGACTATCTGTGGATCTAAGCTATCTTATATTGGGATTATTGATTTCATATAATTCTAATACTCTACATGACTAGGTTTCATGTATCTTATGTGTTGGATTCAATTCAATATGTATGAATATAGTTGGATTTTAATATGGGTTAGTAACACAAGAAATGAGTTGTGTAAAGGGTTACACATCATATGATTTGAACATATTGATTTGGTGGAATAAATAAGATTCCAAACTAAACATTTAGAAGCATGCATCCATGTAAAGGGAATAACACGAGAGAAGATGGTGAAATTAAATCCCCTTTAAATACTCATTGTTAGATTCCTTCTAAAGAAGAACATATCAATAACTCGATCATCAAATCGGGTAGTTCATATAAAAGTTGGGTGGCCCTGGATTATGTTGTGTAAAGAAAATAAGTAATGGGTGACCCTAATAGGATTAGGTTCTAGTTATTTGAATTTTTTGGGTTTCACTTAGTCGAGAGACCCTAATAGGATTGGGATACTAGAGAAATAGAGTTGAGTTTATCTATACGATGGATTGGATAAAGAGTTATCTACTCAAATATCCTATATTCATATATGATATGATTGGGATGATTCACATCCTAAATAACTAAGTGGTGAGAGAATTTCCAAAGATTACCCATTTCTTAGTGAAATATGGATCTTGGTGTACTATGGATATAATGAGTTTAAAAGGGGTCATCATTTTATAGGGAGCACATTCAATAAAAAATTACATACTAAATGAATGTAAAACAAGATAATCATAAGATAAAATCTTCTATTATAGATGAATATATTCATCATCATTATAAATCTTAACCTCAAGATTAATATTTTTAAGGAGAAACTTATTATAGGAAACTTCTTAAACTAATAAAAAACCTATGAATAGTTTATAAGTAAGGAAAAGCTATGTGTTAGGGAAATATCTTCCTAAGTAATCAAATGTTTAAATTACTCAATAAAGGAATATAGATACTTATGTGAAGTATAAAATGATTCACTTAAGGTTTCAAAGACATTGTATTTAAAATAACCTAAATAACTTTAGTCTCTGATCATGTACCCGATGTGATTGAGTATGACAATGACTATGTGATACTAATGATATCTCTTAAGGATTATTCTAGATGTGTAATTAATTATGAATAAATGTTTACTCAATATTCTCAAAGTGTTTAGAATAGATAAAATAACTAATGTTATTTCCAGGTTCTTGTGTTGTGTTAATAGTATAAGTGGGTAAAAGTTTAATCTGGAAAAAGAATAGTTAGTTAGAAAGTCCAATAATGTTTCTATGAGTAGCCAGTCAAGGTCATTGAAAACTAGATGTTCCTGGAAGGAGGAGTAATGATTCCATATTATAGAATTTCTTGGTATATCTAAATGGGTTTGGGAAAATCTATGGAACATTCATGTCTGATATCAATTTTATAGAAATTAATACTTTTATTTTGAAGGGTATATGAAACCAAATATATATTTTGTAAGTGTTTTAGATATAAATGAGTTCAAAATCAAGAAAGTAATTGGTGTAGAATTATTGGCCCCAAAAAATTAAATACCCAAGGGGGGGTGAATCAGGGTATTATAGATTAAAATAATACTCCTATGTGATCTTGTTGTATGTCGACCTACCTTTTTATATATATTATTTTTAACATAATTCCTTAAAAAATATTACATCAATAAATTCCAAGGATCTTTTTAGATTTAGTGTCTTGGAAACTAGGTATTTAATACATGAAATATATAAATAAAAACATAAACATAAACATAAACATTATTTAAACCTCTTTAAAGACTCCTTTATTATTCCATCATAGGTCAAATCACTAAAAATGATTTCTTAGGGATATACATTAATAGAAAAGGGTGAGAATACAGAAAAGTAAGATATAAATAAAGGAAATAGAAAATGAGCGATCATTATGGATAAAAAATGAGGTATAAAATGAGTGAAAAATCATAAATATATGATACATAACATGGTAATGTGGATAAAATATAAAAATGATGAATTCATAATCATATCACCATGGTTCATCACTAAGGTGTCATAAAACATATTACCAAGGTTATTCACCAAGGTATCATAAAATTACTATCTCTAGAGATAAATTATTTACCCAATGTATTGGAGCACTATCAGGGCACACCCTTAAAATGTATAAATTCATGTGTGCCACATAGATAAATTATAATATTGTTTCTGGTAATTTCACTAGGGATAGTGTGCTATGTGTTCTGCCTATTTCCCCATATTCCTACTTTCCATAGGCGGGTGGCTTCTATAACGACCCTTTCTTTTCATACATTAACATTACATAACTTTTGCGGAATACTTTAAACATCAAACAAACAGACGCCCAAATACTGTATTAGTCTAGTGAATTTGGAAATATATAAATATAAACACCTATACATAAGTGATCTATATTATCTCCCACTATGTTCTTCATGAATAAAACCCTTCTTATACACACCATACTTAGTACAAATCTTCATAACATGGGGAAGGAAACATAAAAAGGGGTGAGATAAGATGCTCATTAAGGGTAAATAAGGGATATACGTAAGCATAATCATGAGCATAAGGGTATGAAAACATGATCATGAAAATATAAGATCATACCCTGCATATCAAAGATCTTAAACATGAATCATGGCATAAAGATTGGAAGTTCATAAGACGTGAATCATAAGAAAATAAATAACATAATCCATGAAAGCATAATATAGGAATAAAACATGGAATTGTGGTAGACACATAAGCATATATAATGATTTCCATAGTAGTTAAGGAATTGCTGCTGATGCCATCTTAACGGACAAAGTCCTTTACTGAACTGGGTTCACACCCCATTCCAGCCCCGTATTACTAAACCAAATTCACTCCTCGTTCCAACCTTGTAATACTGAATCGAGTTCATTTCTCGTTCTAGTATTGTAATACTAAAATGAGTTCATTTATCATTCCAACCATGTCAATCTCATGAGATATAAATCTTTACCAAATGCATTGGAGGGAGATATAGTTCTCACCCATCTCATAATGAAATCATTCATACATGTGCCACAAGATAATAAAACTTTCATCATATCATGACCCATAAAAAGAGATGGGTACTATAAACATAAAATCATAACCCATTAAATGAAATGGGTATCATTCACATTTCATAAAAAAATAAACTATGGAAAATATATAGGTTTCATAATCATTTCATCAAAGCATAACCTATTAAAAGAAGCGGGTTTCAAAAGCATATAACCTGTGGGAGAGAAATGTATGTCATAAGTATCATTCCATCAAAACATAAACCATTCAAGAAATAATATGAATAGAACATTTGAATCATTTCCTAGAAGTGAATGAGTAATAACAATAGATGTTATCTTATATGGAAAATAACTTGGAAGGATATTTTTAAAACATTTCATAAGGTAAACATCCTTTCTTCTTTGAAAAAGGATATTTAGAACATAAAACATTTTAAGAACCATTTTCTTGAAAATAAAATTTAAAACTTATAAAGAAATATTTGAATTTTTTTGGAAACCTTTTTATTTGAAAACATTTAATGAGAGCTTGAAAACATTTTGAAAACCTTTTTCCTTTAAAAATAAGCTTGAAAACATTTTGAAAAACTTTTTCCTTGAAAACTTATAAAATAAGATTGATTTTTTTTGTTTTTTTAAAATTTTAAAATAAATTTAAAACATAGAAATAAGTCTTGAAATAATTTTGGAAAAATTTTTCTTGAAAATAATTTGAACACTTAGAAGGAAATATTAAAAACATAAAAATCCTTTTTCTTTGAAAAAAACCTTTTGAAAACTTATAAAGAAATATTGATAACATTTTGAAAACATTTTTCTTTGAAAATATCTTTGAAAAATTATAAAGGAATCTTAAAAAATAAAACATTTTTAAAATAAAATTTCCTTGAAAATTATATACAAGGATCATTTGAAAATATTTTTGAAAACACGGTTTTTGAAATAAAATAGATTTCTGATCAAAGAAAGAAATACGATCATATTTTTCTTAAAAACATTTTCTTAATTATATTATGTACCAAAGAGTAGAAAAATTGTACCAATACATGGATATATCTTGAATAAATATATTAGAATAAGACTCATGAGTTTTCTTGAGATATGTATCATAATATTTAATCAAAATAATCATAATCATTAACAATCTTGAAAAGTGGTGAGATTGTTTCAATAAACTCTTACCACTTGGTTATTTGGGACCATACTATCCATATAAAAAAAGGAAATTACATGAATCTTAAAAATATAATTAAAATAAGGATATTAATGATATAATATTTCAAATGGAAGTATATTCACCTCAAAAAATAATGTAGGTGCATAACAAAACACGTGTCTCAAAGAAGGAAAATTGAGACAAAATTGTCTTACCAATTTGGTAGCTTTTGAAACATTAACACCATGAAATAAATATCATATAATGGATATGTAAATATCCATAAATTTAAGTATAAGAGTTATATAATACATCCATGGTCAGTATACAAACCCCAAAAATGGTTGGGTGGTGAACAAAGCACGTATCTCCTGGAAATAAAAGTAAGATGAAATTCCCTTACCTTGTGTCTTGACTCTATTCACACTCATACAAACCACCCATATAATAATTTTAAATTTACTATAAATATTTTAAAGAACCATATTTTTATATATAATACCATATATTGTTTTATTATGACTATATTACCCTTTTTTTAACAATCTTATGTTAAGGTTTCACTTCAGGTAATATTCACTTTATTCTTCGCATGTGTCTTAATTTGTTATATCTTTAGTCCTTATACTTATATCATGATTTAAAAAATGTAAAAAATGATATAAATATCATTTATATTAACTATATTTGTATTATAATAATCTATATAATATAGAATTATTAAATGGAATACACCGTTCATGGAGACGGTAAGCCGTACGTACACATGAACGCTGTTTCTATTTTTATTGTCGTATTAAAAGAAAGAAAGAAAATTAAACACACAAACACAAATATTATAATTAAAATATAATTATTATTTCATATATATCATATAATATCACTAAACTCACCCTTAATACATTTCATGTAGTGTGTGAATGAATCATATCTCTTTGAGGTGGCGGTAGTCCACACTTCCTCAAATGAAATTATCGTATTTACACTGAGTGGAAAGTATAAAGATATTTGTTGTAAAAGTATTAAATAAGATTAAATAAATAATAAATATAATATATAACATATATAAATAGAGTTTACACCATAATTTTCACCGTGATAGGCGATAAAGAAAAATAAACAATCATCGTTTCATGAGGTGGTAGTTTTCCGTACACGTAAACAGTATGTTCATTACCCATTAGATGGAGATTTGCGTAAGTGTAGTTAAAAAAATTAGCATAAAAAAATCCTAGTATATTTAGGATACTTTTTTTATCATAAAATCATGAAATAAATATAGTGTAGGGGGTGGATAAAGAAAATAAAAGAAAAGAGCTTAAGAGAAGATGTTACCTCTTAATCGGGTAACTCCTTTTGGTTTGTGAAAAAAGGATTCCTTGAATTGATTTATGACCAAAGGTAGGATTCAAGGAGTAAGGGAGGGATATTGGGAAGTTTATTGGGAATATATTTGATAAAATTATGGTTTTATAGGTGTGAAGAAGATGGATAGGTGGTGGCCTTTTATAGGGAAGGGAAATGACACACTTGGCATTTTTGAAAACAAGTTAGGTGTACCTAGGTTTTTACCTAAATAAAGTCATATCAAACCAATAAAACTCAATAATGGAAGTTTAATGGACAAATAATGTCCATAAAATTTATTTTTGACAATTTTATAGGTCATTTTAGTTCTAAAATTTAAGGTTTAGTACTTTATTAACCGAATTTTTCTCTTAACCGTGGTAATTAATTTTAATCACTTTCACTAATATTTTTGGAAAAAAACTATTTTTAAATTATTATAAAATATAAATTATTCTGATTCCAAATATGGAATCAATTTTTAAAAATTCTAATTACATAAGTGGAAGAAATTAATTTAAAATTAATCCTGCTGACGGGAACACACTGCGGGTTTTTAAAGTAAAAACGTCTAAAAGTTTGATAACTTTTTATAGCCAATTTCAAATTGAAATTGATTACAATGACCTAAATTGGATTAAGTTATAAAAATATTATATAATTAAACTTTTAAAACAAATTAAAATATAATTTAACCTTATAAATAAATTATACAAAAAGATATTTTTGAATTGAAATCTGGTATTTTTTACTATTTATTAAAAAATGAAGTTTCTCAGAAAAATCCAAAAATATCTCCCTAAGCTAATTTAAAAATTATAAATTCAAAAAATAAAGTTTATTTTATCAAATTAAATTTATAAATTTGTATAAAATTAATTTTATTATTTTTCACAGGACATTAAAAACAGTTCATTTGAGAAAATAATATTTTTAAACATATAAGGACGTCACCAAAAATTATATATATTTTATTATCAATATGTTTTATTTATATAAAACGATTATATTTTTTTTGAAAAGTAATTATTACTATTCATATTAATAATTTTATTGACTAGGTTATAATTATCCCATTTAAATAATTATAACAATAAAATGATGTTTCTTAGAAACTCAATGTTGCGTGTAACGTAGGCTAAGTCAGTGTCGTGTGAAAGGAATGTTTGAATTAGTGATTTAATATTGAAAAACTATTTTTAGTGTTGTGTGAAATAAATAATATCAAAATATTAAATTAATTCTATGAAAATTATTTCACAAAATCTCAGGGTGTTACATTATACCCCCTTTAAAATAAATTTCACCCTTAAAATTTGTCTGGGTTATCAAAGGTTTAATACTTGAAAGTTAATTTCATAGAAATCCACATCATAAAAATGAATACTAAAACTTCCTTTAAAAAGGGAAAGTTGTAACCATAATGGTTACCCAAAGTAACATATAACTAGGTTTCCACATATGATAACATAGGCTGGGAGTGAAGATTGGACATGGAGGAAATGCGTAAATATTTATAGGGAGTGATTAAGGTTATCTTTCTTTTTTCTTATATTTTTTTCATAGAAAATGGAATCCTTGGGAGTGTCCTTTTAGAACCCTCCACACCCAGGAACCCCCTCCTCACGAAGAGGTCATCAAAGAAGCCCCAACTAAGAAGGAGCTATTGCTAGTTGAGATGGTAGAGCGTCTCATGGGGTAATAGTCCGATCAACCATGGTTCGATACAATAATCCATCAGTTAGGTTGTCTGTACCCTTATACCCACCTGGTGAGACACCAAGTGAACCGAAAAGGTGAGTGGAGCATGAGAGGTAGAAATTCCCCCAAGAGCGGGCTCCCAAAAATTAAACCCCATACCTCACCGAACACCATTGCTATGACCCTCGACCTTTAACCACTACACCATCACCAAATCGGTAGAGTGATTGAGGTCATCAATCACAAACAAGTGAATGATAAAAGAAAAGTTGAGGGTCTTAAATTAATAAATCTATGATGATTTATAAGACCATTGGTTCAACAAAAATTAAGGTATTAAGACAACATTTTTTTTGATAATTATCCTATATTTGAGTAATTATTTTATTGACCAAGAACATAAGGAAATATACTTACTTGATATATTTCTATAAATAAAATTTCATTCTTTGGTTGTGATTTTAACTATTTCTAATTCATCCAGTACTTCAAGAAATGGGTGTCCAGAAATTAACTTTGATGCCTGAAGCACTAAAATACACTTTTATCAGATATTAAGGCCCATAAAATAATGAAAAGTTTAACTATTTATCTATAATTATTATTAAAAATCAATATGGTTAATAAATTAATCTATAAACATAAAAATTAACACTACTATAATAAATAATTATTCATAAAAAATAATTATACATTAACCGGGACATCTCGTAGGCCAATTGTAGATGTGAAACCCTTATCATCCTTTAGTCATGGGTTCAAGACCCACAACCTTGCCTATAACGACCCATAATTTACATAAATTGATATTAATTCAAAATTTAAGAATTTTCATTACAAAATATAACAAATCCAAGATAGAACCATATAGGTATAGTGTCTTTAGAAACTCGGAAACATAAACAACTGGATCATAAGACATCTTCATTGTCTCCCACTTATTTCAACATAACTAGACCCTATTTTCACATATCTTACTTAATACCCTTATTTATGACCTGGGGAAAAGAAACATATAAAAGGGTGAGCTCAGATGTTTAGTAAGGGTAAACAAGGGATATATCAATCATATCATAATCATAAGACATAAGAATATAACATTTGAAAATCTTATCCTGTATATGAAAGATCATGATATTATGCCATGGGATAAATCATACAAGTTCATAAGAATCAATGAATATAATCCCAAAAGTCACAACATAAGACATGAAATTTTGTAGAATACACATAAGCATATAAAATCATTTCACATTAGCCAAGGATCATTACCAAGACCATTATAACAGAAAAATTCTATTACTAAACCGAGTTCACTCCTCGTTCCAGTCCTGTACTACTGAATCGAGATCATTTCCCATTCTGGACATGCCTATATCATGAGATATAAATCTTTACCCAATGAATTAGAGGGAGATATAGGTCCCACTAATCTCATAATAAAACCATTATTACATGTTCTAAAATAACACAAATCATTCATCATAACCAAAGGAATAAAATGAGTTTATTTAAACATCATTCCACCATAACATAATCCATGTAAACCAAATGGACTTCATAAATAGAATTCCATCATTAAAAATAATCGAACCATAGAAAAAATAAGGATATTATACTTAAAACATAACCATATTATAGAATTCCATCTTAGATGGAAAATAATTTTGATATAACACTTGAAATTAATTCTTAATGAAAGTATCCTTTCTTCTTCAAAAATGTTTTCTTTTCTAAAAATGTCAAGAGATTTTAAAAGAAAAGAAATTATTTGAAAATAAAATTTAAATCATGTAAATAAATATTCATGTAAATAAGGTGTTATGAAAACATAAAAATATATTCATTCCATATAAGTTAAAAAAACATTCACCTCATACTTTTGTCGAAAAAGTCAAAAAGTACGTCGTATCGAAAACAAGAAAAGATTCATTTCATTCAATTTAATAAAAAATAACCAATTGGTAAAATTTACTCTAAATAATTATAGAAGAATTGAAATAATATTTTGGAATACATAATTAGGAAACAGGGACATGGATGATAAATATATCCCAGTAAATACTTATGTATAAACAATCTCGGATAATAATGAGATTGTGAAATTATCCCTTACCTTAGGTCTGATTTCCTTTTTATGTATCCAAAACTAATGTATAATTATTTAAATAATGCCATTGAATTATTTCATAATCATATTCATTTTTATGATATCATATATTATTATATTATCATCCTCTTGTTAGTAACATTATTACTCGTCCATTGGGTGTTAACTTCTTTATTTTCTTACGCATGTTTTGTCGGATAAGTTCTTGTTCCTATTATTAGGTTATAGTTATATTATTTATATAATTATATTAGTATAATATATATAATATTAATTCATTTCATTCATTTATATAATCATGCTTTAATGAAGATCATGTAGAATGAATCGCATCGCACCGTGGAGACGGTAGGCCGTACGTACGCACGAGTGATGATATCATTGCCATAATTATTGAATGGTATTAAATTGGATGGTGTATAATATTTTAGAATCATTATAATGTTATAATAATAATATATATTTATTATTTCCATCATTATATCCATCCAATTAAGGTGGTAGTGAAAAACAGATTACACTACAATGCGAAGATGGTAAGCCGTACATACACACATGTGGTGATTTCATTTTTCATAGGATAGATATAAGATGGAATATGGTTGTTTCATAATCATAATAACATCTCAGTATATAAGTGATACTAGAGTTATTACCTTATAATGAAACAACCCATGAAGAGGAAGTAGAAGAAGAAATAAGTTTGAAAGAATCAGTAGCGGAGATTATCTCTTCTTCATCATGCTCCCTCTAAATATCCTCTTAAAGAACTAGAGTTGGTATTTAAAGAAGAAAAAAACCTATATAAAGGAAATTTTTAGGGGATGGATGATATTTAAGTCTTAAATTGAAGTTGAGAGGTGAGGGAGGAGGTTCCCTTTTATAATTGAGGTGAGGGTCACTTTTGGGATCTCAAAAAATATTAATTTATAATAAAATCAAACCCCATACAAAAACCTCCAAAATGTCCCAATTTTGAAGATGAGATGATATATGGTTGTAATATAATCAACCAATAAATGTTTTACAAGTTTTTATATCAATTTAAACCTTATAATTTTAATTAATACCCAGTTATTCTATTTAATTTTTAACTAGGGTAACAAATATTTCAATATTAAAAGGGTGGAATATTTACTTTTTTGATGTCAATTAGACCATAAATAAATACCTTAGAAAATTTTATACCATATCATAATTATTTTATATTTTTAAAAATGTTTTATAAAATTTAAATAATTTAATGAAACATTATTTTGATAAACAATCAATAGTAGACACTATTCAATTCATTGATTTTTACAAATATTAAGATAATAAGATAAATTCGAACCAATTATTTTATTATATTCCTAAGAGATAAAGGTAATATATAAAATTCACTAGACATATTAATTATCCCAAATTATATTTATTTTAATATTTTTAATAATATTTATTTGATATTTCCCATAATAAAATAATTACTACAACAGTTTTGTGTAAATTTTTTTAATATGCTTATTTGTTGAATAAAAATTAAAAATAAAATAATATAAAAAATATAAATCCCCTATATTTCAGAAGAATACTTATAATCAAATATATATTCTTTATAATCCATCACTAAAATGTTATACTTATTAAAATATGAATGTGACAAGTTTATCATCACTTTAAATAAAATAATATAAGTGTCATAATATCTTTTATAAGGCTCCAAATGGTCAATAACTCGACCCTTGGATGGTTATAGTTGATATATAATCAACCAATAATATTTGGTCAAGTTTTTGGGTTTTTATGGTTATTATCACTTTAATAATAATTATTTTATTGATTTCTCATCAATTAAATAATTTCTGCATCATTAAAGTATAAGTATTTAAGGTAATTATTTATTTCCTAAAAATTACAAATAAATTATCATGATAAAGAAAAACATTTTAGATTTCAAATGAGTATTTATAATCAAATTTATCTTCTATATAACCTTATATTAAAAATTATATCGTTATTAAAATTTGAGTAAGACATATTTAACTTTTCTTTAAATAAAATAAATTAAATATCCTAATATCATCCAAGTGGCTTACAAAGGACACCATTTCGACCCAAGGATGATTTAGGTCAAAACACACTCATCCAATGATATTAGGACAAGTGTTAGGGTAATCTCATAATATTATTTTTACCCTTAATTACCCTATTTACCCTTTTACCGTATTGATAAAAATTACCAAAGTTACTATTCATAATGCCAAAAAATAAAAGTAAGATATTTACATAATTTTGACTTATTGATTATAAATATGGAATCCATTTTTCAAAATTCAAAGTATAGAAGTTTCAATAATTAATTTAAAACTAATCCCATTGTGGGAAAGAGAGAACGCATTTTAAAAGTTGAAACATTGCAAAAGATTGATTTTTTTTACATCTAAATTCAATGTAAAATTAATGCTAATAACATAAATTATATTTAATGATAAAAATATATTATATTTTTTTACTTTAAAACCATTAAATATTATAATTTAACCATATAAATTATTTTGATGAAAAAAGTTATTTTCAATTAAAATTTAGTGTATTTTTACTATTTATCAAAACTTGAAAGTTATCAGAAAAATATCAAAAACTCATACAAAGTAAATTTTTACATACTTCTTCCAAAGAAAATGTTTATTTTATCATATAAAAATTATTAATGTTTCATAATATTAATTTAAAAGGGGTTCTCCATTAAAAGGCGGGAAATTACCCTTTTGAAAAAATATAGTTTTTTATACATAAAATATGGTTTATTCATACCCTATGACAAAAATATCTATTGGATGAATATTAAAAATATTTTATTAAATATACAAAAAATATATTTCATTAATTTCATTTACTAATTATAAATCACTTAACAAAAATAAAAATATATAATTGATTTATATTTTTCATTCACAATATAGTTTCATAAGTTAGTTATATTTTTTTCCTGATTATCTAAAATCTATGTTATAATGGTCATTTTATACTAAGGGTGTATCTTGGTTCATTTAAACTCACGATTACATGAATTGAAATCTATTGAAGAATTAAAATTATTTAAAATATTTCATAAAACATATAGGTGTTACATTTTACCCCCCTTAAATAGAATTTCACCCTCAAAATTCATCATTTAAAAACAAAAAGATGAGGATACTTCTACCTCATCACATACTCAAGTTCCCACATAGCTTCCTCAAATTGTTGGTTCTTCCATAAAACTTTAACCAAGTGAGTGGTCTTGTTTCTTAGAAATTTTTCGCTATGATCCAAAATATCTATAAGTTGTTCTTCATAAGAAAGATATTTCTACAGTGGTATAAATTATAAGTTTAGTATATGTGAAGTATTAGGTATGTACTTTATTAGTAAAGATACATGGAACACATCATGAACTTGAGAGAGATTCAGTGGAAGCTCCAATCAGTAAGCTACCTTCCCAACATGATCCATAATTTCAAAAGGACCAATATGCCTAGGGATTAGCTTGCCCTTATTTACAAATATCATTACTCTCTTCTAGGGAGATATTTTTAGAAACACCATGTCACCCACTTTAAACTCTAGGACTTTTCTTCAGTTGTCAGCATAACGTTTTTGTTGAATTTGATATGCTCTTATGAGTTATTGAATAGGTCTGACCTTTTCTTCTATTTCATTAAGGTCCTATTAGATTTATTTCGTCAACTTCATCCCAATAAGTTGGAGTTATGCAATTCTTTCCATAGAGGGATTCATAAGGAGCCATATAAATACTGGAGTGAAAGATATTTTTGTAATAAAATTCCACAAAAGGTTGGTGTTGATCCCAACCACCTTTATATCCATAGAGAAATCTCTAAACATGTCTTCTAGAGTTTGAATTGTCCTCTAAGGCTGACAGTTTTTTCTGAGAATGATAAGTAGTGTTAAAACTTAACTATGTATTTAGAGTTCGATGAAGACTTCTCCAGAACTTTGAGTTAAACCTCGGATCCCGATCAGATATAATGGAAAGTGGTACTCCATGAAATATTACCACTTCCATTACATATATCCTAGAAAAATGATCAAGAGAGAAATCATCTCTAATAGTAATTAAGTGTGAAGACTTCATAAAGTGATCAACTATAACGCATATAACATTATGGAATTTAGATGTTTTGGAGAGTCCGATGATAAAGTCCATAGTGATCTTATCCCATTTATATTATGGTATGGGTAATGGTTGTAACATCCCCTTAAACTTCTATCTCTTAGCGTTAACTTGCTAAAAAACCAAGCACTAAGAGACATATTTGGAAACACCTCTTTTTATGACATCCCACCAAAAATACTATTTCATGTCCTTGTACATATTTTTTATTTTAGGATGAATAGAGAATGAATAACTATGAGCCTCATCCAATAGATCCTTATTTAATTTTGTTATTGGAGGAATACAAATCTAACTCCTGAACTTTATAATTCCATCACAATCAAGGATGAATTCAGGAACATTTATAACCTTCTTTTGTAGCTTTACATCTTCCTTCTACACCTCCTTAATATTTAATTGTATAGATGGCTGAACATTCATTTGACAAAGATAATATTTCTCCAATTCCTTTAAAATCTCATTATCCATCCTTTGTAAATACATAAATATTGGATCTTTTGTGATCCTCATCATGGATAGGCTATCATGGTCCTTTTGAATCAAAGCATCTGCCACCTTGTTTCCTTTCCTAGGGTGGTAATGTATTAAGAATTCATAATCTTTAATAAACTCCAACTATCTTCTTTGATTCATATTCAGATCCTTTTATGTGAAAATATACTTTAAAATTTTATGATCAATATAAATATCACACCTTTCACCATAAATATAATGCCTCTATATCTTTAGTGCAAATACTACCGCAGATAACTCCAAATCATGAGTTGGGTAATTTTTCTCATGGTTTTTTAATTTTTACGAGGCATAATCTATCACCATATCATTTTTCATGAGAACACAACCCATCCACTTCTTGGATGTATCATTGTAGATTACAAACACCACTACAAATATGGCCTGTATCAGCGCTAGAAAAGTGCATTAACAGTATTAAAAAAACACTGTTAATCGAGGCGAAGATCGGGGGGGGGGGGGGTCCCTTTTATCAGCGCTCAGAAAAGCGCTGATAAAATCTCCTTTTATGAGCACTAAAAAAGCACTGATAAAAGAGGTCTTTTATCAACACTTTTTTTAGCGCTGATAAAGGAAAACTTTTATCAGCACTTTTTTAATGCTGATAAAAGTTAAAAAAAATAAAAAAAGTATAATGTGTGGGGAGGAGCTTTTAACAGCGCTTGAACCCCCTTTTATCAGCGCTAGGCAGACCCCTCCTACTCTCCCACGCGCTGCCCTTGCCCGCACATCGCCCAACATTCCCACATGCACCTCCTTTCTTCCACCCGAACTCAAACCCGTGATCTCCCCCCTTGCGGGCCTGCACCTTTACCACTAAGCCATTTCATTTTTTTCTCTATTTAATGATATATATATATAGTTATATTTATTCGTATATTTATATATATTCATATCAATATTAATATATTTAGTTATATTAATACATATATATTTATTTGTGTATTAATATATATTTATATTTATTTATATATATATATTTATATTTATTCATATATTAATATAGATTCATATTAATATAAATAAATTTAGTTATATTAATACGTATATATTTATTCATATATTAATATATATATATATATTTATATTGATTTATATTTATATCTATTTATATATATATATATTTTTAGTTATAATTTTTTATCCATACATTTATTTGTATATTAATATATATTTATAAGATTAGTTTTAAATATATTTATAAAATATTTTTTTATGTGTGTTTATAAATAAATAAATAAATACATATATACAACACACACACATACACAGACACACACAGACACACACAGACACACACACACACACACACACACATATTTATGAATAAATACATATATATGTGTATTTGAAAAGCCATAGAATGTTAAAATGACCATAAATTCTAATCCAGAAGTATGTTTTAACTCTACAACTAGTCAAATCTAAGAAAATGAAACAATATTCGATATGATATGTGGTACAGTCCTAGAGGACATCTGGATAAGAAGTTATACATATTTGAATGTTAAAAAATCGGGGTATCCTAATTAAAAACTCAGTTTTGGAGGCCTTTTTGGGCCTCAAAAAATGTGACCGAAGGTTCCCTTTGGTAACTAGCACATAGATCTCATCGCAATATTCGATTTGATATGCTTTAGAGCTCAAACAGACACCCGAATCAAAAGTTATGACTGTTTAAAGTTTGAGTTACATTTTCAACTTATTTTAGATCTTTTATTCATTTTTTTGATTTTTTGTGTATTTAGATTGTTATTAAATGATTATTAATCAATGATAAATAGGAAATTTTTAATTAATAATATTTTTTAAAATATTTTAAATCCATTTCCACTAAATTTCTTATATATTAAATGTAATAGTCTATTTATACTTATCTAAAACATATTTAAAAAATATATATTATATTTATATCAATATAAATATACTTATATAACAATATATTATTTTTCATATTTTTTTTTAAATATAAATTTTATCAGCACTAGGAAAAAGAGCTGATAAATCCCCCTTTTATCAGTGCTAAAAAAGTGCTAATAAAGGGGGGGCCTTTATCAGCACTGAAAAAAGCGCTAATAAAGGTTCACTTTTAACAGTGTTTTTTTTAGCGCTGTTAAAAGTGCCCCTTTATCAGCGCTTTTTTTGAGCACTGATAAAGGCCCCCCTTTATCAGCACTTTTTTAGCACTGATAAAGTGTGGTGCTTCCCTTGCCTGTTTTTGTAGTAGTGAAACCTTTCTCCACTACAAGGTAGTGTGAGCACAGGTTCACCAGGTAACCTTCTTTTTAGCTCTTTGAAATTATCTTCAAATTACTCTATTGACATGAACTTAACTCCTTTCTGAGTCAACTTGGTGAGTGGATTTTATAATGGTGAAAAATCTTTCACAAAACGTCGATAATATCCAAAAAAACCAAGAAAACTTCAGATCCCAATTACCGTTGTTGGTCTCAGCCAACTTTCAATAACTTCTATTTTTTCTGGATTTATAGATATCCCCTATATTGAGATTATTTGACCCAAAAAAAGAAACTTTTTGAAGCCAAAATTCACACTTGGTAATTTTTTCATAAAACTTCTATTTTCTCAGGTTCTTTAGTACAATTCTCAAGTGATCGTCATGATCTTCCTTACTCTTCGAATAGACATGAATATCATCTATAAAGACTACTAAAAACTAATCAATATAGCCTCTAAAGACTCTATTCATTAGATCCATGAAGATAGAAGGGTAATTAGTAAGACCAAAAGGCATCAGTATAAATTCATAGTGTCCATACCTTGTACGGAATGCCGTATTTGGTATATCCTCCTTCTTGACCCTTTACTTTTAAATCCATTTTTTTATTTTCTTAAAAATCCACTTTCAGGAAAAGTTGGAACCTACATAAAAGCCACAAAGTTCGTATTACAGGATTCAAATTTCAAAAATACCAAAGAGATCAAAACCGCACCATGAACTGACATACCACACCCTAAAAAAAAATTCAAATGAGATCCATCATCACTGCCTCACTATGTGCATACTGACACATCACCTGTTACAAATTTTAAATTTTAAAATTCCAAAAGAGAGACCATCATCACCTCCTAGAACCTACCGCCTTAGCATGAAAACCCACTATCCATGTCATGTACCTATCATAAATTCCTCGGTAGATAGCTTTCAATTTTCAAATTTCAACTTTTAAATACAAACCCATCATAAATTTCTTTGTAGATGAGTCTTCTCGCATTGAGAACCCTGACCCATAGCGCACCTCTGTCACATCAAAAGACCACCGAGAGCACACACCGAAATCTAATGTCTCCACCGAGGAACCTCCAAAAAACAACCCACAAAATCCACGAGAACAAACAGTCGACGAATAACCAAAGCCATCACAAAGATCAAGCCCAATAGAACCCAAAGGAGGAGAAATAGTATGTTAAACCAGAAATCTAGGAATATAATTTCCATTAGATGATTACAATGGAATCTGAAGCCGCAACATTTTCTTCAAGGAAGAGAACCAAATGGATCACTGAAACACCATCAGCTGAATACCGAACCATCACAAAATAAAATGATAAAACCATAGACAGAAGATACTTCCTCCTAGAAGAATGTCTACTAACTCCAAACATCAATTAAGAAAAAACCCCGAACAATAGAAGAAAAAAGAAACAAGAGGAGAAAAGAAGACAATGAAAATAGAGGACAAGAATGATACCACCACTATCCCTCCTCTAACACCATCCCAAGATGAACCAAAAACTTCATTGAGACCGACCAGGATGGGGTTGATCATGATGGGTTGTTCAGAAAGGGAATAGAAGAATAATGAATGTCGAATGCCACCATTGACATCGACCCAAGCCGCCTAAAGCACAGACACCCAGACCCAGCATGGAGGTCCAATGAGAAAGGGTAGGATAAAATAGGGGTAGTGAGGGAAATCCAAAATCCACATCATCAAATAGCCAAGTCAAGAAAGGGAAGGAAGAAAAGAGTCAAGGAGGAGAAATAGAAGCCTAGTGAAGTAGGAGTTCCATTGCACTAGACAGAATCAAACAAAACCCTAGGCATATATTTTTTCTTAATAGTGATCTTGTTAAGTTCTAGATAATCAATGCAGAGTCTCATTGATCTATCTTTCTTCTTAATAAACAGAATAGGTTCTCACCAAGGTGATTCACTAGGGAATATTAATCCCTCGTAAATATTATCTTGTATTTGCTTCTTCAATTCCTAAAACTCAATTGGCTCCATTCTATAAGGTGTCTTTAAAATAGGCATATCACCTGGTATGAGTTCTATTGAAAAATAAACTTCACGATTCAATGGAAGACCTAACAATTATTTCAGAAATACACCATCAAACTCTCATAAAATGGGTGTATTCTTAATTGTGAGTTTCTACCCAACCATTTGAGATAGATAACCTTTATTTATAGGAATCAAGACCCATAAGATGAAATAAATTTCTACTGGAAGGTCATATTCATCCTTTCATCGAAAGATGATCATAGATTGATCTGGAATATGAAATGTGACTTCACTTACTTGGAAATTGATATGATATCCATATAGACAAATCCAACCCATTAAAAGAATCACATCAAATTCCACTATAGGAAGGATCATAAGATTTATAGGAATCAATTTCTCACAAACTTAAACCATATAAGAATTATAAACTTTTAATGTGATTGTTGTGCCATTAGGAGTTGTCACATATGAATCAACATATAATTGTTGAGGTAATACAAAGATACCCTTTGAAAATTATTCAGAAATAAAAGAGAGGGTGGATCCAAAATCAAATAAAACATTTTCTACTTTAGAGTGGATGGTAAGTGTACCTTTTACCACTACATTATTGTACTCCACATTTCCGATAGTGATTACATGTGAATTGACTTTGTCTTTGGCTTTAGTAGTTTTATAATGTCGATCATCATCAATAACCCTTATATTAGGGAATTTATTGGAATAATGCCCCATTTCCTTTCATTTGTAACATTGAAGCATATGAGGTTCATTCTGTGTAGCCTTTTCTCTATTTGCATCATTAGACATATTTTTCCCATCACTTTGGCATTCAAATGCCCGGTGACCTTCTTTTACACACTTAAAAAACATTTGATAGTCCCTTTAAGACAATTTCCTCCATGTTTCTTTCTACTCTTTGATCATAAGAGAAAACTTATCTTTTTTTTCCAGCATGGTCTTTATATTTTCCCTTGAATTCCATTTTTCTCTTCTTATCTAACCTACAAAACTGATGGGTTACTCCAATATCCATATCAATATTGAGAGCACATCAAATTATTTACTCATAGATATTAAAGTACCTTATGTATAATTCCCTTCAGAGACTTGGTTTTAAGCCACTAAAGAATTGATCAATTTTACTCTCAAGTTGGATAATAATTCCAGAAGAATACCTTGCAAGTCTTGTAAAATTTTCTTCTTAGGTACCAACAGATTCATTATCCTTTTGTTTAATCTCAAGGAACTCATTCTCTATCTCTATATTAAGAATATGAGGAAATTACTTATTGAAAAATAAGTTATTGAACTCATCCCATTCCATGGATTAAATTTCACATATTTTCCTTATATTCTTGATAAGGTTCCACCATTTATCACCTTCACCTTCCAAATGATAGACTGCTAAGATGACTTTATCATGTTATGAACATTAGAGAATTGAAAACATCTTTTTAGTGGTACTAATCCATTATTCAATCACTAATGGGCTAGAAGACCAGCTGAAAGAAGGTAGATGCTGTCTTATGAAGGAATCAACAGAATTTTGTTCCGTCCTTTTCTCATTTAGAAGTCCTGCATGATTCATATCTTGAGAAAGTTGTGTGAGCATAGCTACAAGATTTTTCATTTCAGATCCCATAACATTTGGCTACTCAAGAGGATAATCATTTTATTTCCCATTGAATTCAGTATAAATGCGGTTCATCTAGGTTCTAACCATTGAATAAAATGAATAAGTATAGTGTGAGAAACACTAATAATAATGGGAAAACCACATAATCAAGAATAAAACTTCAATTTAGGAAACTTTATGTTTTATCCTAGGTTATTCATGATCATTTCTAAAATACTAAGATTGTAACCTATAATTTGACATATCCTTTGGGTTCTTACTAAAGTTTTATCATCCTAGTTTCCAAAATTTAACTATACCTTTCCTTTGAAACCAACTATAACAACCCATACTATACGTACATTGATATTAATTCAAAATTTAAGAACATTCATTAAAAAATATAATAAATCCCCAATAGGACCATATAGGTATAATGTATTTAGAAACTAGGAAACATAAACAACTGGTTCATAATACATCTTTTTTGTCTCCCACTTATTTCATCATAACTAGACTGATTTTTGACATATATTACTTAATACCCTTGTTCATGACTTGAAAAAAAAACATATAAAAGGGTGAGATCAAATTCACAGTAAGGGTAAAAAAGGGATATATCAATCATATCATAATCATAAGACATAATATCATAACATTTGAAAATATTATCATACATATGAAAGATCATGATATCAATTCATGGGATAAATCATAAAAGTTTATAGGAATCAATGAACATAATAAAAAAATTCAAAACTTTAGACATGAAATTTTGTGATATAAACATAAGCATAGAATATCATTTCATATTAGTCAAGGCTCATTTCCAAGACCATTATAGCAGAAAAAGTCCATTAATAAACTGAGTTCACTCCTCATTTCAGCCCTATACTATTAAACTGATATCATTTCCCATTACAACCATGTCTATCTCATGATATATAAATCTTTATATAATGTATTGGAGGGAGATATAGGTCCCAACCATCTCATAATTAAATCATACTTATGTGTTCCACAATAACATAAATCATTCATCATAACCTAAAGAATAAAATGGGTTTCTTTAAATATCATTCCACTATAAAATAATCTATGTAAAACAAATAGATTTCATAAATATAATTCCACAATAAAAATAATCAAAACATAGGAATAATAAGGATATTATACTTTAAACATAACCATATTATAGAATTCCATATTAGATGGAAAATAATTTTTATATAACACTTGAAATTAATTCTTAAGAAAAATATCCTTTCTTCTTCAAAAATGTTTTCTTTTCTCAAAATAATAAGTAATTTTAAAATAAAAGAATTTATTTGAAAATAAACTTGAAATAATGTAAAGTAATATTTATGGAAATAAGGTATTATGAAAACATAAAAATATATTCATGTCGTATAAGTTAAAAAAAACATTCACCTCGTACTTTTTTTTAGAAAATTCAAAAAGAACCTTGTATCAAAAAAGAAAAAAAGAATACTTTCATACCGTTTAATAAAAATTCACCGATTGGTATAATTGTATCTAAATTATTTTAGAAAAATATAAATAATATATTGAAATATATAATTAAGAAACATAGAGATGGGTGATAAATATAACCCAGTAAATACTTACGTATAAACAATCTTGGATAATAATGAGATTAAAAAATCATCCCTTACGTTAGGTACAATTTAATTTGTATGTATCCAAACCTCCTATATAATGATTTAAATAATTTCATTGACTTATTTCATAATCATAGTCATTTTTATGATATTACATATGATCATATTATCATTTGTTTTTTAGTAAAATTGTTACTCATCCATCGGGTGTTAACTTCTTTATTTTCTTACACATGTTTTGTCGAATAAGTTATTGTTCATATTCTTAGGTTATATTAATCTTATTTACATAATTATATTAGTATAATATATATCATATTTATTTATTCCATTCATTTATATAATCATGTTTTAATGAAGGTCATGTAGAATGATTCACATCGCATTGTGGAGACAATAGGCCGTACGTAGGCACGAGTGATGATATAATTCCCATAATTATTGAATGGTATTGAATTGGATGGTTTATAATATTACAGAATAAATATAACGTTATAATAATCATATATAGTTATTATTTGGTGGTTAAAAATAGATTACACAATAGTGTAGAGACGGTAATCCGTACATACGCATGCATGATGATTTTGTATCTAGTAGGATGGATAAAAGATATAATATGGTTGTTTCGTAATCATAATAACAGCTTATTATATAAATGATAATGGAGTTATTACATTACAATGAAACACCTCATGAAGAGGAAGTAGAAGAAGAAAGAAGTTTGAAAGAATCGGTAGAGGCGATTACCTCTTCTTTGTCATGCTCTATCAAAATATCATCTTAAGGAACTAGAGTTGGTATTTTAAGAAGAAAAGAACCTATAGAAAGGAAATGGGTAGGGGATGTCTGAGCTTTAAGTCTCAAAGTGAAGTGAAGAGGTGAGGGAGGAGGTTCCCTTTTATAATTGAGGTAAAGGGCACTTTTGGGATCTCTAAAAATATTAATTTATAATAAAATCAAACCCCATCCAAAAACCTCTAAAATGTCCCAATTTATAATATTAGATGATATAGGGTTGTAATATCATCAATAAATAAATTTTTGACAAGTTTTTCTTTCAATTTAAAACTTATCATTTTAATTAACACTTAGTTATTCTATTTAATTTTTAACTAGGGTAACAAATATTTCAATATTAAAAGGGTCAAATATTTACTTATTTGATGTCACTTAGACCATAAATAAATACCTTAGAGCATTTGAGACCATATAATTATTATTATATACTTTTAAAGATATTTTACAATTTTTAAATAATTTAATAAACCATTATTTTGATAAACAATCAATAGTGTCAATTTTGAAACTATTCAATTCATTGATTTTTAAAAATATAAAGATAACAAGATAAATTAGAACCAATTATTTTATTATATTAATAATAGTTCAATGTTGTCTATAAAATTCATTAGACATATTAATTATGCCAAATTATATTTATTTTAATATTTTTATTAATATTTATTTGACATTTCCCTTAATAAAATAATTACTACAGCAGTTTTATGTAATTATTTAATATGATTATTTATTGAATAAAAATTAAAAATAAAATAATATGACAAATATAAATCCTCTAGATTTCATAATAATACTTATAATTGAATATATATTCTGTAGAATCCATCATTAAAAATGTTATACCTATTAAAACACGAATGTGATAAGTTTATCATCACTTTAAATAAAATAATATAAGTGTCATAATCTATTCTATAAGGCTCCAAATGGTCAATAACTCTCACCCTAGATGGTTATGGTTGAGATATACTAAAAAAATAAGATTTGGTCAAGTTTTTGGATCTTTTAATGGTTATTATAACTTTAATAATAATTATTTTATTGATTTCTCATCAATTAAATAATTTCTGCATCATTAAAGTATAAGTATTTAAGGTAATTATTTATTTCCTAAAAATTAAAAATAAATTATCTTGATAAATAAAAAAAATATCTTTCAAATGAGTATTTTAATTGAATTTATCTTCTGTATAACCTCATATTAAAAATTATATAGTTATTAAAATTTGAGTAATACATATTTAACTTTTATTTAAATAAATTAAATTAAATGTCCTAATCTCATCCAAGTGGCTTCCAAATGACACCATTTATACCCAAGGATGATTTAGGTAAAAAAAAACTCATCCAATGATATTATGAAAAGTGTTAGGGTAATTTAATAAAATTATTTTTACCCTTAATTACCTGATTTACCTTTTTATAGTATTAATAAAAATTACCAAAGTTACTATTCATAATGCCCAAAAATAAAAGTAAGCTATTTAAATAATTTGAAATTATTGATTCCAAATATGGAATCCATTTTTTAAAATTAAAAGAAATTTTTTTAGTAATTAATTTAAAATTAATCCCATTGTCGGAAAGAGAGAACGAGTTTTAAAAGTTAAAACATTATAAAAGATTTAATTGTTTTTACATCTGAATTCAATATCAAAGTAATGATAATTAAATACATTATATTTAATGATAAAAATATATTATATTTATAATTTAAATCCATTCAATATTATAATTTAACCATATAAATTATTTTGATGAAAAAAGTTGTTTTCAATTAAAATTTAGTGTATTTTTACTATTCATCAAAACAAGAAAGTTATCAGAAAAATATCAGAAACTCATCCAAAGTAAATTTTTATATCCCAATTCCAAAGAACATATTTAGTTTGTCTTATAAAGATTATTATTGTTTCAAAATATTATTTTAAAAGGGGTTCTCCATTAAAAGGTGGATAATTACCCTTTTGAAAAAATATAGGTTTTTATACATCAAATAGGGTTTATTCATGCCCTATAAAAAAATATCTATTGTATGAATATCAAAAATATTTTATTAAATATATAAAAAAGATATTTCATTAATTTAATTTACTAATTGTAAATAATTTGATAAAAATAAAAATATATAATTGATTTATATTTTTCATTCACAATAAATTTTTATAAGTCAGTTTTATTTATTCCCGCTAACCTAACGACTAGATTATAATGGTCATTTTATACTAAGGGTGTCTTGCAGTTCGTTTAAACTCAAAATTTCATGCAATTCAAGATATTGAAGAATAAAAATTATTTAAAATTTTTCATAAAAACATCTAGGTGTTACATTGCCAAACTTGATTGGTTGTCACCCGACATACATTATTTCCTTTTCTAAAACCACACTAATATAAATAAAAAATACGATGTACATACTTGAAATAAGTTTAATCACTAAATAGACTTTTAAAAAAGGTTTTCAATACAATCTCAATACATAAATAGTTCCTCTAAAGTTTAACTTAAACTTATCATGAATGGTTAACCTTATAAACACTATGAAAGATGAAAATCAAAATATTTATAAATAAAGTCATGAAATCATATTAACATTGAAACCCCATATATCACAACATAACTCTTGGTTGTCACATTACAAACATGTTAATACCCTCATGGTAAATTCTATTGGAACATGGTAACAACCTGAATTACCATAAATCCTTTGGGAAAACATGAATTCTTCCTTATTCCATAGACAACTGGATATATTCCATAAATACAAGAAGTTGTAAAATTCATTCATGATAGAATCAAATACTTGTTAAAAAGTCCTTAATTAGTTCTATGGTAATCAGTACCATCCAATTTACTTATTCATATCCCACATATCTTTATCGAAGCAACAATATCATAAAATAATGAACATATTAAGGGTTATCTTTACCTTAATCTTGTGTTTTATATGGACATCAACTTTCCATTAAATCAATTATCTATTTTATCAGATCCATTCAATGTATTATTATAAATCATTAGCGGAAAAACATAAACTGGACAATCCTTGTTTATTTCACCATTCATAATTCTTGAATCCAAATACATAAAACTACGATTATTCCTATCTTCATTCATAATCTTTAAGAATGATACCTCATACTATTACTTAATACCTATTTTCTTTTACATTTCATCTGTAGTCTAATCATCATCAGAAATATAACCATTACTTTCACCACCTTGATAATTCTCTTCAAGATCTTTCCAATTGGGACATTGAGTTTCATAATGACCATTTATTCCATACTTAAAACACTTAACCTTCAATGATTCCTTAGGGATAACAATATTATTATCCATTTCATTAACCAAACTCTTCATTTTTCCCTTACAATCACTTGATTTGTTTCCTTTTACATGGTCAAAACATCTTCTTGTTCCTCTAAGACATTAATTTAGGTGATTTTTCCACATTTTTGACACAAAGGAAACCGAATCATCTTTCCTCCATGGTCTCCATTACCCAAAATATCAATGAACTCAATATTTCTCTTCCTTGGTGAGTTTTATATTTGGATAAGGTACACATTGTTAATCATGTTCTATGAAAAATGATTAGGTATAATCACAAAATCATTCACTCCAGTGATTATCCCACTTGACTGCTCTTTAGAAAACCATCCATCACATTTAACATTTATCCAGTTCCTTCCAGTTCTCACCATTGACTAAAACCACAAGCATAGTGTGATCATTACTTATCATAGAATAAAACCATATATTTATAAAAATAATTACTTATTGGATATCTAAATCATGACACCTTCTTTAATCTATGACACCCTAGGTTCATACTAGGTTATTCATATCCAACTTATATTTAAATCCTTTAAGATGTTTTGTGAAGAGTTTTTTAATTCACAAATAATATCCCTTGAGATTTTCAAACTAGGTGTGTAACAAGGTCCTTTTTCGTGTAGTAGATTACCCTAAATTAGGCTTGAATCGGCTTATTTGAGTTGTTACTATAAGGTACATCTATGCAAAATCCACATCCACTTGTATTATCCAGACAAGGATGTATTTCTATGAAACCACTCACTCTACCCTTTACCAAAATTCCAAGAAATTTTCCTATACTTTCCCTTATCCTTATACTTATCCTTATACATGTCCTTTGGATTCTTACTAAGGTTTTACCAACCTAGATTCCAAATGTTAACTAAAACTTTGCTCTAATACCAACTATAGCGACCCTCTATTTTTATACATCAACATTACATAATTTTTGTGTAATACTTTAAACATCAAACAAAACAATTTCCAATGACTATTTTAATTTAGTGCCTTTGGAAATATGAAAACATAAAAACTGATATATAAGTGAGCTAAATTATCTCCCACTATGTTCTTCATGACTAGAAACCTTCTTATACCCATCATACTTAATACATATCTTCATAACCTAGGGAAGGAAACATAAAATGGGGTGAGATCAGATGCTCATTAAGGGTAAACAAGGGAGATATGTAAGCATAATCATGATCATAAGAGTATGAGAACATGAAAATGAAAATAAAAGATCATACCCTGCACATCAAAGATCTTAACCATGAATCATGGCATAAATCTTAGTAGTTAATAAAACATGAATCATAATGAAATAAATAACATAATCCATGAATTAATAACAAATAAATAAAACATGTAATCATAGAAGAATCATAATCATATATAATTATTTACATAGTATTCAAGGCATTGCTATCAAGGACATCTTTGTGGGAAAAGTCCATTACTGAACTGGGTTCACACCCCATTCCAACCCTATATTACTGAACCAAGTTCACTCCTCATTCTAGCCCTGTAATACTAAACTGAGGTCATTTTTATTCCATCCATATAAAACTATACCAAGTTAATTTATCATTATATACATGTTAATATCATGAGATATATTTCTTTACCCAATGCATTGGAGGGAGATATAGGTCTCACCCATCTCATAATGAAATCATTCAAACTTGTGGCACAAGATAATAAAACTTTCATCACATCATGACCCATGAAAAGAGATGGGTTCTATAAACATCAAATCATAACCCATGAAATGAAATTGGTATCATTAACATTTCATCACATCATAAACTATGTAAAATATATGGGTTTCATAATCATTTCATTAAAGCATAACCCATAAAAGAAGCGTATTTCAAAAGTATATAACCCGTGGAAGAGAAACAAGTGTCGTAAGAACCATTACATTAATACATATACCATTTAAGAAATAATATGAATGTAACCTTTGAATAATTTCCTATAATGGAATAAGTAACATCAAAGAATGTTATCTTAGATGTAAAATAACTTAGAAATATATTTTGAAAAAATTTCTTGATCTAAATATCATTTCTTCTTTGAAAAATATTATTTAGAATATAAAACCTTTTAAAAATTATTTTCTTGAAAATAAAATTGAAAAATTATAAAGAAAGAGTTGAAACATTTTGGTAACATTTTTCTTTAAAAACATATAATGAGAGCTTGAAAAAATTTTGAAAACCATTTTTCCTTTAAAAATAATCTTGAAAATTTTTTGAAACCCTTTTTCCTTGATAACTTATAAAATAATATTGAAAACGTTTTTAAAACATTTTTATTGGAAAATAAATTTAAAACATAGAAATAAGGATTTAAATCATTTTTAAAAAAATTTTCTTGAAAATAATTTGAAAACTTATAAATAAAGCTTGAAAACATTGAAATATGTTTTCTTTGAAAACAACCTTTTGAAAACATATAAAGAAATATTGAAAACATTTTGAAAATATTTTTCTTTTAAATTAGATTTGAAAACTTATAAGGGAAGCTTTTAAAACAATAAAACATTTTTAAAATACATTTTACTTGAAAATTATCTTCAAGTATCATTTGAAAACATTTTTGAAAACATTTTTGAAAACATGGTTTTTTAAATAAAACAGATTTATGTCCGAAGAGGGAAATATGGTTAGATTTTTTTTAAAAACATTTTATTAATTATATGAAGTACTAAAGAGTGGAAAATGGTACTAATACATGGATATATCTTGAATAAACAGAGTATAAGAAGTCTCATGAGTGTTCTTGAGAGATGGATCATAATATTTTATCAAAATAAGCATAATCATTAACAATATTAAAAAGTGATGAGATTGTTTCAATAAACTCTAACCACTTGGTTACTTGGGATCATACACTCCATGTAAAAAAAATGAAATTCCATGAATCTTAAAAATATCATGAAAGGAAGGATATTTATGATATACCATGTCAAATGTAAGTATATACAACTCAAAAAAAATTTAGGTACATAATAAAACATGTGTCTTAAAGAAGAAAAATTGAGACAAAATTTTCTTACTAATTTGGTATCTTTTGAAATGTCAAAACCATGAAATAAATATCATAGAATGTAACACCCCAGAATTCTAAAGTGTTAAATGACTAAATGATATGAATTATGTCAACAAGTTCATATTTCTTTTCAAGAGCCTACCTGATTAGAACTCCACAATTAAATGTGCTTGGTTTGGAGTAGTGATCAGGATGGGTGACCTTCTGAGAAGTTTCCCAAGGTGTGTGTAAGTAAGGAAAAAGCACACTAGAAAGGATATGTGTTGGCTTGTGGGAATTTTCATTATTCAGATGACCTGTTCAAGCACATGGGTAGGTAAAACGTGTTTGTGGGGTAACTGGTGATACTTGGAAGGCCAGGACCTGACAACCATGTTATAGGCGGGGTGTCTGTGCTATCACCGGAACCCAGTGGTTACATTTGGTATCAGAGGAGGAACCTAGCCTTAAGTGTGGTGCACTGATTAGGTTGATATTTAGGGTCCACAATGAGGGCATTGTGCTCTAAAGGGGGGGGGGGGGGGGTGGATGTAACACCCCAAAATGATAAAGGGTTAAATGACCAAATGACATGACTCATGTCAACAAGGTGCACCTTCCTTTTCAAGAGCCTACCTGATTAGAACTCCACAGTTAAATGTGCTTTCCCTAGAGTAGTGATCATGATGGGTGACCTTATGGGAATTTTCCCAGGGTGTGTGTAATTGAGAACAAAGCACACTAGAAAGGATATGTGTTGGCCCATGGGAACTATCATTAGTCAGATGACCCGTTTAGGCACGTGGGTGGGGACAATGTGTCTGTAGGGAAACTGGTGGTACATGGCAGGCTAGGACCCGACAACCATATTAAAGGCAGGGTGTCTGTGTTTTCACCAAGACCTCGTTGTTACATAGAATGAATATGTAAATACCCCTAAATTTAATGAAAATAATCATATAATACATCAATAATTAGTATAAACACCACATAAAAGGGTTGGGTGGTGAATAAAACATGTATCTCACGGAAATAAAAGTGAGATGAAATCCCCTTATCTTGTGTCTTGACTCTCTTCATACTCATAAAAACCACCTATATAATAAATATAAATGTATTATAATTATTTTAAATAAACATATTATTATATCTAATACCATATATGGTTTTATTATGACCTTATATTACCCTCTTGTTAACAATCCTATGTTAAGGTTTCACTTCGGGTAATATTTGTTTTATTCTTCGCATGTATCTTAATTTGTTATATATTTGGTACTTATACTTATATCATGATTTAAAAAATGCACACAATGATATAAATATCATATATATTCAGTATATTTGTATTAAAATAATCTATATAATATAGAAGTATGAAATAGAATACACCGTCCATGGAGACGGTAAGCCGTACGTACATATAAACACTATTTCCATTTTTATTATCGTATTAAAAGAAAGAAAGAAAATGATATATATATATATATATTATAATTACATTAGCATTTTATTTTATATATAATATATAATTTCACTAAATTCATCCTTAATACATTCTATGTAGTGTGTGAACGAATCACATCGCTTTGAGGGGGCAGTAGTCCACACTTCCTCAAACAAAATTATCGTATTTACACCAAGTGGAAAGTATAAAGATATTAGTTTTAAAAGGGTTAAATAATATTAAATACATAATAAATATAATATATAACATATATAAATATAATTTTCATCATAATTTCCACCATGAGAGGCGGTAAAGGAAAAATGAGCAATCATCGTTTCATGGGGTGGTAGTTCACAGTACATGTAAACAGTATGTTTGTTACCCATTATATGGAGGTGTGTGTAAGTTTAGGTTTAACAATTATCATAAAAAGAATAGTATATTTAGAATAAGTGTTTTTTATACAACCATGGAATAAAGAGAGTGGAGTGGGTGGAGAAAGAAAATAAAATAAAGGAGCTTAAGAAAAGACATTACCTCTCAATCGGGTAACTCCTTTTGGTTTGTGCCAAAAGGCTTCCTTGGATTGTTTTATTACCAAATAAAGGCTTAAAGGAGGAATTAAGGTATTTTGTGAATTTTATTTATTAGATTTTGGCCTAAAATAAGTGGTTTTAGAGGTGAAAATAAGAGACAGAGGTGGTGGCCTTTTATAGGGAAGGAAAATGAAAGACTTGTAATTTTTGAAAACAAGTTAGGTGTACCCAAATTTTTACCTTAAAAAGTCATAAAAAATAAAAAACTCAATAATTTAAGGTTCAGGGTTGAATAATGTCCAGAAAATGGGTTTTTGACAAGTTTTTAGGTTGTTTTAGGTCTTAAATTTAAGGTTTAGTACTTTATTAACCTAAATTTCCTCTTAACCGTTGTAATTAATTTTATTCACTTTCACTAATATTTTTGTTCAAAAACTAATTAAACATTATTAGACATTATAAATTATTATTATTCTAAATATGGAATCCATTTTCCAAATTATAATCACATAAGTGGTTTAAATTAATTTAAAATTAATCCCGATGATGGGACGACACTGTTGGTTTTTAAAGTAAAAATGTTCAAAAGTATGTTAAGTTTTTATACCTAATTTCAATGTGAAATTTATTCCAATGACCTAAATTAGATTAATTTATAAAATATTATATAATTAAACTTTTAAACCAAATTAAAATATAATTTAACCTTATAAATAAATTATATGAAAAGGTAGTTTGAATTAAAATCTGGTATTTTCACTATTCATCAAAAAATGAAATTTCTCAGAAAAATCCCAAAAATCTTCCTTAAGATAATTTAAATATTATAAATTTAAAAACTAAGTTTATTTTATAAAATTAAATTTTGAAATGTGTCTAAAATTAATTTTATTATTTTTCACAGAAGGACATTAAAAACAGTTCATTTGAGAAAATAGTATTTTTAAACATATAAGGACTTTACCAAAAATTATATATTTCATTATCAACATGTTTTATTTATATAAAACCATAATAAAAAATATTTTAAAAGTAGTTATTTATATTAATATTACTAATTTTAATGGCTAGGTTATAATTATCTCATTTAAATAATTATAATAATAAAATGATGTTTCGTAGAAACTCAGTGTTGCATGTAACTTACGCCAAGTTGGTTCCATGTGAAAGGAATGTTTGAATTAGTGATTTAGTATGGAAAAAATATTTCCAGTTTTGTGTGAAATGAAAAATATATAAAATATTAAATTAATTCTAAAAATAATAATTCACAGAATCTCGGGGTGTTACAGCTTCTATCACTTTGATTAGTGATGTACGCTCCTTGATAAAAATGGGAGGATGGGATGTAAGTTACTAATTATATTAATTCCTCCTTAGAGATAATTTTCTAGTCCAAGTCACCCTCATATATTTATGTCATGTTCATGAAACTCACACCCGACCCTATCTTGAGGCGGACACCGGTTAATTATGACACTTCTATCTTGACATGGCGGCAACCTTCTGTCAAGGGAGGAGATATCATTAGGAATGTTATGAATGTGTGGAATTTAGGTAGGTTGGGAACCTAGAAATTATTCATCTTTTGGAGGGAATATCATGTGTTAGGCATGTTAGGTGCGGAACCTAGGGCATCCCATGCCTACCTTGAGGTAGTTGATGCTGGGGGCATAAGTCTTCTGAGGATTTTTACCTCAGGAATCCCATATTTATTATATGGGGTAAGGATTTTAGATCAAGTCACAAGTTTAACATATTGTGGATATGAGCATAGGTATAATGTATTGTGGGGACAGGTTAGGTTACAGGTTTAATGTCCTGTGAGGACAAAAAATGGAGTGTGTCTCCATGAGGGAAGATTTCACACTAGAATTGATGGAGTGTGTCCCACAAGGGGATAATTTCAAACTAGGATTTATGGAGTGTTTCCCCCATGTGGGATAATTTCACATTGTTTGATGTTGGAATTAAACCTCGAGGAGGAATCCTATGTACCTTATTGAAGAGACAAGGATCAAAATCCACATAGTTTGATGCCGTAGTTTAAGGTCGTGTGATGAGACCTGTCCATGTAGTTTAGCTTCATGCAGTAAGGAAACTCATGTCATGGAAGGAGTGTCAATAAGGGATGGCGTGGGGATTATGTGTGGAATATTCTTGCTACAAGAGGATCATCCCTTGGGGATATAATGTGGGGATTACGCATGGAAGCTTCCCAATGTAAGAGGATCATCCTTTGGGGAGATATTGTGGGGATGATGCATGGAAGATACCCAATACTGGAGGATAATCCCTTGGGGAGATGGTGTGAGGATTAGTCCTGGAAGATACCCAATGAAGGAGGATCATCATTTGGGGTGATGGTATGGGGATTACATATGGAGGATTCCTGATAGAGGAGGATAATCCCTTGGGGAGATAGTGTGGAGTTTAAACATAGATACAAATCGATGTAGGAGGATCATACCTTGGGGAGATGGTGGAGCAGGTGGAATCCCATGATGATCGTACATGGGGTATCCTATATATGTTCATTTCATAGGGTAAGGTTACAGGTTTAAATTATGTGATTAGGACATTGTTTTACAGTTTAACGTTGTACGACTAGGATGTGTAGCTAAGCAGTTTTATGTATTACAGCTTGGACATGGATAGGCCTTATACTGTGAGTGGGAGCATGTCATGATGATGGGAAGATTCATCATAAGGAATATCTACCAAGATAGGTAATCTGTTTAACTTGGTGACACCACCTCTAGGGATTACGTTTCCACTGATCATACACCTTTGGGTGGGGCATGGCGTTGGCACTATCATGGTGATGTAGAAATCAGGAGGCCCGATGTTAGGGTATGTATGCTTTGGATAAATAGAAATTAAGGTACCTATTATTAGTAAGAGTAGGTAGGATGAAGGTCTAAGATGAACTTGAAGTGAAGTGGGCGGAGACAAGAGAAGGTGGTACCGGTTGTATGAGGATTTGGAGTGTGGTTGAACTGGTTTTGGATGATCACAAGGGACTTGGGAACTCAAATTTCATGAAAGGGGATTAGTTGAAAAGAGGAACCATGGAGAGTCTCAGAGGATGAGTTTCATGAAAGTTTGGGTTTCATGAAGGTTGGAGTCCTCACAAAGGCCAGGGTTCTCACAAAGTTTAGGGGTCTTGCTAAAGAGTATTTTTTACAAAACAGGGTGACCCTACCTTAGAGTAAAGTATTGGTTATCATGGGGTTGGTTTCATGAAGGATAATTATCTCACGAAAACCCAAGAGCCTCAAAGGGATTTCTTCTTATTCGAAGGCCATTGAAATTTAAAAAAGGAATCACCACCATGGGTTTAGGTTTTAAAAAACCCATGAGAGACGGTTTCATGAAATATAGATACCTTGGGAAATCCGTCTTCCCACTCTCTCACGAAGATTTAGAGTATCACGAACTCAGAGCTTTTCTTGGAATCTAAACAGTTTCATACTCTTAAAAATTGGACATAGGGGGTATTTGTAGGTCTAGAAGAGGTTAGGTCCTTGGTTTCATGAAATATAGAGGATTTTGTGAAACTTTATGAACTTCATGAACATATGGGGTTTCTTGAACCAGAGTTATACTGCGCGAAGGTTATTATCAAAGCTACGCACGATCAAGGACTTCTATGAAATGGAGATTTGTGAATCCAGACTTATGATACATGGAGGTCACCATAAAATCTATGTGTGGTTAGGGAATTTTGTGAAATGGAGATCTGTGAATCTAGACTTATGCTTCACAGAGGTTACTGTCAAAGCTATGTGTGGTCAGGACATTCATGAGCCACAACCATTCACGGAGGTGGGGAAATTCACAAATCTAGTCCCTTAATTTGATTTTTGTGCCAGTTTTTCCTGAATTCACCTCAAATTGGTCATTCTTTCCTTAACCTCTCCCATGAAATTAATATTTCATCATAACCCCCCTCATAATTGCATCCAATGAGGGAAAGGAGGTTCAGATTCTTAGAGAAAACTGTCAAAAACTGGTGATTAGGAAGTCCCTCTTGTGAAACTTAGCTTGACTAAATTCCTATAAATAGGGGTAGGGGTCCCTTATGAGAACACAATATTTTTTTTAAATATAGGAAAAATATCTCTTTTTACAAAACTCAAGACCTTTACAAGCGTTTTTTTGATTTTGATCCACACTTCTTGTAAAACTCAACCCTTCCATGAACTGTGTTTCCATAAATAGAATTATGTGAACAAACTTCCGCGATAAGACTTTCACAAACCCAACCTTCATGAATAGAACTTTGTAAATGGAACTTCTTGAATCAGTTCTAAAAAACCTTCATAGTCTTTAAAAAATAGACGTTGGGGTGATGATACTACTTCAACCCATCAAGAGGATATGGACGAGAATCTTATGATTGGAGAGAGAATACATAGCACATTAGATTTTGATACACTCACCACACTAATGAAAGAGGCTCAATAAGAGTTCTTGATATATAAGAGACTATTGATGTACAACTTCAGGCCAAGGGATGATGTGTTCATCCTTGATACTGATTGAGATAATCTCACCTACCAGTTCAGAAGCTCACCTGGACTATAATAGTGGCATAGGGCCACTATAGGCCACATCCTAAAGGATCATGCATATATTACAACACACACCCTCTAGAACCACATGATCAATGTAAATAGGGAAGCATTGGAGGTGGAGGCATCAACACCTTAGTATGATACAATCCTTAAGGTAGGATTGGGGGACCCTCTAAAGGGGAGGATAGAAAACTGGGATCTACGCCAAGGTGGAAACTTCATGGATGATTGGGCTTGACATACTGGTCATGCCGACCATGTCATGAGTTTGAGAATAAGCTGAAACAAGTCCGAATTTATAATGCAATATGGTTCTCACAGTTCCACATATACCAACACCTATACATTATGATGAATCTACTAACCAGGTGTTTACTAGGGACCAACACTTTTCATCTACACCATGAGGATGCTGATATATGCGTTTGAGATCTCTACCAAATAACTAGGATCCTAATCTAATGGGTTATGCATGATGAATTCCTCCCCACAGAGAATGTCTAGGAAAACCCGAAGTAGCTTCCAGCTACAGAAAGGACACTATTATGTTTAGTGCAGGGGACAAGAAAACACAATATAGGGATAAAAGAAACCCCATTCAAGAAATGTTTCAGGTACTTTTTGGAAGAACCAGTGAACAAGATACCGAGGAGGCCATGACAATTCCCCATGAAATTCCAACGAGGCAAGGAGAACTTGTACTGAAGAATCTTGGTGGAAAGCCTGTGGAAGATATGGGGATATAGTGTGAAGCTCGAGGATCCTATGGTCAGGTTAGAGGGATTCATTATTACACTGATTTTTAGATGGATGCTCCTAGTTTGGGATGTACACATGGGGGTATGGATAAGAACCTTCATCATGGAAGTAGTGTTGGTGATGAAAAAACACATCAAATTGGTGGTTCCAATGCTGGAGAATCCATAAAAAGTGCTTCTCCACACCATCAAAGGGAATACCCCCTTTTTGTGTATGGGACCATCCATTTTATTTACAATTGGGTTGCTGTACACATGAGGTATACGAGTATCCGAACCCCATCTTCCCCCCATCATGAACTTATAGAAGTCAATCCTCAACATTTTCAGGAGTCAACCTATCAATTTGGTCTCGTGGATGTACTAGAGAGGATTGGGTTAGTGTATCACTACATTTTACATCTAGTCCCCCTACTCATGGGGACAATGACCAATGATTGTTCATGGAATACCAACAAAAATCCATACGTTTTGGCCTTCTGAGGTGGGGTACTGGTGGTGAGGGTCGACTAAATGGTGATATTTGATCCATATTACCCACATCGGTTCACAAGTTAGTTTTGATGCCTGTAATAGTTGACCCTAAGGGTTTACATGGGGGGTGCACAATGAATATCAAATATCAATCCTATGACAGATCAAGTGCATGTTTACATGTGAAGATAGAAAAGGGTGGAATGATCTGCTGTCGCCTAATACTGTATATCAGCTCGCCCATGATTATGTGCTGATCCAAAAGAAAACATATCCTAGGGAGATGATGAGGCTGTGAACCACTCAGGATAATGAAGGAATGGACCCACAATTGTGGGGTCTAGGATGAGCCACATGCAGATCTCACTATGTTGGAAGAATCAATCTAGTGGGTAGAGTTGCAATAGCTATAGTATCGATTATCTCTAGCCTGAAATAGGTGAAATCCATAGGGATGGGAGTAGATATAGGCTTGAAACTCTCCGGAATGTAGTTATGAGAGGAGGGTGGACCCTCTGGGGCAGTCCTAAGTGTGCACATCCAAGGTATGAGGAAGCGGCTGAATCAAACAATGTACCTAGTGATGTTGTATTCCCTGAAGACTGTGAGAGTTAGGGAATCCATAGATAGATCAAAACTCTCTATGGGGTATGGAAGCATCTCAAAACTGATGGGATATACCTCACCGGGTTGGGTCTTTCATGAGCATGCTTCCATGTACCCAAAGACGAGGTGGTGTAATACATGATGGGGCTAGAAGACTTGGTCCACTCTCATGGAAATGCGCATCCCCTAGCCATCCGAGTTAAGGTGCTGCTGGACATGACCTCTTCTCTAGATCTCTTAGAAAGTGAGATAGCTATGCGTGTAACTTTGATAGAGGGGTTGGAAGAGGATTTTGGGGGAATTGATGCCTATAGAGACTCTCCCATGGAAGGGATTCCTACCATCAACCAAGTAAATATCCTTATCATGTGTTCCTTGGACATAACTCATCCTTTAAAATTTCCACCTAAATTTCTTTTTTTACTTGTGTAGGAATCATTGAGCATGGAGTAGGGGGAAGTTCATGATGAACCTTAGGTATGGGATGAGGGAGATACAACCCTTTAAGGGGAGAGTATGGGGCCTCTCCCTAATGTTGTGGGCAAAGGAGGCCAAATGTCAGCTGAGGTGATGCCTACAACTGAGGTGAAAACTATTGTAGAGATGCCAAATCTTGAGGTAATTCCCTTGTTAGGGGGAATACCCATGAAGCTTCTTGATATTCTAGCCAGAATATACTATTCATGTAAGCCTTTTCCCCTTTTCACCCTTTTTTATTTCACGCTTTTCCTTTCTACATATGATTAACTCATGATTAAATGGAAGTTCAAACCATGTTCGAGGATCAACTACCATCACCAACATCCTAGTAAGTGGTGCCTGAAGTCGAGGTAGTAACACTAGGTGCTGCACCCCCAGCGGAGATAGATGGGGAGGTTGTGATGGCCGGACCAACCACATAGGTTCCAAAGAAATGGATTGTCAAGACCATGGGATCGATGGAGGGGGTTGAGACTATTCCCACAATGGGGCTAGCTGAGGAGGATGTGGTGGATGATTATTATATATAATTTCCTCAAGAGGTGACTATTGGATCCAATGTCTCAATGGAAGATGAGGAGATCGTGCCAAAAACTAAGGTGATCGAGGAGGATGTGATGAATAAACCTGTCCTGGAAGTTTCGTCAGTGGTAGCTTCTAGATATGAGGCCTCAATGAAGGTGGTCGATATCATGCCACCAATAGAGGTGATTAAGGATAATTTGATGGTTGATCCTTCCCTAAAAGTGTCGTAGGAGGTAGCTGGGGATCCCATTGCAGATGAGGGGGTTAGTGAGGATCCATTTCCCTTGGAACTGAGGTTCAGAACACCTGAGGTCACTCTTGAAGATGATTTTTCCATTGATGTTTTGGTGGTATTTCCTTCATATGAGCCTACACTGCCTGAGGACTTCGAGGATTCTAGCTCAGACATTACTAAGGATAACCAAGTCATTCATCACATGGTTTGGATTTATATGAATAACTTCATCACCCATACCCCACTGGTTGACTTGCTAAACTGGGTGAGATCTCTCCACAATTGGCTAGTCAAACTAGGGACTAGTGGGGTGGGCTCTAGTGGCCTACACACACTAGATCATGACTTTATCATTGAGTGGGAGCATGCTGAGTGGAAAGAGTTTGATGTTTACTGGAACAAGTATAAGGATGCGGGCAACAACGAACTTAAGGCAGCCGAGGAGAAGATTTCCTATTTAGAATGGAAGGAACAAGAGTATGTGGCTTTCATCATTGATCAATATGACATCATCAACTAACCGAGGTCCCAGTTGGTAGAAATTGAGGATAATATAGCAGATTCATCATCTCTAGTGGCTGAGTGCCTAGATGAGAAAGACCAGATATATATCAGGGTTGAAGAAGTCCATCATAAAGCTAAGGAAGAGGCAACATATCTGGTAGAGTGGTAGCAGACTCTGGAGGATACTCAATAGAGGTTAGATGAGATTGAGTGCTTGATCTCCAGGGCCAAACCTTAGGGTAATTTTACCTTATCCCATAAAGGATAGGCTCCAACATATGGATGAACACCCCAAAATTAGGATGGTTTGTTTTAAATCCCTATATGCTTTAAAATGTGTTATTTTTTACCATGTCTCGATCAAATTTACAAGACAAACAATAGTGAATCCCTAAGACCATGTGAGTCAAGACCAGTGTGGGAAACAAGAGACAAAAATAAGGCTTCTTATTTATATGAGAGTATCAGACAAGGTTCAAACACTCAGGGTCTAAACTTTTTTATTGACCACTGAGAGTGTCCTGACCGAGAATGTTTAGGATAAAGTGTGAGACAATCAAAACAATAGACTTGCTTTCTCAATATTCCCTAGAACATGAATGGGGAAATGTTAGGGGTGTTTAATTATACCTAAACAAAGGGGTGATGAGGAGCATGAATCGAGACACCTAGGATTTGGAACACAAGGGGAGTGGTGTGATGATGGAGGATAACTGCTAAACATATTTGAAACACATAATCCATTATTATTTTGTAGAAATATAGAGACAAAAAAATGAGGTTCGATTGACGAACATGTTCAAAAGATGGGAACCATCTCAAAATGTCGCTATAAATATTTTGGGAAGTGTTCCCAGGATGGTAGGTGATCCAATATAGCATAATACTAGGTTGTTATAGGGTCCCGTTCAGACATGGAAGAGGATGGGGATCCAAATAAAGGGACACACAAAGCATGGTGATGAAGTGAAGGAATATTCAAATGGATTTAAACACTCTCAGAATTACCCCACTATGGATTTGGTAACATTGTATAGGAATATCGGTCTGAACGAAAGGTTAGACTCATCCTCCAAGGGGAGCATCATCTTGGATGCCAAGCGACGGTCAAGGAACATAAACAATGTGGTAGGTGACCGACACTTAAGGGGAAAAGTGGATTCTCAGGTGTGGTCCAAAGATGCCCCAAAATTTAATATCATTCAATTAGGATAAAGGAAATATAGTTTAATATCATAAAGTGAGGATTATGGACACACAATTTAACATTATACAGTGAGGATGATGCATCGCATAGTTTTACATCATGTAATTGGGACCACGAGTCATACAATTTAACATCTTGTGTATAATATGTGTGAATAGAAATGAATAACATCCACCTATCCAAGTTAGAGGGGGGGAGGGGTGTAGGAGGGTAACACATTAGGGTACTCCCTGGAGGGACTCATGATGCAAAGGGGGATTAATTTGGCTCTAGCTTTTTCTTGAACTGAGGGATTTAGTGAGCACAACTGGGTTTTTTCAAGGGTCCATAGTGGGTCCCCACTGGCTTTGTAACTCTTTATTTTGGTCCCCTAACTTTTATCCCCATGTCATGGGAGAGACATGACAGGGGATGCCTAACTGTTTCTCAGGTTTCCCCCTATGTTTTTTCAACCTTCCATACATTTTTACCTCTTTCCTTTGGTAGTTAAAGTCATACCAGTTGGACCAAAAAGTTGAAAATAGTTTAGGGTCATTATTATTGAACCATGAATCTTAGTTTAAGGTTATAGGACTTGTATCATAGGGTGATTTCCTCCCAGAAAGGTTCTTATAACATCAAAGGGTTCAGAACCAACAAAAATGGTGTGCCCAATGGGCCCTACACTATGAAAAAGAATCTAGGGTTATTTTCACACAAATTAAGGCCATAATTATAGGACCATGGGGTTATGTTTCTAAGAGGGGATGTGTGAGGCATATGGGAGAGGTAACCCGATGTGAATGAGGAGTCTAGGAGGCCTTTCCATACATAGCACCCTGAAGACATCTTGCACACAATTTAAGGTCGTGCTGCTTAGACCATAAGGTGAGCATCCAAAAAGGACATGTGTAGAACAACATAGTGACAAACCAACATGAATTGAGGGCTAAGGAGGCCACACAACACATTACTAGGGTGAGTGGAACATAGTTTAAAGTCGCGATAATTGGACTTTAGCTCCTAGTTTAAGGTCATAGATTTCAGACCATAAGGAGGAAAATAGTTTAAAGGTCATAATTCTTGGACCATGGGGGAACACATATCAAAGGAGAGTGAATGGTATGAAAGGGAGTCAACGTGACATGAATATCTAAGATATTGAAGAAAGGTTATCCATCAAGAAAGATGGTCCTAGGAGGCCACATGATGCCACACAAAACATCTCCTAGACAAATTGCACATATTTTAAGGTCGTAATTCTTGGACCCTAGGTTCCTAGTTTAAGGTCATAGATGTTGGACCATGGTCTCTTAGTTTACGATCATAATGTTCAAAATAAGTCATTGAAAATAGTTTATGGTCATAATTATTGGACCATGAATCCTAGTTTTAGGTCATAGTGCTT